>OX459029.1:129998139-130652442 GCA_949775025.1 Tricholauxania praeusta | reverse complement strand
ATCATAGTTCAAAATTAGCTTATGCCACAGCATTTGATCGAGAGCATAGCGTATGTAACGAACACAAAATTGCGTAAGTGCTAACTGCATTAGAATTTTGAAAAACATCCTCAAAGGAGATGCTTGATCGTTGGTAGTGGTGAGGTCGGGCGGGAGCCATTGACTGGGCTAGCAAGCAGTCGACTGGGGGGGTTTGTGACCTGCCCACTCACGCGCAAAGTTACACAAAAAATTATTTTAGACTCCCTAATGAATCAAATTAAATAGACTTAGAAAAGACCATACCAAAATTACCCCGATATGGCTTAGTGAAAATTACCAAACACTATGAAAAGTATCGATTGTATTGAGGCATGTGTAGGTATCTTGAAGATGTAAAACAAGATACAGCGTCAAAACCCACCTCTCCATGATCTTACACGCAAAGTATTTTTAAGATCCCCAAATAAAGTTACCCTATCCTATCATAACCCCGAAGGAAACTTTAAATTAAATTAGCATTCCATTACTTCAAATTTTATTTCTACATAAACTTTCATAACAAAATTTAGAGACGAGTATACACTCGATTTTTGAAATAAAAAAAAAAATATGTTATAGCGCCCTTAGACTAATTTTTTCTCCTTATAAAATAATATAAAGAAAGACATTCTTATAATTAAAAGTTCTAATAATAATTATGCTAACTCCATTCAAAGCAATATGTTCGAGTTAGTTGTAATTTTAGAGATAAGTTGCAATTTACGTTTACGCTCTTGCACGGTATTGTTTAAATATTGAAACATTTAAATTATTGATTAAGGTAAGAAAATTGTCATCACAACAAACAACCGAATTATTGTACAGCTTAGCTTCTACTCAAGTTTGGAGTTTAGCAAAAGATGTAACAAGAAAAATCGCAGACAAAACACAAAAAAAAAAGAGCGAAGCACATCAAAGGTTCTCACGCAAAGCGATCTTGTGGTGAATTTTGTGATCTCAGTTTATCTCTTGTTATCAAAGCAATTCAGCTTGGGAGTATGAGAACCTTTTGCAGCTCCAACTTTTGTAACTGCGATTGCTCCCCTTTTTTTCTTGTCCTGTTTTTTTCAATATAAAAAAATTAAATGCTCACTCACTTTGCTTGTTTGTTACCACACTGTTGAAAGGCCTTCCAATTGCGTAGGTTGACTGGAGCTAATGGAGCAAATGTTTAATGTGTTAATGTTAGTTATTTGTATGGGTGAAATCACTAATACTTATAATCCTTCTTGAATGTTAAATATTCCTCTTAAATTCGGTTAGCTCGACCATTCATGTAAAATTTTACTAATTAAGTTAAATTTTAGTTTAAGCTTAATGAAAAGAGTTTAACTTAACACTTGTTTTTTTTTTTTTCTGGAATTATTTTTTAAATATAGATTCCTTTAGAGTTTTAACTTATTTTTTTATCACTTTTTCCGATTTTTGCTGACGTTTTGTACCGTTTGTACAGCTTTGGACAGTGTTTTTTTTGTTTTTTTCTCTGAAATTTTAAGGCATATATACCGCCCACATAAAAGCAATTGATGCCACGATCGCTTGGAGATCCGTAGTTGAACTGCTGAGTGTTTCGTCGAACCAACGTGTACAAGCCCTGGAGAAATTTAGGATCCACAACAAAAAAATATGCTGATCTATGATCTTTAATAGAAAAAATGAGAAAAAAATAGAATTTTTAATTGTACAAGCGTACAATGAAATAATGTTTTTTCTTTTTATTTTACCTTATGGTTTTTATTTTAAACAGGTTATGTGGACGAAAAATTTTAATTCCAGGAAAATAATTAAATGATCCTGGTAGGATTTTGGAGCCACAATAAAAAAATTTAATTTTCCCTTTAAGCCGTAGAATAGCGTTGCAGTGAGCTGGTATTAACTTGATTTAATTATATTTTAGTGAAAATGAAGAAGCACTTTAGTGCAACAACATCATGTAAATGATTTTATAACTTAACGTTAAATTTCACTATTTGATGTTAGATGTAAAACTTAATTAGAAAATTAGAGATAGTCTGCTTCGGTTGATGACTCGAAAAGGAAAGACGGAAATTAAAACTTTGCAGACTATCTTCAGCCGAGTTCGAGTCTTGATTTTGTTTTTCAAGATGTTTGCCAATTCTGAACATTGTTTTCGTGAACATAGCCGGGGAATATTAAACACAGTTGGTTGGAATATTTACTAATATATTTAGTAAGAATTAGGTTAAATAGATGACAACTGAAACAAAATTTTTTCCAGGATTTTTAGCAAATGTAATTTTCGAAGAAAATAAATAAATAAATAGCCCAATTTTCAGAGGCGTACATTACACGTATTTATAAATTATACATTAGAAAATGTTAAAATTAAATAAAAATAAAAGATTAATTTATAGCGGTAAATAAAATATATATTTTTAAATTTCTATAATTGAAGTGTAAAAATCATGAAAATGAGACAGTATCATACGTTTTTTAACCATTGTCTCCAGATCTTTTTTTTCGCTTAATGGTATTCTATATGTATAAGCTTTAGTCAGTTTATAATTTTTACCGTCTTCCATGTGAATTGTTTTTGTAGCAAGTTTATGTTGCATAAGCTTATTTTGAACTACGATAGTTTTCGCGGCGAGAATTTAAATTACGATACTCTTCGCGGCAAGCATTGAACTGCGATATTCTTCGTAGCGGAACTGAACTGCGATAATTTTCGCTGATAATTTGAGCTACGATAGTCTTCGTAGGGACCAGCGATATAACCATGCAATTCCAAGAAGGTTGTTAAGCTTCTATTTGCTCCGAAAAACTATGTATGTAGGCTGTTTCATATTATTCCCTTCTAAGTTTATGGTGTGTTTCATTATAAATCGACAGATATGTGAACCTTTAGACTTAACATCAATGTAATTTATTTCTTTTAATTTCATTAACTTCATAATTCATTCTATAAAGAAATACATAAGAACTTTGGCATTAAAAACAATTGCTTGGTCATAAACATTTTGAGACTCCACAACCTATAAAAACGTCCCAATGGAGGGGAAATCATAATGCAAACCCATATTTAAAATCGTTAAAAGATCCTGGCAACTTTCTTAAGCAGCCAACAACTTATTGAATGTCTTAAGTTTTTCGTTTTTATGACAGCGTTTAGAGTTTTGGTTTTTTCTTTCTTTGCATTGGCGTCCTTATGGTTGTTCATTTTTTTACCCCCTATGACATTTAGCCTTTTCTCCACTTTTTTGTGTTCGTTTTTGTACAGAAGTTACTTGTATTGACATTTGATCTTTATGTTCTTATATGTTATTTTTGCTGTTGGTGTTGTTGTAGCTGTTTGTCTTAAGGCATCTTTTTATGACTCAAGAATGTTTGCCTTTTGGCTTTTTATGTTTTAACAATAAAAAAGAAAAAATCAAACTTTTCCTTTTGCTACCATTTATATGAGGTCATCTATTATAAGTTCTAGGGAATGGGCGGTGGAGTGTGGGAATACATAAGATGCCGCCAAGTAAGTACTTGTTGGGTTAAAAAAAAAGACTTTACGTAAACAAAACGCAATTCAAATATTTTTGGCGTATCTTTTGTAGGATAAACTGCTGCTTTTGTTTGCTAAGTTGCGTTTTTGTATGTAACTTCCATGCCCCCAACTGCTTTATTCGTGGTATATTTACACATGGTGTTTATTTGAAATTGCACAAAGCATTGACATCGAATGGCATGGGAAAATTATTGATTCAAAGAATTTTTTGTGACTTTCAATAAGGTCAATAAGCATCGTATTTACATTATGCAAAAATTTCAATAGTTCCAGTTTATGGAGAAGATTGATTGGTTGGAATGCAGCGCATTATAGACTTGTTATGTATCTATCCTACAATTTCTGTAATCTAATATATAAAATTCTTATGTCACAGTGTTTGTTACCGTACTCCTCCCAAACGGCTTGACCGATTCTTATGAAATTTTGTGTGTATATTTGGTAGGTCTGAGAATAGGTGGTAAACTAAAAAAATTCTATTTAGGGTGCATTTTTAGGGTGACCCTCATACAAATTTTTTTTATAATAGCATTTTCACAAATACCACTGCATCGATTCACATGGAATTTACACCACGTAGCTTTTGTACTAAGGGACATGGTTAAGTCTATGAGGCTTTTATTTAGGCTGCATATTTAGGGTGGCCCTCATACAAAAATATTTTTAAAATAGCATTTTCCCAAAGACCACTGCATCGATTCACATGAAATTTACACAACGTAGCTTTTATATAAAGAGACATGGTTTAGTCTATAAAACTTCTATTTAGGGTGGCTCTCATACAATTTTTTTTTTAAAAATAGCATTTTCACAAACACCACTCTATCGTTTCACATGAAATTTACACCACGAGTCTTTTATATTAAGGGACATGGTTTAGTCCATGAGACTTTTATTTAGGCTGCATATTTAGGGTGGCCCTCATACAAAAATATTTTTAAAATAGCATTTTCCCAAAGACCACTGCATCGATTCACATGGAATTTACACCACGTAGTTTTTATATTAAGAGACATGGTTTAGCCTATAAAACTTCTATTTAGGGTGGCCCTCGTACAATTTTTTTTTTACATAATATCATTTTCACAAACTCCACTCTATCGTTTCACATGAAATTTACACCACGTGTCTTTTATATTATGAGACATAGTTAAGTCTATAACACTATTATTTAGGCTGCATATTTAGGGTGACCGTCATTAAAGAATATTTTTAAAATAGTATTTTCACAAAGACCACTGCATCGATTCACGTGGAATACACACCACGTGTCTTTTATATTCAGAGACATAATTGAGCTCATAAAACTTTTATTTACGGAGCATATTTAGAGTGGCCCTCATACACAAATATTTTTAAAATATCATTTTCACAAAGATCACTGCATCGATTCACATGGAATTTATACCACGCGTCTTTTATATTAAGAGACACTGTTTGGTTTATAAAAATTTTATTTAGTTTTGTATGTTTAGGGTGGCCGTCATGGACAAATATTTTTAAATAAATCATTTTCACAAAGACCGGTTAATCGATTCACACCGAATTTACACCAAGTAGCTTTTATACAAAGAGGCATTTTAAGGCTACAAATTTTTTATTTAGGGTGGCCCTCATACAAAAATATTTTTAAAATAGCATTTTCCCAAAGGCTACTTCATCGATTCACATGAAATTTACACCGCGTGTCTCTTATATTATATTGATTTATAAAACTTTTATTTAGGGTGGCCCCCAAACATAACTTTTTTTAAAAAAATCATTTTCGCGAAGACTGGTTAATCGATTCACACCGAATTCACACTACGTAGCTTTTATATTAAGAGGCATAGTTAAGCCTACAAAACTTTTATTTAGGGTGGCCCTCAACAGCAATATTTTTAAAATAGGATTTTCACAAAGACCACTGCATGGATTCACATGGAATTTACACCACATATCTTTCATATTAATAGGTAAAGCTAAGACCGTGCAGTACCATGCCTTCCATATATGAAGATACCATAATTTGTGATGCAGATGAATGAGGCTAGATACACATATAAAATGTACGGGCAAAAAGAAGTTTCAATGAGAAAACGGGTGGTGCCACACCTTCCGTATGCGAATAAAACATTTTGTATATATCAGCAATTATTTGATGCAGATGATTGAGACTTGGTAATTATATAAAACACAAAAGCTATAGTAAATTAAACTCATCGCTCCACCTAGCCGTAAGGCCAGAAAAATGTCTGCCAAGTCTATTAACTATACTACAGGGTGTTTTTTTTAGAGGTATAGAGCTTCGAATTGAAATAAAACACAAGAAAATCGTTTTAATGTCCATCAATTTGGCTTTATTGGAAGGATAATTTTATGCCATTAATGTTTAAATATGATTTCGGGCATGTGGCCGCCGCGGCTGGCTCGAATAAAGCCAATTCTACAGGTCCAATTTTGAACCACTTTTTCGAGCATATGGGGCCGTATGTCGGCAATAACGCCACGAATGTTGGCTTCCAAGTCCCCTAACGTTTCTGGTTTGTTGGCGTAGACGAGCGACTTCACATATCCCCAAAGAAAATAATCCAATGGTGTCAAATCACACGATCTTGGTGGCCAATTGACAGGTCCATTCCGCGAAATTATGCGCTCATCGAATGTTTCCTTCAATAAATTGATTGTGACGTGCGCTGTGTGGCATGTAGCGCCGTCTTGTTGGAACCACAACTCATCCACATTCATGCCATCCAATTCGGGAACAAAATAGTCGGTTATCATGGCTCTATACCGGTCTCCATTAACGGTAACTGACTCTCCAGCATTATTTCGGAAGAAGTATGGCCCAATGACTCCACCAGCCCATAGAGCACACCAAACAGTCAGTTTTTGTGGATGTAATGGCGTCTCAAGGGTCTCATGTGGATTCTCTTCACTCCAAATGCGGCAATTTTGCTTGTTGACCTAGCCATTCAACCAAAAATGAGCCTCATCACTGAACAAAATTTTGCGATGAAAATCAGCATCGAGATCAATCTCATTTTCGGCTCACACACCAAAATCACGACGCATTGCATGGTCTCGCGGCTTTAATTCTTGCACAAGCTGGATCTTGTAAGGTCGCAAGCCAAGATCTTTGCGCAAAATCTTCCATAAAGTTGATGGACAAAGCTCCAATTGCTGTGCACGGTGGCGAATCGATTCATTCGGGTCCTCTTCAACATTTTGCTCTACAGCGGCAATTGTTTCTTCGGTGCGCACTGTTCGACGTCTCTGCGGATGCGCATTATCACATAGAGTAAACGTAGTGCGAAAACGACCCATGGTTAACCGAATTAATTGCTCTGATGGACGATTATGTCGACCATAAAATGGACGAAGCTTGCGGTAAGCTTCGCGAACTGAACCATTATTTTCGAAATAAATTTGCACGATTTGCAAGCGTTGTTCTTTTGTCAACCTGTTCATGATGAAATGGCAAACCAAACTGAACATAAATGACATTAGAGTTGCCAGATTTGACCATAAAATGCCAGTTTTATCTGTATTCGAAAAACAAACCTCTAAAAAAAACACCCAGTATATGTAGAAAAGTAGGGACAGAAGTTGATTTCACTTAAACGATGGGCTGATTCGCTTTTACATTCCATAGCATACAGCTTCGCGTCACCTACCGGAAAGGGCAGAACAACGTCTGCCGGGACAGCTAGTAACTTTATACTAATGAATCATCCAAGATAGACTCCACTAGTCATTTCCCTATATTGACATTTTTTGATCGTTCTCTTGTCTTTCTGGTAGTACCTCGCATATGTATAAGACCTACAACATAGTCTTTGAATAAAATTTGTAGTACTCGACGACAGCTTCCAACTAAGGAACTGCTGGCGAAAATGTTGTTGACTCTTGGGGACTGACATGAGCCGAGTATTGACATGTATGGTGTTGTTGATTGTTACATTTGTTGTTTAGCTTAAAGAGCAAAAAAAAACTTTCATGAGAAAAAATAAGATTTTTTGAGATGACCTCATATTGGGTAATATCTATGCAATTAATTTTAGAAAAAACATTTCAGTTATAACTATACATTCTGTGCAAATTATGCTGAATTGTTAAATGAAAAGAAACAAAATTATTTATTCATCAATATTTATTTTGTCGTCTATTAAGTAGGCCCCACCGATCCAGTCTTTCATATATTTTTCATAGGCTGATTGCGAATTCGCTACATGGCTTCAATCGACTCAAGACGCCTTCCTCGAATTGGTAATTTTAGCTTCGGGAACAATAAAAAGTCAGATGGGGCCATATTAGGTAATATAGTCAACGACTTCGTCGAAAACAAATTGCATTGTCGTGGTGCAAAATCCACGGGGTTTCGTTCCAAAAATCTGGCTATTTTCCTTATACATATGCAGGCAACAAATTGTTTCAACATTTACATTCCATATATATCTTGGAAACTAACGCTAGAGTGCCTCATGGCACTTGTTGAAAAATAGGTTAATATTTTCATACCTTCAAGTAATCCAACTCATAACCCTTTTTTTAGATTTGGGAGGTAGTGGGTAGGCCATATCACCGTCGGGTTACACTTTGGAAATAAAAAAACAATATACTTATGATCATGTGGGGATACATACCATAATAGACCTCATAACCTTTCAGATTGCAGGGCTGGTGGTATTTTTTCACTTTTAACTTCAAAACTTGAAATACAAGTAGCATAAATTTTTATTTATTTTTTAACAATATCTGCATTTATTTTGAAAGTTTCCGGTTTGATTTTACAATTTCGTTTCAAAACATAGAAAAAGTTAACAAGTTGCTTGATGAAAAAAATAACTCAACTTCTCCCTCGATGAGAAAATTATATTAGAATTCATAACCATATTCCTTATGAGGAAATTTTTCGAATTTAGCTCTTGAGATACTCTGCCTTTTCCTTAAATGGAAAAATGGCTCCAAAATTTGTGAATTTGTTTTCAGAAAATAATACCCCAAAACAATTTTGCCGTGAACAAAATACTTTGGTATTATCACTCAAAAATTTTCTTACAAAAGGTCGTTTGCCATTTTTGGGCTCAAAATAATCAATATTGAAATCATACTTTATGGAAAGTATTGAAATTGACTAATACCGATTTCGAAGAAGGTTATTTTCACGAATCAAGTAAGTGACTAACTTTCATCAGCTTATGAATTGCAAAATTTGCTTTACAAATTTAAGTTCAAATGAAAGTAAAAATCGAAGCGAGTTCTTAATAAATAAAGGGTGTCAGCTGGCAGCTAACAGTTCGAATTATTAAAAAAAGAGCACTACATGAAAGACCAATGCGTTTTCATTGTTGAGCAATTTTTTTAAAATAATAGAGGCTTAGCAGCTACAGCTTGCACTTTTCATACAAAATATGGTCTGGTTAGTGAGTTAACTTCATCAACTGTGAAGAGATTAATTACTGGAGACTGGATCAATTAGTGTTCTAAGATACTCTTGCCGCCTGTCAACAAGACGTTCAGCATAAAACAGCCAAGCAGTACGTGAGAGTGCTGCTGAGGGTTCAGAAACATCACTTCGGCACCGTGTTAGAGAATTGGACATTTCGAGAAGCTCTCAAAAGCGTATTTTCACAAAAGATTCACATTTTCATACTAACACAGGCCAACAAAAAAAACAAAAAAATTTTGGTCCGAAAGCCAAATCCACTTTATTCTTGTGTAAAATTCTTTGCTGAGTTCAAAAAAAAAATTGTCGAGCCAATTGCCCTTACTCCTCCCTTTTCCCCCACTCTTCTCACTAAAATATTTAAAATACCCAATTCTTCGCTGAGCTCTAAAATATTAAATTAAATTTATAAAAATTAAAAACATTTTTTGAAGTTTCACTTATAGGCTTCAGGCTTCTGCATGGGATTCATTGATAACAAATAAAAAATGAATAACCTAACACCACTCAAACATTAAAATATATATTGGTCACACAACAAAACAAACATGAAACTGTTTTAACCCTCAGCATATTGTTATTACCATATCTTAGCGCTTTAACGGCCGGAAGTTACTAAGCCAAAATAATCCTAAGTACAAATCTTTAAAAACTAATTTAAGTCAGTGGAAAATCCACTTTTTATACCCTACACCGAGGGTATATTCACTTTGTCCTTCCGTTTGTAACACATAGAAGGAGGCGTGGCAGGTATGGAGAAGTGTACATATTCTTGATCAGCGTCACCTGAGTTGATTTAGCGATGTCCGTCTGTCTGTTGAAATCAGGTTTACGGGAAAACCAAGAAAGCTAATTGAATGAAAATTTCACACACAGGTCACATCTTCTTGCAGGCATCTTGTTATTGAAAATGGGCGAAATCGGTTCACTGACACGCCTACCGCCCATATTCTATATATATTTACCCAGTCCCATTTTGAAAAAAAGTTGCAGCGATTTCGATGAAAATTGGTGATTTGATGAACATGTGAAAAAGATTACGATTAGGCTAGGTTTCAAGTTTTCAAAGCTTTCTACAGGGGCATGGCACAGCCCAAAATTTTAACTTTTATACCACCATATCTCGTAAGCCGTGCTAGATATTTTGATGGAATTTGGTAAAAGGGTACATTTCAAATATATCTTGAATTGTGATAAAAGTGGGTGGAATCGTGAGCGTGGCTATTTTCAACGGTTAAAAATTTTGATTCCAGATATCTCAAAAGTGGCTCAAACGATTTTCATAAAAATTTTAAAGATGATGCCACTGAAAGCAGTCATCAACACAAGCTCTAGCACTTTACTGAAAAAACTCGACGAAGGGCGCAGCACAGCCCACAATATTTATAAACGTTATATTTAAAGAACTAACAACGTAATCATTATGAAATTTAATAAGGCAGATAAACTTGCTAGATGGTATGTTTTTGCAAAAATTTGGAGCAATGGAGCACGTGGGCGTGGCACCTCCCATACAAGTAAAAAACGTTTACTGTTATAGATAGTGTGAGATGAGAGTAATCTTCATAAAATTTGGCTTAGAGGTGTCGGCTGCTATGGGCTTTGAAATTAAATGAGAATTGACGAGATTTCAGTAGTGGGCATGGCACCTCCTATGTTACCATAAAGTTACAATCGCTATATTGCTTGAAATATTGCAACAATTGGTGTAAAATTTAATTTAGGTGGATTACTTGCTAAAAGGTATACCTGAATCGAAAGTGGGCGAAATAGCACTAGTGGGCGTGGCACTCCCCATTCCTTAAGTGGCATATCTTTCGAAATATGTGATCAATCAGACTAAAATTTGGTGAAAGAATGTTGCTTATAAAAAGCTATTTCTGGATAAAAATCGGACTATATTACACCAGTGGGTGTGTTACCGCCCTAAATTTTAAGACTAAGTACAGCATATATCGCAAACTATACAACTCATTGGGCTAAGATTTGGTATATGGATGTCAATGACGAATATAATTAAGTAACCCAAAAGTGTGCGGAATTTGAGAAGTGGGCGTGGCACATTTAAATTTCATAGTTTTTATTCGGTATTTTTCAATATTTTCCATATTCTTTTGACTTTATCAACCTTTTAACTTTTTCCAATATATCCCATATGTTTCGTTTGACTTTTTCAACCTCTTTCATTTGTCTTCATTATTTTCTTTATTTTTAAGACTTTTTCAGCGAATTGTTTTATCATTTCTTAACCTCTTTCAACTTTTTTGGACATTTTCATATTATTTCGACATTTTAGGCATTTTTCATCTTATTCGACATTGTGAATTTCTTTCAACTTCTTCAATGGCTTACATATTTTATCGACTTTTTCAGTCTTTTACAACTGTTTCAATATTTTTCATCCCCTAAACCTTTTTTACATTTCACATTTTTTTAGACTTATTCAACCTCTTCAACGTCTTTTAACATTTATTTAATAGGGACTTTCAGTGTTGTGTAGGGTATGTGAGTTTCGGCCTGGCCGAAGACAACACCTTAACTTGTTTTTTTTTGGAAATGGATTAACGGTAAACTTAATTCACTACAAACAACGTCGTACGAACTTGTTTAACGCTGTCAAAATAACAAAGATAATCTACGTGTTAAGGCTGGTGCCGTAGATATCCTCAGCTAGTACTTTCAAAATGGATTAACCGACTGAAGAAAGGACTCCACGAATCACGTCAGCTGCCTGTCGGTTAAATTAAAAAGTGAATTTTTTAACCTTTACAGCCAGCCAACTCAAAGCAATTAAATATTTTTCAATGCTTTTTATTTGTTTAAAAGAGAATTTCTATTGTTTTGGCGTTAAGTAAAGGTTGTTAGCGCTGATGAAAGTAATTGTGGCCGTTTAATGGTTTGCGTTTAGCGGCGGTAGCGAATCATGCCAACTGGAAATTATTTGCACCCTGCAGCTAATTAACTTCAGCTTCGTTGTGGTTATACACAGTTAAGGAAGGGATGTAAGGATTTTCAATCGAAAGTTGAAAGTGAATACTAAATGTACATTAAAAATTAGTACCTTTCAAAACTTAAAGTGGATATGAAATCAGGAACATAAAAAGATGTGTTATTGAATATTAAATATAAAAACATATCAAACATAAAGAAAAAAAAAAACTTTTATAGAATTCCTCTTGGAGATGCGGGGCATCGATCCCCGTACTTCTCACATGCTAAGCGAGCGCTCTACCATCTGAGCTACATCCCCTCTTACATTTGTTTGTGCAAATTGACAACTTAATTCTCGAAAACTTTGTCGAATGATTTTGCGAAAAATGTTTTGAAGCTCGTTATGCAAATATTTATTGTGCTCCAAAAAAAACTTGAAGTTTTCTCTCAAACTACTACTAAAACATAAAATCTTATGATAAGAGTATTAGGTTTTTAATATTGTAGGTAAACAGTTGATTGGGCTTTAAATCGCAAGTTATTTCTAAGTCTTATAAGCGGCTCAATGGTCTAGGGGTATGATTTTCGCTTTGGGTGCGAGAGGTCCCGGGTTCAAATCCCGGTTGAGCCCAGTTTTTTTTTATCAACTTTTTACAGAAGTTTAATTACTTTGCAAAAAAAAGGTAATTTGTTGACTTTCTAACCACAACTTACAACAAAACTTATTATGAGTCATATTTTGCTGAGCAAAAATCAATAACTTTTGTTTGTCATTAGAAGCATTATAAAAGCTTAGGAGTGTAGCTCAAGGCGTTAGAGTTCGGCTTAGAATTTATTAAACGTAAAGTGGCATGGGTTCGAGTTGTTAAAGAAAAAATATTTATTCTTGGTGTTGTATAATGCAAAAAATATACATATATTTATGAAAAATAAAAGAATTAATTTTTAAAGTATTTCTTATCTCTGTAGATAAATATTAACTCTACGATAATAACGTTAGTAAGACTTAGAAATCACCCAGTCTCTTCAAAAATAAAGATTACAAAATTGAGAATGTTGTTCAACTATGTTTCTTATTTAAATTGGAATATCATGGAATAATTAGAAATAGACATGTATTTGACACTAATTATGTATACGTCTCATTAGAATGATATTTCTAAGTACTTCAACTTTTACTCAGGAACTAAGCTTATAAGGTCTTCGTGAGAAGGTTACCAAGTGACCGGAATTGACCCAGCTAAATCTTGAATTTCATATCAAGTTAGGAGCCTGGTAGGAATGCCAAAATTTCTGAAATGGGAATGGGAAGATTTTTGTGACATGGACTTATATGAAAGTTATATTTAACGTGCAAAAAAAAAAAAATGTAGTCAAGTTATTCCCACACTAAAATTTAAGCTGAATTAATTTTTGAATATTGCTAGCAAAAAAAAACAAGTTAAGGTGTTATCTTCGGCCAGGCCGAAACTCACATAACCTACTGAAAGTACCTTTTAAATAAATGTTAAAAAGATGTTGAAGAGGTTAAATAAGTCTAAAAAAATGTGAAATGTTTGAAAGGTTGACAGAGGTTGAAAAATGTTGAAAAAGTCGAAAATATATGCAAAATGTTGAGAGAGGTTGAAAAGCTCTAAGCAAGTTGAAAGAGGTTGAAAAAATTTGAAATAATTCAAAATTGATGAAAAAGCTGAAAAAATAAAGAAACTTATGAAGAAAGTTGAAAGAGGTTGAAAAAGTCGAACAAATACATATAGGACATATTGGAAATTGTTAAAGGGTTGAAGAATTCGAAAGAATATGGAAAATGTTGAAAAAAAATCGAAAAGCAAAGAAAAATTTGAAATATGCCACGCTTACTTCTCCAATTCCGCCCACTTTTGGTTCAATAAATTATAAGCGTGATCGACATCCTCATATTAAATTTTAGCACAATAGCTTGTATAGTTTGCGATGTATGCCGCAGTTAAATTTAAAATTTAGGGCGGTGATACACCCACTGGTACAATCGAGCCCGGTTTTTATTCAGAAATAGCTTTCCATAAGCAAACCCCTCACACCAAATTTTAGTATGATTGCTCACACATTTCGATAAATATGCCACTTGCCGTATTTTATTTGTATGGGAGGTGCCACGCCCACTGATGCTATTTCAGCCACTTTTGATTGAGATATACTCTATAGCAACTGAACCACTTACACTAAATTTCATAGCAATTGCTGCAATAGTTCATTTAAAACAGCGCTTACAAATTTATGCTAATATAGGAGGTGCCACGCCCACTGATGTAATCCCGTCAAAATTCATTTATTTTTAAACCTTACAGTAACTGACATCTATACACCAAATTTTATGAAGATTACTCTCATAGCACACTATTTATAACAATAATCGTTTTTTGCTTATATGTGAGATGCCACGCCCACAGGTACTATTGGACCAAATTCTTGTAATAAGAGACCTTATAACAAGTATATTTACCTCATTAAATTTCATAGCGATTACGTTGTTAGTTCTCTTAATATAACGCTTATAAATATTCTGGGCGGTGCCACGCTCTTTAACGAGTTTTTTCAGTAAAGTGGCTGAGCTTGTATTGATGACTGGCTTTGGCGGCATCATCTCCAAAATTTTTATGAAAATCTTTTATGCCAATTTTGAAATATATGGAAGCAAAATGTTTGGCAGTTGAAAAGTGCCACACCCACATTTTCGATTCCGCCCACTTTCATCAAAATTCAAGATATATTTAATATGTATCCATTTACCAAATTTCATCGCAATATCTTGAACGGCTTACAAGATATGGTGGTATAAAAGTTAAAATTTAGGGCTGTGCCATGCCCCTTTTTGACCCTTTGGGAACTTGAAACCCATCCTAATCCTAATTTGGTTCACTTGTGCACCAAATCACAATCATCAAAATCGGTGCAACTTTTTTCAAAATTGGCCTGGGTAGATATACATAGAGTATGGGCGGTAGGCGTGTCCGTGAACCGATATCGTCCATTTTCAATAGCAAGATGCCTTCAAGAAGGTGAACAGACAGACAGACAGACAGACGGACATCGTAAATCGGCTCAGATGGTAACGCTGATCAAGAATATATAAACTTTTTTAATACCTGCCACGCCCCTTCTATGTGTTGCAAACGGAGAGACAGAGTGAATATACCCTCGGTGTAGGGAAGGATAAAAAAAAAACTTTTTTTTTTTGTCGTATAACTAAAATAGGAATATACTGGATTACATCCATCACACCCATAATTTTTACAGTTTTTTCGACAACTTCCCCGCGTACACAGCTTTGGTAGCCAATTTGCTGGGATTGTTCCGGAATCCTTGCATCCGCTATGAGTCCCGAAAAGTAAATTTTGTTCCAAGAAATACGTAAGTGCGGAGCAATACTTCTTTGTAGCGAAATATAAATGAAGTAACGGAGAGTAAAACTTAAAATGCATTTAGCCTTGTGTTAGATACATAATTGCCGGAGTCCTATCACAGTAGTCTTCAACATTCCGGGCCCTCCGATGCCCCATTCAACATACTGTCAATATTTGGTTTCAGTAAATAAATAAATGTACGATTTGAAAAATAAAATTTGAAAGCAAAAGTTATATGCAACACATAACTCGTTTATTATGCGAGATGAAGAAGTTATTACCAAACAAATATAGATGAGACAAGCTCTTGCATTACAATACGCCATATGACGAGTTTACAATTGTTAACATTTACTCGTACATATTTGTTAATTATTTTTATTTTGTTTCAATTTACATTTCACTTTTTCCGTGACAATAAACCCAATTTAATGACAATCAATAACATAAAACTGGTTTTTAAAGGCAGATACGTAAATGGACAAACAAAAACTCAAAATACCCAACTATTCAATAAAAAAATAATTTGTATGCCGAATGGTATATGGGTAGTTTGAAGGCATGCAATGCATTTTTCTTAATTTACCTGCGAGTAGTTTTTACATACAAATTTTATGTTGAATATGTATCGGATTATGGTTTAAAGGGGATGTAGCTCAGATGGTAGAGCGCTCGCTTAGCATGTGAGAGGTACGGGGATCGATGCCCTGCATCTCCAGGATATTTTAAATTTTTTTTTTTTTTAATAACATAATTATAACATAAGAATTTCATTTTTAACTTCTTAGTTTAACACAAAAACTAAAAAAAAATATTTATTTTATGTAAAAAACAAAGTGATCAAAGTGTAACTACACCAAAACAAATATTTATTTGATGTAAAAATAGTGATAGTGTCATTCGAGATGAAAGCACTAACAAATGGATATCGGAAACTCGAATTTTTAAAAATATCTCTTAGGGAATGAAAGTGCATATTATAATTTTTTTTTAACAACAGGCGGAGCAACGCCTCTAACAGGAAATCGTTTCCGATTTTAATGAAATTTGTTTTGGAGATGGATTTGGCCCTAAGGAAGGGCATTGGAAATTTGATGAAATTTGGCGTGGATATAGATTGATTCCTTAGTAAAGATTTTTTTCAGTGGGCGGTGTCACGCCTCTAAGAGAAAAATGCGTTAGTACTGCAAATCTAATGTATCGATTTTGATGAAACTTGGTACAGATATAGATTAAGGTCTGAGGAAATATATTTGTTTTTAATGAGCGGTGCCTATGCAGAAATTATGATTTCATAGCCACATTGATGTACAGATGTGGATGGAATTCGGTAAGGAAATGGATTGAACCCTGTGAAAAGGTGTTTTTTGAGTGCGAACCACGCCCCTAGCAGTAAAATATCTTTCCACAGCTAAATTAATGGACTGATTTTGATAAAATTTGGTATGAAGATAGATTGAACCCTAACGAAGAGATAGAGGGATTGGGCAACATGACACAATGATTTTTTATTTTTGGGAGCAATGAATTAATATATTATAATTTTATATGGAGCAAATGCCAGATGTAATCATTTGCATTTGAGTATGTTGGCCTTTCACTATTTTGGTGTATACCGATCTGAAGTGAAGCGTTCAAAAATCAAACGGTAGGGATTTTTCGTAGAAGCCATTATCCTAAAATGTTTTAATCGAAATCAAAACTGATTCGATAATTTCATTTCATTTTTATAAAAAATTGAAAATTATCTATATATAATGTTAAAAAAAAAATATTATTTGGAGAAGCGGGGCATCGATCCCCGTACCTCTCACATGCTAAGCGAGCGCTCTACCATCTGAGCTACATCCCCTTATAAAAATAATGTAATATATAATTTATTTGAATTTTTGCTATATAAAATATAATTGGTTTCTATCTACTAAATATTTTTGATCTAACAATAAGTATCCTCGCGTATTAATAATTTATTTGTATACATATTTTTCAATGGACATACAGGTTATGGTGCGTACAGCATTTCACTAACCTCACCAAAAAAAATATTATTATACCATTACAATTATAAAAGCACCATAACTTCCCAGTAGGCAAGGGCAGGAGCTAACAGTGCTTCTAGAAGGCCTTCCTTGGTAAGTATAAGGCCTTCCACCCTCCTTTCAAACGTACTTTCTTTTTTATATGAAATGGCCGCAGAAAACAGGCCTTCCTAAGCAGGCTTTCTAAAACCGCTTACTGTAGAAGGACTCTCAGAAGTACTTGACAAAAATTTAATTTTAATAAATTTAAAAACTCTAAGTATTAATACTAATAATAATTACTATTAATAATTATAAATAATAAAATTATAATTATATTATATAATAAAATTAATACTAATATTAATTTTTTTTTTCTATCCGCGCCATCTCACTTGTCTCACTTGCGTTGATATTTTTTTAATGACTTTACAATTTGACAAAGAATACACAAAACTCTACCTCCTTAACATAACATGAAACAACAGAAGACTAGCCTGCACACCACACTTTTCATGTCGTATATGTGCATATCCATCAGATTGGGCCTTTTAGCTGGCCTCGTTTTTTTTTTTTTTTTTTTTTTGGTGTACATTTTCCAGCTATAGTTTTTCTTGAAGCTAAGGCTATCTTGCACTCATAATAAAGGTTGTTCAATTGAAATTCAGATAGCTATTTTTTTAATTTGCATTTAAAGTAAGAAATATATGAAACTTTTCGTGTTTTTAAAAATTGTCAATTTATTGGGTTTTTACGCTGTAGTCTAAAGTCTGTCGAGTACATCTTTCAGCCATAGTTTTTTTTGAAGCTAAGGCTGTCTTGAACTCATATTAAAGGTTGTTCAATTAAAATTTAGATACTTATTTTTTTAATTTGCATTTAAAGTAAGAAATATGTGAAACTTTTCGTGTTTTTTAAAAATTGTCAATTTATTGGGTTCTTACGCTGTAGTCTAAAGACTGTACATCTTTCAGATATAGTTTTTTTTTGAAGCTAAGACTGTCTTGAACTCATAATAAAGGTTGTTCAATTGAACTTCAGATAGATATTTTTTTTATTTAACTTTATATGTAACATTTCATGTTGTTTTTAACTAAAATCCAATTTTAACAATGTCTCCCTTAAAATTTTAATTGTTCCTCCTTGAATATTAATTAAAGATAACCTTAGCTTCAAGAAAAACCATGTTTGAAGAGTCTCCTCAAAAAAAAAAAAAAGTAAATAAATAAAATCGAAGCCATGGTCGAGGTAAGATGACAATTTCGATTTTATTTTTTATTTTTTTTTTTTTGGAGCAGACTCTTCAAACATGGTTTTTCTCGAAGCGTAAACCATCTTTAATTAATATTCAAGGAGGAACAAATAAAATTCAAAGGGAGACATAGTTAATATTGGATTTTAGTTAAAAACAACATGAAATGTTACATATAAAGTTAAATAAAAAAAATAGCTATCTGAATTTCAATTGAACAACCTTTATTATGAGTTCAAGACAGCCTTAGCTTCAAAAAAAACTATGGCTGGAAGATGTACTCCAAAAAAAAAAAAAAAAAAAAACGAGGCCAGCTAAAAGGCCCAATCTGATGGATTTGCTGATATGTACAATGCATATGAAAAAAAGTTATACCGAATCATAAAACATTGCAATACATGAAATAAAAAAGAAACAGAAAAGCGCTAAAGTAAATGGAGTCCTTCTTCTTTGCCTTCTAATATCAGGCCTGATAGCACGTCTGTTGTGGCAAGGCATATTATGCCTTCTGTGATTGTATTTTTATTTGCATGAAAATCTAGTTTTGAGAAGTCCTTATATAATCGCAGCAGTGCTAGCAGGCCTTCTCCGAGTAAGGCCTTGCTCATTTGCCTGCTGGGTTATTGGTAATCAGACCTTCTCGTACGGATGTCGTTTTGACCAAAAATTTATGTCTGTTTCCTCTAAGCCAACTAAAATTTGTATTTTTTTTTTAATAAAACTAAAAATCGCTAGATATTAGAACAATGTAGAGTTGGGTGGAGAAAGCTTTTATAAATTGAGTTTTTCTTAAGGTCTTCTTCTTTTTAAAGACAATCCAAAGAAAAACAAAAGAAACGAAAAATCACACGGCAAAGTACTAGTAGATATTTGTGCACCATGTTTATCCAAATGTAAAGATTTACATTTTTCTTATTTTTGTATTCAAAATTTTTATTTGTTTCTCTTCTCTTGTTGTTTTTGTGTTATTTAATGAAAAACAAAAAAAAAAAAGTAAAATGAACTCGCGGTATTTTGAATGGAGCAAAATCTGTGTGATTGCTGCCACTGTTAGCAATGTTGCCATCGATGTTGTTGTTGCTACTGCTGTTGATGTCTGTCTACAGTGGCACCAAATGGGAAATTTTTAAATTTCCATAATTATATGCATCAGCAGGTTGGCATAAAAGAAATGTACATAGGATACCAAATGGCATAAAAGTTGCAAAAGAATAAACGTTTTGTGGGTGTAGTCCCTTCTTTGGATGGCACAGGCAGAAGGCGGTAAAACAAAACAAAACAATAATGAAAAGCTATGAAAAATGCAAGAAATTGTATTTTTTCAGTAGAATAAACCTGGGATAAAGTGTAAATATTGACAGTTTTAAATTATGATGAACAATGAAATAGAAATGAGAGATATGAAAATGAAGTTGTATGGGGAATGGTGGAGAAAACTGACTCAAATTGCGTAAATTAATTGTTGAAACAATTGAACCAATGTGAAGATGGAAAGGTAAAGAATGGGGTAGACTATTTCGCGAGTTATTAACGTGAATACTTTTCACATTACGGTAAGTTCTCATCAAAATTTAAAATCATATATACAATAAAAAATTTTTTAACAGCGGCAAGACTAAGTTCCTTTTATGAATTTTGGTTCGCTGAATATGACACCAAATTTTCTACATCGTACCTGAAGTGCAATAAAAAATATGTAAAGATTGCGATTTTTTCAATCGAAAAGAGGGGAGTTTTTTAATAATCACTCATATAAGCTTTTCAATCAGTTTAGAGCGTTAGGGTATGGGTATGGCAATTTGCCGATATTCATCATAAGCAGTAGCCTACCTAAAGTGAGGTGGGTTTGGTTTTCATCATATTCAATTAATTTTGTGGACCTTTTTTTTACTAAATGAAAATAGTGAAGTGCAATGTGCAGGGGCCCCATGATTTTGTAATGTCAAAAATATCTCGTTTTTATTATTTTTGGAATACAAAAGCTGATGAAAATTTTACAGTGGAAAATTTTGGAGATAGGGAGCGGCAAATTACATCTTGCTCCTGCCGCCGAATGTGAACGGTACGCCACTGATCATAAGCTTGTTATAACTTTTAGAATTTTACAGCTTTGTTATTAGTTATAATATTAAAGTTGTCTCGTATTCGTTATATATGACAAAAGTTTAGGAAATAATGTATTCCGAAATGTGTGATGAATATTGCACTCACAATTCAATTAAGGTTTGCATCGTTATCTTTTGTATATTATTTAGTTTTGAAGCTAATTTTCGATTAAGCTGAGATCATTAGCTGATAAGGAGTGCACAGTAGACAGACATGTTCAAAATAACCTGATGTTCTAGCTTAAAATCCGACAGTTTACTTATTTTCGAGTATATTCTCAATAAATTTAAAAAATATATTTTTACATGAGAAAAAAATGCGATTATCTTAATTTTTTTACTCAAATTTCGACAAATGATTTCCATAAAAATATTTTTGATGAGCAAAAAAAAAAAAATATCTTCGTTGCTGATCGAAAAACACTAGCAAAATGATAACAATATTTGAAATACACTTCAACATCCTCCATTCCCAAAATTTTTTAAAATGCAAACTTCAAAAGTAGTGAAAAGTATGACATTTCAACTAAAGTAGTACATTTCAGGTGAAAAGTATTAAAGTATTTTTGCCTTCTCGAAAATAAGTTAATTAGTGGACTTTCAGCGTTCCCCAAGAATTCTAGAAAGATAAGTTATTTTGAGCATGCCCAGTGTACAGGGTTGCCAAGATGAAAACAAGGAGTTACCGGCCTTCCCAAAATTAAATAATTTTTCCTTAAAAAGGTAAAAACTTAAATATTTTTTTGGGAAAGTTGCCCTTTTTTTTTTTTTGCTCGTTAAAAAAATCTAAGTTCATGTGGGCATTTCCGCCAAAAAGCCAACCGTGACAGAAAAATTAAAACTTATTATAAAAGCATTACTATCTGATATTATCTAAGGAAAATATTCAAATTTTATTAATTTAAACAATTAACACCAGAATTCATTTATCACACTGAGCAAACCACCTGCAAACTTGAATAAATGCAGTTTCTCTTTTTTTGTAATATTGAATAGTATTTTGCCTTAAATATTTAAGTGTGTAAGAGAGGTGATACATGATGATAGTCTTTCCAAAAAATCTCTCTTCCAACGTCAATTAGCTAAAAACAAAATGCAAATACATCAAACCAATCTCTGTTAACTGTACAATTTTAATTTGCTTAAGTTCATGTTCTATAGTCACATTTAAATTAGAAAAACATAATTTGTTCTCATTTCGAAATTGATAACAACAGCAAGTGTGTCAAAATTTTTGCACGAACAGAGTTTCATGTACATAATTAAAAAAAAAAAAAGTGCAAAACATATAAAATTTTAAATTTTTGGAGCTGTTTGAAGTTGGTCATGTTCGAAAACATAAGTGTAATAAATAGGTAGTTCAAAACGGTTAAACCACTTTTTCACAGCCATAGCACAACATAATCGCATAATTTTTTTTTGTTGGAAAGGTTGTGGAGAGAAGGAGGGATATGTATACTTTTTTTTAATAGAAGGCGGTGCCACCCTCCTAACGGGAAAAAACGTTTCCACGGCTAAGCTAATGGACCGATTTTAATCAAATTTTTCTTAAATATAGATTGAAACCTAAGAAAGATTATTGGAAACTTTGATTCCTTAAATCGGGCGTGGCATGGGAAAAAACGGTGTCACGGCTGTGCCACTACACCGACTTTGATGAAATTTGGTATGTTGATGGATTGAAACTTGAGTAAACATATTTTTTTTTAAGTGAGCGGTGCCACGCCTCTTAAAGAAAAAACGTTTTAACAGCAAAAAGACAAATTTTATATTCTTCTAAGATAAATATCTACTCCTTCCTCTTATCTTTATTAAAATTGATCTCTTTTAGTGGAAAAAAAACCGTTCGAATGGATTATTATGCCTTGTAAGAAAAAAAGTAAATAAGATTTTTCAATCAAACGAAGTCTATTAAAAAGTTACATTGTTCTATAACATTTTAAAATAAGTCGCATTAAAAAATGTTGCCAGGTTTTGCTGACTTCTGCTTTTCTATAGATGGCCATGAAAAACACTTCCGTTTTTTGTCCCGTTCGAATGGCTTTTTAATTAGCTCTATCTTGGAACCAGTACTACGTCTGGCATCAACTTTACCACTCAATATAGTTCTATCAAAGGGCTATTCCTTAAAGTAACAGAAAAAAATAAAAGTGTTTTACATTGACTTTTATTCCACTTTAAAAAAAAACTTCCGTCCCGTTCAACATGAGAGAAATGCCCATATGTATGTACATATGTATAACATAAATCCTCCTCGGATTTTTCTTATCCCAAATCCCTACGTCCAAAGTGGGCACTTGGCAACCCTGCTAGTCCACAGTGCATAATGCAGACTAGTGACAAAGGAGTTCAACCTAAAAAAAATAAGCCGTTACTCCTGAAGCAGCGCTGACCAAGTCGCACGGAAGCAATTCTCGACCTACCCAAAAAAATAGAGATTTTTGCGAAGCAATTCATAATCTTCTTGTTTGTCATCAATTTTTAAAATCGTCAAATATTTCCAAAATTTTTGATATCCTACCACGCCCCCGGCCTTCATATAAGAAAGGGGCCAGGTCAATCCCGGTTACTTGATAACCCTGAGCGCTGAAAATATTAAATATTAATGCCAGTCAGTGTACAGCTTGCCCGAGCATCTCAAAATTAGGCATAAAGGTAGCAGAGAAGTATAAAAAAATGTGATGATATAGAAGGATTATTTTGTAGCTCATGAACATAGGACCGTTAAATATTTTAATATGGTAGGTGTTTAAAAGTGTATTGCAAAGTTATAAGTTATGCAAAGTTGGTCTGATGAGACTAAACTTAATCGTTTTCAGTCCGATGGGCATGCTTGGTATATGACTAAAGGTCCAGATACAATCCAACCGAATCAAGTGCGCTCAATAATGGTTAAGAGCTGTACTTCAAAAAATGGAGTGAGACCATTGGTACTTATCGATGGAATTATGTGCAACGGACAGTATCTTTCGATCCTTCAACAAAACCTTCCAGGTGTTGTTCTCCTTGCACCAGAACTTTTCTTTTATGTACCTGCATCTATTTAATCTGTTTAAAACAAAAAAAAAATCACCCAATTGTACGTACTCCCCAAAAACAAAACAAAAAACAACTCACACTAAGCTTAAACGACACTCTCTCATATTACAGTTTAAGTGCTACTGCTTTCGATGTAGCGCAAAATCGCCTCAAACTTTTGCTGTTATTTACGAACCATGCGGCGAACATAAACAATTGTCAAAAACAAATGTCAAAATAAACAGCTGATACAGGCGATTTTCTGATAGTAAGAATTTTAAGGCAAAAGTTGCAAATCAAAATCGATTTTCTTAATAAAAACTTGAATTTGTTATTGCAATAGTTTGCACAAATGAAGAGTTTAACAAGTATCAATTAAGTTTATTCATTAAATACAAAGTGAATTAAGAAAAACAGTACAAGAGCAAAAGCAACACTTAAAACTAAAGTTGCAAATGAAAGTAAAAGTGAAATAAATTAAGTACAATATCCAATGTGTTAATAAAAGTGCAATTTGTTTACTCTAATTTAAATGTCGAGTGAAATAAATAAAAAATCGGCTGTGCCTGTGCCGGTTACAAAATGCCGCAACGCGAAGAAGGCTGCTACGACTAATCAGAACAAAAACAACAAGGGAACTGTCAATATTGTTGGTGGTGCAGCGGCATCGAAAATTGCACTGTTTAGAGTTGCGGAAAGTAATGTCGATGCAAAAAATGATAATGATGGTGGCGCCGGTGACACAGTACAAGCAGCATTCTCCAATTCCATCGCTGATAACAATCGGTGGTGAGTAGAATGAAAATCAAACTCTCGCTAAATCCATTCATTGTGGCAGTGTTTTGCTATCCGAGCTTGTACCGGCATCCGAAAAAATTTCTAAAAGATATTGTAGGATAATGGGGCATGCTAGAGATGAGAAAGTCTAAGGGATCTTGAGAAATCATATATGTAGTATCATGTTGGATCCTAGGTCTCTCTATTTGATGTTGTTGGAGCTCATTTGATCCTGTCAGACTCTACTGGATCTTTGAATGTAAGGTTAAGTAGACAGCTTGCAGATTAAACGGTTTGATAACCTCGCAGGCCTTAAAGTTGGGTAAGACCTTTTACCCAATTTTCTTCCTGAGTTCCTGATAGTTTCATTACATTCTTTATGAATATCTCTTAAAAAAATGGGATCATTTAGGGTTAACTATTTAAAAACTTTTAATATTAATTAATAATAATATTTTTCGTTTTGGTGACTGCCCAAAGTATTTACTATTACGCTGCTTCTGTGCCAAAGTGGTCGACGACTACTGGCAGTGGGCCCACCTTATTTGCCATCGCCATATAAAAAAATGTTATGAGATTTTTTTGAAAAAAAAATATTCTTTTCGTAAAAAGTACGACTTTGCCGAATCCAAATCTTGCATTAACTAATTTTTTATTTTTTGCCCGACTTTGTGATAAATCGAGCCAAGTGCTTGTGGCGATTTGCACACACTTGTTAAATGCATTAATCCCACTTTGACTTCATACATATCTTCACGTAAGTTCGTATATAAACTATTTCAATGGAGAATACTTTCAAGTTTCTACGCAAACCTAAGGGTATGGGCACTGCATGATCTGAGATCAATTCAGTCTGTTATGCCCATTACAAGCAGTTAAGTATGCCTTAATTGCCAATTTTTTTTCGCATTATCAAAATAACTTCACTTCAAAAACAAAAAAATTGTTAGTTGTTTTATAATTAAGTACAAGAAGACCGACAACCGTTCGCTTTTCGTTTTAAGGTTGACAAAGTCGAAATAGTATGGAAAATGTTAAAAAAATTGAAAAAGTCGAAAACGAGAAAAATTGAAAAATGTTTTAAAGACTGAAACGGGTAAAAAATAAGGAAAACGTTCAAAAAAGTTGAAAAAAGTATGGAAAATGTTGAAAAAAGCTTAAAATGAGGTTGAAAAATTTTGTATAATGTTGAAAAAGCCGAAAAATCGAAAATAAAAAATTCAAATGGTATAAAAAGTTGAAAAAGCTGTAAAAGTAAAAAAAAAAAAAAAAATATGGAAAGGTTGAAAAAATCGAAATAGGTTGACAAAAATGAACAATTTTGAACAAGGTGAAATGAGCCGAAAAATGTTGATTAATTCGAAAAAAAATAATGGAAAATGTTGAAAAAAGTTGAACGATGTTAAAAATGTTGATACAGCTGAAAAAGTCGAGAAATATGGAAAATGCTGAAAGAGGTTGGAAAATGTTGAAATAGTTGGGATAGCTGAAAAAGTCGATAAAATATGGAAAATGCCGAAAAATGTTCAAGAAAGTGGAAAATTTTTAAAATCGCTGAAAGAGTCGAAAAAATATGAAAACTAATCAAGAAATTGAAAGAGGTCGAAAAAATTTGAAAAAATGTTGAGAAAAGTTGAAAGTGTTTGGATAAGTCGGAAAAAATATGAAAAATATTGAAGAATTTGAAAAATGTTGAATAAGTTAATTTTGAAAAATACTTACTAAAAAAGGCTGAAAAAGCGCAAAGTCTTAAAAAGTGTTGAAGAAGTCGAAAACAAAAGAGGTTGAAATAAGCTAAAAAAGTCGGTAAGATATTAAAAATGTTGAAAAAAAAAAAAATGAAATAGTTAAAAGACTTTAAGTGACTGTCATACCTACACTAAACAACGTGTACTCTTTTAGTGTCTTAAGGTGCTCACTCTAGGGGACCGTCACAAATACACTCAACAAAATGCAACAACTTCAAAATATGAACCATACAGCTTTTTTAAATTTTTGTCGAAAATTTTTCAAAAATTATTCAAAAATTTTCAATTTAGGGCCTTGTAGCTAACAATATTAAACTTTATTTTTTTTATAAAAACGTCGTAGACTTAGTGATGAAGAATTATAACAAAAAGCAAACCGCTCCCTTCTTTTTTTATATATGTATATAAATCCTCTGGCTTTTGTAAGCCTTTTGCTTCACTTTATTACACTAGTGCTTCGTTGCCGAAAACACAAAAAACTTTATCAAATAAATAAAACCAACTCTTTAAGAGACTTCTTGTTTATACTAAAATCAATTCTCATTTAAAACCTTATGCTAAAGTTCCTTAACTGGCAGTTAATATCATAACAAAATCAAAACAAATCATTTGAATCGAAACAAATCGACACGTTTTTGCAATTTTATATTTTAACGGCAGCTGTCGCAACACAAAACAAAATTCATCGAATTTTTCCAAAGAAGGGACCAACAAATATTATCAAAAAAAGAAAAAAATTTACACATATGAACATGAGACACTCCCTCGCTCATTTGGGTGGAAATATTTTGGCAATATTTTATATATTCGAAAAATAAAATGAAAAAAGTTGTGATATTCAAAAAAAAAAAAAAAAACAATCTTCAATATCAACCGCTGTTTAAAAAACTGTTAAGCTAAGCTAAAAAATAAAAGAAACCAACGCCATTTACACCAGCCATCATATTGTGTTTATGTGTGTCCTTTTAACAGCTACTGTATAAAATATGAAAAAAAAAATCTCAAATCTAATATAAAAACGCATGTGTTTGTATCTGCAAGCGTAATAAAATTAGTCCTTATGCCGCGTCCTTTAACAACAAAAAAATTGAGGCTACGACGCTTCCTTACCCACCGCTTGCAGAAAAAATTGGTGTTCATAGCATCTCATTACCATAACATTTTGCACGCATTCAAGCATTTAGGCAACAACGCCGTTTTTTTCAGATTTTTTACGACGTGAGGTGAAAATATTTTAAAAATTTGCAAACGTAAACTTTTATTCCTCATAAAAAAATTAACAAAATAGAAAAGTGAGGTAAAATATTTTATCGGAATTTTTATATTAAAAAAACATTTTTTATAAGATGGAATCTCGGACAATGAATTAAATTCTATTAGTTATGTTTAAGGTGAGAACTTGGCTCAAACCTGGCCGGAGGTCATTAATCAACTTAAAAATTCGACTACCATATTTTGTGTCTTTTTAAGAAAAAGTTCGAAATTAGATACCCTATCTGCATACTTAATATGTGTAATGACAGCCACTTAAAATAAAATGAGTAAATAATCTTAATGGCAACTGCGTTTAAAGATTGTTTTCCTCAAAACTCTAACATCTATCTAACTATCTAAAGTTTTTTATTTATTTGAAAGTTCAATTCGTGACATAAATTTTGAAAAAAAAAAAAATATTCAAATCCGTCGAGCCATTTTCGAGTTTTTGCGAGCCTAATAAACGCATTCTCATTCCCAGTTCAAACCCCAGTCACAGTAACAGTCCCAAAACAATTTTGAAATAAAACACCTTAAAGCCTAATGAGCAACATATGTCGAATAAGCAGTTTCTGAAACTTTGGTAAGTGATTATGTCACATCCCAGAATCTTATTTTTAAACATGATCATACCTTGATAGGCAATAAACATACTTAAACATAGGTGGGCAAAGTAAGGAAAATGAGCATGCTATTGAGATCGAATTTATGGAGGGAATTTTTTCTATTGTTGTAGTTGTTATTTTTGTTGCTTTTGTTGTAAGTAGTTCCTGCTTCCTCCTAAATTAGAACTAAACTATTTTTTCAATTTCCAAAAGCTTGGAGATCATTTAGAAATAATTTTCATATAGGGTCAGAATACGCGAAACCGACATGTCTGAAATGTTTTTCAAAGTTTTTTATATAAATCAGTTGCTGCAAGTGGTAGAAATTAGTGTACGGAAAAATTTTTTAAAAAAAAATTGTTGTTGCAATAATAATTGCCAGTCAAAGTTTTCATTAAACTTTTTTTAAAATGCTATAAGTTTTGAAGTGCTTGACTGATCGTGACGAAATTTTTTAGTTTCTGTAGATAATAAATTGAACTTATGTATGTATTAAAAAAAAAAAGTTGGAAAAATTTTGCATTTTTGTTGTTAATTAACAATTTTTCTATCAAGAATTGAATTTTAATGACTTGCTCCGCCTCGAAAAAATCTGAAAGGGAGTAAAAATATCTTTGGAGTGCTGAAAATCGTTTTTGAGTCGAAAAAATATTAATCGAGATATAGCCAAATAAATGAAAAAGAGCCGAAAAAGGGGTTTTTTGGGGATATCTCGAAAACGATTCTTAAGAAAAAAAAAAATGGTTGCCATTTTTGGAAACTACGCCTCAAAATACATAGAAAAGAGTCTACGAGAAACCCGATCATTTTTCTTGTAAACTAGTGTTATTGATTTTTTTGAAAAACAATAAAATTTTTATGCATTTTTCGTCCGCCCGGTACCACCATAATATTTGTACCGTCAAAACTAATTGAGGCTTCACGATTTTTTTGACGAATTCTAGTTTGGAAGGGTTCAATGCATTTCTGTAATTTTTTTTCAGATTTTTTTGAGGCGGAGCAAGTCATTAAAATTCAATTTCTGATAGAAAAATTGCTAATTAACAACAAAAATGCAAAATTTTTGCAACTTTTTTTTTTAATACATAAGTTCAATTTATTATCTACAGAAACTAAAAAATTTCGTCACGATCAGTCAAGCAGTTCAAAACTTATAGCATTTTAAAAAAAAGTTTAATGAAAACTTTGACTGGCAATAATTATTGCAACAACAATTTTTTTTTAAAAATTTTTCCGTACACTAATTTCTACCACTTACAGATACTGATTTATATAAAAAACTTTGGAAAACATTTCAGACATGTCGGTTTCGCGTATTCTGACCCTATATGCTTTGCTAGCCTCTCAGTTAGAAGAAGCATAAACCGTAATTTTTTCAAGAATTCTTGGCTATATATGTGGACAATAAATGGTTTAAATGGGATGATGCTGCTACACAGCCAATAAAGCTATGGCTTTATTGAAAACGCATTTACTGGCTCACAACGTCTCTCAAAACAGTAACGTTATTTGTCTGCCTGGAACTATCTCAAACGTAAAGTCTATGCCAAAAAGCCAGTCATAATTCCAGTGTTTAAGGACACATATTGATTTTATGGAGGCCCAATTATATTGAAATATCATCGAACATTTATACAAGCTAGAAGGGTTGTATCGCAAAATCCGTGGTGAATATTTGGTAGACATTATTATTGACACATAAATTGCCATGAAGGAAAATTCATAATTTATTAAAAAAAACTGAAGATCTTCTTGTTACGTTTCCATCGCGTCATCTTTCGCTATTAATGCAGTGTAGGAAATTTAATTTGTGGTTTGGCAAAAAATTATCCCTTACTAGTTTCACTATTTACCTGTATATATATTGCACCATACATAAGTACATCTTACAATGACACCAATATAGCCTTAAGGAACTTATCCTACTATCTTGTTATCAAAACAATAAAAAATTGCCCATGGTTTTCGATTTGGATACAACCAACATTGAAAAAAAAAAAAATTCAATAGCCATCAAAACTGACCAAGTAACTTGTGTCAGTGCAAATGTGTTTCCAAATTATACTTCAATACCCTACGTGTTTGCATGCATCTTGACCATTTCCGTTTTTTGTTAAAGTTCACCATTAGTGCTGCCGGATGAGTACGTCTACTCAATTTTCCAGTATTGCGCACTTATTGAGAAAACAAGTTGCTAAATGAATTGAAGAGTAGGCTACTCTACGTCAGTCTTGTACTGCTTACAAAAGTTTTCAATGTCTGGAGGAAATTTTTATTCCAAACAAGAAACCAAATTTTTCAATTTTTTCTACTGCTGCCACTGCTTCGCTAACATCAACAATCGGTTGGTATCCAGAATGCAACGTATGCTCAGCGATATCGATGTGCACAACATATTTCATCATTACATCCTTTTTCAAATGACCAAGTTTTTATGCTTCAAATAGCCAAAAGGTGTTTAGACTCTTTTACCAAAACTGTCGCTCATTCGCTTACGTCAAAGTCGTCCAGTTGAAGTCGTTAAAAAATTAGCTGTGGTTAGAGTTTGCTGCTTTTCTGCATTGTTTACATGTTTTCTTATACTGCTTCCACTTTTTCGTTGTTACCTTTTGTTTAAATTTCTTTTTTTTTTTGTTATTTTAGCCCTTGTAAAAGGATTGTTTCAGTGTTTCTGCAAATATAAGGATTATATGGGTTTTGTTATTTTTTTCCCCCCACCTAAAACCATGTTGAGTTTGAGCTAAAACACATTTTTACATGCGGTTTGGGTTTAAGTCTCGGTAAATTCAATTTACACGTCATGTAAATTGAACCATTGGATATTTTTTAGCTGTTGCCTTGTCGATAATTGCTATTTGTGATCCACATGATTTGTCGCAGTGAACTTAAACATTTTCGGCAAATCGTTTTTTTGTACTGTTCGTAAATGAAATACGTAGCCTTATATCTAATAAAAAAATTGATTAATAAAGTTTTTGGCTAAAAGATAAAATTGCATATTTTCATACATATATGTACTATTTACTAAATGAACATCTATTCATACATACATATGTACATTAGGGTGATTAAAATTAATTTTTTTGTTTTTCTTAGGTGCTGTTGCTTAAAAAGTAAGTTCATGATATGAAGAAAAAGTTCACGAAAATTCGAAATATTTGAAATTAAGTACCTAAAATATTATGTTTTTTGTTAACTTTCGAGGCCATGTTTCGGATTCAAAGAAAGTCGATCAGCTTATTTTTAACAAAAGCATTATTTAGCACCGTCCTTGCCCTTTAAAATGAACTTTCAAGTGGTGAGCTGTGATGTTTACTTGCAAAGTTATACCCATTTTAAAGTGACATGAATTTGATCCCCTACAAAGGGTTGCAACCCAACAATATTAACCAACGGGTTTCAAATTCATGTCACCTTGAAATGGCTGTAACTTTACAAGGAAACATTACAGCTAACCACTTGAAAGGTCATTTCAAAGGGCAAGGACGGTACTGAATGATGCTTTTGTTAAAAATAAGCTAATCAACTTTCTTTGAATCCGAAACATGGCCTCGAAAGTACACAAAAAACATCATGTTTTAGGTACTTAACCTCAAATATTTCATAATTCATGATGGGTCAATTCTGAGGCCAGATTCGGACTCAGCGCAAAAAATTATTTCGAAAAACGACACTCTTCAGCCCAACAACATTAATCACTTATTCGTTCAGATACCTTTTTAGTAAAAAATAATTTTTCCATACAATTACATGTAAAACTAACAGGCTTCGATGCCACCTTATAAAAATGAGGTACAGAGCTGAATTCTCGTGAACTTTTTCTTCATATCATAAACTTACTTTTTAAACAACAGCACCTTAAAAAAACAAAAAAAAAAAAATTTGAATCACCCTAATGTATATGTCATTACTTTAAATCAGTGAAGGGCACTTGGTGGCTCTATTTGCTCACATTGCTCTAACCGTTATTCGACGCACAAGCAAGCAAAAAATAATTCGCAGAGTTCAACGATATCGAGGCACAAAATTCGCAGAATTTCAACGGTATCGAGGCACAGCGTTGACTTGAATTCAAATGAAAACAAAACACAAAGGCATAAATGACGGTGCCGCATTGTGTCTTGACGAATGTATCAAGTGTTTTTGTTTGTAGTGCAATTTGGTTTTTTTTGTGCTAATGGCAATTTTGGAAACGAAAGTAAAAAAAACTTTAAAATTTCGTTTGTTGTTGCTTGATGTTGTTGTTTTGCTCTTTTATTGGATTTTTGTGCCCACCGCTGCTCCAAAACCAATTAAAATAAAACCGTGTATAGCGGACCAGGCGAAAAGGGCGGTTCCCTAGGTCGCAACGGTTTAGGGGCGGTAAAATGGCCTTAGATTTTTAGCTTATTGAATTAATTTTGTGGTCTAGTAAAGTGTCCAAGAGCCCAGAGGTTCTTAAAATTGTAAAGCTGATGATCTTTTTTTTTTGTGAATGAAAATTTCCCGCAGTCAAAATTCTGTAGGCAAGGTGCCTCTTCGCCACTGCATCTTATATGTCTTTAAGACTGAACTTGCATAATTTTGTAAATTTTTCTGAAACTTACAATCTGGAAAAAAGGAAAGTAGCTGATCCGGGGCTAAGGTCAAATGTTCCACTTACTTTAAGTGAAATTTAAAAAAAAATTATTTCTAGTAATCTAAAATCCATAATTGTGGCCAAATACGAGTTAGAAATTCAATCAATGTCAATTGGTTGCATAGTATATCGCTTGAAAGATCATTCTTAACACTATAATTTGTACTCAAAGACAAAAATTTTAAGTTGTATATTTCAAAAAAAAAAAACATTGGTTAAAATGGTTAATATGGGATATTACTTAAATCCATAATTGTAGGCAAGTTAAGATCAAAAATTTCAGTGTATCCAATGTGTTGCCGTTTGGAAAGCATTTTTAGCACTATAGATTCTACTAAGCCTTGATTTATAGAGCAGATTTCAATCACTGGGGTCTCTAATAGCCACTTACTAAATAAGTAAATTTATAGAAACTTAAAAGGGCTATATAGAACACTGGTATTCACAAAATGCTAAGCTTCCATTTGTCCACAGTAATGGGTAAAAAGTAGTATGGGAATGTAATCTTATCTGTTGGGCTTCTCGAGAACTTGCATAATAGGTTTTGAAAAAAATAAAAACTTATAGTGCAAAAAAAAAATCTCCCAAACTATCTGTGTACTTCAAATTTTTACTTGCACTTACCCACAATTACATATAGATTTTATGGAACAAATTTCGACCTGAAGTTGAAGTCATGAGCTACAGCGTCGCAAATCGCTAAATATTGTCCTATAAATATTTCAATATTCCATTCCATCTTTAAATTCTTCTGTTTGAATTGAAGCTTTTTTTGGTTTGCGACGCTGCACAGTGGGAAATTTTTTAACGTTTTGGGACAAAAATCCGTCTACAATGCAATTATTAATGGATTTGAATTTTTTTTTTTTTTTTAATAATTGTTAAGTACCACCCGATGTGTGAGTAATGCCCAAAATTTTGAGAACGTTCAACATAACCTCAAAAAATCCCATAAATATATGAAATTCGTGTATTTTACTTAATCCACTTTACTAAAACTACTAGACCGATTTTCTTGAAATTTGACACACTCTTTAAATACATATAAAACTAGGTAATGACGAAAGGTTTTTTTTTTTTTTTTTTGCATTACAACTAGTTCTGCAATAATAAATATACTGATTTTTGTCATTTTTTTTTTAAAAAAATCGTTTTTTGGCTTAAAAATTATGCCAAAATCTTAAAAGTCGTCAAAGAAAAAAAAACCCTTCGTCAATACCTTGAAAAACTTATAAGCTAACCAAATTTTTTGGTTTTTTTTTGATTTCAGATGATAAAGTGATGAGTTATGTTGTCCACCACAAACCAACTTTTTTTTTAGGCGTCCGCGGAAATTTGATGCCAATGGCTTATTCTGCAATATTTTTTAATGAAATTTTCACATAATACTCTTTGAGCATTGTACTTTTATATGTTCTTTAAATAAATAAATTTACTTTTACCATATCACTAAAAAACATTTTTAAACTTATGCCTAAAATGTAGCGCCAAAATCCTACCCCCTCTTTAAGTAAAATACACGAATTTCATATATTTATAGGAGTTTTTGAGGTTATGTTGAACTTCCTCAAAAGTTTGGGCATTACTCACACATCGGGTGGTACTTAACAATTATTTTAAAAAAAAAAATTTTCAAATCCATTAATAATTGCATTGTAGACGGATTTTTGTCCCAAAACGTTAAAAAATTTCCCACTGTGCGCTGTAGCAGAATAACTAAAGGTTTTATGGAATAAACGCTTAAGTCATGATTTAAAGAGAAACATTCATTTACTTTTAGAATTTATTTAGCAAAGCGAGTTTTTTTCGACTTGTATCGAAAAAATTGTCGCATCCATACCTACTATATATATAACGTCAGTACCAATCGCTTAGAATTGTGTCACAACAAGTTTTTTGGAAAGACACCCTAATGTGCATTGTAGAACAAAACTTACTTTTATTTTTGACACCACGGCAGTGCTTGGGCTTGGGGCTTTATGACGTGTTCTTATTTTAAAAGATCTTAATCGGCATTGCAACTTTCATTTGTTCAAAAGTTTGCATAAATAGCGATAAGCCCTAGTATATTCTCAGGCAACTATTGAAACTTAACCGATTATATTACTCGTTACTATCAAAAGTTCTGTTCTATTTTTCATTAGTTTCTTGGATTTTGTAGTGAAATAATTAGGAATTTTGATACGGTGTGGTTTTATATTAGACCTATATGTCCATTGAAAACTGAGTGGAAGCATAAGATATTCGAACACAATTTTCTCGCAGTCATTTAGAATTCACCATAAGTCGAAATACTCTATTCCATTCAAAATTTGTATGAAAATAGTTTGAGCATTATATTTTTTTTGTATATTACACAATGTGCAGATCGAATCCCTCACGCTACCATTTGTGTATGCTCTCAAGATAATAAGGTCTATTAAGAGCATTCAAAAGTCGAGCTTCAAGTTAAGTCATCTGTAGCCTATAATTCGTTGAGACTTGAAGCTCGGCAGCTCCAGACTATTCAAAAACTTTAACAGACGTCATTCGTTTTTGAAAAAAAAACACTTACGTCTACTGTTGTCCTAAAATTTGTGGTGTCACTTCTTCTTCATTTAATTTTTTATTCTTTATTCGCTCTTGTTGATTTTGAGATTTGTGCTGTCTTCTTTCAACAAGCCTAGAAGTGGGAATGCATATTTAGTCGAGTGTTAATAATCCTGTCCCAAATGAATTTTCTTTGCGTTGAACGTGTTTGCGTGCGTACGATACCTACAATTGGGGTTTTTTTTTTTGAATTTCAGGCTACTCCACCGTTTTTCTTTTTCTACATTTGCGTATCCTTTTTAAGCATGAGAATGTCTCTTTTGGCAAAAAAAAGAAAAAGGCTTTTGTTTTCATGAGCGCAATTTTTCATGAATTTTATGCAAACAGAGTGTAAAGTTGGGAAATAAGGTGAAAGTTGGAGCTGATAATTTTGTTATTCAAAGGTTTTTTTATTATTTATTTTGTTGAAGTTTTCTTAAAGACGCACAAAAATGCAAGGTTTAGTTGGGAAGAAAGGAAAGGATATTCTCAAACTATGTTTATTTTTTTTGTTTTGTTAAGGTTGGTATATTTGCAGAAAAAGTCGCGACGTTTATTCATTTCCGTATTCTTTTCTTTATTTCGTACTCAAATTGGAAAGTATGGGTATCTACAGATATTGCATCTTATTGTAGTCGTCTTGTGGAAGTTGATTTTATTTTTGCATTTGTTTAATTCCCGGCGCATAGGCCACAGATGATGCGCTCGCCATCGTAAAAATTTTAGTCAGTCAACATTGGTCTGAATATTTTAATTTGAAGTCATAATTAAAGAAAAAGGATATCCGCGATTTTTCATTTGTTAAGGGATCAGGACGCACTGACGGCAATTGTACCAAGTTGATGCTGATGATAAAAACTAAGAAGACACAACATGACAACAAAGTTTGTTTATTTTTAATTTACGAGCGCACAAAATAACAGTGGAAGAAAAATAAGTAAGGAATTAATGTACGTTCATGGTTCAAAAATATTTTTCCGTTAAAAGTTTTGTTTACAGAAAATTTTTGGCACAAAATTAAGCAAAACAAAATCATACGAACTTAAATTTTTTCAAATATAAAACAAGTTCTATGTCAAGAACCAAAATCCTAATTGACGCATTACAGGATGCTTATTTTATTGGCAAGCACGATATGTCTTGCTGACGTAAAATTCTCTGCAAAAGTTGTAGAAACTCTGACGCCGAAAAGTCTTTGTTTTATTATCCTTGCGCATGTTCAGTGCTAGCACTTAGACGCCTCTAGGTTTTCAAATGTCCCTTATTTTACTCTCTTCAAGGCATTGCACAAAAGAGTTCTGAATTCATTTTAAAGTTTTATAGACCGAGTATAAAATTGGCGCAACACTGGTATTTTACCTTTTTCTCCTAACCTTAGTCTTCTCAAATACAATTATCAAATACTAGAGATTTTTAAGTAGACGAGCACGTCTTAGAAATCAGTTGTAGAACTGAAACGCGTTCAATACTCGTGCTGTCGATAGTAGGCCGATAGAAGTAACTAGAAAAATTACCGCAAAATTTATTTTAAAGTACAGATTATTTCAACACATTAAAGTAGATAGAGGTACAGAATTCTAAAATGAATAATAAAAGAGTACATACTACATTTAACATCCACTTCTTATCACCATGACACCAAAGCTTCTCGAAAAAGAAATCACTGAGTATTAAATAATACATTCACTGGCAATTTTGATTGAGATATATGGATACCATACTTCTCATATAACATAGCACACCACACAACGCGAATTATTCACCGTTTCAATTACTTAGTTTGTGGTAGATTAGTAACCCTCTCGACTGAAATTTTTGAATTTCGAAATTTCTATAAATTTTTTTTATTTAAAAAAGTGTTTCTCAAAATTTTCGATATAACTTCTTTTTTACGATATTCTTCAATCGATCCTTAGGATGTATCTGCTTTCATATCGAAATTCCCGCGATAATTTTGAAAAATATGAATTTTTTGCTGATGGCGCGCACCTTGTTTCTCAAAATAAATTCGATATCAACTTTTTTTTTATGTAATTCATCAATTAATTTTAAGAACGTACATATCTGCTTTCAAATCAAAATTCCTGACATATCTTTGGGAAATATCAAACAATTCATACAATTAGACTGGTGCGCGCTTTCATAAAAAATTCATATTTTTCAAAGTTATGGCGGGAATTATGCTATGAAAGCAGATGCATTCTAAGGATTGATTGAAGAATAACATTTCAAAAATCAAAAACCACAGAATATGATATATAAAAAATATTTTGAGAAACGTTTTTATAAACAAAAATTAATGTTTAAACAAAATAATATAAAATTTTTTATTTTTTATCATCAAATTAAAGCATTTTTAAACAAAAAATTTTGCATGTTTCTTATTCTATTCCACATAATTTTTGAGATAAGTATTTCGCTTCAAAATATGTTCAAAGAGTCAAAAAAAGCGAAGTGTGAGTTATATAAAGAATGACCGATATTCATAAATAGCTGGTAAATTTTCACTTTAGGAGTCCTCTAGCGGCCACATAAATTTTTGTCCAATTATGAGACAAAAAACATTAAAGAGTACAAAGTTCAAGCAAGCTTGTAAAAACGTATTAATCAAAAAATTCTTGCTGTCATAAGTTTTGGTTTTAATATTTAAAATCTCTAAAAAGGTGTTAAAACCTTAAAACGACCTAACCTAAGAAATTTTTTATAGTATTCTACGGAAAAAAGTTACAAAAAGTTACAAAAGTTACAGTATTTCCGAATTTTTATCGTAACTGCCCATTTACCTACAATATTTATAATTTTGAGGTCAATGCAAAATTTTAAATAATTGTGACCGTCCGTGATGTCAGTGTAATGTGACTTGGGCACTAAAGCTTTAGGGATGAAATTGTCTCAACATGAGCTATTTATATACATCACTCTGCCTCAAAAGAAGTGGTTCCCTGGTTCAACTGAATAAATAAAGTTTATCACAGCAGCAGACTAAAATAATGAGCGAATAACATTATTATACTTAGGGCTTCAGTAAAATAGATCAATTCTAAATCGATTACAATGGAATTCATTTAAAATCTATGATGCGTAATAAAAATGTCAGTGTCAGTTTCAGTTTCACAAAGTAGTCTTTAAGTATAACTAAATACAACTGACGTCACGTATTAACTTGAGTTGTGAGAAAAAATATACAATGAAATTTGGAAAAAAAAGTTTAATTTTAAAACTTTGACAGCGACAGCTATTCAAACGTAAACAAAACCAAAAGAACGAAAGAAAAACAAAAACTTCCGAAAAATGCGCACTTCAAGCGGAAGTTAAGTGGCTCCCTTAGACACCTTTTGGCCAGGTGTCTATTCGCTGCCGCCTACCTTTATTGCCATTTTTATCCATTTTTTATCGCATATATTCGGACAAGCGAGTAGCTTGAAATTTATGTGTTAATTTTGATTCTCACTCCACTGTTTGCATTTTTGTTTTGTTTTTTTTTTTTTGTACTTTATCCCGAATGTCTATTATTCACAAAGTTTTTTTTTTTTTCAATATTAACAAGGGCAGCAGAAATGTAAGAATACAACAAAAATAACATTAGAAAAATTTGTTTTGCTTTTGTTGCGAATTTTGATTGTGTTAAGGGAAAATCAGAAAACGAAGTATGTCCAGTGTACAAAATAAAAAAGAAATGTTTCTAAAATATTAACGAAAGGTGCAAATGAAGGCTAAAGAATGATGTGTCGTGGTCCGCAGATTGAAATAATAAATGAGCTAATAATAAGTCAAATGAACTGCATAATGCTGTTAGTGGCATTTAAGTTGCGAAGAAAAAAAAATTAAAATATCCAGTTTTGTCTCAGTAAACAACCTTTTTTTGTGACTGACATTTAAAAAAAAAAAAATATTTCTCTTTTTAGAGGTATTGGGAGAGGGTTGGGGAATCATAACTTTTTTACTGAACCATACAGCCCCTAATAAATATATTTATAATGTAATATATTTATGATATAATACATATATTTTTTCTTATAAAAAAATTCAAAATTGACCGAAAAACAAAAGGAAAAAATTCCGATTTTGTACTTTAAAGTTGCAAAATCACCCTATATTATTTTGTATCGTTATTTGCTTAAAAGAATGCCGTAAACCGCATATCATTTTCTTATTTCAATCGCGAGATATCTGCATTTTTCTACATTAACATAACTGGCATAATTTGACATTTTGAAAAAGGTAGAAAAATCTATAGAATAGCGCAAATTATGCCAGTTCTGTTAATTTGGAAATATCTTGGGTTTGAAATAAGAAAATGATATGCGGCTTACGACATTCTTTTAAGCAAATAACAATACATTAAAAATTATGTAACACGAGATCGGGGGCAAAATAATAAGGGGTAATTTTCAATTTTTTTGTAAGAAAAAAAAGAAGAAAAAGAAAAACTAATCACGGATTCGAATTTCTCGATCAATAATAACTGTTTGAAACAACAAAAAAAAAATTTAATCACCTTAATATGTAAATTTGTCGGCAGTAAGATAATATTTGAGGCGTTGCAACTAGAAAGTGGAAAACCGGTACTTTTTTACATTTGTCCGGTCAGCTGTCAATTTTTTTTATAAGAAAGAAAGTAGAATAAGAAAACAAATCACGGACTTGAATTCCCCGATCGATAGTTTCCCGAAAACCATACCCACTTTGTTGAAAAATTTGATAACCTCTGTAAAATTTTTTAAATCAATTTTTTGGAAAATGGGTTGTCTACTAAAAACAGAAGGCGCTAATACAGTTTTGAATATTAACCTTAATCCTAGTAGTCCAAGAGCCGGCTGTAGAAAAGTCGAGTGTATAAGATTACAGGATGGGATGCTTGCCAAATGATAGAGCTCTACGAGCCTAAATAGAATATCTAGGGTTGCCTTGCCAAAGCCTGTCCCGATGGCCGAAAATGCCCGAATTTTAGCCAATTTTATTGTTCTAATTAAAACTGTAGTACATAACAGCTCGAAATGAATGCCAAATGATAGAACTCGAAGAGGCCTAATTATAATACCTGGAATTGCATTGTTGAATCCTGTCCTAAACATGGGTTTTCACCGGTTTTTTAGGTCAATTTTCATTAATGAAGATAACAGCTTGAAATTTGTGCCAAATGATAGATATCGAAGAGCCTTAATAGAATATATAGGGTTGCCTTGTAGAATCCTGTCCCAAACATGAGTTGCCACTCATTTAAGAAAAGTTGACCCCAAAAACGGGTGTCAAATAATGTTTAGGACATGATTCGACAAGGCAACCCTATATATTCTATTTAGGCTCTTCGATATCTATCATTTGGCACGAATTTTAAGCTGCTATCTTCATTAATAAAAATTGACCCAAAAAACCGGTGAAAACCCATGTTTGGGACAGGATTTAAGAATACAATACCAGGTACTATATTTAGGCCTCTTCGAGTTCTATCATTTGGCATACATTTCAAGCTGTTATGTACTACAGTTTTAATTAGAGCAACAAAATTGGCTAAAATTCGGGCATTTTCGGCCATAGGGACAGGCTTCGGCAAGGCAACCCTAGATATTCTATTTAGGCTCATTGAGCTCTATCATTTGGCATACATCTCATCCTGTAATCTTATACACTCGACTTTTCTACAGCCGGCTCTCAGTCTATAGTAATGGGCTTTCTCCAGACATATAAGGCTACTGTAATCCGCCAAATACGTATAGTTGCTGCTTTTTCTCATATGGGAGACGTGGCACAATCCACCATTTAGTAGTTCGAGAAATTATTTGCAATAGATGAACGGCTTACGGTGTTTTCTCATATAAGAGGCGTGGCACCGCCTAATTTATCATTGAAACTTACTTTTGCCCGTAGTTTTTGTCTATGTACCAAATCTCATTCATCTGTGTCAAATAGTTGCTGATATATAATGAATGCCAACATTTTTCCAAAACAAACTATGCTAAGAACCTTCCACAGACCATACAAAATAAAATATGAAAATCTGTTGAGTAGTTCGTGATTTCATGTGTGACAGACGAACGGTTTTAGATTTGTTTTGCTGTTGTGGGAGGCGCGAAACCGCCCATTTCTTATTAAAAATTAGTACTTTTTCCCGCATCTGTTCCCTGTGTACCAAGTCTCGTTCATCTGTGTCAAATGATGATGATGAAGAATTTGATTTTTCTCTTGTATAGAGTCGTGGCATCGCCAATTTTTTCCAACCAAACTGTACTTATAACCTTTCACAAAACATAAGAAATATATGTACCAAGTGTTGTTCACCTGTGTCAAATGCTGCTGCTGAAAAATAAAAAATTTCGATTTTCTCATAATAGGTGTGTCACCGCCAATTTTTCATCAAAAATTACTTTTGGCCGTACCTTTTATATATGTATAAATTCTTATTCATCTGGGTCAAATAGTTGATGAGATATGATGAAATGGATTTTTTCTTATATGGTAGGGGCGTGGCATCGCCTATTTTTTTCAAACTATTACTTACAACTATGCTAAAAACCTCACACAGACCATAAGAAACATTTTAAAGAAAACATTGAATGAAAACTCGTCGAGTAGTTCGCGAGTTTAAGTACCACAGACGTATGGCGTTTAGTTTTTATATACATACACTCAAAAAAAAATCGGTTAAATCTAACCAAAAATTTACCAAAACTCAGGTTAAAATTTTCTTACTTGATACTAACAAAATAGAGACTGAGCGGCGTAAAAAGCACAGTGGTTATTAACATAATCCATCGGTGTTTTTACAACAGAACATCCACAGTATAATCCTTAAAGAGAACGTTGTCCTGATCAATTTTGCCAGACAAAATGTTACTTTAATAATGTGTTGTATAATTTTGAAATCTTACAATATTCAAACATGAAATTTCTTAATCAAAATTTTAAAATTTCTTAAGACAAAAAAATAAAAACAACACTAGTTTTTACTAAAATTGCACATTTGGTGAGGAGTGGCTTTTCTTCTTATTCTCTTTATCCTGCTGAATTCGAAAATCAAGGTTTAATTTTCTTATGGCACTTTTTTTTGTAGTTTTCTGGGTGTTGCAAGTATCTTAGGATTATGCAGCCTTGATTTTCGTAATCAGCGGCCCAAACACCCTTAATCATTTTTGACACCCACAACTACGTTTTCAACAGTCTTGTGGCGGATTGAGTGACCTTTAGAATGTACTTAAAGTTCTGTAAAAATTCTAATTTCGGAGGATATACAGAATAATATACTAGAAAAAGAACGATTTTTATAAACTTTCTTTGTGTCTGAATCACTCTCAGGAACAAGTTACCTCTTGAGTTGATCCCTTCGAAACGTCCTTTCAAATTACATAAATTTAAAAAATGAGTATAGGAAATTGTTTGTAATGAAATGGTCTACAAAAAACGGCTGAAGTATTTTTATAATGAAATCAATAGAAAAAAAATTATAGCCCTTGAATGATATGTTGGCCGAGTATTTTAGTCCATTTTTAATTATAAGTTTTTCATTTTCAATTTCACGATAAAAGCATTCAAATCAATATTGTAGAGAATTCAATTTTCTACTCAAAAACTCTTTAAAAAAATTTGTGAAACCTACGCTGCCGTACTAAGCGAAAAAGGTGTATCTCAAAAAAAAAAAAATATCCGAGATTCTTATGGCATCGCATGAAATACTCCAAATGGCGGCATCTTAGTTCAATCATATAAAAAATATACTAAGAAAATTTCCTCTATCTCAATTTTGTAGGTATTTCAACAAATTGCCATAAAAAAAAACATCAATTATCTCGAAATGAATTTTTTTGAGATACGCCCTTTTCGCTTAGTACGGATCTCAAGACATCGCTAACAAATTATTTACATCGGCTTTGAAAATGGCGACCAAATGGGGGGAGGGCTTTCAACACCGAAAACAGAGTTTTATACTCACGCTGGCCCCCCAACACAACAACAACAAAAAAAATCCTGTCCTGCCCAAAATGCAAGGTTCAGCCAAAATTTTGTAACATTTCAATGGACTAAAAAGTAACTTGAAAAACTGTAGATTGATAACAGAGAATCATTATAAATGGAAATCTCATATCGATATTTTGAAAATTAAATATTGGAAATGAAAGCTCTAAGTAGGGTTTGTAATCCCGGGATCCCGAAATCCCGGGATCCCGCTGTTTTTATCAATCCCGAAATCCCGGGATCGGTCACTTAATCCCGGGATTTGACTTTTTTATACCTAAAACGAAAAATAACTCACAGCCCTCTTAAAATTTTTTGCAAAAAAATCGTATTTGGTTCAACATTTTTTATTTTAAATTTTTTCAGTTGAGATTTGACTATTTTCATATTAGAAATTCTTGGATTTTTTTTTGTTCGGTAGCTGCGAATTTGGGAAGCAAATGGCTCTAATAAAAGACTGCAAGACTAGATGGAACAGTCTTTTGTCAATGCTTGAACGCGTCTATTTATAAGTCTACCTGAAGGTGAAACTTTGGCTTTATCCAATAATGAGATTGAAATGGTATCTGATATCATTAATGCGCTAATCCCAGTAAAAGCTACAGTCGAAGCCCTTTGCCGTCGGGATGCTAATTTGTTCACAGCCGATGTTGCCATAACTTTTATGTTAAAAAAACTTAAAGATGCTAACAACGTGATAAGTCAAAAATTGTATTCAGCTCTCATTCTTCGAATGCAACAAAGGCGAACAAATATAAGTGGTATCCTTCAGTATCTGCACAATGGTAGAATCAACGTTCAATCCGAATCTGAAATAGACATAGTAATAGTTCCATCTTCAATAAAATGCCGCAAATTAATAGTTGAGTTACTCGAAAGACTACACGCTTCAAATCCAGTTGCATCAGAAACAGCTTATGAGACTGAATCTGAAGTTGAACTTTCTGTTTTAAATGAGGCACCTCTCGAAATTGTTTCCGAGTCTCCATTTGAATCTATTTCTGACGAACTTAATAAAGCTATAAAAAAGCGCATTTACCGAGGATACCAATTCGATGTGAGACGCTATCAGTGAAAATTCAAAAGGAAATGCTGTTGTTTGAAAATGGGGGAACACGTGGTGACTTTTTACAAAGAGCTTATGATTTTTTAATGACTATTAAACCTACCAGTGTAGAGTCTGAAAGTGCTTTTTCTGCGGCTGAACTTTTCGCAACTAAAATAAGAAATCGTTTGGGCGATGAAACTTTGGATGTGCTTTGCTTCCTCAAAACGTATTTTAAAAATATATAAAATTAATTACTATTAATTTTCAAACAATGAATGAACTCCTTATAATTTAATAATTAAGTATGTATAATATCATATAAACAAAGAATTTCCTTAGAAATTAATAAATATTTTTTTATAAACATATTTTTGGAATGTGTCAAGTTTTTAATTTTCTTAACATTTTACAATAATGTGTTAATATTTTTCAAGAACATGTATTTAAAAATCCCGGGATCAATCCCGGGATCCCGGGACTAGATAAATGTAATCCCGAAATCCCGGGATTACAAATATAGCACGGGATTACAAACCCTAGCTCTAAGCCCTCCCACTTTCACTGTAATTATTTCATACAAACATATAAGATGGTAAAAATATTAGCGTAGTGTGAGGTGATTTTTCTTCATATTTTCTTTCTCCCGCTGAATTCAAAAATCAAGGTTTAATTTTTTTATGGGACATTTTTTTTTTGTATTGATTGTTTGTATTGTAATTTTTTAATTTTTCCGAATTTTTCACTCTAAAAATCATATCCAAATTTATGATACCAAAACCAATGATATTAAAAGCAAGGTATTGAGATGACAAGAAAACACATGTATGTTAATTGGATCTGTAAGTTGTTAAGCGATTCAAAAATATCGATGTAAAAAAGCCAGGTTAACAAAAAAAAAAGGACAATTTTACAGCTTATTCTGTGTCCACAAAAAAATAGAACTCGATGAAAATCGTCTTGTTCATGTACGTAATGCTGATACTTTTATTCAAAAAATATGACCAAACAGAAAAAAATCGAAAGTAAGTAAAATTACGTTACGATCGATTAAAGGAATATATTCAAATCTCACATTTTTTAAATATTAATTTTTTCGAAAATATATTGAGTTTAATCGCTAGCAATACATTCTATGTACTTTTTTGGTGTTGTAATATTATTGAAATATGTTAAAAATAGTTGCAACTCTTGTAAAATAATATTTCCAAAAATATATTTAAAAAAAAATCAAAAAATCAATATGAAAACATGAGTCTAAAAAAAGAATACAAATCATATCTACGTCCTGTTTAAAAAATGTTTTAGGGATGTTTTTATTCTATTTTCGGAGTTTAATAAATTTTTTCACTGCTCAAAAACTGTTCATAAATACATACATAAATACAATGCTGCAATTTGAACTAAGACACTACCCAATACAACAAAAAAACATTTTGTTTCTAATATTAAACATGTATTTAAAATATTTTTATACATTTATTTTTACAAACAAAAAGGCACATTTATATAAAAACACAGTTGACTCTACCCCACAAATGCATTAAACTGAAATTTGCTTAAAATGCACACCCACATGATTTGAAAAATGTAAACAAAGTCCTCTCGTACTCATCGTATTGCTACGTATGTATTTACATATTACGTTGTAAAAATATTTTGTTTTTTTTTTTTTTGGTTTTTCTAAGCAACAACGAAAAATTTACGCACACACAAAAGGTCCTCGGCCGTGGTGCCACTTTGTTGTAGTGTTCGGCTCAGACTGAAAGTTTCTTTTGTTGGTTTTGACTGCAATGTTACAACGATTGTGTATGTTCTCTCTTACACATGCGCATGATCAATCTAAAATTTCATTCATAATTTTTGCTAAGCATCAGAAATTTGGCGCGTTCTTTTAATGTTCGTTTGGAAGGAATTCTTCTCTCTTGTCTGGTAGAACACGTGCTACAGCTTGATTACAACAATAAAATAGTTATCCTTTGCTTTAATTGGATCAACACCACGTGGTTTCTGACTCGCGCTCTCGTTGGTGTTATGTAGAATTCTTACACTCTACAACGCTATAACAGGCAGCATTAATTTAAAAAATAATTACTAACATCATGTTAGTAGTAGCTTAGAATACAATTACTGTTTCCATGATTTCAAATGGACACAATTTCTATCGAATACGGTAGGTAAAGATTTTATTTTTCTCAAATGATTTGTTTAATATGATTTATTTTGCTAGTTTAATTAGCGTTTCGCCGAATTGAAATATTTAGTGTATCAATATCGTAACATAACAAAAGCATTTTCTCCAATTATCAAAATTCGTCCAAGCAGAAAATCTCGCCGGTCTCTTTAGTGAGCCCAAAGTTCAGTTTAAGTGATAACGAAACATAAATAAGCGGAACTATTAAAGAATAAGGAACATATAGCTGACTGAATCCATTTTAAACCATGCCTCTGACTGATTTCAAATTGCGGAATTAGATGCCGTTGAAATATGTTGTTTTTCAGAAGAAATAAGAGGACAGGTATAAAACCACCGATTTGAACGAACATTTTTTTTTACGTACATAGTTATGTGTAAGTCAATTTTAGGTGTCAAAAATAGAAAAAGTTTAAATCATTTTTAAAAAAAAGGCATTTCCATAACTAATTTTTACTCTTTTGTTTCTTATAGAACTTTGTATTCTCTCACACAATCTTTAAGAAGTTTTGTGAAAAAATTAAAATTGGGATAGCTATGACGTTCTTTACGGAAATAAACAAAGTTGATTTTTTCGAAAATCCCAACTTTTTTTCGCTAAACATTGTAGGGTAGATTTTTACTAATATGAAGAAGAAATGATTTACGAGTAAGTTTCATGCTGGCCAAACGAAATTTGAGAATCCAGGAGAATTTTTTTTCTCAAAATCGAAATTTCAATTTTTTTTTTTATTTTTCAATATTGCCCGCAATCTACGGTACCATTTTTAAAGTTTAGCTTGACCTGGAAAAGTTCTGGTGACAGGGAAGAAATAACGGCTCTGTAAATTGTCTAAATCCTGTTAAGAATTGTGGAATATGAATATCATAATATTTTAGTGAGAAATGTATAACATTCATTTAATTTTTAAATTGGCATGGACATTTTTTCTTCAATGGAATGACATTTGAAAGGATCTTCAATACTCCAGTATCAAAAGGTGAAATTTTTTCAAGTATTTGATTTACAAACTTACTTTGCGAAAGTCTTTTAAGTACAGAACTCGATTGTCGATATAGACCACCTAAAAGTATTTTACCACATCATCTCATTTCTTGCTTGATTTGATCCCACTCCCTACGAATTTTGTTGTGTTGTGTTGTATTGTATTGTTTTGATTTTATTTTTTCTCCAAGTTATATTAGGGGGTTGGTTAGCCGATTGTTGTTAGTATTCTGATGTTGCTTTTGTTCTCTACAGACGTACGCGCGTATATGAAAATTGTATCTTTAGGTTTTGTATTTTTCTTTTTTGTATTGCTATCCTTTGGTGATACTTGCCCGTGGTATATGAGTATATCCTTGTCTCTATGAAATGCTAAGTGGCTTCTTTCATATCACTGCTTCTTTTCGACTTGGTCTGACCAGCTTGTGTTACTTCGTGGATTGGCATTTCATCGCACGACAGCTCCCAAATCGGTTGTTATCAACGCTTTAACGTGTCGTCGCAACGCAGCGTATCGCATTGTGCAGCTTGCGGTTCGTCGTCGTCGTTGTTGTTGTCGTCGCATAACTTCATCTCATGTCCGATGGGAAAAATAAAAATGATTTTTTTTGTTCCGGCATTTTTGCTGTCGTTATCGTTTTGCAGTTCCGTTTCCTGTTCCTGGAGGCGCGTTTTTTTGATATCATCGCCTTTGACATCGACATTATCGCGCTGGCATACTCGAGTGCGTTAAAGTCCGAATTTGTCGTGGTCGGGGTCTGAGATTCTGAGTCCGGGAGTAACAGCGACGTGCTGCCGTCGCGTCATCGTCGTGTGTGTTTGTGTGTCTGAAAAGTGTGAACATTTAAACGATGTGTGAAGTGTGAACAACTGAAGTTAATTCTCAGCATTTGCCATTCATTCCCCAGTCGAATTTTGGGTTCTGGTTTTGGTTAATGGATATTTAAGTGGGTGTTTTTTTTTTTTTTTTTTTTTTTTTGTATGCCCAGTTGTGCTTGTGTGATGGAATTAAGGAAGTTAATTTGTATATCAATGAAATAATAAATACTCGAATATTATTTGTGTAGTATTAAGTGAAAACATGTGACTGAATTAAATAATTGAACTGATTTGATTTGTGATAAAAAACGAAACTTTACTTTTAAGGGCAATTTAATTGCAAAATTGACTGATTTTTTAAGTGCTGTATTTGTTTTTAATTACAACTAAGTTGTTTTACTCGAAAATGAAAGACAAGCTTAAACTGTGATAAGTTTTACAAAGTAAAAAAATTAACTTTGAAATAAGAGAAAAAAAAAACTCATGACTGACTTCAGCGTTGACAATTTTGAGAATCTACGAGATTTCGAAAGGTAATGGTCGCCAATGCATATTAAATTTAAATGTTATCTTATATTTAGATGATTTAAGAAAAACATTAAATTTTCCATCATTGAAACTACCATTTGCGTCTCCTTTTTTAATAATAGGTTTGTTGAATGCCGTAGATCTTTCAGCAAATATCAGTTAAAAACTTACTTACAAGGCAAAAATTATATCCTGTATGATAAATTACATTCTTCTATTGTGTAGAAATGAATTTACAAAATTTACCAACCTGATGTTTGAACCCTATCCATGTTTTGCGTCAGTTTATTAAAAAAATTCCAAAAAACAAAACTGGTAAAATCTATAAGCCTGATTTTTGGCGCTCTGAAAATTTTATAATTTTTTTATGTAAAAAAAAAAAAAATACTTTCCGCAGTCAGTCAGTAGCATTCTTAAATAATTTATATGATTTCCATTTATTACAACAAACAGAGCAAGAATATTCTACATCCTACAAAAAGTTGAGTCATTTCCCACATGAAAAAACCTCTTCAAGACTTAAATATTTTATTTTAATGTTAGATGTCATGCATACGCAAAATCTTCTTACTAACTTGTACTGCTAAGAGTCAACTTCGAAATAAAGTAATGCTTTTCTACTAGTGTAAACGAAATAACTCAAAAACTAAAAAAAGTGAAATATCATAGGTATTCGGGCCTGATTTCATGTAACATAAAGCAGAATTTGCTTTGACAATTTTTTTTTTAATTTCATTGAGACTACGTTACATAGTGTTTTTTTTTAGCGAGATGCATTAAGTTTGCTTTGTCTGTTCGCTTGGTTTGACGAATAAAATGTTTTGCTTCTGTGGGCTCTGCCACGCCACTCATATAAGTTCCGCCTAGTTTTTTTTTTTTAATGAGTGCTTGTGTTGCTTAGTGTCTTTAAAACAAGTTTCATTACAACTGAAACTTAATTTACCTTGTCGTTTCAAATCGCTAGCTCACTCTAGAGTGTGATTTCTGAACTAAAAGCGAGTGGATACTCTGTGCAATATACTCAGCCTTCATAATTCTGCAAAATCCCAGAACTGACAATTTTGGTAAAGGAAATGTTTTAATTGTTAGAGTTTAATAGAATTAAAATTTTTATACTTTTTAGTTAATATATATAATATATAACCTGATTCAGGTTCGAAATTTTTACCTCAGTGTGTGTTACAGAGGATATACATACCTACCAAGGGCTTGATGTGACTAATAATTTTGATTGCTTCAATGAGAGGTTTGTTTTTTGTTCAATGAGTGCCCGTAATACAAGACATCTGTATACATATTTAAGTATTAATTTCATTTCATTCGCTTTGACAATTTCCTTTTACTGTCCAGATTTCGTGAGAAGTGCTACGACCATTTTTATCAAAAAAATTTTCCTTCGTTAATATCTTTACATCAAGTTACATCAAAATTCTCCTAAATATAAAAATACTGAAATGTCCTCTTTTAGTATATCGTCTGCTCTGGAATTTAAGTTTTTTTTAAATTGGCGGTGTGGTTATTGAAAGTTTGGCTCAGACGATAAATTGTTAATTGGTTAAGACAAAAATAAGATTTTGTTTTTAAAAGCAAGTATCGCAAAAAACTCACGGTTACGGAACTTACATTTTGTACCGAAAATTTTTTTTGATTACTGTCCTCTTTCGAAAAACCAAACTTTTGTTAGCTGTCGCTATAAAGGAGACAATTTTTTTTAATTTTTGCAATAGTTGTGACCGAAATAAGAATTATTTTTGAGGACTTGAACATTTTTTTTTAAATCTTTATGTACTCAAAACAAGTTCCTTTCAATTCCTTTCTTTGAATCTAATCAATAAAATTTACATGCTTATATAGAAAATTTATTTTTGAAAAAAACTTGTACCAAAATATATACCAGCACATAGTCATGATTCAACTATAATGATGAATGCAACGGTTAAACTCACAAACAGTTCAGAAAGTAAAACTTCTGTGTCTTTAAATGTTAAAATTATCGCTTTCTTTAATTTATCAACTAATTTTTGCATTAAATGGACAAATAAATTTATGAAAGTACAGGGTGTTTTTTTTGGAGGTATTGAGCTTCGAATCGAAATAAAACACAAGAAAATCGTTTTAATGTCCATCAATTTGGCTTTATTGGAAGGATAATTTTATGCCATTAATGTTTAAATATGATTTCGGGCATGTGGCTGCCGCGGCTGGCTCGAATAAAGCCAATTCTACAGGTCCAATTTTGAACCACTTTTTCGAGCATATGGGGCCGTATGTCGGCAATAACGCCACGAATGTTGGCTTCCAAGTCCCCTAACGTTTCTGGTTTGTTGGCGTAGACGAGCGACTTCACATATCCCCAAAGAAAATAATCCAATGGTGTCAAATCACACGATCTTGGTGGCCAATTGACAGGTCCATTCCGCGAAATTATGCGCTCATCGAATGTTTCCTTCAATAAATTGATTGTGACGTACGCTGTGTGGCATGTAGCGCCGTCTTGTTGGAACCACAACTCATCCACATTCATGCCATCCAATTCGGGAACAAAATAGTCGGTTATCATGGCTCTATACCGGTCTCCATGGATGGAATTGGCTTTTGGTTGATCAGAGTAAAGTTTCTGATTGCTTTCCACCTGGGGATTGCCAGAGCGATCTCTGAGCCAACCATTAGCAAGTTGACACACAGCCTCCCCGCGGCTCCATCTGGGTAGCTATCTCCGCATCCGCTGAGATAGTGAGCGAATGTGTGCAGCATGTCCTCTCTGGAAGTAAACTGGGTTGTGCGCAGGGTTTGGTACCCGCCACGTAAAAAAAAACACTCCAATGAAGACTAAAAAAGCCTCGGATAATGAACCCCTCATTGTTGACGACCACTGCAAACGAAAAAAGGACTATGATTTAAGAATATGCACCTGGAATATCCGGACCCTCAATAGGGAAGGTGCCTCTATCGAATTGGCGGATGCCCTCGGAAAAATTAAGGCTGACATCACCGCCATCCAGGAAATAAGATGGATAGGACAAGGTTGCTCTAAGCAAGCAAGTTGCGATATCTACTACAGCTGCCATGCGGAGAGGCGCGAATTGGGATGCGGATTCGTAGTAAGCAAGAGACTTCGCCACCATATCTCCAGGTTCACACCTGTAAGCGAAAGGTTGGCTACGATCCGCGTCAAGGCTCGATTTTTCAACATCAGCTTGATTTGCGCGCACGCCCCGACGGAGGAAAAGGACGATGCTGTCAAAGATGCCTTCTATGCGAGACTCGAGGAAGTATACGACCGCTGCCCGGCCCATGACGTTAAAATTGTACTCATGGATTTCAACGGAAAGGTCGGAAGAGAAGGTATATTTGGCCCCACTGTCGGTCAGTTCAGCCTTCACGAGACCACCTCAAACAACGGTCTACGGCTGATCGACTTCGCCGCGGCGCGAAACATGGTAGTAAGTAGCACCAGATTTCAACACCTCGATATCCACAAGGCCACCTGGCTGTCCCCTGATCAGAAAACACGCAACCAAATCGATCATGTTGTGATCGAAGGAAGGCATGCTTCCAGCGTGCTAGATGTTCGTACGTTCCGGGGAGTCAATATTGACTCCGATCATTATCTTGTTGCAGCCAAGATACGCATGCGGCTGTGCAATGCAAAGGATGTACGCTCTGGTACGCAACGAAAGCTGGACGTCGCTAAGCTGCAATCACATCGGACGACCGAAGCCTATTCCGCTCGCCTCTCAGAACTGCTCCTTCAACCTGACTCTCTACCCGATGATGCCGGTGGACTTTGGGCGCATATATCCCGCTCCATGCGCTCTGCCGCTGAGAAAGTCATTGGTTTCCGACGCCCACTTCCGCGAAATCAATGGTATGACCAGAAGTGTCGCGAAGCTACTGCAGTGAAAAACGCCGCCTACAAAAGAACCCTGCAGTCAGCAGCAACGCGAGCCGTGCACGAAAACTACCGGGAAAAAAGAAAGGATGAGAGGCGCCTTTTCAAACGCAAGAAACGAGAGCAGGAAAGGCACGAGCGTGAGAAACTCGAAGTGTTACGGGGCAGGAATGATGCTCGAAAATTTTACGAACAAGTCAAGCGTCTGACCCAAGGTTTCAAGCCCGGAGCATCAACCTGTAAAGATGAACATGGAAATCTGGTTACGGATACGCAGGGTACACTCAGATTATGGAGGGAACACTTTTCCAAGCTGCTTGCTGGCGATGACTCCACCAATCCCGCCTTTGGAGAAATGAACCCGATGCCACCAATCAACGACGATGGTGTGGACGTACCACCACCTAGCCATGACGCGGTACGAGTTGTGATCCAACGACTTAAGAACAACAAAGCGGCTGGTGCCGATGGCCTGCCTGCTGAATTGTTCAAAACCGGCGGCGATGAGCTGATAGGGTGTATGCATCAACTCATCTGCAAAATATGGCTAGTTGAAAGCATGCCCGACGATTGGAATCTCAGTGTCCTTTGTCCTGTACTGAAAAAAGGTGACCCGACAATCTGCGCTAACTACCGGGGAATCAGTCTTCTTGCCATCTCTTACAAGGTCCTGTCGACTGTACTGTGTGAAAGACTTAAGCCGTTTGCCAACACACTGATTGGGCGTTATCAGTGCGGCTTTAGACCTGGTAAGTCCACCATAGACCAGATCTTCACACTACGTCAAATCCTGGAAAAAACCCACGAAAAACAGATCGATACCCATCATCTCTTTATCGATTTTAAAGCAGCTTTCGATAGCCCGATACGGGATTGCCTGTATGCCACCATGTCTGAGTTCGGTATACCTGCGAAGCTGGTGCGGCTTTGCAGAATGACGTTGAGCAACACAGCCAGCTCCGTCAGAGTAGGAAGGGACCTCTCCGAACCATTTGATACCGAACGAGGTTTCAGACAGGGCGATCCACTATCCTGCAACCTCTTCAACTTTGTGATGGAAGGGGTGTTGCGAAGAGCCAGTGTACATCGTAATGGCACTATTTTCTACAAAAGTGTCCAGCTCCTTGCATATGCCGATGATATTGATATCATTGGACGTTGTAAGCGAGATGTTACTGCTGCGTTCTCTGCTATCGAAAAAGAGTCAGCGAAAGTGGGTTTGACGGTGAACGAGGGCAAAACAAAGTATATGCTGTCCACAAACAGGGAGACGCGGCGTATTGGATCCTTTGTTACTGCGAACAACTATACTTTCGAAGTTGTCAAGGAATTCACCTATCTTGGCACCGCCGTGAACACTCAAAACGATGTCAGCCTGGAAATAAAGCGAAGACTAACTCTTGCTAATAAGTGTTACTATGGTCTCAGTAAGCAATTGAGTAGTAGAGACCTCTCTCGCCCGACAAAACTGACACTCTACAAGACGCTCATCTTACCCGTGCTACTTTACGGCGCAGAAGCATGGGTTGTGTCGCAGACTGATGCAGCCACGCTTGGGGTGTTTGAGAGAAAAATTCTTCGCAAAATCTTCGGTCTTGTTCACGTCGGCGACGACTACCGTATTCGAATGAACCACGAACTGTACGAGCTCTACGCTGACATTGACATAGTCAAGCGCATCACTATTCAACGTCTGCGCTGGCTGGGACATGTTGTGCGTATGGACGAAGAAGCTCCGGCGAAAAAGGTGTTTGATGCGGAAGCCGCTGGGCGACGACGAAGAGGAAGACCATGCCTCCGATGGAAAGACCAAGCCGAGGAAACCCTATCCACGCTTGGTGTGAATGATTGGAGAAGGCGCGCGCAAAGTAGAGGCGCCTGGAGAGAGCTTTTGAGGTCGGCCGTAACCCGGTAACGGGTTGTTATGGCCACCCAAGTAAGTAAGTAAGTATACCGGTCTCCATTAACGGTAACTGACTCTCCAGCATTATTTCGGAAGAAGTATGGCCCAATGACTCCACCAGCCCATAGAGCACACCAAACAGTCAGTTTTTGTGGATGTAATGGCGTCTCAAGGGTTTCATGTGGATTCTCTTCACTCCAAATGCGGCAATTTTGCTTGTTGACGTAGCCATTCAACCAAAAATGAGCCTCATCACTGAACAAAATTTTGCGATGAAAATCAGCATCGAGATCAATCTCATTTTCAGCCCATACACCAAAATCACGACGCATTGCATGGTCTCGCGGCTTTAATTCTTGCACAAGCTGGATCTTGTAAGGTCGCAAGCCAAGATCTTTGCGCAAAATCTTCCATAAAGTTGATGGACAAAGCTCCAATTGCTGTGCACGGTGGCGAATCGATTCATTCGGGTCCTCTTCAACATTTTGCTCTACAGCGGCAATTGTTTCTTCGGTGCGCACTGTTCGACGTCTCTGCGGATGCGTATTATCACATAGAGTAAACGTAGTGCGAAAACGACCCATGGTTAACCGAATTAATTGCTCTGATGGACGATTATGTCGACCATAAAATGGACGGAGCTTTCGGTAAACGTCGCGAACTGAACCATTATTTTCGAAATAAATTTGCACGATTTGCAAGCGTTGTTCTTTTGTCAACCTGTTCATGATGAAATGGCAAACCAAACTGAACATAAATGACATTAGAGTTGCCAGATTTGACCATAAAATGCCAGTTTTATCTCTATTCGAAAAACAAACCTCTAAAAAAACACCCTTTATAGGCATTTGGCATCACATCACAGTAGTCCCGTATTACTGATATCTTATTTTTTTATTGTTTCTTCTTAAAGCAAATATTTATACAATTTTCGTTTTTAATCAGAAAAATTAAGCGCCCAAAATTTTTAAAAATGCCACAACAGAAAATAAATATTTTTGGCTTTGTTTCGCTTTTTCTTCGGTTCTCAACAAATCTATCCAAAAAGAAAAACATATCATGCATAGAAATTCTCCCTCATCAGCTAAAAGGTCACTAATGATGAGCGATGGATGAAACTAGTTTAACTAGTTTTGGCCGTTTTTTGTTGTTAAGCTTTTTATAATTTTTTAGTGTTGTCACAATGTACTGAACAGTAAAATAATTACTAATTGTTTTCTGTTCCGGTACATCGCAAATAATTGATTTATTATTAATTAAAATAAGGATGAAATTTTAATGAAATGATGGTAAAACATAATAGAAAAACTGTGGTTTTTTAATTGCTTTGCATCTTTGGGTGGTACCACACCCATTTACCACAACACCATTTTTCAGACCATTAAACAAAGTTTTTAATGACACTCTTTTGGAAAACGTCTTTTATGTAGGCAGTATGGGCTGGACGATTAATCCTAATCAATTAATTAGGAAACATATATTTTTTGTGGATAGTGTGCAAATTCGCATTTCTGCAAAGTTATGTTGAAGTTTTGCCTTTTTAGAACTTGGCTTTAAAAAAAGTCTTCATTAAATATGAGATTTATCCTGAAAAAAGCAAATATTTTAAATTTATGTTTTTAAGAGCACCAGTTTCCCTACTTTATTTTTAAAACGGTCAACTCAGAGCTTTCTTCTTAATAACAAATTATATATAAGATTATAAAAGGAACTACTTTTGTTCAAATCTTGTAAACAAATTAAATAACCGCAAGAACTTTTATTATATTTCTTCAATGTCACGTAACATAAAGCTGACTCTTTTCCTTTCGTAACATGTCACACTCTATCACAAATTCGAAGATTCGCCCCTCTTGTAGCAATTTACGCTATTGAAACAATTTCGTATTCTTAATAAAAAAGTGATTTCTTTTTTTCAAAAAAAGTGTCAGTGCAAATTTCATTTCATTTCATTTCTTTATTAAGCCTTTGGATTACATTTCCTTACAGACTAGAATCACAATTGTTTGTAATAATAATTGCTAAATTAAAAATAAGCTTATACATAAAATTAAAATATATTATGATTAAATACTTAAATTTTAAAAGAGTCTTAAGACATCGAAAAATCAAATTCATTTATGGATGACAATCTATTGAATAATGAGAGCTCTTAATATGGGCTCATTCTGAGCATAGTTAGCTTTATGTTTTTTTATGAGGAACAAATCAAAATGACGCAACTGTCTGGATGGGATATAACAATCAATTAATTGAAGTAACTCCAGACATTGAATATTACTATTAACTATGTCATAAATAAATATTAAACACATAACCTTCCGCCTCGATTCAAGGGTATTTATGCCCAAAAGCAGGCAACGCGAATTATATGATGGCCTTGAATCACCAAAATTCAAAGAACGTAATGCAAATCTAGAAAAAGTTTTCTGAATTCGTTCAATTCTAGCACAATGATTTGCATAAAACGGATTCCAAACAAAAGAGTCATATTCCAATCTAGATCTTATAAATGCAAAGTAAAGGCTCTTAGTGGTATGTGGATCCATAAAATCAGAGCTGTGTCTACGAACAAAAGCCAACATTGCATATGCTTTAGGGATGAGAAAATTCAAATGCTCAATAAATGTAAACTTAGCATTGAAAACTATAAGACATAACTTTATAAGATTGACTGATTTAAGAAGCTTACCCTGAATTGAGAAACAACAATCAAGTATTTTATTTGATTTTGCAAATGTGCAGTGAAAGCATTTCCTAATATTTAACTCATTAAGTATACTCCAGTTACTCACATTAGACAAGTCACGTTGTAAGGATTCAACATCACCTACATTCCGTATACGACTGAATAATTTTAGATCATCTGCGTGAAGCAAAAATTTTGAGCTCTGAAAGCAACTATGATTATCATTCATGAACAAAATAAAGAACAGAGGTCGAAGGATCAAATAGGTCAAATGGTTACCACCTACTTTCCGGAATTCGTTTTCCGGAATGGACATTTTCCGGAACGACCAAAAACCCGAAATTTTTTTTCTGCAATTGGTTTTCCGGTTTTCAATATTTTTTTTACATATTTGTTTTATAAGAAGTTTTTTTTTAATTACAGCATTAAAACATCTAGTAGGTTATTAGTACGGATGCCTCTGCGGGCGTGATGCAATTTGTCTGCTTTATATATTTTATGTCGTGATTTAGTAACCTGTTCTCCAAATATTCCTATCGAAAGTGATGTATTTTCTATTATCTGCCTCGAATGAACTAGAACTTTATGTACTGCAGGTGTCATCGGCAACCAAAAATACAACACATGTAGCACTTGTAACTTCGTTCGTATCGCCAGAAAAGCTTTCACCAGAGCGCACGTCAAGAAATGTGTAAAATCAAAGGAGTTAGACTCGCTTTGATTAGATCCGAAAACCTTTCTTTTTTATATTTTTATGATTTAAATTGAAAGTCCATTCCTTTGCAAATACTTAAAGTATGAATTTGCTTAAATCGGAGCAAAGGCTTAAAAGTTATTCAAAAATCGTTAGAACCACGGCACACGAATATTGTAAGAGTGTATCGGGAATGTATGAAAATATAGAAATTACCATTTTTGAAAAATATGAAAAGAAAGAAAGGCTTTTGAATTTATACGGAACAATTAAAATTTAGTGACTTTTAAAAATGGGCAATAAAGTCACTTTTTTTCGGACTTTGATCGCTTGTAACTTCATCAAATCTTATTCGATTCTCATTAACACCAATCCGTTAGTAAGAAAAAAAAAACTACATTTTGAATGGTGTGAAACTGATTTAGTTCGAAAAAAATGTATAGAAATATGGCCAAATAAATGAAAAAAAGTGCAAAAATCGGGTTTTTGGAGGATAACTCAAAAACGATTCTTAAGAGAAAAAAAAATGGTTACCATTTTTGGAATTCACGACCCAAAATACATAAAAAAGTATGTGAGAAATTAAATATTTTTGTGTGTAAACTAGTCATATAGATAATTCAATCATAAAAACAAATAAAAAATTCGAAAAAAATAGAAAAAGTTTTCAGAACATCTCGAACTGCAGCTCAAAAGTTGCGTAATATAGAGTAGAATTTTGGTAAAATTTTTTAAAAAAAAAACGAATGTGTTGCACTTTTTGAAAATGTCGATTTTAATCTTTAAACGTTAATAACTACTTCGAATAATTTTTTTTTTTTTCAGAAACTACATTCAAATACGAAAAAATGATACCCAACTTTTTATTTATATCGATATTTATTACTAGTATATCTTTTATTGAATATATTTTGCATTAAAATTTAAAAAACCGATTACTCAATAACGGTTTTGAATACAAGACTGGAAATTGGTGTGCTTGTTGCTTTTAATATGCACTAACACATAACAAAAAATGAGCGAAATCGAAGAGGGTCGGGCTAAAACCTCCGTGATTTGACATGGAATGTCCCATATATATTATTTTTAACACGCCAAATAAAAACAATTTATAATTTTCCTTAGTTTTTCTAAATATTCTTCCTTGTTTTTTGTGGTTTTTTGCACTAAAAATTCTGATCAAGAAACTCTGTACAAAATAAAATATAATATATTGTTCCAAAAACACATGTACTTATGTATAAACAAAAATACAACTTTTGAAAAATGTCTGCTGTTTGAAAGCAAAACATTTCAAATTTGCTGGAATTTATTAGTAACTGGCTTGTTAAGCAACTCAATATAATCTTAAGGTGCCTGTAGTATCAGAGAAAGTTACATGCTCAGTGAAAGCCCGACACGCAGTGTTTCCGGTTAAGTATTTTTGATAATCATCGCAAGTATCATAAGCACCAATTTTTTTCACTATGTGATTACAAACTGCACCATGTTTCTTTTCTTTTGAGAAATCTTTCAGCCAAATTTCAAATAATTTACATTTTTTTATTGCGTGATAACAAAAAAAAATATCATAGCATTACTCGCAAAACGCAACAAATTCTGAATGGAACTAAAATGGAAATATCTCAATATAATATCTCAATATATTCATTTCTATTTAGGTTTGGTTGCACAAAGTTGCACAAAATTTTAAAAGCTTACATAAATTTTAAAATTTTAACCATCCGAATTGTTCTTAGGTTTCTTTACGTATAAAAAAAAATTAAATATTTTTTGACTTAAAACATTTATGCTTACTAATTTCATCTTTTTCCCATTTTAAATGTTGTCATTCACCAAATCTTCAGAACAAGCACTTGAAGCTTTGCGAGCAATTTTAAAAAATTAATTTAATTTAAAATTAAATGAAAATACGATAACTTTGAGTGAGTTCTGTCAAATAGTATTTAATATTTTACACAAACAAAATGCACATTCCTGAGCAGGTTTATGAAACAAAAATAGTATAATGACACTTGCGAAGTTTGAATTTTGCACTACAAACGCAGTCGTTTGACCTAATGTGCAATGGTAGGACTTTATATACTCGTATTGCTGATCATCTATCTGGACGTTGTCCGCAACATTTTCAAAATAAAAAATATTCCTGTTTGTTCCAGTTGAAGACCGTGGCAAATATATTGCAAGTACCAACATGAGAGTACTTACGATTTGATACTTAAGTACAAATTTTCGAAGTTCTGGTACTTAAAAGTTCAAGTATCAAATTTTCACCTACCAGCACTTCAAATAAAAAAGTTTAAAATTTTACAATTAAAGTTTTTTTGCCAAAAAAAAATCTTCTTAAGATTTTGCACATAAAGAATTTATGTTCAGCGCGGAAGAGTTCAAAAATATCAAAATTGTACACAATTTGATGACGGAATTTCATTGAATTCGATTTTTCTAATTTCAAGCATAGAAGTCAATTGACTTACATGTACATGTACATTACAAATACTCATTTCATAATTCTCCATTGTTTCAAGTAGTGCATTTAAATAAACTTTTTGAATTCATTTTTTTAAAAAACCAAAACAAAGCTCTGAAAATAATTTCCAAAAAAGGTCTTCCTTTCATTTCATTCTCCTTTACCAACTTTTTAATCGCCACCTTAATTTGGAACGTTTATTATTCTTAATTATATCTGCCAAAGTGTTTCTTAAAATTCTTCCGCATTTGCATCTGGCAATTGAAAGTTTATTTTTTAATTAAATTTGAAACACTTGCATAAACTTTTATTATTTTCATCATCGTCCTCCTTTTCTCAAGCTTATAAAGACTGATAAAACAGTCGTGCCAGCGCCTTCTCGTCTCAATACGCATTAATTTGTCAATTTATGACGAAAATTTTCATTTTTCATTATTAAGCATTTTGACAGTATTGCAAAAAAAAAGAAGAAGACAAATGAAAAAAAAAACAGATGAAGTGGCATACTCGATATTGTCGCGGATAAATGAGCACAATAATGATGACAAGGAACTCTGCTGGCGAAGGTGCTAAAAAAAAATCTAAGATGTGTATTAAAAAAGTTTTCAACTAATAAAGGGTGTCCCAATAAAAGCGCTAAATTTGTTTTTGAGAAATTGCTTCTGGTCTATTTGCATACATTTGTGACTTAAAAAAAAAACCAAATGAAAAGTTTTAAATTTCATATTAGTATCATAATATTATTATGTATTATCATATAACAAGATCCGTAAATTTATCTTGCTGCAAGTCAATTGCATCGCACGAGATGTAACGATTGCGCCGTTCTTCTGAAACAATATCTATTCAAAGTCCAAATTAGTCAATTCGGCCCATAAAATTAAAGTATGCATGATAGCAGAATACATATGGAGTCGTTAAAATGAGGGAACGTTATCGTAAAGCAAAAGGTGCTAAGAGGACATCCATAAATTACGTGAGTTAAAATAGAGAGGAGGGGTCCGGAAAAATCTCACCAAGGGAGAAGGAGGTCAATGAAAATCCCACGTCAGCTTTTTTACTCAGAGAATATACATAAATAAATTACAAAGTAAATTACATATAATAACAGATAACATTTTGTATCACAAAACTAATCCTTGCTGACACGTTTGTTTCACCTTGTCGGCATGCCGTATTGTAAAAGCTGCTCTACTGTGCACATGTGTATACATAATGCTGCCAACTGTACTTTTTTTAGCAGTACATTACTACTTTACAACTGTCTGTACTGAAAATTTATACTGCTTTTTGTGATGATTTTTGTGTTCATACAAAGCGGAAGAACGCGGGTGTAGGCGGACGAAATGCAAACTATGCATGGAACATGGAATGAACAATTCAATAGCTTTTCGTTGGTTTTTTTTGAAATCAGTTCCCAGCAGGAATATTGTGAATGCATCAGGAAAAATTGTTACTGAAAGATCATCGATTAACTTGACAATGAGTTCATCAAAAGTTTTCATGCAATACGATTTTATCAAGAACTACTGTGGCGAAAAAAACTTCTAGAATGGGCAAAAAAAGAAGCAAAAATATATGAACGATAAAAAGTAATATTTAAGAATATAAACACTCAGAATGTGAAATATATAGAATTCTCTCAAGTCATCGAAACCATTTTATGTTTGCCTGGCACATCTACTCCTGTCGAACGTATTTTCGCTGCCATTAAAAGGACATGTAAAGGAGAAAGTTCTAATCTCCACATATCGTTTCTGAAGAGCATTCTGTGTGTTAAAGTTAACATGCAGTACATATGCATGGAGTTTCACGAATTTTCAAAGACCCAACCACAACTTCTTCGCCAAATCGGCAGTCAAGATATATATTTCTTTAAGCGACCAACTAGCACTGACGCTATGTCTGTCGATGATATGAATACATAGATTTTTGATTAATTTGTTTTGATCTGATTTAAAATAAAATAATATACAAAAACATGTTTGTAATCCATATTGCTAAGATCTACATTTGTTTTAGGTATTTCACAGGTAAATGTACTGCTTTTTGCCGGTCCAGAGTTGGCAGAATTGTGTATACATTCTGATTACATTTGACTTTGGGTAGCTCTAAAACCCTTAAAAATTCAGCAATCGCAACCAGATTTTTTAAATACACGTAAGGTTTATTTCACAAAAAAATGTGTTGTACATACCCACTCGACATGTAACGTTTGGTAAACCTTTCAAAAATGTTCACATGAAATCTTACAAAGTTTCAAGTACATTTCAGAAATCTTTCATTTCTAATTCAGAAATCTTTCTAAAGTGTGTCAGTGACCGCCTTTTGATTTCATTTGAAACGTTTCTGAACATTGCTTATTACGTCTCCGAACTTTTTATTCTGCGTCACGTGCTCTCTTGTTTTATTACGTCATCGGAACTATGAAGAATTTTTTTCATTTTATCCTCGTCATCAGTTGCATTGATACTTAATCAAGCTATTTTTTGTGATGTTTATTATAGCGCTATCATGTATAAACAATCCCTGGAAATTTGTTCTAAAGTTCCTTGATTAGTAATCGTAAAAAATTTTTTCGAATGAGAAAAAACTCATTAAAATGAGTTATCGGCAATAAATTTTGATGAAAAATTGATTAAGTTTCTTTCACATTGTGCTGAAAATGTTTTGAGGTAAGCTTTCAAACTAGAAAATCTAATAGAAAAATGAGCTTGGTCAAAGACAATACCACAACAGGTATTTATAAGTGTCAATCTTTTGAATTGTAAGTAGTAAAAAATTTACGTGTCTCACAATTCCCCCATTTCCCCATACTCTTTTCTTAAGAGCTGAAGCTTTTGCAAATAAACTTCATTATTCTTCGTGTACATTAATCCCTGTATTATGTAAGGCGACGCAAGTGAGTGACTGATTTTCGTCTGCCTATATCTTGAATGTGTCAGCCTAAATCTAAACAAAAAAATCGGAGCAAGTCCTTAATTGCAAGTTTCAAACGGCTGTGGTGGATGTGTCACTTTTAGTCACTCACTTGCTTCGCCTTACACAATACGGCGGTAAGATTCGACTAATCCATTGAAATTTTTAATTTGTTTTAGTCGACTGAATGTTATTAATTAATTTGAAATTTTTAATCGAACTTTACAGTCAATTGCAGTAACCAATGTTCTTGTGAAATTTCACAAATCGGTTAATGCTTTATAAACAAACATGACAAAGACAACAAATGGAACAATTTAACCTGGTAATTGGTGACATGTGTTTCGGCTATTACCACATATATACACATATTCATATGTATATACATAGCCTCATCAGACCAGTTTTGGTTAATTTGTAATGTAATTCGAACCCCCGACCATTCCATGAATTATATGTGGACGGCCGCCCTAACACTTGAGCCACGGAGGTTGTGCTGAACGACATACACAAAGTGCAATTTTATATTATGCGATTGCGCCATCTGTTGTAATTTTATCGTCATTTCTCGTTTGCTGCATAGCTTTGTTAAACCATCGGTTTAAGGACTTGCTATATGATGTAGCTTTATTATTTCGAATTTCGGGCTTCCGCCACTTATTCTCCGAATAATTGTTGGTCGGGGGTTCGAATCACATTACAAATTAACCAAAACTGGTCTGATGAGGCTATGTATATACATATGAATATGTGTATATATGTGGTAATAGCCGAAACATATGTCACCAATTACCAGGTTAAATTGTTCCATTTGTTGTCTTTGTCATGTTTGTTTATAAAGCATTAACCGATTTGTGAAATTTCACAAGAACATTGGTTACTGCAATTGACTGTAAAGTTCGATTAAAAATTTCAAATTAACTAATCCATTGAAGTTGACCAATTAGGTGTTTATTATTGATTTTCGTTTCACTTCACAACTGATGTGCTATATTTTTTGAGCTAAATTATTTTTGATTTGAGGCATCCTTTGTGTAAACCGACGAAAAACCGTTTTTCGACCACCTTGAGAATTGACCACGATGAACTAACTGCTATTTACTTTAAAGCCTCAGGTATACGACTCAATCATCAAATCTTGATCCCCATTTTTTTCGCATGCTATCAGTCTAGCTCTTGTTATGAAAAATGAATAAAAAGAAAAAACAAAAAAATATACATATATAAAAAATTGAGCAAATGATTGCATCGGCACGATAAGTGTGGAGTTATTGGATCGAAATTAGTAACGATACGTCACTATACGATACAACACGCACTTACACCACAAAAACATTGTCCGGAAACGAAACTTTGGCGACAAGTGCATTAAAGCATTACAAGTACCTTAACATGTTCGATTTGTTTCCAAAACTTTTTAATCACCGGTTCCGTCAAAGGCTGTGTTATTTTTTTCATTTAATTATTTACAAAATTAACATATCAGGCATTGTTGAAGTCATTTGATGAAATTGTTTACATATTTTGTTGTTTTTTTTTATCTAGTTTTAATAACAGAGCTGGACGAACTATGTATCTTAGACATGTTCAAAAAAATGTCATGTTCTAGAATTCTTCGGGAACAATCGAAAATCGAAAATTTATTCATATTCGAGTGTATCCTCATTTAAAAAAAAAAATAAAAAAAAAATATTCCTGGGGTTGCTACGAGAGCTGCAAAATTTTAGTTTTTCGGAATTTCAGTAAAAATATGAAAACAATTTGATTGTTTTCTTACCCATAATTTGTCTTTTAATTTTTTTTTTCGATTTTCCTTATGGGAAGGAAGGATCAAAGAAAATGTACCGCTATTTTTTAGCCTATATATAAGGAAAAAATCCATTACCTCTGCGGAAGTAGAGCTTTGGTGTTTCTTGTGTAACAGCTGAAATCCTTTGCTGTTTTCACTATTTTCACCGCAATACGCTATAATTTGAAATTGTTAATTGTTAATCTTGAATCATTTCTTAAAAAAATATGCGAGGAAATTAAAAAAATTTATTTTTAGTCCGCCGCCATAAAATATTTCCTTAAGATTTTTTGTTTTCTCATTGTAGTTAGTACATTTTCCCTGAGTATGCTTTTTATTAAAATATAACATTACTTTGTGGTGCCCCACATTTACAATCTTACATCACAACTTCAGCATATCACCCACAAGCAAACGGAATAATAGAAAGGTTCCACAGAACACTTAAGGCCTCTAATAATCAAAAAAATTGGTATTCGGAACTTCCCCTAATTCTATTAGGTCTCAGATCAGCTGTTAAAGAAGACATTAAAACATCACCAGCTGAAATGGTTTTTGGTCAAATACTCAGATTACCACAAAAACTAACAGTTCAGAAAGTCGAACCATTCAAACCATCAGAAACCTTGTTCAAGCTTAAAGAAAACATAAACAATATTCAATCAAACATTTCACATCATAACACAAAATACCAACAACACGTTCCACAAACATTAAAAGACTGTAAAATCGTTTTTATACGAAACGATACAATACTCATTACAACACCCATACGATGGACCATTCAGATTCATCGAAAAATCACCAACATTTTTTAAAATAATTAAAAACGATGCTACAACTACAATCAACATAGACAGACTTAAACCAGCTTTTCTAAATACAGAAAATACACAAACACTCTCCCCTCCAAATAAATCTACCAAAAAAGTACACTTCAATCTTCTTAACAACACCATTAAACTCTACAGGGAGGGGGAATAATGTGGTGCCCCACATTTACACTCTTACATTCACACTTCTACATTTACACTTTTACAATTACACCATATAAAAACACTTATCATAATTTTACTTTTAAAAATTTAATTATTCCTAGTTTTAAAAAATTGTTTTTCAAATTTTGAATTTTTAATTTTTGTCAAAAAGATTTCATTATAAAAAAATACAATCTAAAATATATTCAAAAAACCAAAAGCTTAATATAAAAATAAAATACATAAAAAAGAAATATCCACAACTTTATATAACCGGAGACAACTACATTTTATAGATTTCCCAATTTTCCCCTTACAAATTCATACCTACACCCATTTATTTTGAGTGTGACAATCCATCAACTTAGCAAATAACTTCATTAGTATAAAAACTCACTTCGCTATCTTGAATCATTTTCACGCTCACTCATTGCAATAAAGCGGATTATAGCCCGAAAAATATATACATAAATACCTATAAAAAAATATCTTGCGTTATTTAAAATAAGGACGTCAAGAAAACTTTTACGTTGGCGACACCAACATTCGGTATTCGTTTTGTTAAAATATAAAAAACAAAAAAAAAACAACAAAATAGACAGAAAAGACTTAAAAGTAATTTTACGTCTGACTAAACATTAATGTGCCAATATTTTATTGTTTGTTTGAAAAACAAACGGCAAACAACGCAACGATTTCTAAAAATTGCTTCTTGATTATGGTGGTTGCATACTCCTCTAATGTCACTTACCCAGGAAGTCTTTTAAGGATACAACTTAACAAAAGTTCTTAACGAAATGAAAACAAAGTTGTTTTTTCGTAAACTCATCATTAAATATATGGGATCAGAAGTTGCAAAACAGAGTAAGAGAAATTTCCCCATTATTAGATTTCTTTTTTTATGGAGAGTCTCAAAAATTGAGTGAAAATTAAGAATTAAAATTAAGTTTTATCAACATGAAATCAAAGTAATGTACACGATTAATTTTTTTTGTTATTCGATTTATTAAACTTATCGAAAAAAATTCGATTTGGTATTTGATATTTTCATTTTTAATAAACACCGACACTGTAACAAATTCTTATTTTTGTTGAACCTCGTAGGCTGGCTAAAACTGCGTAAATCTCAAGCATTCGAAATAAATTGATTGGTCAATGTCGTAATTTTGCATGGATATTGACTTTAACCATAATATTTCAAGTTAAATTTTTTTTTTTTAATAACTTAGCTAAGATATTTTATCCGTATAAAAGTGAGGTTTCAAAAGTCTTTGAACACTGTAATTTTTTAGTTGCCTAACAGTATTTTCGAGTTGCTCTAATAACCTTTATTTGCCGTAAAATTGCAAACAGTTTATGCACAGCTGAGAGATATTTTCTTAGACAAAACAAACCAACCGAAATGCTACAATCACAAGTAATTTTGAGCTATTGATTGCTGATAAAAATAAAATCATAAATTGGTATAAAATATTAATTTTTGGACATCGAAATCAAGAAAACTCCAGAGTATAATGTCATTGCACTTAACGCATCTATGGAATAGATCTGAAAAGATGGCGGGACATGGGTAAGTTGTACCCGAAAAATAGATTTTTATAAGAACAGTCAGAACAGAACTTTTAAGGAGCGCAGAATGGTCCAGAACTAAATATTACACTGTGTATCCTACCACTCTTAATTCGAAACTCGCACTTAAGGGTGCTGTAGCGTCGATTTGAAACGATAAAGTAACTCAAGTTTCATATAATTAAGAACTTTAAACTAGATTTTCTCAAAATCGGTTCTTATGATTCTGATTTTTAAAAGGACATAAGTTTTTAAGTTGCTTAGGATAACTACAAATGTGGCTAAGTCACAATTTTCAGCTTTGGCAAAAAAATCCTCACCTTGAAAAATAATAGCATTAGTGGATACTGAATAATTTCAGGCGATAAAAGATGGATATTAGTCTATTTAGTGACGTTTTCGAAAACAAAAGTATTTAAGCATTCGCGGGTGTGTTTTTTGTGAGTGTAAAGGGATATACGCAGATGTTCTCTTGAGGAACTGCTACAATCCACAGAGAGTGAGCAGTTAAAATTATTTTAAAACACTAAAAAAATCGAAATTGTTTTCCCTTTAACTCAAAATATACGGTTCTGAAGAAGTAAGCGCAAGTAAAGTAAGTTCTCAAACCCTTAAGAAGTTAAACATTACCACTAACAGAAAGCATCTTTTCTAAAAATTGCCCAGAATACGATATTAATTCAAATTTATTTTGTACTTTTCGTGCAGTGAAAATATCTTGAGAGAACAAGGCCTTGCAAATTGAAAAATTTTATTTTTGGCTTAAAGTCGCAAATTTTGAAGTTCAAAATAGTAAAAATAACCTTTTTATACCCTACACCGTGGGTATATTCACTTTGTCTCTCCGTTTGTAAGACATCGAAGGGGGCGTGGCAGGTATGGAAAAGTATATATATTCTTGATCAGCGTCACCACCTGAGTCGATTTAGCGATGTCCGTCTGTCTCTCTGTCTGTCTGTCTGTCTGTCTGGGTGTCTGTTGAAATCAGTTTTACGGGAAAACCAAGAAAGCTAATTGAATGAAACTATCACACACAGGTCACATCTTCTTGCAGGCATCTTGCTATTGAAAATGGGCAAAATCGGTTGACAGACACGCCTACCGCCCATACTCTATGTATATTTACCCCGGCCAATTTTGAAAAAGGTTTCAGCGATTTTGATGAAACTTGGTGATTTGGTGCACATGTGAACCAAATTAGGATTAGGCTGGGTTTCAAGTTTCCAAAGGGTCGTACAGGGGCGTGGCACAGCCCTAAATTTTATCATTAATACTACCATATCTTGTAAGCCGTTCAAGATATTGCGATTAAATTTGGTAAACGGATACATATAAAATATATCTTGAATTGTGATAAAATTGGGCGGAATCGAAAAAGTGGGCGTGGCACTTTTCAACTGTTAAAAATTTTGATTCCGTATATCTCAAAATTCGCACAAAAGATTTCCATAAAAATTTTGGAGATGATGCCGCTGAAAGCAGTCATCAATACAAGTTCAGCTACTGGACCGAAAAAACTCGTTTAAGGGCGTGGCACCGCCCACAATATTTATAAACGTTATATTTAAAGAACTAACAACGTAATCGTTATAAAATTTAATGAGGCAGATATACTTGCTATAAGGTCTCTTACTACAAAAATTTGGTCCAATAGTACCTGTGGGCGTGGCACCTCCCATATAAGCAAAAAACGTTTATTGGTATAGATAGTTTGCTATGAGAGTAATCTTCATAAAATTTGGTGTATAGATGTCAGTTACTATAAGCTTTAAAAATAAATTAATTTTGACAGAATTGCATCAGTGGGCGTGGCACCTCCCATATTAACATAAATTTGTTAGCGCTGTTTTAAGTGAACTATTGCAGCAATTGGTATGAAATTTAATGTATGTATTTCTGTCGCTATAGGGCATATCTGAATCAAAAGTGGCTGAAATAGCATCAGTAGGCGTGGCACCTCCCATACAAATAAAATACGGTAAATGGCATATTTATCGAAATATGTGAGCAATCATACTAAAATTTGGTGTTAGGGGTTTGATTATGGAAAGCTATTTCTGGATTAAACCCGGGCTGGATTGTACCAGTGGGTGTGCCACCGCCCTAAATTTTGAATTTTTGTTGCAGCATATATCGCAAACTATACAAGCTGTTGAGCTAAAATTTAATATGAGGATGTTGATCGCGAATATAATTTATTGTACCAAAAGCGGGCGGAACTGGAGAAGTGGGCGTGGCATATTTCAAAATTTTCATTTCTATTCGATTTTTTCCAACATTTTCTACACTCTTTCGACTTTTTCAACCTTTCAACTTTTTCCAATATATCCTATATGTATTTGTTCGACATTTTCAACCTCTTTCAACTTCCTTCATAAGTTTCTTTATTTTTTCGACTTTTTCATCAACTTTGAATTGTTTAAAAATTTTTCAACCTTTTTCAACTTTTTTAGAGTTTTTCAACCTCTCTCAACTTTTTTCAACATTTTGCATATATTTTCGACATTTTCCAACCTCTGCCAATCTTTCTAACATTTCACATTTTATTCGACTTACTCAACCTCTTCAATGTCTTTTCAACATTTATTTAAAAGGTTATTTCAGTGCAGTGTAGGGTATGTGAGTTTCGGTCTGGCCGAAGATAACACCTTAACTTGTTTATGTTTATTTTTAACACAAACAACTTTAAATTCATTTTAAATTTGAAAAATAATCAAACATAAGATCATTGATTTTTTCCTTGAGTGTACACCGTACAGGTTTGATCCATTTTCTTCTGATACCCAAAGCAAGTGCGATTAAAAGTTGATATCTTAATGTTAAATATACAAAGGTGTATGAAAAAGGGCCATAATGATGATTTTTTCGCCATATCGAGGGTTTTGCAGGTCAACAATGAATTTTGAAGGGTAACATCATCTCTGTGGGGTAAAATATACTTCTAAAAGGGTGAACAATTAAAAATCATTATAAAAAAGACTGCGCCGCTGATATGTCAATAACTTTTTTTTTTTTCGTTAAAAAGTCCCAATCTTATTAGATGTGGCCACATATATACACAAAAGTTTATTTTAAGAAAATTTTGAGATAAATATCTGCTGTCTGCCAAAGTTCAAACTTAGCTCCATTACAGCAACAAAATCATAGATAAAAACAAACTGATATAACTTGTCAATCAATCATGTCATATCAATGTTGTGTTTATCAATAGAAAGTTATCTTGAATTACTGCAAATAAAACTACTTACATATAATATTAATCATGATCAGACGCTCCCCAGATCAAGCTTTGTCTGATATTATCTTTTGTATCTAATTAATGGCAAAAAATAACTTGAAATTAAAAATATTGCGCAAAACAGCTACCAAGGCTTTTATTAATTTATTTCTACCGAAATTTACTAAATCAGCATATTGGCAAAAATTTCATAAATTATACTTTTGAAAAAACGTTTGTTTGAGGTTTAATATTTTACATGTGAATTATGCTTATTTTTGAAAACTAGAGCTTCAAAAGTCATAATTAAGAAATTTCATAAATCTTAGCGGTAAAAAATATACATATCCCCAGAAAGTACGGTTAACTCAAATGCAAAATTCCAGCTGCAGCTTATTTGAACTTTTTTATATGAACTTTTTTATTGCAATATTTAAAAAAAAAAAAAAAAATTTTTTATCTACAGTAGCGAGCATAAAAAATGCAACTGCGAGCACTGTGTCAGAATATTTGCGATATCTTAGAAACAAATTGTGTTAGGGCTTCATAATTTTATATCTACATGCAAATGGTCCCTCACGTTATTGATGTAAATTTTTGTTGAATTATCTGCATCGAGTATTCTGGAATGCATAAAATAACAAGACAACCTCAAAAATTAAGCGAGCAAAAAAATGCAACTCTTCAAAATTCAATTTATTTCAATAGTTTCAGTATGCTTACAGGAAAATATTTTTATCTTAAGTTAATACTTAAAGGCATAACTACTATTGGCGATGTCTGCACGCAATCTGGAGGGCATAGAATCCACTAAGGATACAAAAGTCTCCATGGATATCTTATTCCACTCTTCCTGGAGGATTTTTTCCAAGTTCTTTACATTGGAGTGGTTTTTCTCTTTCACATTGCGTTCTTCTAGCTCTCATAGATTCTCTATAGGGTTGAGATCCACGAAAAACAACAGTTCATTAAGATCGACATATGATGTTGAAGGTCAAAAACGATTCAAGGACCACGGCAGAAGATTTTGCTGACTATGTGATCGGAAAAATTGGCATGCCCATAAGAGTTCATACAGTTAGGCGACGATTAAACGAGAGATATTTGTTTGTTAGACGGACACCAATAATATTGCATATAAGCAAAGTCAATAAAAAACGGCCTACATTTCCAAAGTGGTATCTGCAGTGGATAAGCGAGCAATGGGCTAAAATTAAAAAAAAAAAAACAAAAACAAATTGGTAAAAATTAATGGAATCTTGAATGCCAGCGTTTACTGCGGCATCCTTAAAGATCACATGCTGTAACATCTGATCGATAAAAGGGCTTCTAGCTGTATATTTCAGCACGAAAATGACCCCAAACTCAGAAGTCACTTACCTCGGGAATTTTTAAGTGACTATGAAGTAAAATTTTTGGAGAGACCAGCTCAGTAACCGGATCTGAAACCCACAGAGGATCTATGAGGACTTAGTATAATATTACGACATAAAAACGTATTGTTGGTAATCTTACCAATATTTGTGGTAAAATGTTGTCATTCTGCCACTCTTATTACTTTTCCAATATATCACAATTAAATTAAAAATACTATTTTTCGTCACATCCCTGAATAGATAGCATCCATTTATTGCCACATATCAGTGTAATTTCAGAAAAACACCTCTCCCCTTACAATAAACTTAAATCCCCGAACTCAGTACTGTGAGCATTGTAACATTTGTTGTTTTTCGTAACAAACCGAAAACAAATTTTATGTGGGAAACGGCTGTCAATGTAAGGTAAACGTTCAAATAAATTCCAATACTTCTGTTTCTGCTGCGCTTCCTTCCATTTGTGGCTGCAGCTACCAAAGCTGTTGATGATGGCGACTACGCCAGCTATGATGCCAACATAGAGGATGATGAGTCTTTATGTGTTGTATGTTTGCTACACGGGAAAAAACTTCTTGCGTCTCATCTATCTAATAGATATATTAAAGATATTTTTTTAAACAGTACTCTTAATAAATCAAACGCTTTGCCCATTGTTTAATTTTCTCAGTGTATGAAATTAAACATCATTCGTACATATGAGACTTACTGCAAATGTAAGCAATTGTTAGCTTTACCTCTGTAGTTTTTTGTAGAAATTCCCTCGGGCCGGCATAAAACTGTGCTCCTGGGTGGCATATTGTTACTGCATTGCTTCAAGGAGAAAAATCCCTTGTTTAGTGATATGTTTTGACATAGCTAATGTCTGCATTTTCTTATTCCGCTAAAAATTTTAAAACAAAAGCTGTCGTCATAAATAGCACGTCATGTATTATTATACGAATACGCATACGCCAAACTCTTGAGAGCTACAGCAACACTGCACAGTAGGACAGTATATTGAGCATCTGAAAAAATATCTGTGCTCAACAAATGAATCAATTATTTATGAAGAGCCTCTTGTCACAAAAAGCAAACTTTTGGAAAATGAAAAAAAAACTTTATTTTCCCTCATTCTTTCATAAGTAAACAGAGAATTCAAGTAGCAAAATTCTAATAAAGATAGAACCAGACATGTGTCATTTCATAAGCAAACGATGAATGGCCACATGAACTATAGAAGTTCATTGGTAAAAATAGTGACTTAAAGCCTTTCATAAATAATCAATTGAAATGTTCCGACTTATGTAAAAAATTATATGGGAGAAACAAAGATAACTATAGTCTTTACTTATTTGAATAAATTATAAAGGTCTTCGATCGGAAAAGATCTGGGTCATATAAGTATTTTTCTCACCTGGGTCATATAAGTATTTTTCTCACGGTTGAAGCTACAAAAAAAAACATTCCCTTCAAATCCAATCCAAACCGACAGTATCGCCCTTTTTTGATAAACCGGTTTCTTGAGCCGATTCATATTTTTTTTTCATGATTTCTTGCTTTTAACATTACTTTAGATAACCCATTTCTCATCTCCAGTAATGATTCGCTCAAAAATGGAAATGTTTATTGACGTTAGAGAAGCAAATCGACGTCAATGCGATGAAGCAAATTTCTTTCTGTAAGAACATATGGATTCATGTATTGAATTTTGATATTGAGCCAAGCGTTTCACGTGGTCATGAACTACCGAATTCGATAAATTGAATATCTCAGCTACGTCACGAGTTTCATTTAGTAGTTTCCATCAATCAATGTCTTTATTTTGTCTTCATCAGCTTCAACTATCCGTCCAGAATGTTGTGCATCTTCAACCTCAAATACATGCTCATACATACTCATGTTGTATCTCTACCCCGGGTGCTTTTTTCCAATGTGTACCGTTTCTTATATTCAATTGCGTTCTGTTTAGTCTACCCAAGTAGTTGGCAACATGCTGCCATGTTTTGAAAATGTAAAAATGCTCTTACTTATAGCCTTAAAACAATATGAGCCTCACAAAAAAATTAAACTCGAGGAAAGGCACCTCCGCTCTCCCTCCTCTCATCTCGGCAGTAATGCATAGGACAGCACAAACTGCAGCTTTCCACCCACAAGATAGTAGCATTGAGTCTATCTAGGCCAATTGTTGCTTTCTCCTAAGATGGTCTCACTAAATCAAAATTTTACTGTAATTCAAATGGCACTTATACCTTTTGCTCCACTGTGCTTTGTTTTCGTTAACTCCTTTTTTTAACAAAAAGTTTTTCCTTCAATTCATACTCCAATTTATTGTAATTTTTTGCTGTTTAATTGCTTAACAGCCAACTTGAAGCAAAAAACCGCGTGTAGACAAACAGCGCCGCACTTTGCTGATTTATTTATGAAATAAAACACATAGTACATTCCACATCTTATGCAATACATTCAGGGAGGAAAATAAAATTACTCGGGTTAATTTCAATATCATATCCAAGGGGAAGATGCCAGCATGTGTGTTTATGTAAAAGAAGAAAAAGTGCCTCCAAAGCGCTTCTTGTTTATTTGGTAATTTCATTTGTTTTGCTGTTATTGATGAAACTTCCGCAACCACGGTCGGTCGTATGAGTTTCCATAGAGTTGCCATTTCAATTAAAAAAGGAAGGCAAATATAATAATTATTCTGATACTATCTTCCGGCTCAGGATGACATGTGTTATTAAGGAAATTATCAAAAAATGGCATCCCTAAAAAGGAAAATACAATGCCATCCTTTGTGTACTCAAATTTGAATATTCATTATTTTCTGCCAGATAGAATAAAAAAGTTTTAAATATGAGCCGAACTAAGATAAGTCGGCTCAGTTTACAAAATTTAGGCGGGAATGACAAACTGAAAATAGACAAAATTCTTTGAACAAGAAGAACAACGGTAATTTGCACATTTGCTGACATTGCAAGTGCACAGTCAGCAAACAAAGAGCGAGCGCTAAATTATGTCTTAAATTAGTCAGTGTAATCAATGGCATTTGACAGTTTAAAAAAGATGGATTACACAGTAAGATGGACCGAAAAATCACCTTTTTATACTTCACATCGTAATAGCAACAGAAAATTTCTATTGATTATACATATGTAGCTCATTTAAAAAGGCATTTCTTGTAAGGCAGAAGAAGAGAATGCTGTGACTTGCTTCAGGAAGACTTCATCGAATTCCAAGAAGATCGCGGCATATTTTTGAAAGGTTCAACAATACTGTTAAAATACACAATTTGTAAATTGAAAAAGGGTCAACAATCGAATAAAATCATGCCTAAAAAAAAGTTTTGCCTGACACAAGGCTTTCTATGAATTTAGTCGCGATTTTTCTGGGGCCAATACTGTATCGTTCCTTAGACGAAAATTTTCTTCTCATCTTAAAGTTGGCGGAGCACAGTATTTGACAACATACTATTAATTTCTAAAATAGGTATACTTGGAATAAGCAAGGATAAAAGAAAGTATTTATCTTTGTTGAATCTTTCAGTAATTGGTATCCGTGCATCCCTTAAACGCTACACTTTTCAACCTTAAATATTTAAGTCAGAAATTTTCTTCAAAAACTCAAATATAGTAAAAATCGCAATAAAAATGCAAATGATATCTCATTTTTTAAATGATTTTCGCGCAAAATTAGCTAGATAAATGGAGAGGTAATCATGGGATTCACAGTTCATAGTAAAATTGTAACGTAACAAAATTACAATGTGTCAAATCATACAACTGTGACCTCAAAAATTTATTGTTTCCACATAATGTTTTTGTCACTCTCTTTTTCTATCTCAAAATAGCAAAAATTATTCAATTTTAAGGATTTTTTTTTGACCAGTGCTCTGAAACTGCACACAAAAGATACAGTAAAAATGTATTGTTTACAAATTTTGGCTTTTGTCAGTATTTTCCCTGTACGATTCTCTCAAAAAAATACAACTTTCAAAATACATGCTTAAGGATATGTTCAAATTTATCGACCAGTGGTAATTTGCATTTATATGGGAAACAATTACAATACAAGTTGCCACCTCATAAAATATTGTAAAATTACAGAATGTAATTACAATCTGTAATTTTACCAACCCAATTTGCAATGTATTTTTTTCTTTTACTCATAACTTTTTTTCTTTTAATAATACAAAAAAAATTGTTGTGAGTGGTTTTTATGCACAAAATATTAAATTTTCAGAAAAAAGTTATTGTAAAAAATAAAGTTATTATTTTAGATTTGTTTTCGAGAAAAAAATGATTGAAATTTTCAATGCGTGATTAAATTTCCTTGCGCACGTGATTTTCGATGTAAAAATACAGTAAGAATATTGAAGAATGCAGAACAGCCTTAAAAATTAAAAACATATTTTCTTTTTGACCAAATTAATCTAAAATAATAATTTTATTTTTTACAATAACTTTTTTCTGAAAATTTAATATTTTGTGCATAAAAACCACTCAGAACAATTTTTTTGTATTATTAAAAGAAAAAAAGTTATGAGTAAAAGAAAAAAATTTTGCAAGAATTTTTCAATGCAAGTATCTCAAAAAATATAAGAAATTTAGAACTACAACTTGGCATACTTAATAAGCACCAAAAAAACTCTTGATTCTCAAAACTTGAGAATAATCCCAGCCTACGTATATCGTTTTCAAATAAAAGTATGGACAAGTCTAAAGTATAAACAGTGTTAGGTTTATATGGGTTAAAATTCGATGAATACTCAGTATGAATATTCAACTTACGACACACAGCGTATAAAATTATTGTCGTATTCAGATTTTTGTGTTTATTTTTTGCAAATTGTTTTTAAGAACCTTTTTAAATTAACTTTATCAAAATGAAATAAAAAATATATTTATTTTATCAAATCTATTCAACTTTTGACTCAGACTAATGACCACTTACTTTCGATCAAGCGGGTTTTGTACATGAATATAAAATAATCATCGGTAAAATTGTCCGAAATTTTTGTTCAATATACCTAATTCTGGCCCAAATCAAAAGTCTATATTGGCACAAGCTTGATAATGGAAACGTTTGCAAAATCAATAGCTATTGATTTTTCATTGACTTTTGACAACATATCTATGAAAGCATAGGTTGTAATAAATAAGAATGTTAATTCTTTGCAGAAAATTGACAGCAAATCGCGATGTCCCAGCTATGTTTCTTTAAAAAAGGCTTTCTCAATTTAATATGATTTAAAAAAACTTTTTGTCCCTCTTAAAATCCTAAATTTAAAAAATCATTTTTTGGCCCAACCAATTATACAAATAAAAAAAAAAAAATTGGAGATGCGGGGCATCGATCCCCGTACCTCTCACATGCTAAGCGAGCGCTCTACCATCTGAGCTACATCCCCATGTTACAACAGATAAGGTTTTAATATCTTTATGCACACATTTTGGTAAAACTGACCGCTATTCGCTTACCTCATTTGTATTCAAGTCACAAATTAGTTTTGCTTTATTATGTTACCTTTGTGATTAAAGCTGAAAACAATGCTTTAAATTAAAATATAAAAAAAGTTGAATGATATTGGGTCTTATCACTCACTTACTGGTAAATGCGGTTTCAACCACATACCTATTGACGAATTTAAAAATTTTATACATCTACATTAGGATATTTTTTTCCAACTTTAGGACAAGGATTTTGTTTATTTTTTCCTATATTATAGCTTGAGGAATAAAAATAATTGTCCCAACATTTGAGCTTCCTAGCTCTAACCTGAAAACTGCGCGGACAGAGTTTATGTCCAATTCCGTTGAAATTTTACGAAAAAACCGACTTACTAAAGCGTAGAAAAAGTCTGCTTTAGATGCCAAGATATAGCGTTTTGGGTTTTTTAGTTGAATGGGGGTCGCCACCCACTGTTGTACAGCCACGCTCACATTTTTCGTGTGATTAAAAATGCGAAAAAAATACACCTAAAGGAGATATTTTTATTTTTTTTTTAAATTTGCAGTCCTGTGTGCCTATATAATAGAATCGGGTTTGAAAAAAATTCTCCCAAAATTTCAGCTTCCTAGATCAAACCTGCGAACCGCGCAATCACTTTGTTTTTTAGTACAATTCGTATGAAAAACGAAAAAGCAAAACAACGAAAATCAGAAAACTTACTAAAACGCAAATAAAATCTGTTTTTCGTTGTTTTGTTTTTTCGTTTTTCATACGAATTGTACTAAAAAACAAAGTAAATGCGCTGTTCGCTGGTTTGATCTAGGAAGTTGAAGTTTTGGGAGAATTTTCTTCAAACCCGATTCTATTATATAGGCACATAGGACCGAAAATTTAAAAAAAAAAAAATAAAAATACCTCCTTCGGGTGTATTTTTTGCGCATTTTTAGTCACACGAAAAATGTGGGCGTGGTTTTACAACAGTAGGTGGCGACCCCCATTCAACTAAAAAAGCCAAAACGCTATATCTTGGCACCTAAAGCAGACTTTTTCTACGTTTTAGTAAGTCGGTTTTTTCGTTAAATTTCAACGGAATCTGACATAAACTCTGTCCGCGTAGTTTTCAGGCTTGAGCTAGAAAGCTCAAATGTTGGGACAGTTATTTTTATTCTTCAAGCTATAATATAGGAAAAAAAACAAAATCCCTGTCCTAAAGTTTGAAAAAAAAAACACCCTAATCTACATACGTAATGTATAAAACTTCTACATACGTAATGTATAAAACTTTAATACACTTTTATAAGCGAGTCGCGTCCCTGATGGTGGCTCTGAATTTCATTATTGCTTTATGAGCGAAAAGCAATTTCTTATTCCCTCTTCCCCTTAATTATTCTTTTATTCCAGCCAGTAGCGTACCGTGCATATTTGGCACCCGGGGCAAATATTTTACTTACCGCCCCATACATACACTTTTTTATTTTTTTATTTCAAGAAACAATTAAGAAAAAAAGTCCTCACTTTTAGTTAAACAAAAACCCTAGTAAAATAAAGATATATACGAGAACAATTTTGCAGCCCCTCTCGTGCTTATCTTGAGAGCCGGTGTCTGCACTTATCATTGGGCGGATGTAGAATAGGCGGCTTCCTCAGGTTTCGCTTATGCTAATGAGATCGATTTGGTTCTTCGTACTACTAGATAAGCGCCACGTAAACTTACAACGATTTGCCAATACCATGCCTATCCAAGACATGTTCAATAATTTTGTTGCTAAAATCATCCATTAACATAATTGTATCCTATTTGCTGATCGAGACAACAATTGAGGTAGAATTCTTGCTTTTTCTCGTAGTCCGCAACTTCTGTTAGAGCATTTGCTTGAGCTATTGTTATTTTTCTTAATCTGAAGTTGAGTCGTACTGTTACAATTACATACCGCATATCTGAAAAATTTTATTAGATCCATCAGATTTATGGAAATAGTTACCAAATCATATTATAATTGAAACAAATTTGTTCTTTTCTCAAACTATTTCTTATCAATAAAAACTAAATGTATTGTGTTAGAAAAATATTTCATTGATCCTTATATTGGATGTCGTTGGAAATTAACAGATGGGCTGAAAAGTTCGTAGGCTGACTCATAGATGGCGTTACTAAAATTATATCCATGTGATTTTTACTTAGTAAAAACCTTCAAAAGATACGTGTATAAATTTGACAGCTGCCGGATAATTAGTTCGTGAGATATAGCATTGTGAGTGAATCAGCTTTTGTTATTGTGAAAAAATGGATAAAAAAGAATTTCTTGTGTTAATAAAGCATTGCTTTTTGGCGAAAAAAAAAAAATACTGTTGAAGCCAAGGCTTGGCTTGATAAACATTATTCGGACTCTGCACCAGGAAAATCAACCGTTGAGAAGTGGTTTGCTAAATTTAAACGAGGCGAAATGAGCATCGAAGACGATGCACGCAGTGGACGCCCCAAAGAGGCTGTTACCGACGAAAACATCAAAAAAGTCCACAAAATAATTTCCTCAAAAAGGGCCAGACCATCAACAGCGATTATTACATAGCGTTGTTGGAGTGTTTAAAGGATGAAATCACGAAAAAACGGCCCCATTTGAAGAAGAAAAAAGTGCTGTTTCATCAAGACAATGCACCGTGTCACAAATCAATGAAAATGATGGCAAAATTATATGAATTAGACTACGAATTGCTTCCCCATCCAGCATATTCTAAAGATCTGGCCCCCAGTGACTTTTTCCTGTTTGCAGACCTTAAAAGAATGCTCGCTGGAAAGAAATTTAGCACTGATGAAGAGGTAATCGCCGAAACTGAGGCCTATTTTGAGGCTAAAGAGAAATCGTACTATAAAAATGGCATCGAAAAATTGTATGACCGCTATAATCGTTGTATCGCCCTCGAAGGCAACTATATTGAATAATAAAATCGAATTTTGTCAAAAAAATATTTTTTACTATGTTAGCCTACGAACTTTTCAGCCCAACTGTTACACTATCATAAATACCTAAATTATGTGCCTAAAGGTATTCGAGTAATATTTTACTTATATACATATATGGAGCATTTTCTTATATTCGAATTAAGGGAGGAAAACAACTGTGCCCAACGAAGTTTTTGGGATATTTTCATGTATATTTGAAATAAAAAAAAATGGAACTAAACTATATTATAAAACATTATAAAATGATTATAAACCGAACTATAAGTAGATTCGTAGAGTGCCTTGCCACTGAAGTCTCTAATTGGCGGGAAAACTACAGCTTGATATTCTTCTCTGAAACAAAAAACTGAAAAAGATTTTTGATTGTCATATAATTTTCTTCTGGGTGAAAGTTAAAAATCGAATTTTTTCAACGTTCGGATAATAAAGTGTTTTTTAAAAATAAAAAACGCTTCAACACGTTGAACATACATGGTTTCAGCCATTAATGGGCAAAATTTTGGAAGCAAGAGCCACTTACAACAAAAGTAAAAAAAAAAAAACAATTACAACGGCAGAATAAAACCCCACCATTAATTCGATCTCGAAAGCAAAAAAAAAATTCTGCAATAAATGAAAAAAACCAAATCTAAGGATTAAACAAGAACAACCTGAGTGTAGAAATAAAAGTACACTGATCAAACGAAACGAGAAAAGCTGTCCTCAATGTGCGCAATGTGTCCAACAATAAAAATTTGCGTAGTAGAGTAGAGTGCTTGTGTTTGCTGTTGACGTATTTGTTGTAAAGAGTCACAGTTCGTTCATTTTTCGTATTTTGCCCATCGCTGACTTAAGCAATGATAAAAAAATCGATTTTTCGTACCTCCTAATTCAGAATTCCCCTTAAGTTGAAGTTAAATATAATCAAAACCGAATGCTAAATATTTATTAAACCCAACCAAATGTTAATAAATTGCCTTAAAATTGTCAACCAAATAGATTTACTTGAGGGAAACATGGCCTTGTATTGTTGTTCGCTCTGTATTATTCAAACTTACGCTACCGCACACCATTCAATTCTTTTTTATGTGCGATATTTCCTCTTTACTACATTTCTTTCAAAAATTACTATCGAAGGAGTAGTAATTTAGTTATACGATATAAAAACATGCACTTTTTTGTTTTCATCTCTGCAGTTAAATGTAAGCAAATTCGTAGAAGTGGAAATGTATGGTACCATTGGTGAATAAAAGTTTTTTGACGACTTTGCGTTGTGAAAATTTATGGGTTTTTGTGTTTTTAATTGCTTTAAGTGTTTTACTATGTTTGTGCTTTGCTGTGTGCCGCGATATTTATTTGCAAAACAAAATACCTAAATGATTTTTCGTAACTTTTGTAAACTCAAACTAAAAGGATTACGATTGTTTTTGAATTGGGAATAAAAATAAAAAAAAAAGCACTACAAAAATTCAAGTTGTCCAAATTCCGAAATAAAAGTTGTGAGTTAAATTATACTTTTTTCTCGGTTTTTAAAAAATTTTAGTTAAGCTATGCTTTATTAAAGGGATATGAGAAGAAAGTTGTTAACATGCATTAACAAATCTTATATATGCTCCTTTCAACCAAAAAAATGTCACTCAAAGCAAGAAAAGCTCCAAAGTCTTTACTGCGAGAGCTATGCAGAAAATTAAACCCGACATAGAATATTTACACTCTCGTTAAAAACATACATTTAATAACAGAAATCTACAGAAAAAACATAGATGCGTCGCTTATTTTAGTTCGCATTCATCTTACCCATGCTATGAAAATACTTTATTTCCAAGCTTTAATTAAAAACCATAAGAAAAGTCACTTAACTTGAAAATTACATCAAGCTGTTGCACATCAACCCTCACTTTAAAATTACAAGATATACAAATGGAAGCAAAACAAAAATACACATTACAACTGAAAAAAGCAACAATTAGTGTAGCTCATGTTTTACCCAACTACTCCACAAGAATACCGAGAAGAGTTAAACGTTCTTATATTTATGAGAATCGTAAAACTCAATGATATGCGTAACAAAGGTAATGCCAAGGAAAAAGTTTTCTTAAAATTTCTAAAACTCAAACAACACCCAAATTTGAGAATATACATCAGGGGTTGGGGCTAAGACGCCAAAAACAAGTGGTAAATAAGCGTGAACAAGCTACACATTTTGTTGTAATTTTAATTTTCATTGTCACTTGAAGTTGTCACTTGAAAATATACTTGTTGTAGACGTATAAGTGGAAAAGCATCCTTACGAGTACCTTAGAATTTTAAAATGTTGGCAAAACATTTACCTTAAGTTCACAGTTTATTTTGCTATTATAATTTTTTTTTTATTTTATAAAACTTGAAGAAGAAAAAAATACTTAGTTCTTACTTTTGAAAATTTAGTTGTCACGTATTCATTGTGACTTTTTTAATTGACTTCTGTGTGACATTCTCATCGATGCAGACAATATAGCTCTATTTGCTTCATTAAGACTTTTTGGTATAAATAAAAATTTGTAAAATGAACTTTACTTTTTTACAACCTCTGCGTGAATATTTAAGTTTTTTTTTTGTAAAGGGGATAACCGGAACATGTCACTTTTCTTAAACTTAACTTTTCTTATATGTTTCCGTTTTTTTAAATAAACTTTCTTATGATGAATTGGAAGAATCCTTTTTTTTCACTCATCATCAGTGATGTTTTTACATTTGTACGCTTTTTGCATAGTAATATACAATACGGTGGTGCAAATTTCCTCAGTTTCAGCTAAAAAAAAAGAGCTGAATTGGGCATAGGCTGTTGAGTAAGAGCAATGCTATGTCATATAATATATCAGGGGCTTACAAACAAAAGTAGACAAGTCACAGATGGTAAATTTTTTAAATTTTTATGGTAACACTTTCATCGGCCATTCAGATTCAAATTTAAAATTAAATATCAGACTAAGGACGATACGTTCCAAAGCTATTTTACTTTGAAATTACAGTTGAACAACAGAATTGGATATGTCCTCAGATATCACTTACAAAGCTGGTTAAGTCCACATTAGCCAATACGAACGCTCCATTTTCAAATGCGCTCGAACGTTTTTGTGAGTGTAGGTGCTCGGTATTTTAATAAAAAGTTAGTGAAATATTAAAGCATTTAAGCTTATTTTAATTGCAAATACAAAATAAATTAAAATGCTTGGGAAATACATCCAAATGAAGGTAGAAACAGGCAGACACATTCGGAAAAATAGAAGACAAATGTTGCGAAGAAAGAGAAATAATTCCAGAGCCGGATCTTTGTTTACATTGCAAAACAAGTGACATTTTGTTTTGTTTTAGATATTAAAATAAAGGGCTGCCAGTTAAAATCGTGACATGAATTCGTTATTGGCTCGCTCATCACTTTGCTGGCCAAAATCTATTTTTGTCACACTCTGTATTGTTTTGATATCTATATCATTACACATCTAGACAAAGCTGCTCAAAGAATTTTTATTAATATTGAATACTGGATTAGTGCCACCTGTTTAAAGTTGTCTACATTTGAAAAAAAAGATTGATTTTAAAAATGGTGCACGTTACCGAGGTTATCAAATTTTCCAACAATGTGGGTATGGTTTTCGGGCAATTATCGATCAGGGAATTCGAATCCGTAATTAGTTTTTCTTCTTCTTCTTTCTTTCTTATAAAAAAAATTGAAAATTGTCCGGACAAAAGTAAATTAGTACCGATTTTCCACTTTCTAGTTGCAACACCTCAAATATTATCTTACCGTCGATCCAGTCGTTAATGTTATTTGCTCAAAAGAATGCCAAAACCGCATATCATTATCTTATTGCAAAACCAAGATATCTCCGTGATGTTATCTTTCTACACGGTTGAAAATATCAGTATAAAATTAATAACTTTTAGTTATTCATATAAATCCATAAAAAAATCGTATAGATATTATAAGTTCCGCAGTTATAAAATTTTATATGAATATCATATATGTTTCTATATTAAAAAGTATAGAATAGGTTGACGTATAAATTCTATTTTATAATAAGAGTTTATATTTAATTTTAACAATAGTAAAAAAAATGTATATTTATGTCGGTTGTTAGAACGTTTGACTGGGACGCAGAAATCATGGGTTCGAGTCCGGGAACAGAAACTTCTTTTTAATTTAATTTTATTTACAAATTTTATTTATAAAATGATTTGAATAACAGAACATGAATGGGTAGAGATTTGAACCTGCTTCATTTCTAGAATAGTTTGAATTCGACCCCGTTCGTTAGCTAGCTCGGCTACAGAATGTTGATGTTTTATTAGACAAAATTGAGCATAAATAACTGGCCGCATAGCTGGTTTTTATATGTTGAAAAGTTATTAAATTTATACCTCCATTCATATAAAACGACCCTTAAACTGATATTCGTATAAAAATTTATACTGATTTTTTCAACCGTGTATGTGTTTTTATGAATAAAGATGATTAATATTATTTCACTGATTATTATTTTACTGAATACGTCCCTGATTTATATGTTAGCAACAAACTTGGTTATGTCCCGTTCACTTACAAATGAAACTAGTTATGTCCGCCATTTGGAAACAGAGTTAGATATGTCCATTTATTTTATTAAAATAACCCTTATTATTTAAAAGATAGCGTGCTAAATATGTTCTTAAAATAATAAAAACATGCTTTTCTTTTATTGTATGGATTTTTTCTTGGCTATAGCATGTTAACAAGTTTGTAAAGTGTTTTTCTCAGTTTGTGTAAAACATCCATGGGACTTGTCTACTTTTGTTTGTAGACACCTGATATATTATTGTTATTATATTATAACGTTTATCTAGTACTTCGAATAATTGATCAGAAATACTTAGTCAAAAACAAATTATTACGAATGTACATTTTTAAGTTGTCCAGATTTCAAACGAATCTAGCTTGCTAAGGGTACATATAACGTTAATATATCTTCAATAAAAGAAAATGACCTGCGCTTAATAAAGTTTAATGCTACAACATATCGCTCACTTACTTCAAGACTGGCATAACTCAAAAAACGTGATTTTTGAGATAATGATGCAGAAATATCCATCATTTCATGTTTTATTTTGTGTGAAAAAATCAGAAAAGTATCTCATAAACTTGCCTTGTGAGAAGAGTTTATGTAGACATACTTTTCATCATTTTCATATAAAAAGCAACTTATTGAAAACTTTAAATGCGTTTTTTTCCCCACTTTATGTTTTTTGAGTTATGCCAGTCTTGAAGTAAGTGAGCGATATGTTTAATTTTATGATAGTGCTAAGTTATGCCCTATAAAAACCATATATGGAGCATAATTTGCTAAGTGATCCAGCCCAAGAAAAAAAGTTGTCTGATAGGCCGGAAAATTGGCATAATTTGTGTCCATTGGTTGGTACTTCTCAGTGTTCAGTGGAGTACAACTAAATTACCTAGGGGGCAAAATCTTTTTTTTTTCTTAAGTGAAAACAGTGAATTGTAATGAACAAGGGTCCCATGAGGCTTTTAAATGTGATAAATATTTAGAGCTAAAGTGTTTGGAATACTGAGATGACCTATTCTTAACAAATAAAAATGTTTGTGAAAGAATGTAAAGTCTTTGATTTATAAAGATAAGTAAGCGACTTTAGACTATTTTGAAGCCCATATTTAGTAAATTACATATTGGCAAGACATTTCTTGGTCATGTTATTTGCCCCAAATGCTCGAAGAAGTGGTCAAAAATTTTATCTTCAGACTCACGTTATATTCTGGACAGTCGCGGCTCTCATTTCAGAATACTAAATGGCATAAAAATATTAACCGCATAAAGCCAAATTTCAGATCATTCGACATTATTTTTTTGTTTGTTTTGGGACTTTCAGCATTAAGGTATTGCAAGTGTATTGACAACGAAAATACGATGTTTTTGCAAATTTGCTTAAAGCAGAAGGTTGTTTTTGAAATAAAGTACAAAATTAATTTAGAAATGAACTACAAAAATGAAATGAAGTACAAAACCACAAAAACTGGACACTGGAGCAGTGGCGAAATGTCATTTATCGGAAATGTCGGATGAAAGTAAATTCAACTTGCTATGCGCTGATAATTTGCCGTAGGTGCGTCGTTCCGATGTAGAAAGTTAGAAGAAAACTGCATAGTGAAAACAGTAAAGTTTCCATGGAGCCAGATGATCTGGGGATGTTTTTCTTGCAATGTTCGTGGTTCTCTACACAATTTAGAAGGAACTATAAGTGCGAGAAAATATGCGCAAGCTATAAGGGGAACTAGGACCCGGTGCTTAAAAAGCATTTATCCTGCACTACCGATGCAATTTTACAGGACGATTTTGCGCCTTGCCACCGTGCGAAATTAGTAAATCATGTATGCAATTTTTTCTATGATTCTTACAGAATTTAAAATTATAAACAGGATAATAAATAATGTTTTTATAGCTCGAAAAAGTATTCGCGAATCTCGAAATTTTGGGTCTGATCTGGCCTGGAAACTCATCGGACCTGAATCCTCTCGTGCACTTCAGGTGTATAATGAAGTGCAAATTTACCGAAGAAGCCCGAGATATAAATAAAATCAATTTTAGCTCTAGATAAGCTTTTGTATAATGTGATACAGGACGATAACCTCAAAGCTTGATTCTCAAAGGTTGATTCTATGCCATTATGGATAATGGCTGTAAAATATATAATCAATTAATAATAAATAAACAAAAGACTCGTAAGACATTAAATTTTTTCCGGATAATTGTTTTTAATCAAAAAAAAAAAAAAATAGGCGTGTAAGATCCAGAAATGTTTATTTGTTTTCAAACCATGTAATCATATTAGCTTAATAACAATAACTAATAAAAAAATAACTTTTTCAATATAAATATCAATAATATCGAATCTTAACGATTTTTTGTGGTGGTGCGGTTTTCATGACCGCCAGTGTATTATAGCAATAAGTAAGTTGTCTTATAGATGCAGTTTTTGTATCTAAGCAACTCACATGAGCTGAGTATCACCTCTGGAAGTCGGAATCTTAATATTTTTAATTTTGTTTAATTCATCTCTGAATAGCACACTGTAGATAAAATTAGTTAGTAGGTGTCTTACGACACAGTTTCATACTCCCCTACGAGTCAAATATAAGAATAACTTTATACCTGCTCCAAATTGTATTTGGGTTTTTTCAAGTTCTTGAAACTTCTGATTTGATTTGCTTTTTTGTTGTAAAGCAAACTTAATTTATTTATGGCTTTGATTAATGAAATATTTATGCGAAGAAAAATAAAGGAATGCAAAGCAAAGCACAGCAGCTTTACGTCAAAATATGTAAATCTTAAGAAATTAAAAGCGCCTTTATAAAAAGGACATTTTTATAAATTAATTCGGTGCAAACATTTTTAATTAGTTTGAGGTGTAAAAAGAAAGAAAAATACATTGAAACTTGTGGTTGTCGCATATTTTAGCGTTTTTTTTTTTTTTGGGTTTTTCTAACACTACCCTCGAACCTCTCCAACAATGCTCAATAAATTTTATTGTAATTTTCACCCTCAGGTTGTTAAAAATTCCCTTACTTTCTATTACTTTCTTGTAATTTTGTTTTTTGGTGTATAAATTGTTAAGGTTATAAATTTTAAATCTGTTGAGCTAATCCAGCTTTTCGTTGTACGCGCGTATTCTCACGTTTGCAAAGGTGCAATAACCTACTAATTTGTTTATTGTGAAAATAAAAAATACAAGAAAGTTTTGTTATATGAAATAAGCACGAAAATTAAAATTTCTTGGCACGTTCTTTGATTACATTAATTATGTTGCCTCAAAACCAGCAAAGTGAGATCCTAGTCTTGCTCAAATTCTAACTTCATATGTACTCGTATTATAACAATATGTATGTACTTATAAATTCCCGAAGCTTAAAAAAAAATTATCGACAAGTACGACATCATTATCTACTATCTCCTTAATACTCGTATACTCAACCTATTGATATGGTAAGTCAAGAGCTTACCGCCCATTTCATAAAATTTTCTATTAGGCATAAGTCCTGCGGTAATCCGCATATCGTAATAAATAAAATAATATAATCCACAAAAAACGCAATGAATCTCATTGTACAACTCTAGAATAATTTTTACTTTTCAGTAAAAAATATAATATTAAATGATGATATGATCCAAAAACGCAAACAAAAAAATTACTTTCGGTGATCCGAAACTTGAAACTTCGTTCCTATTGCCAGAAAAGCTTTCAACGAAGCGCTCGTCAAGAAATGTGTAATATCAAAAGAGTTACAAAAGCAATTGCACATAAAGGAGAAAAAATGTACAAGTTTGGCGCACTTGTTATGATTCTTAACTGGTCAATGCAAAAAGTAAAACATAGTATGCTTGGAATTCTTAAACGTCGCCTAAAGCCTTAACCAAAATAGACGTGACGAGACGGTAGCAATTGAACGAACGTTTGCAATCGTATCGTCTGTTTTGACATTCAACCCAAAATGTTACGCTAGCCAACGAACCGAAAAAGCTGTTATGACGAGTAGCAACGTTTTGAAGTTCGGTTCTTACGGAACTCTTACGTCTCGTCAAAATGTTTCGTTTACTTTTGATCAATTACGTTGGTTCATTTTGGCTATCAACATTGGTTTACATACACTCGAACTTACTCGTTACGTCTCGTCTATTTTGGTTTGGGTTTAACAAAACTTACTGATGATACCTTGTAGGAGTGATTGAAACTAGTATAAGCAGCTAGTTGCCCATTTTTGTTTCTTTTTTTGTCTTTTTTACACTAAAAGTACTGAAGAGCAAACTCAGAAAAAAATATAATGTATATGTAATGTAATGATTACAGTGTATGGGGCCAACGATGTCTTGTTTCCGTTCAAGATATTTTACATTTGAACGTACATAGCTGAATATGAACTATGTCATCGGCACTTATGATTATTAAAATTTTCTTCACTTCCTTTCAATCCAAGTTTCGTTGGATTTCGGTTGCTAAATCAGCACATCTGCCCCGATTTTCACTATAGTATTTCCACAGAAATTGTTATTTTACCCCCGGCCGCGTTTTCAATATTTTTGTTTTATCACACTCTTCAACCATGGTTTTTCTTGAAGTTAAGACTATCTTAAATTAATATTCAAGGTGAAACAATGAAAATTCAAAGACATATAATTTTTATGTAACTTTATATGTAACTTTTCATATTTTTTCCCTTTTAATGCAATTTTAACTATGTCTCCCTTTAAATTTTAATTATTCCACCTTGAATATTACCTCAAGATAGCCTAACTTCAAGAAAAACCAAGGCTGAAGGGTGTGCTCAAAAAAAAAAAATCAAAACCATGTGAAATTGTCATTTTAGCCCGGCCATGATAAGCTCTTCTTTTGAATGTTTGATTCTTAATAAAATTAATTTCGTATGGACTTTATATGATTGCTCAATTAAGCTTTTTCCATATTTTTCCTCGGTTTTGGCAACGTTCTTCTCGTAAGCATTGTGCTTATTTAACATTGTAATTAATGTCTGTATTAAGTGGTAGTTCTTATAATTATTCCATGCTGTAGGTTTATATAAGAGTAGGAAACGCTTTGATGGCTTTTATTAGACGTTCGCCACAAATATTTGCTTACGGAATGTATTGCATTCTTGACTTAAATTCGCAACTAAGAATATTTTTCATAATTTACATATCCATGCGTTGGTTTTGCATAACGCCAAGGTAATTATGAAGGTAATTTTCATCCATTCCGCATCGGCATCAGATAAAGAACACAAAAAGACTAGAATTTTCAACTTGTACAAAATTTGAATGGTAGTGACCTTAAAATTAATAAACAAATTTTACCATGTAAGTATTTGCAAAAAAAATAGTCTCATTGAAATATGAATGTTAATACCTTCTCAATCAATATAATAAAATTGATGAGCTAATATTCTGCTTCAAAAATGAGCACACCTTTATAGTTCCTTTATAGATCATCTTTTCATCTTAGATGCAATCTTTGTTGAGAATACTTAAATACTATTTATAACTCCTACATATTGTTTGCTAGCTTTATATTTTTTCTCTCTTTTTTCGTTTGTAGTAATTGGAACACCAATAATAGGAATTATAACAGCTATTCTAATCCACCGCAAACTTATAGAAAGAATGTAAGTACTTATTACAACTAAACAAATACTTAATGAAATTTCAACAACATAATACTTCTTAACTTTATTAGTGTCACCGCTATTATCAACGACAAACCCAGAATTTTAGAAACGATTACCATAGATATATTTGGAATAATAAATTTGATCAAAATAAAGAAAGATCTCGCTGGGACAATGCAAATCATAATTCAAATAAAAAACCAGATTGGGATAATAATACAGATAATAAAAATAACCGAAATGTATCAAATGAGAAAAGAAATAAATCTCCACAAAGTCATCAATCAAATAATAAAAGCAATATCACCGCTACAAACCCAAAACCTAAAACTTTAACAGAAATTGAACTCCCTCAAAAATTGAAAAGCAATCCGCCTAGTAAAAACTCTAAATTAAACAACCATAACACTGCTACGCAAAATAAGCCACATTCTATTGAAAGGAACGCTACGGATAAGAATGCATGGGAAAATCGTACAACAAAACAGCAAATTCAGACCAAGAAAAAAATATCACCGCAGAAAAACAAAACTGCGACAAATGTAATCACAGAAAATTCCATAGCTGCTCAGCAACCCGATGAAAGACCAAAAATTTCTCTTATACCTATGGCAAGGCTCATCAGATGTGAACTATTAGACCTTACCGAAAATAACATCTTATCCACCAATGATGTCATTACATCACCATCTAAAATAAAAGCGAGCGATTCCAACCAAACTTCACGAAGCATTCTGCAACCGAACTTAGTAAAACGTATACGCAACATTTCCGATTGTAGTAACTCGGGAAGTGAAAATTTAGTCGAAAAAGTTGTTAACATGGACAAAACTGGTATCAAATATGTCATAAATAGCTCAGATACAAAATATGATGAAGCCCTAAAATTACAGGCGCGAAAGCGTCTACGTGAAGAGATACGCAAACAATTGAAATCTATAAATCTAAACAAGCCAGAAGCAGTACAGCATCCTGATGTAGATCATATTGTAGACGCATTAAATATACCAGAAGCAGTACTAGATGAAATACGTAGAGCATTTGGCATCGAGATATTGGAAAATAATTGTGGAAACAACAAAATGAATGCAATTGATAAAAACACATCACTGCAACGTGGTAATGGAAATACTGAAACTGATGCACCGCATTCAATACATGCCAATGAAGTATCCACAGAAGTGCAAAAGGATGCGTCAGAAACATGTCATCCACCACCTAGACGCATAAGTACCGACCTTATGAGTCGCATAAAAGCCGCTGAGCAATTAAAATCTTTTTCCGAAAAATCACCATTCAAGGACCAACGGCGCATAGCGCGTTTTGCGGATGAAGTTAGTCCAAAAGCAAAGCAACATCACCGAGAGAAATCATTAGAAAAACAAGATAAAACAGAACTACCTAGAAAAATTGAACCACAAAAAACAGCACTACCACCAAAAAGATTAAAAACGCCACAACTTGGCGCAAAATTAAAATCCCCAAAAAGTACCAGAACATATATACGTAAAAAGCAAGATAGTGCAGTCGTTATAGTAATTGATTCTTCGGCTTCCTCGTCATCTTCTTCAAGTAGCTCTTCGTCATCTGACTCTTCTACATCTGACTCGTCTTCTAGTGAAGAATCGGACAGTTCAGTAAAGAGTACAAGCTCTTCGGTGAAACGTCGTCGCCAACGAAAACGTAACGTTACCGCAAATGTTGTCGACAGTTTCGAAAAGTTAATACTGCCCAATTTGAATGAAAATCAAAAGTTGCGTTACCGTGAAAAATATTCAACATCCGATTGTATGAAACTACATTACATCTCATGCATATGCACCAGTGAATATAATTCAAAAAAATTCTCCAAAATCGAAATAGCTAAGATTCAGCGTAATATTAAGGCCGATGATAATGCAGAATCATTAGAGTTCCTGATGCGAGAGATTGTCAATGTTTTTAACAAGCAAAAACGTGTATTACGGGGTGGAGAGCAAAATAAAACCGACAAAGGCACTGCCATAGAAGATGCAGGCGCAGAAGAAGAGCATGGTGGTGGGGATATGCGTGTACAAGAGCATATCGTTAAAACAATTGCCGAGTTAATGAAACCACAAAGCAAGCAACATTCAACAGAAAAATCAAATGAAAACGTGGAATGTACCAACAAGACCTCCACTCCGCCGCCGCTATCAACAATAACAAGTGCCGTAGCTGCCTTACCAGTTGAAGCAATAAAAAATAAAACTGCCAATGCAGCAGAAAAAGTTAATGCTGTTGATGAAAGCTCACAAAGAAGATTGGAAAATCCATCCATTGCGGAGATTGCAGAAGCAGTTAAAAAGAAGTTAGAGACCAAACATCAAAGTGTGAATAAGCAAACGAAGGCGCAACAAAAAGGCGTTACTTCTGTTGGTGAGAAAGATGCTGACACGGCTAAAAACTTGAAAAAGGGAACAAAAAAGAAAATAGAAGATATTGGAAATGATAAAAGTAAAACGAACAAAGTAATTACAAGAGATAAACAAAATCCAATTACGCAAATACATGCAGAAAACAATTCCAATGATATTAATGATAATAATATGAATACCATGGAAAATAACCAAATCCTGACAGATCAAAATTTTGAAGATGATAATTTGACTGAAGCTTCTACTATTCAATGTCTTACAAATTCACAGGACACCCTGCAAGATAAAGCTGTACGTCAGTGTAAATCTCCCGGTGAGAATAAATGCATTGAAGACGTTAAGGTTAGTGACCTAAACGTATATGACTTAACTAACCTTAACAACATCACCTCACACTACAACTACAATTATATGTCTGGAGCATTAAATGGACTTGATAGTACGACAACTAACTTAGTAACAAATTTTAACGTCGGTCTAACGCCTCACTCGCAAATGCCTTTTGTTGATTTAGATACTCTTAGAAAAAAGAGTGCTGTTGGTGAAGCAGTTGTGTCTAATTTACGTGAGATAGATGTGAAACTTATGGAGTTACATAAACGTAAAATGTATATTGAAGAGATGATACTCAAATTGCAAAAAGATAAAATGGAAGCTGATTTGCTTACTATAAAATTACAGAATGAAAAATTTATATTGCTGAATGCTGCCATGACTGCAAATGCTTCAGCAGCTGCAGTAACCAATACCAATACCGGTAACATTTCAAGTGGACCGTCCTCTATAGTTAGTGTTAAGACAAGTTCCGATACAGTAAACATTGGTAATTCAGAAGAGCAACTTAAAAGTTGTGCTACTATTACAAGTTCTAAGGTTGCCACTAAGAAGATAGTAGCAAAACGAAAAATATTAGCTACTTCTACAAGAGGTAGAAAAAAAATATGTGCGGAAAACTCAGCAATTTCATTACAATCAGTTAAAACTAAAAATGCAAAAACTGTTAAAATACCACTAAAGTCTAAGCCATTACTAAAAAGCAAGACTAATCGAAGAAACCTGAAGTCACCACTTCACGAGACACAAGATGTCACAGTAACAATACCAGAAACACCGCATTTATCTGACAGTAGAGAAATAAGATCAATTGAAGATACAACACCTAGTATCCCAGTTGAAAATCACAAAAAAACTCCTCCTGCTGACGACACGCTGTCGAATAAAAATCATAATGAAGAAATTCTAACTACAGCTTATGATTATTCTAATGTCCCCAGTGGACAACTCGATGGTATTAAAAGTCCTATAACTCAGATACGCGTTTTCGAAGAATCAATTATAGCTTCATCTGAAGATGGTCATCTGTATAAATTTAATATACGCAACCTGCAGCTTGAAAAACATTTACCCAAACATAGCGAAGCCATAACGCAGATTTTTTTATGTTTAGAAAAGCGTGTATTGTACTCCACATCTCTGGATGGATATCTTAAGAAAACTTCACTCGAGGTAAAAACATACATGTTTCAGGTCTCTTTCAGTTTTAGCAAACCAGGAAAATGTAATTTTCGTAATTTTTGCAAATTTCTTTTGTTTTGACAGAATAACTTACAAAACTGAAAAAAAAAAAATTATTTAACTTAGATTTTGAGTCCGTACTACATGAAGTACGCTCGGCACATGTGAGTAGTAAAGGAAGTATTTTTTTTTTTTAAATTCAAATTAGCAATGTTGATGTACTTAAGTAAAAAAAAACAAATTATTTGGTGGTGTGGTGCTCCTTATTACATGAAGCGGCACGTCACATTCATCTTCACACTTTTGCTAATTTCACAAAATTGAAAACTCCGATAAAAAAAAAAACATCCAAGTAATTACTCTAGACAAGACTTATCAACGCACGGTTTGTTGACCGCTATGCTCTGTAGCACCACAATAAGTTGGTTAGAAAATTTAAAGAACAGAAAAGCATAATTTCAAGATAAGGTGCTTAAATTTTTGTGCTAATAAGAAAAAAATTAGAGATCTGATATCTCATTTCGATTCAAAACTTTACTCTGTGCCTAAGTACTAGTAAGTAGGACACAGTGTTGGCATGTCACAAGGATTTTTAGGTTTGCGACGGTCACACGTCGTAAACTGTCGTAAACTGTCACAAATGTCGCAAAAGTCGCAAAATCCAGATCAACCTCGTTTTCACAACTACTAAAATTGTTTGTCAAACAATTAGACGAACAAAAAATTATTTGTAATTTGATGAGAATTTGAATAGGTTTGACAGACAATTTGATGATCTGAATCAAGTTATGAATAAATAATTTTTCTTAGTATGAACTCAAGAATTCGTCTTTGTAACAAACTCAAGTTGTGTCACAAAGGCTCGAAGGCTTATGACGTTTATGAGCTACGGTCGTAAACGCCGTAAATGTCGCAAATGTCGCGCGACATTTATAAGATGCCAACACTGGTAGGACATATTATTTTCATTATTGTTTTAACGAACCGCTACTCAGAATGTGCTAAGACTTTTTTTCTTTTCGTTATTGTGTAATGTGGTTCCGAAATTTTTTTTTATTGAGATGTTCCTTCTGTTTTCAGAACTTTGACCTTGATATACAATCGGTCTATCTGGAGGAACCCTTACAGTCGATTGATGTTCAATGGGGCTTAGCGTTTATTGGCAGTAGATGGGGCAATGTCTTTACGTATAATACAACGGTAAGTAAAATTAAATATGTGTGTAAATACATCAATTCTAGCATATGCCACACAGTGGACTTTTTTAAGCAACTAAGCTCTCATAAACAGGTAAAAGTATAGATAATATTTCAAAATGGGAACAGCATTAGTTAAAAAGATAGATGAATTAAAGTATTTAAGAATGGGCCAAGTACCATGCTTAGTGTGGCACCTATGTACTTTAATTTATATATCTCCTAAGCTAATTTAAATCTCATTTTGAAATTTTTGGTATATTACTTATATACTTTAAACTATATTTTAAAATTAAAGTATTAAAGGGCCGAAATCGTTAAAATTCTGAGTCTCAACTATGTTGTAGTCGACTTAAAACCTGTTTATGTTTTGTCAAAAAAAAAGTCACAAAACAAGATAGTGGGATCGTTCTTTTAAATATTTTAGAACAAGTGAAGAGTATGTTTCGTGATCTAATGACTTTTAGTGATTTCAGCATTGTTGATAATGTTTTATGTAACAGGAAAAAAGATAACGTTACCAGTATCAGGAAAAAAGTAAATGCATAAGGAGCGCTGTGAACCTTTCGAGCTGGATAACGTCGAATTTTATTCTTGGTACCGTCTTAAATGGTCGAGAGGAATTTGAGTCTCAATGCCGTTTGGGCTGCCAATAATTTAGATCATCCTTGGAGAACATTAAGCACCAAATCTTTACGTGTAAATAATACTTTGGACAGAATAAAACAACAAAAAAAATGTGTATGAAATATATGAGTGTTCAGATTGTTCAAAGGCCATTGCCTCACTTGGAAAACGTTACCGTTTTAGAGCGTCCTTTCCCTAAGTGACTAGTACGTTACCAATTTATATGATAAGTTGTATATGGGCGCCATTAATTTTATTTTACTTAGTCTCTGCTGCGCCATTTTCAGATAATTTTTTCTAGTATGGTGTATGAAGACTTAACAAACGGCCATGATACAATTAAACTATCAATTTAACTATAGTTCAAAAAAATTTAGTAGCAGCAAAAAAATAATATTTCACAATTTGAACTCAATTTATTTACTCAAATGTCAGCTGCACGGGGTGACCATTTTTAAAAAGAATCTACGCATTATCTACTACAATTTTGGTTTATGTTATGGTTCAATCTGTATAACTCTATTATAATTAAATCCTGGTTTTATAAGAATGTAATTATCAAATAAATAAAATGTGCTTTTAATGTAAAATTAAGTTTTAACTAAAGCTTTATTTACTTATACATTTATTATTGACAAACAAAAATTAAAACAAGTTAAGGTGTTATCTTCGGCCTAGCCGAAACTCACATACCCTACACTGCACTGAAAGTCGCTTTTAAATAAATGTTAAAAGACGTTGAAGAGGTTGAATAAGTCGACAAAATTTGAAATGTAAAAAAGGTCGAAAGAAATTGAAAAATTTCTAAGGTCGAAAGAATATGGAAACCATTGAAGAAAGTTAAAAGAAATTCAAAATGTCGAAAATATATGAAAAATGCTTAAAAATGTCGAAATAATATGAAAACGTTGAAAAAAGTTGAAAGAGCTCAAAGTCACTGAAAAAGTCTTAAAAATAAAGAAAATATGTAATGAAGAAAAATGAAAGAGGTTGAAAAAGTCAAACGAATACATATGGGATATATTGGAAAAAGTTAAAAGGTTGATAAAGTCAAAATATGAAAGATATTGAAAAAAATTTAATAAAAACTAAGAAATTTAAATGTTCCACGCCCACTTCTCCAATTCCGCCTACTTTTGGGTTACTAAATCATATTCGTCATTGACATCCACATACCAAATCTTAGCCCAATAGGTTGTATAATTTGCTATACAGTGTGCTCCATCTTTTATATCGGTATGTAAACGCTGAATAACTTTCACATTTACCAACCGATTGATTGCATCAGATATGTTTTGGAAACGTCAATTCAGTACAATTTTTGCCATGGATCGCTTCACACCGAAACAACGCGCTGAAATAGTGACACTTTACATCGAAAACAGTCGTTCCATTGTGTTAACTCAACGTGCATATCGGAAAAAATATCGCGGCAAAAAGGCACGATTTCAGAGATCACCTGATTTAACCCCCCCGGACTTCTTTTTGTGGAGTTATCTGAAAAGCAAGGTTTACGCCAACCAGCCTCAAACTATTGACGAGCTCAAGGCAAACATTCGTGCTGAAATCGACGCTATAACACCCGAGATGCTCGGAAAGGTAATGGCAAACGCAGAAAAAAGGAGTCATTTTGTAATTGCTAATAAAGGTGGCCACTTAATTGATATTGTTTTCAAAAACTTGTCCAAAAAAATTGTAAAGAACCAAACTGAATAAAAATACATCACTTATAGAAATCGGTTGTTTTTTCTCAAAGCTATTCAATGTTTACATACCGACATAAAAGATGAAGCACCCTGTATATGCCGTAATTAGTCTTAAAATTTAGGGCGGTAACACACCTACTGGTGTAATGTGATCCAATTTTTATCTACAAATAGCTTTTTATAAGCAACACTCTTTCACCAAATCTTAGTATGATTGATCACATATTTCGAAATATATGCTACTTAAGGTATTTTACTTGTATGGGGAGTGACACGCCCACTCGTGCTATTTCGCCCACTTTTGATTCAGGTATACCTTATAGCAAGTAAACCACCTAAATCAAATTTCATACCAATTGTTGCAATAGTTCAATCAATATAGCGATTGCAACTTCATGGTCATATAGGAGGTGCCACGCCCACTACTGCGATGTCATCAATTCTCATTTAATTTCAAAGCCCATAGCAGCCGATACCTCTTAGCCAAATTTTATGAAGATTACTCTCATAGCACACTATCTATAACAGTAAACGTTTTTTGTTTGTGTGCGAGGTGCCACGCCCACATGCTCCATTGAACCAAATTTTTGCAAAAACATACCTTCTAGCAAGTATATCTGCCTTATTAAATTTCATAACGATTACGTTGTTAGTTCTCTTAATATAACGTTTATAAATATTGTGGGCTGTGCCACGCCCTTAATCGAGATTGATGACTGCTTCCAGCGGCATCATCTCCAAAATTTTTATGAAAATCGTTTAAGCCACTTTTGAGATATATAGAATCAAAATTTTTAACTGTTGAAAAGTGTCACGCCCACTTTTACGATTCCGCCCACTTTTATTACATTTCAAGATATATTTGAAATGTAACCGTTTACCAAATTTCATAACAATATCTTGCACGGCTTACGAGATATGGTGGTATAAAGGTTAATATTTAGGGCTGTGCCACGCCCCTGTAGGAAGCTTTGAAAACTTGAAAGCTAACCTAATCCTAATCTTGTTCACATGTGCATCAAATCACCAATTTTCATCAAAATCGCTGCAACTTTTTTCAAAATTGACCTTGGTATATATAGATAGGGTATGGGCGTGTCCGTTAACCGATTTCGCCCATTTTCAATAGCAAGATGCCTGCAAGAAGATGAGACTTGTGTGTGAAAGTTTCATTCAATTAGCTCTCTTGGTTTTGCCGTAAACCTGATTTCAACAGACAGACAGAAGGACATCGCTAAATCAACTCAGGTGGTGACGCTGATCAAGAATATATATACTTTTCCATACCTGCCACGCCTCCTTCTATGTGTTACAAATGGATGGACAAAGTGAATATACCCTCGGTGTAGGGTATAAAAAAAATCTGGGTCTCATACATAAAGATTTAACATCAAAGGAACATTTTAAACTCGAAAACTAATGGGCAAAACTAAAGCACCCCCTTTTTTATGGTGAGCAAAAACTTTTAAAATTAGTACCTAGTTTCGTACCCTTTATTCTGGACGACACAGGCACCTCTTTAAGGTAAAGAGGGTATTAAATTATCAATGATATCCTGCGATATCCCTTTTCAGGATATTTTAAAAGATTGAATAGATCTTCTGTGGTTTTTGGAATTTTCTCTGTTGATATTCACGTTAAAGATATCCTACAAGATCTTAAAAAGATTCAGGTTAGAACAGGCCATCTAAAAACTTCTATCCTATTGCTCTAAAGCCAGGTCTTACAAGCTTTAGAGGTATATTTTGGATCGTTGTCCTGATGCAACCTCAACCACATGCCTATGCATAGATTTCACTCTACATAGGCATGTAACACTATCACATCTTTTAGTATTTCAACGCACATAATGCGATCCATAATATCTTAAGTCTTGTGTATTGACCCAATCCCTTAACCAGAGAAGAGATCCCAGACCATAACACTGCCACCTCCATTCATTACAGTGGTTTTGCAATACCAAGAACTCAATCTTTCTCCTTTTGGTCTACGTACACGCCTTACTCCACGCCCACCTCAACTGAAGTGTCCAAAAAGGGAAAAGTAAAACAATTTTTTTAGCCAATTTGTTGAAAAGGAGATTTTCAAATCAAATAAGAAAATTTTAAATTAACTGTGGATGTTGTTAAATAAAATCGCGTGCTCAAAGCTTTTAATTAAAGCAAATTAAAATTTGCATTTAGAAGTTGTACCATGATCCCAATAGGAAAGGGTTGATTTTTAGAGCAATTCAAGATAAGAGAATCACTCACTATTACTCCGAGCACCATATAAGTATTATATTTTATACACTTTGTAACACACTCTCCTAAGAGGCTATACGTGATATTTCTATAAAAAAAATTGTTCGTTTTAGTGGAGATTCTAATAAATGATGATAGAAATTCAAAACTTTAAATTCGCTTCCACGATAAACATTAATTTTAACATCATTACTTTTGAATATTCAATTATTGTACCAATTATTATTACTCAATTGTTACTACCTTTGTATTCGTTACTCGATTATGTTACTTTTTTGATTAATTAAATAACAAAATAAAAAATAATTTGAAAAAATAAAAAAAAAAATTCAGCCCCGCCAATTGACTATGAAAAAAGTTTTAAATTTAAACCATTTTTTCCCATTAATAATACTTACTCGATCTATCGAATTATAAGCTACACCACTCATAATAAATGGATCAGAGATATTGCAAAAAGTCGGACATTTACTTTTTTCTGAGTCGAAAAGAAAACCAATTAAAAATTAAAATAACATACAAACCTTTCTCTTGAGCATTTTCCAATTGACGTGTCTAGACAATGAAAATTTATTTTTTCATTTTAAGTACACGCTGAGGAGTTAACCTCAGTCTCTTCAAAACTAAGTCAGTTACTTTTGCAGGATACTCTCTTATGACATTTCGCTTTATTTGCACATTAAGTAGTTGGTATGCGAAAATCATAACGTTCGATTTTGAATTTATTGCTTCGACGTGATTATAATTCACGGTTTCGTTGTGTTGATAATGATGGTAGCAATAGTGATGAAGGTAGGGATATTTTGGGCTAATTTTTTATTTATGGATGGTAATTTTTAAGGGTACGGCATTGTCTGTACAGAGAATTCCATTTTTTTATTCGTATATTATTTATATAATATATTTGAATTTATAGTGCAACTGCTGCGCATTAGATGCACACTCCTTTTTTAAAGGCGTTACTACGAAGAGATTGCAAGGGAACATTTAATTTTCTAGCACAACCAGCCAGCAACTAAATATGATGACCAACCCTAGATGTTTTTTTAACCCTACTTTTTTAGTATGTTTACAATTTATTTAGTTATACTCTAAAATATATTTATATAAACCATCCCTGTTCTACTAAATATTTGCTTGCATTTTCCATGAGAAAATGAGATGTTTATTTAGCTCTCTCTCTCTATTAATCCCTCTTTGTCCCTTTAAGTTCGACTACCTTGCAATTGCTTTTACTCAGAAGGCATTGCAATTTTTTGGTTAACATCTTTTTGAATTGCGCATGTCTGAGGACTGCATTCGTGGTTGCAATATTTTTCTTAGAAGAAAATCGCTGCATTTTAAAGAAATTACTTTCAACAATATATTTAAAGGATTATTACGTGCTAAGACTATTTTAATTTTGTTAGATATTTAATTAATTAAATTTAATCTCTTTGTAAGAAAAATATCTCCTCTTCTTCTATTTAGATGTACATTTTATGACATTTTTATTGTATTGTTTTTGTTTCTATTTTGTTTTTTATGCAATTGGAAACTACTTTCTTTGCTGGTTGGTTATATTTGGAAACTGGAAGTCACTTTTGTGGGAGTTTTCCGTTTGCTCATTGGTTGCTTTAGACGAATCAGCGTGGTTGCAATTACTTGCAGTCAATATTTGCAAGAGTTTCTTTGTTTTTAGTTTTCATTGTTTTAACTTGAGTTAAGATAATGTTGGATAGCTTATAGCAGCAACCTTTGATTGTAATTTCAAAATGGCGTCGTTGCATATAGCATATGCAATAAGAATCTTTAAAGAAAATAATTAAAGATTGCAGCCACGTTTATAATAATTTTATTACAAATTATTATGAATAAAGTTGTAAAATTTTAATATTGATAAAAATCGGTGATAATTCGAGCAAGATAAGATATCCTTGAATTCAGTTTTAAACGTGGTTTGCAGTTTCTCTGTCACGATGAACACAAATTATTCATTGTCCATACGTACAAGGTCGTGCTACAACGCTAGGGCTCTCAGTACGTCAAAAGCTCCGGAATCAAAAAGTAAAACTTTTTTTTTGTTTAACGCCAAAACACAGCTGAAAATAACAGACCTTGCAAAAATTACTAGCCTTTTTTTATTATATAAGACAGCACGGCAGAAACAAAAGCAGGTCTGGACATGAGTAAATCCATTGGACGTAGAGTTAAGAGCTTAAGGCCCTTAAAACCGAAATAATACCAAAGAGAAAATAATCCAAAATTTTAATAAGTAAAATATAATGCCTCAGCTAAAAATGAAAACCAACTATTCAAAAAATTTTGTTCAAAATCACATAAATTTTTCGCAAAAAGTAATATCGCTTAAAAAAAAACATATATTAAACCACAGAAGATGTAGGCTTTGAAACAGAACAAAAAAAAGGGCTTTGTCTGGCCAGAGCAAATTAGAGATAATCGAAAAAAAATCATCAGCGGCGAAATTTGTCAATCTTAAGTTAAGTTTCGACGTTGTGTTCACTCGGCTTTAATTCAAAATACCCACAAAAACTGCGCTCCGATATTTCATAAATAGCCGCAAGTTTTTTGTCGACTTTTTTGATTTTTACATTGCCGTACTTTTATGGAAGCCCATGAATTCCTTGGAGCGTTTATAATTCAATACTTTGATATTAAATCCTTTGTTATTTAGTGTAGGAGCGAATATTTTATCAACAAGTATGGCTTGGATCTAGTTTTTTAAAAAATATGTAGCGCGGATACAGCTGGCATAATATCGCAATAATTTGGGAACCTTTTATCGATGTCGTGTAATTCAAAAAAATAGCTTGTATATAAAGCTCCCAAATTTTTTAACCATCAATTTTTTTAAAGAAAAATCGATATTGTTTCTAAAATTATTAAACTACGTGCAGTCAAATTGGAGGAAAATCGACTGATGTCCATGTAGGGTGATTTGGAGTCAAATAACCGGTAATTGACACAGGTAAAAACGTTCTACGACTTTTTTATTTCAAGTCTGAGAGGTTTGGTGTCTGAAGCAAAGTCGTTCCAAATGAAAAGACAAAAGCTTTTCCATTTACACTACATCCAGCACCACTTCTTCACCCCCCTTATAAAGCATTTTAGCCATTTTCGCACGGTCTTAGACTAAAATATTCCTTATTGATTTCACAAGCATCAATAGACAATAAAAAATGTTTAAAACATTTAAAATGAAACTCGCAACCTTTAATTCTTAATGGAATTGGCTAAAATTTTGCTGAGGTTTACTTAAGTTACTACTAAACTTTAGAAAGGCATTTGAAAGCACATTTTTCAAGAATTTTTTCTCAGCTCCTTTAACATACAACATATCGTTATTGAGTTTTTTTAATAAATTATATATTTTTCCGTTACAAAAAAAAAATATTCTTAAATTTTCCAGTTTATATCTTTGAAGTTAAGTTTAAAAAAAAAATGAGTTGCCCGATGGCGGACACTCCATCTCAGAATTGGCAGGTCTGAAAACAAAAAATCAAAAAAATTGTTAAAGAGGAAGGTTCCTTACGTGACAATTTAGCTCTATTAATGAAAAATCAATAAAAAAATGGAAGATGTTTGAAAAAAAAAGTACAAAATGGAACCCGTTTTCTACTCTTTCACCCTTGCTAAAATATATGTATATAGTATATGAATACATGTATAAATAGATATATTTACAACTTGTGCTTAATTTTTATAAAGGATATATCAACAAACAAAACGTAATCTGATTTTTCAAAATCAGCACAGCCAATTCAGAGATGTACCGTCCGCCATTTGGAAAAATGTCATTTCGAGAAAAACGCATTTAAAGATTTGTGCGTTACCTACATATTTCTTTTTTTTTTTTTGTGGGCTTGGAGTTTTTAGAACCTTTTCTACAATTAGGCGCCATATCTCAATATACATTTGGATTAATTTGCTGGTTTTTAAGGAATTTTGAAAATTCTAAAGTGTAGTAGTATCTTAAGGTGTTATAGAACCGTTAGAGACTAGAAGACCTAAAAATTTCAAACAACGAAGTTTTTTGTTGCCATAATATAGACATACGTATACATATCGGTCATTCTTTAAATACACTGGCGGTCATGAAAACTGCACCAGCACAAAAAAATCATTAAAATTCGATATTATTGAGATTTATATTAAAAAAAAAAAAAATAATTATTTATTGGTTATTGTTATTAAGCTAATATGATTACATAGTTTGAAAACAAATAGACATTTCTGGGTCTTACACGCCAATTTTTTTTTTTAATCTGGAAAAAAGTTAATTCTTTTACGAGTCCTTTGATCATTTATTTTTACAGAAACTGATCTGTATCTTGTAGTCTTTAATGTTGTTTCTAAATACTAATATCAAGCTACAAAAAAAAAAGTAAGTAAGCATAATATTGCTTTGAGGTTATCGTCCTGTATCACCTTATACCAAAACTTATCTAAAGCTAAAATTGATTTTTTTTTATCTTGAGTAACTTTGTCATTTATTATATGCAACAAGTACACGATAGAATTCAGGCCCGACGAGTTTCCAGACCAGGTCAAACGCGAAATTCCGAGATCCGTGAATACTTTTCTGAGCTATAATAACATGATTTGTTTTTTAATATCCTTTTTATAGTTTTAAAGCCTCTAAGGATCATTGAAAAAATTACATACACGATTTACCAATTTTGCACGGTGGCAAGGCGCAAAATCGTCCTGTAAAATTGCATCCTTAGTGCAGGATAAGTGCTTTTTAAGCATCGGGTCCTAGTCCTCCCTTATAACTCGCCCATATTTTCTCGCAATTATAGTTCCTTCTAAATAGTGTAAAGGAGCACGAACATAGCTAAAAAAACATCCCCAGATCATTATCGGCGAATTATCGGCGCCTAACAAGTTGAATTTACTTTCATCCGACTAAATGACATTTCGCCACCGCTGTACAGTTTTAGTGGTTTTGAGCACAAGCTAGACCCGCTTTTTTTCATTTTTTGTGTCAACAATGGCTTTTTTAAAGGATAAACCAGCATCTTTTTATGGAATGATGCGTTTCTAGCTCTGTCCGTATAACAACTATACTTTTAAAATGATCCTTCAAATTTATTTTCCACCAGGCCATCTTCATCAGATCCTTTTTTCCTCTCCAGCAGCTCCTAAATATCCTTTTTTTCCAAAAAGGCATAGTTGTGGAATGTGAAAAATTTGGAATATTGATCACGAGACAGCTGTTTATGTTTTGAACCCATTTCTGTACTTATTTTAAAAAACGACCGTCTGCTTTAAGCAAACGCGTAAAAATATCGTATTTCCGTTGTCAATGCACTTGCAATACTTTATGCTGAAAGTCTCATTAATCGAAGTTAAAAAAATTACGGAATTGTCTTAATTTTTACATATAAAAACCGTTTTGCAAGTGGTGCGGTTTTCATGCCCGCCAGTGTAACTGCACGCTTTGGTTTTTTTTTTTATGTGAATAAATGTATATTTTTTGAATCGGAGTATCTCAAAAACTATAGGAAATAAAATTAAAAACTATATATCTTTTTTGTTTAGAAATGCCTTAACTTAATTAACTTCAAATAAATTTGTTTAGACATTAATTTTTATATTTATAAAATTAGTTTATACATATATGTACTGATAAAAAGTTTTTTCATAATATTTTCGACACAACATCTTTTTTTTGAGATTTCAATGAATCTTAAGGATATACAGCTGTGTTCATAATAATAGGAGTAATAACACACAAAAGCAAATAAAAGGATTTTTTCTTAGAGTTTAGTTATTACAAAAAAAAAATTTTTCAGGAAACTTAGTTCTTAGTATTTAGCAGCACTTTTACGAAAAAACAAGAACTTAAATACGACACATATTTTTTAAAAAACTAAAATCTACTTCAACTTCATATACTGGTTGTTCAAAATAATAGGAGTGTTTGCTAAAATCATGAATATATGCTGATAAAAAATTACAAAGTTACAATTTTAAAGCTTCTTATTAATAAAAACAAAAACTAAGCTTAATATTTAGTCGAAAAGTCATTATTTTTTTAAAACGGCATCACAGCGACGCGGTATTGAGTCGACAGGACTTTGACAGCGTGTGGGAGATATATCTGTCCAGGCTTCTTGGACGACACTTCAAAGCTGCTTTTTTTTTGTTGGCTTAGCATTGTTTACATATCTGTTGATGTTGGACCACAAGTTTTCGATTGGATTTAAATCTGGTGATTGAGCAGTCCACTGCATGACCTCAGCACCTTTCACCACTCCCTTGCCCGTTTACTGGTGTGCTTCGGGTTATTGTCTTGCTGGAAGACCCAACGAAGTGGCATTTCATCATCGGCAAAAGAGAGCATAACGTCTTGTTGAATATTGACACACCCAACTTGGTATATAATGCCTTTTTCTGGTCGTTTAACTTTTTTACTAAAAAAAAGATCAGCAGAGCTTATTCCAGGCATAATTCGCGATAAATTTACTAAAAAAAAAGGTAATTTCTTGAAATTGTTGAATACAAATGTACCGATTGTACTGAAAACTTGTCGAATGTACTGACGACGATTTTTCACGACGCACAGTGGCGCCTTTTGCGATTTCGCGTTGCTAAAATCATAACTTTTGAACAGGTAAAGATATTTGAGTAAAGTCTTTTGATTTTGGTTGGTAATTTCTGTAGATATGACATATATACGATTCAGGTTTGAGGTTTAGCTATAAATACTTTTAAAAAGAGGTGAAAGTCCAAATTTCGAAATTTTTGGTTTTTAGTGGTATGAATTCACAAAAAAAAAATTTTTTTTTGTATAAATTTTAGTGCGCTTTATTCAATTAATGAACTTTAACTAATTTAAAAAATTTTTGAATACTTTTTAAAAAAAAAAAATTTTTCAATTTTTCCTAATTCATTCGTATGCATTTATTTTTTTTATCTCTTAACATAATTTATAAACAGTCTTTCTCAAAGGCTAGCAAAGTGTTAAAAAAAAGGTTACAGTAATAAATTAGGTAATTTCCTTAAAAAATCAACAACAATCTACAATTCTATAAAAATATCATCATTATTTTGGATATCTAAGAAACTTAAAACAGTACTACAGAATTTATCAGTCAGTTCTTTTCGTGACCTAACGTGCCTAAGTGATGAAATCAAAGGATCTGAAGATGCTGAAAGTATATTGAACAAGTCCTCATTCTGTCGAATACGTGAAATTTTACATGTATTGCTATATCTGTACTTCTTATAATCTTTGTTTTTAGACTCTTGGGCTTCTTCTGATAATTTTCCTATGGGTAAGGCTTGATAATTGATAATTTGTCCACTATGAGCTAAGGTATTATGGACAGGGGGGGTCAGTAATTTTTGGCTGTATTTATGTTCTAATATGTCTGCAGTTTCCTTGGTATACTTTTCAAATTTTTCTACTTTAACGGATTCTCTATATGATAGTACGTTTAAAATAACTTGTAATCTTTTGATCACGTCCTCATCAACTCCCGTTATTTCTGAAGTTGTTTCTGGTTTCTCAAAAAATCGTCTTCTTCTGTGTTTCCATCATATCTACTATAAAACCCAATTTTTCTCGAAATTGATCTTGTATTATTTTTTTTCTTAACTTTTGAACTGAGTTATTGAGCCTTAAAATTTGACTTTTATACAAATACAGGTACAAAATATTGTGCTAAAAACCTCAAACATAATACTTGTTCAGCGAAAAAATTTAACTACCTAATAAGCTAAATTCCTTGTATGATATCTACCGTAATAAAACAGGTGTCTATAAAGTTGGCCTGCACTAGAGTTCAATGTTATCATAAGTGCATCTACCTGTATTCTATACAAAAAATACAGCTTTATTCTATTTGACATTACTAGATATTTTTAAATTGCATTAAAAACTTAGATATAAATATCTGAGGCAAGTATTACTATTTCGCTATACAAAAGCTAATTTTCTTAAAAAGAGTGAAATGATTTGGAAAAAGTGACAAATCAAGCGTTTTGGAGGTGGGGTAAAGCCCATATTATATGGACAGAAGTTTTCTACTTAGGTACTCTTTACATATGCATCTATTTGTGTCAAATAGTTTTGGAAATAGGAAGAATAAATTAAGAAAGGGGCGTGGTAACGTCCATATTTACAATTTTTAATTTATTTTGAGTGATGTCTATATTCGCTAAAAACATTCTATCAAATTCAGATTAACAATTTCCAAGTCAAAATATCATAGACTGAAAATCGTCATCACACAACAAATTCAATTTTATGCATATCATGTCACATAAGTAGCTATAACTTCTTACCTGGCAAATATTGGCAACTATAATTTCTCATTCACCAATCCTTGATTGACATTGATTTGTTGATTATAGGCCAAGGTAAATTTGAAAAACTATGTTAAAAACGACCTTTTTTAAAAAATTCATGAAAATTACTAACTAAAATTTTTTTTCTACATCTTGTGAAAATTATTTATTTTAAAATACCATAAATTCAGAGAGCGTACTTCGAATTCCCATGTTTTTTCAAACTTTTGAAATTTTCCATTTTTAATATTGCGAAAAATGTAAAAAAATGCTATTTTAATGAACGATAAAAAGTTATCCAACTTTGAGCACCCATAAAAACCAAAATACTTGTCATAAATCAAAAAAGTTTTTGGTTTTAGAACCTTTGGTCAATTATCTTTTAAATAAAAAAAAAAAGTTTCGAAAATCAGAAATCGAAAATCTGATTTTAGCAATCACTTTTTGAAAAAGGAGCCACTGTGCGACGCAAATGTACCGAAAAAAGTACAAATGTAAGGGGAGTTGGGGCACATTGATACGATTTCTTTGTAAACGAAAAAATAGGGCATACTGCAAAAAATAATTAAAAAAAGTATCGGAATGTTTCCAGTGTTTATTTAACTAACTTATTTAAAGCAAATTTCAACTCAGTTTTATTTTGAAAAAATGTAATGAAGACTTTTTTAAAAACAAAATTTCATATCAAACTGCCCCACACACGGGGTTTAAAAAACCCCTATATTAATTAAAATACCTTTATAAGAACTAAAAACAATAAGTTTTATGATTTCTTATAAATATTATTTATGAAATCATTTATTGTTGTGTGTATGTATTTGGTAATAATTAATATTTTTCATGTATTACTTCTTGGGACTCGTTCAGAAAAGACGTTCACAGCAAAATAGAGGGGGTGGTTCGTAATACTGAACAAAAGCTGACAAGCAGGAGAAAGGTGCTCGAGGCCTTTTCGAAAGTCCATTTCTTCCGTCTTTTCGTTAATTAAAATATAAAAGTGGGGTAACATAATCTTTTGTCGACGTCCTTTAGGGGTGAGGGTAGGTAGCAAAATTGGACAAAAATGGACAGCCAGGACGTATTTCATGGACTACTCCTTAAAGAGAAATTTTATGTCTAGATAAGTTATTTTTAAAATTACAAAAGTAAGCTTTTCTATCAGCGCCCTTCTTGACTGTTGGACTGGCAGCTTCAAAAGCTTAATCTTTATCAGGAAATAAATCAGTTCAAGACGATTTCCGTTTCAAAAAAGAGATCTGAAAATGATTTCTTTTATATTCTTCACATCGAAAAAAATTTCTTCCAAGTAAAATGCGTAACCAGTTGCTTTTTCTCCAAGTTTATTAGCTTTTTTAACGTATTTTGACATACATATGTAAGTGAATCAGTATCAACTGCATTATCTTTAAATTGTACTTATTGGCCACATTTCTTATTGATACCTTCCATTCCAGTACAACAGAGATTGCAGAAGCCATAGCGGTATCATCGACGTTACCTCCAGTGGTGTCATTTCATCAAAAGCTGAGGGGGCCGAAAATTTAAATAACTTATCGATTCGATGATATTTTGAATTGAATCGATGTAATTAATAACAATATCAGATCTTTAAGGGGGGGGGGGGGGGTCAAATACCCCCAGCCCAATCCAATTGACGCCTCTGGTTACCTCTATCAATTTCTCGATATAACGTTTCAGTCACAATCTATTTACCAGAAGGGGCAGATTGATACATATCAATGCACCCCTTGAATGGTTGTATCAATCGGCCCCAAGTGACTTTTTTGTTTTAAATAATAATTTTACGTATAAGTGTTAAGTAATTATAAAAATTACAGCTACGTAAAAATTATCAAGGATATGTACTAAACGTATAACGTAATATGAAATTGTCAACACAAAACTTTCCATAAAAATTCAGATCCGAACATGCTGCAATTATTTTACTGACGGACGTACAAAAGAGGTTTAATTTACCGAACCCGAAGCGCTACCTGAACGCAGTTGAAATTTAAACATATGATAATGTTATTTCGACGCTTACTTATATGCTTTTAAATAATATCAGAATAATATCTTGTTTTGATTTAACGGCAACCATATCTATGTGCCCCGTGTATCAATGTATTCCTTCTCCCCCTACCGATCAAATACCATCACTAATTCTTAATACAATCTTCTTTTTTTATAAATTTTTTAAAAATTTTATTTCTGTTAATAATTTTTTAAGAATGCAGAAAAAAATGTGTTGAGGATCCGTTCCAATTGTGATAAATTTTGTTATTTTGTGCAAATTTAAAATATAATAAAAATAAAGAATTTTTAGTTCTGTTTAATTTTCAAGTTTATCCCAAAATACCATTTACCCTAGAGAAAATTCAAAATTTTTTTATTTGTATTTTTTTCAAAAAAAAACAGTAAATTTCTAGCAATTTATGATTCAATAACAGGTTGAAACACATACATAGTATGTGTATGTTCAGAAAGTGCGAAAAAGCTAAGAATGAATTTAAATAAAAAATAATAATAAATCGCATATTTTCAAATTCCTTATTTATTTATTTATAAGCTTTTTACTTGATTTAATGCTTCAAGCTAAGAAGGTTTATAGATATACACACCTGCTCAAAATAATAGGTACGCCTTTGAGATTTTAGTTTAAGCTCTATTACAAAAATATTTTGGCAATTTAGAGGAAAAATTATAGTGGTAACGTGAAGTACATAATTTGGCAGCACGATCTTTAGTAAAACAAATCATGTGATTGCCTTCAGTTTTGAGTTTCTACTCACTGTGCATAGTTTGAAAATTTGCCTGCTCAAAATAATAGGTACAGGTACACAGTTAAAAATTTCGGTTTTCTTAGCTTAAAAATTAAATATAACAACCTCTAAATATTTCCGCCTTAAAAAATTACTGCCTTTGTGTAACACTGAAAAGTATCTTTTGTCCAAGTTTCAGCTCCATAGAAACTTTTTTGTCAAAGAAAAAAATTAAAAACCAAAAACCGGTTTTCAGCCATTTTCGAAAAATTTTGAGGTTAAGGTGAAAATGATCAGTACAAAAGTTGTAGATCTTATTATTTCCTACAACTTTTACATTGAACTTTTTTGGATATGATGCACAGTTAAGCCAGAAATCGGGAAAAACTGTGTTTGACCCCTGAAAATGCACCCCATTCCACCCCGGATAGCTGCTGTCGGTTCGATTTTTTTGTCCGCTTTTACAAGAGCTTGTTCAACAATATTCCGCTGTCAGATTGCTGTAACGAATTATTTTGTTGTTCAAACCCTATTTCTCCTGGACTACGTATATTAACACTTCATTAGGTTTTTGAATTTATTTTTCATTGTTTCTCTTAGTTTCTTAAAATGTAATAATTGTCTTTTTATTAATTTTAGACAAATCATCTTTTTGAGTCTCTTCTCTGCTCAACGGACTCTTCGATTATAGCATTAAAAGCGGTAAAAGAAGGTGCACGCAAAATTTTAATCGTCTCATCCAAAGGCAATGTTATTCATTTTCGTGATGCCACATCCGGTTTACTGTTGCGCTCAATAAATTTAGCAGAAAATTTACTTATCTTTAGTTTATTGCTGGATTACGGAAATCTTTACTGCGGCACACAAAAAAATGAAATCTACAAGTTTGATTTTTTGGTATGATAAAAATGGCATTCGTCTAAATTAAAACTAACGAAAAATCGTTTTTTCAGGCTGGCACACAATTGGCCGTTATGAATGGCGGAAATGGTGCTGTCTCAATGAAACTTTACAAAAACAAATATATTTTTGCTGGATGCTATGATGGATTCGTATATGTGCTAGACAAGGAAACGGGTTGTCAAATTGGACGATTTCCGGGATCCGGTAAAATGGTGTTAGCATTGGAAATTGCTGGTGACAAGGTAAAATGATGTTTATATTTTATGAAATTGTTTATTTTGAGGCTTATCGGCATTTCTAATTTTTGCTTTTTCTTTCAGTTGCTAACATCTGCCAAGGACAACACGATGCAAATAATTGATATACCTAGATATATTGTTACCAAGACTTAATTCTTCCTTGAGCCTTATTCGCACTATTGTCATTGTTTTATACAAATATAATTTGTATTTCATTGCTAATTAACAATTATATATATATAATACATACACTTTTTTTTTATTTATAAATGGATAAGTCATGAAGTATGAAAAATGTAACATTTTCGCTTGAAATTAAATATTTATAACAAAGAAAAACAGTTTTATTTTACAAATATAACATGATATACAAAAATATGCTTTCGTAAAATCTTTGAAAAGGGCAATTCGCTTCATTTAGAGGAAAAGTCTGAAAAATAAGCTATTTTTCAGAATTTATTATGCCACCCCCAGTAGTAGATATGATTATACATAATTTTTTTCAGGACCAATAAATGCTTTCTTGAAATACACAAAAAGAAATGCTTATTAATTTTAAATGATAATTATATACAAAAACGGCATCTGCGTAGCCATACAAAAACAATTAGTGTCAACGGTACCGGTGATTTTGTTGCAAAAAATCGTCTGAAACACAAAAACCAAAAAAAATGTAGGTTCGGTATGACAGTAGCTATCGTTTGAACCAGGATTATCAAATTTTATGCAAAAATGTCGGCTGTTTAAGCAAGTGTTCGAAAAATGAGGATTTTTTGGGTGACTTGCTGGTTTAAAAAAAAAATAGAAAAAATCAATGAATTGACTTGATTTTGGTTCATCCCATGAAATAAGTGATTTCGAGAAAAACGCGTTTAAAATTTTTTTATTGAGCTCAAATAAATTTAAGAAAAATATGCTTAGAGAGCTCGGATCTTAACGAAATTTTGACACGATATTTTTGAAGTGGTCTTTTGAAATCCGTAAGAAAATCGATTTCTTTAAGTTGGAAAATTAAGTTGGCTAAAATGCAGCATATCTCACACAACCAATTCAAACTTATGTACAGTTACCAATAGCTTAAGGTAGTTTGCAAACCAAAATAAGTTTATTATAATAAAAAAAAAAACTCGTAACGTCATATGAGAACATTATATGCATATACACGCTTAAAAAGACGTCCAACCCAAAAACGAGTTATATTTGTAGATTAAAAATAACTTGGTAATACTTTTAAGTAAAATATAAACAACAAGTTCAACAGTACAGCTTTGTAAATTTTAAAAAATTGATATTTTTAACATAAAATACAATTAGCAACTTTTTTCGTTAAGTTGAAATAAAATAGTCAAATAAAAAATTAATGTGTCATATTGATGGTGGCCAACTGCATTTGATGTAATTTTTGATTTAGTTTCTGGTTATGATCTTTCAGATAGGCAATAAGATCAGCCTAAAAGTTTATTTAAATTATTATAAAATACGAAACATTTAAATTAAAAAACATACTTGTTTCTCTAGCAACTCCGCTGTATTACCACCCGGTTGCATTAGACCTAGCGAACCGCTGGTGCTATTTGATCCACGTAACGCATCAGGTGGCTGTGCGGCCTTATTGAATTTGTTTACTTTAGCTGTAGAGCAGAGATATACATAATTGATTAATGGATTATTAAAATATACAATAAAAATCCTTACAAATATAGCAACCATGTACTATCGCCAATATAATCGTCTCAACCATATTAAAGGCAGTCACATAGGTTATTGGCGAAAAGAAGCCAGCCAAACAATGTTCCCAGAAATTGTCACCATAATAATGGTGAATTAAGGCTTGAAGTGCCAGTAATGTGGAGTTCCACAATGACACAATTATCAATGGAACGCCTTTTTGCATTGCTGTAGCACGGTGGAATTCATGATAACCATTCATACGTAACTCATCATGATGTTTTTTTATCAAGTGATCAAACAACTACAAATAAAGATATTTTTTTTAATAGTTGACTACATAAGAACATTTTTACTTACAAATGTTATCACCCAAAACGCCGCACGTAGGTACAGCATAACGAAATAAGCTTCGCAGCGTTTGTCATTAGGCCAAGAAGCTGCCAAAAGTATACCAACAAAAGAAATTACTGTTGAAATAAATAAGTGGATACTGAAAGTAAAAATTAAAATAAAAAAAAATTTTATTAATAATAGTAGAAAAATTAAAAGAAAATGTTTATCGAGTAACGAATGCATTATTTCGTAGACCGACAGCTGAAACTCAAAATCCATCTATCTACAGATACTTTCAAAAAACTATAGTAATGTTGTGCAGGAATATTCAAGAATAATGGTATGTCTGAACACGGTAATGGCATTAATGCAATCGAGTAGAAGGCTTGGCACCTCTGATACAAAGGAAAACTTTAAATGCTATTTTTTAAGTCAATCTCAAAAAACTTATTGTTAGTACAGCAACAAACTAGCATTAACAAAAATTACGCGACTGAACTTATGGGTATGCCATTTGTATTCTAATAAAGTTTGCAAAATATATATAGGGAAGCCTTCAATAAAATATGGCAATTAGCGAACAATCAAGCAAATAGCTAAAGCTTTACCAAAAGAGGACATGACACCTTCAAAAAATTTTGTTTAAGTGTTTTAAAATGCGATAGTTTTTATAAAAAAAATAAGATATCATTTCGAAACTTTACACATATATTTTGACACAAAACAATATGTATATAAAAAAATTTTTTTTTTAATTTTTCTATGAAATTTGTGACTACTAGAATTTTTTGAAGAAACACCAAAAAATCACGGCGGGCAAGATCGCAACTCACTGGAACATCTGAAAAAAAAAAAAAAATAAGAGGTTTTAATCAGCATCAAAGCCGCCAGGGAATGAACTACAGGCAGAAATTGTAATCCAAAAATAACAAAATGGCGTAATTTTTTCGAAAATTGCCAATTTTTCGGGTCCAAATCGTGCCAAAAAAAAATCGTTGTTCATTCCCTGCATTTATATGTGCACAACAGCATATGGAAATTTCAGAAAGATCGGTTCAGTAGTTTTTTTTTATCATGCCCGCCAACTCGAAAAACGTAATTTCGAGAAAAACGCTTAAAGTTTTTTGACTATAACTTTGACACGATGTTACTAAAATGCTCGCTATATATTTTATAAGCCGGGGTTTATTTTATTAAAAACGTATTTTTCACTATTTTTTAAACAAGAAACAGTCAAAAAAATTTATTTAATTCTTGAAAATTTGAAGGTGTCATGTCCCCTTAATAAAAATTTTAGACTTTTATAAGCACTTTTTGTGTTTACACAGTGTAGGGTATTTAATTTTCGGCGAAGTCAGAGACACAATTGTTTATTTAATTTCGCCTCAGTATTCAAGAATATCCTGGCTCAAAACTGTAAAATTCCTATTTTGACACATATTTAAAGTCAAGTAAATTACTTATCTCATTTATTTTTACGAATGACATTAAATAGGTACAACTTTGTACTTTATTATTATCTAATAAAGAATAATTATAAAGACTCTAACTATCGGTCTGTCAAAAATATAATATTAAATAATTTGATACAATGCTTTTTATTAAAAAAATAAGTAGCTACAATTAATTAAATATATTATGTCTGTGGCGACAAGAAATAATAGCTAAAGTCGGTCTGTGATCACAAGGAAAAACAACATAGGCTCTATGTATAAGCATAAGACTTATAATGTTTCGCCTTGTGACCACAGATATATTATATGTAATTATAGGCGAAATACGATGTCAACGTTTACTATGTTGTTGTTCCTGTATTGTCAAGCTCGTTTAATTAAAAGCATTATATCGATTTGTAAAATCTTTCTGTATATTTATCTTATATAGACAAGTCGCTAAAACGAGTAAAACGTCCATTAAGTAATTGACGGACCTAGAACAAGAGGGGTACAAGTGCTAAATTCAAGTTTTTTCTAAAAGCTGGTGAAATTGTGAATTGACAATGCCACCAATAAGTTTTCAATGACACTAGACCAATTGAATGTACAATTGCTGCTATGTCTGTAAAAAGAAAGAAGTATGTATTACTACTGAAAAAAAAAACTTAAACCTTATTTTACTCAGAAGTACTTTTGATGCACTTGTACCCCTCAGGTTCTAGGTCCGTCAACTACAACATATAGTACAATAGTCAGGGAATTTTTAAGGATTCATAATGAATATATACTATAACTATCTAACTAATGAATAGTTCTTCGAATTGAACATAACTTTAGAATGTCTTCCGAATCTGAATTTAGCAAGGCACAAGATAGAATTTACTTAGCTCTCTGGACTCAGAGTAAATACCTCATTTCGCAGCACAAAAGTGGAGATATCTATGTCTTCTATGTCGAGGCAAAATCCAATACACCTAAGGTAGAGTTTTTCAAAATATTTAAAAGCAAACATATCATTTGCATCGACAGCAAATCATTTTTTATAGGCCGTCAAAGGCATTTCCAACCAGAATGAAACGATTATAGTCATACAATAACACTCATCGCAATGAAAAAATAGGTTAAGATTTAGACCACGCAGGTATCTACGGTAACGCAGGTATGTACATTTGACAAGTTTTTAGTAGTTACATTCGGTACATTTTCATTTCGGCGCATTTTTCTTATATTTTCAGTACATTTCTAAAAATTACCATTACCATTACCGCGAAATATGTATGGAGTGAGCTTTGCTAACCTTTTTTTTAAGTAAAAAGGTAACTTTTTCATGTTCATGTCGAAAAAGTACATTTGGCATCAAAAATAATGCATATCAAGGGTCCATTCAGTACATTTCTTCAAAACCCAAACACCATAACTGTTCTGTACTACATACATTACCCCATACATACCCTTACTCTTCATACCAAAAACTACATGAGGATATTGCTTTCGACTAGCTCAACTACTGGGTGTTTTTTTTAAAAGGTTTGTTTTTCGAATAGAGATAAAACTGGCATTTTATGGTCAAATCTGGCAACTCTAATGTCATTTATGTTCAGTTTGGTTTGCCATTTCATCATGAACAGGTTGACAAAAGGACAACGCTTGCAAATCGTGCAAATTTATTTCGAAAATAATGGTTCAGTTCGCGAAGTTTACCGCAAGCTCCGTCCATTTTATGGTCGACATAATCGTCCATCAGAGCAATTAATTCGGTTAACCATGGGTCGTTTTCGCACTACGTTTACTCTATGTGATAATACGCATCCGCAGAGACGTCGAACAGTGCGCACCGAAGAAACAATTGCCGCTGTAGAGCAAAATGTTGAAGAGGACCCGAATGAATCGATTCGCCACCGTGCACAGCAATTGGAGCTTTGTCCATCAACTTTATGGAAGATTTTGCGCAAAGATCTTGGCTTGCGACCTTACAAGATCCAGCTTGTGCAAGAATTAAAGCCGCGAGACCATGCAATGCGTCGTGATTTTGGTGTATGGGCCGAAAATGAGATTGATCTCGATGCTGATTTTCATCGCAAAATTTTGTTCAGTGATGAGGCTCATATTTGGTTGAATGGCTACGTCAACAAGCAAAATTGCCGCATTAGGAGTGAAGAGAATCCACATGAGACCCTTGAGACGCCATTACATCCACAAAAACTGACTGTTTGGTGTACTCTATGGGCTGGTGGAGTCATTGGGCCATACTTCTTCCGAAATAATGCTGGAGAGTCAGTTACCGTTAATGGAGACCGGTATAGAGCCATGATAACCGACTATTTTGTTCTCGAATTGGATGGCATGAATGTGGATGAGTTGTGGTTCCAACAAGACGGCGCTACATGCCACACAGCGCACGTCACAATCAATTTATTGAAGGAAACATTCGATGAGCGCATAATTTCGCGGAATGGACCTGTCAATTGGCCACCAAGATCGTGTGATTTGACACCATTGGATTATTTTCTTTGGGGATATGTGAAGTCGCTCGTCTACGCCAACAAACCAGAAACGTTAGGGGACTTGGAAGCCAACATTCGTGGCGTTATTGCCGACATACGGCCCCATATGCTCGAAAAAGTGGTTCAAAATTGGACCTGTAGAATTATCCTTCCAATAAAGCCAAATTGATGGACATTAAAACGATTTTCTTGTATTTTATTTCAATTCGAAGCTTTATACCTCTAAAAAAAAACACCCTGTACAACCACAACTACAAAATAGCTAACCCCAAACACACAACAGAATAAATGCTTTGCCAGATTACCAAAAATCGACTGGAACACACAATTGCATGAATTTCCCCAATTTCTTGAACATTTTTTGAAGTACTCGGTACGCAATGATTACTAATTAGAATGAAAACATTTTCAAAAAATTCGGGGAAATTCATAAGTAAAAACAAACCTATATTGTAAATTATTTTTTTTTTTTAATTAATGTCCAATATTTCAAAAATTCTTTGGTTAATGAATTTTCTATGGATTTTTTTTTTTGAACAATTTTATCGCGTACTTAATGACTAAACTTTTTAAGAAATACGTGACAATTTTTTCGTTGCATCATGGTTCGTTAAAAAAAAAACGTTGTTTTTAACTGTTTTTAAGTAATCGAATTCTATACTAAACTAGAAATCGTCCTTTAAATATGGAAGGAAATTTGAATACATTTTCTTAAGTTTTCAATTCACAAAAAATTACTCCCTGTATAAGCATTTAAATAAAAATATATTTTTTTTTACTAAAATAGCCTCGCAGTGAAAAAAACGTCGAAATAAAATTTCCAAAATCAGTTTCAAAGCTAATAAAATTGTCTTTAAAATGGAAAAAAAAGTATCTTCATATATAACATGCAGCGTTTCAAAGATACATTTTTGTTTTTAATTATGGCAAGATTTTTACAAATAGCCTTTTTTGTAGTGTTACGTTTTATTTTAGGGACAGTATTAATTATGCATATATTTTATAATAAATACATATAAATTAAAACAAATAACTTTATTTTTTATGGTAGTTTACGTAATTTTAAAGCTAGAATTGGTGGTCAAAATGCCCTCCACTAGACTGAATACAAGCTGATGTTAATTTTTTTAATGCTTCTTGAAATATCAATACAGTGGAATCTCGATTATCCGCCAGGCATGGGACCAAAAGCCTGGCGATTAATCAAAACAACGGTTAAGCGTCTTTTATTTTTTTATGGTATTCTTTAATCAATCCTAAGTACATACATATGTGCTTTGAAAACGAAATTCCCGACAAACTTGGAAAATATACAATTTATACAATTAGACTGGTGCACGCAAGTCATATAGTCAGTGGATCAGACAAATTATATTGATCCACTTGATATTAGCGATTCCGCCACTGTTCAGAGTCATTTTAAAATGAGAATATCTTGCAGTGGTAAAGTCCAATTCAAGGCCAAAGCCAACGGCTTGGTATAATTGTGCTATCTCAGCAATTCACAGGGTTCGTACTATTTACAAAATGTAAAGTTAATAACCCTATGCATTAATGAGATAGCATAATTAGCAGACAAAGCATAAGTGTCTGATTACCATTTGGATGTTTTTAATTGGAACCAAAAGTATTAAAGTTTAAGATTAAAAAAGTACAAAAAATATAACTCGCATTCATAAAAACTTTATATTTTTCAAAGTTATGGCGAGAATTTCGATGAGTCACAACTCAAAATTTTTGAATTTTCAGAAAACGCAAAAAACTGTTTTAGAGCTCGTGAGCTATTTTTCATAAATAAAGTGTGGACTTTTTTGTTTGTGTTTATAGAACAGATCATAATTTTTAAATTATTTTTTCTGAGCCTTCTGTTCAGTACTGTTAGTGCGAAAAAAACACAAAAAAATTACAGCGCAAAATGCATAAAAAGAAACAAATCATTTCTTTTGTGGATTATTAAGAAGAAAGTACTTAATATGATTTGAGACCACGTAGCGATCACAACAACTTGTACTATCCGACACAACCAAAGAGAGAGATAACTCTTTTTTGACAGAAATGTGCAGCAAAAAAGTAACTTATCTCTTTTGAGCTGATAGATATGTGTGTGATGAACTGTTTTAAGAAGTAAACTCGAAAATGACAAATGATGCGATACAATTTTTTGAATCAATTGAAGAATAACATATATGTAAATAAACCAAAAAAAAAAAGATGTTATGTCGAAGATATTTTAAGTAACATTTTTATAAATAAAAAAAAAATATATGTTTAAATAAGTTCATTGAAATTTTTGTAATTCAAAAGATTACTTTGTAAAATAAACGAAATTTTGATAATTTTACCGAATGGAGCATATTTTATAGATCTTCTCAAAATTCATGAAATTTGACAAAATTTGACGAATTTTTCAGAAGATGTGACATTTGACAAAATTGTAAAATTTTTCATAGCTAAAAATATACATATGTATATGGAAAAATACTGTCTTATAAGTTTTCAATACATTTTGTCTGTCATGGCTTTAAACAATAAAGTGCAATGTTCTTATTTAAGTTTGTACAAAAGATCCACACAATTTGTGTATTCGCACTCTTTATATTCATGTACGTACGTGATTGTTTGCATTTATGTAATTGAAACAGATAACTTTAACAATATTTTATTGTCCCCATATCTATGAGAAAATTAATAAATTAAATATAGTGATATAAAACGCAACATTTTTTACAGCAATTGCTGATTCGTTGCTTGATATTTTTATTTAAAAGGAGTATTATTGAAGCAAAGAGAAAAAGTTATGTAGAGGATGATTGCTTGTGAGCGATTTTACTCCATATTACAATCAAAAAAAAAATCCTGATGTAGTAACATAATGCTTGGGGGAAGGGTTGTCTTTCAATTTAGTTACGGTGTGTTACTTCAGAAATTCTGAAAATTTGGGTAACGTAATTTGTGAACGCTCTGTTTTTGTGAGTATGGACTTGCAGTCAGGTTAAACTCCTGTTATTGTATTAAGGATACGTTCACTATTCAAAAACGAAATTTTGCTTGTACTCAGTCGGACGGCGGACACTTTCAGCACCTCTTTTAACTTTAAAACTATGTTAATTACCATTAACAAAAAAAAATATTCATTTAATAAAAAATTATTTAGATAAATTTATAGCTGAATTAATGTACAATCCAGGCACAATTTTTGAATGAGCGGCAAAATAATGATAAAAAACATTTTAATGGTACTTTTGGAAACTTAAAAAAAAAACATTTTCTTTTTACTTTGATGAGCAATATTTCTGAATTGGAAACACGGCTGGCAATAACAGTAAACTGAAAGTATTTTAATTAATTACCTAATAAAACTGATTCATTTGTAGAAAATTTTTTAATTACTATGTAGCTCATAGGGTTTTCAAGAAAGATCCCCTCAGGGCCAGCGTTACAGCTTTTGGCGCCCTGGGCAAAGATTAACGCGGCGCCCCATTTATGTACTGAGAAAAAAAATAAAAGTACATAATAACATTTTTGCGACTTTCAATCGAACGATGGATGAAACCTGGCCTGTACTTAAAAACTCTAAAATTTCTTTGCTTTGGCTTCTGCAAAACCTTTTTTTATGACATTGTTGACCGTAAATACTAGTAAATAAATTTAATTTCGAAAAGCTGAGTTCCTCACTAGCTACCGTAATTGGGGCAAAAAATTTTAGACCAGATATAAATTTCAATGCTTTAAATGGAGTAGTTTTTGTTAGTATGTAGTATTTACTTAAGTTTTTAATTTGTAGGGACCCAGTGTCATTTAAAAAAAAAAACAAGTTCCTAAACAGTTCAAAACGTTTATTTATAGAAAATATTGCTGCATAACACTGTATAGTCACATTCTATCTAAAACTTTCTTTTAGAGTCAGAATTATTCTACAACTTCGTATGAAAATATTTTTACGAGACCTTACGTTAAGTTTAAGATATGTGCATAGCAAGGCACACTAAGTCTACAATCTTACAAATTCAACCTGTTATCGTACCACTGGCCGCGCATGTTTATAAGAAGGACTTTGTTTTTTTCTAACTCATTTAATATTGAGTCGGTAACTTCCAACATGTGAGCCCACATTGGCTTTTTTGTCGCTATCTCCTAAAATTTCTTAGCCGATTTCTCTGACGTATGAAAGACATTAGAGCCACGCAAATTTTCAATGCGTTAATACAGAGTTTAAATCGCAATAACCCGATTACAGTGCATGTATATTTATAATTTTTCATATTTGGCACCCCATGAGAGTGGCGCCCTGGGTAACTGCCAGCCCCTGGATCCCACCTACATAACTTTTTACTAATAACCAGGGACTTTTTTTTTTTTCATTTAACAAGTTAAATAAATAAATGTTTGTAGCAAATCAAAAATTTTGTTTGACTTAAAAGCAAACATGTCACATGAATTTAAGTTTTCGGGTGAGAGGTCTTAACCCTATTGACTACGTCCTTGCACTGACATACATATCTACACTGCACACTTCACAGCAAAAACTATAAATACAATTCGATACGTCCAACGTATAAGTTGGTAACTCGAAAATCGTCATTCTTCAGAAAGTCCATTTTAGTATTATTTTCGTTATAAAAATAAGACATAAAAAAAAAATTGAGTACAGATTTGTGTGTAATGTAGATGAAATGAAGGTCTTTCGACTATTAAATCACTTAGTCAAGGTTTACACGAAGAAATTCGATGAAAGAAATTCTTGTCCATTCCCTTTTGTGAATTTGTTTTGCGTTTACACACGAAAACTAGAATTTCTTTCTGCTTGTGAATATCATAGCAGTTACTACGTCGATCCACCACAACAAACGTAGAGTCAAAGCATAATATAAGCTAACGAACAGAACGAAAGAGAATTTGCGGGTACGGAAAATTCTGTACACCACCTTTTCGTTTTTCCCCTCTTGCCAACTAACAAGGAAACTTTCCGGCAAGAATTTCCTCGTATAAACGCTGACTATGGCTATTGCATTATTAACTTAAACTTATAATTTGGATAAAACAAATGCATGTGAGTTGTTGCTTAAGTTACCAACTTGTCTTCAGCGGCATTATTATATTTGTAGTATGTTGAAGTGCAAACATTTTGAAAGACTTTTTTTCTAGATAAATGTTTGGTATTTCGATTTATCAACGCGACTTGAGTAAAATATTTTGGGCATTAAGTTGGTATTTATAGCTTACAACCAGAGTTTTTTTAGTAAAATTACCTGTAGTTACCAACACAAATTGTTTTTTGTGTCCCATGCATAAGTTGGTAAATGAAATAACCAACAAAAACCACAAGAAAAAGTTTTTGCAATATATTTTAACTTAAAATCCCAAGTTCTTGCATGGAGACCGCACCTATATACACCTAAGTTGTAACTCTTAAAACAGTTGACAATCTCTCAAATTTTGTCACCAAATAGAGTTCAATGCGCAGATTTTGGTAAGCACTGTCCCTTTAAAAGTTGACATTTGGAGTTACCAACTTATACGTAGGACGTATCGAATTACACTCGGCCAAGCGATTAAATTTATACAAAAATTAATTTCTCACCTAAACGCCGGAATTGTTTTTAACTTTTTAAATGAACCATCAGCATTGGAAGCCAACACTGGATCTAGTAGTTCCTGACGGTCATTGATAATCGCACCGCTTCCACCGCCGATAACAGCAGCACTGCCAACAGTGTTTTCATCCATATGTTGAGCACCCTGTAAATTAACAAAAACGATATGTTAAGCGTATTTCACCAGCGTACACAAACGACTGACCGTATTCATATTAAAATTGCGTCCTAAGCTGACCATTACTTTACCCAATGATGCGGTTTTCTTTCGATAGGTAAAATGAGTCAGATTATGCTTTTGCGTTGTATTTGTTTATTTTCTTTCGAGTAAGCAGAACTGATAACAAATTCAACGAAGCCTTCTTTAATGTCTATTTTTTTTCCTCTTTATGTTTATTTCAAAAGCGAATAATGATATTTACATTTTTTCTTTTACTTTTTTATATTAACAAATTGCGCTGGTCGCGGCTTTTTTATGTTTGACATTTGGCTGACAAAATTGGGTCTGTTCGATTATGAGTTGTTTGTTGACGGCTCGCACTGGTAGACAGCTCATTTTTACCATACTTTCACTTTAGGGAATTTTCATCACCTCCACACGGACATACACGTATATATTAGCCGTGTTTTATTCGCTTTGGTTAAACCTAGAAGTGAATAAAACGCATAAGTTTAACCTTTTATAACTCTGCATCTGACCAATAGCTGGCATGACAGTGTTTGACAGAAATTCTATTTAAAAATCAGAGCCGACTTTATGGTCGTGTGGTTGAACGGAGCCTAGCACGGTAAGAGGCCTCACGTATCAGTACATATATATATTTTTTTCAAATTCTTTCTATCAAATGATTTTAAATTGTTTTTATAGTGTCGCAGATGCTAATACCAAAGTTTTCTATTCGTTTTCTGTTGTTTCATCACTGATTTTATTTTTATTATGTGCTTCCATTTTAATACTTGGGTAGGGCTACCAGATGGCCTGCCTACAAAAGTAGGCAAACATCGAAAGTAGCAAAACCATCCAAAAGTAGTACATTTCGAGTGAAAAGTAGTAAAGTAGCAAAGCTTTGCAAAAGTAACACTTTTGCTACTAAAGTATGCCATCTGGTAGCCCTATCTGACCGAACGAAGAACGCTTCTTCAAAATTCCAGCAAAGTTGCCATATATTTTCGATTATTTTAGGTTTGTGTCTATGATGCTTCAAACTTCAGCAAAGACAAACAAATTTAAATCAATTGAACTAGAAATTGAGCTGGTTCACACATTTGTATGAGATTTTGGCTATCACGGCTATTATGTCACCTTAACACTTCCTTTACCTCGTAGTTTTTTTTTCGAACCCAGCTATAAGATAAATTGAAATGTGTACGTGCTTGTAGATATATATCAATTTTGTTAAGGTAGTTTGTGGAGGGTAAAAGTGCGCCAATGCGCCAGCGTGCGGAAAAATTAAAAGTTTTAAAGTGGAAAAAAGTCGTACGCCGCGCAATCGCATAAAAATGGAATTCAAACTTATTTTCTATACTATTACATGCGACACCGTTGCTTTAAGCAATGTTTTCATGTTATCTTTCTTGATCTTCTACTATCAAATTTTTGTAAAAAAGAAAAAGCATGCGAGCAGAACCTAATTCGATAGTGGAATATCAATAAAGGTAAGTTATCAAAAAACTTGTTCAAATTTTTATAACTTAAGATATTGGTCGGGAAAGAGAAAAAACTATGAAGAATGAGTTAGACTTCATTTTATTTTAGTAGCTATTTTATTTATAAATGTTAATTTATATATTTTGCTGTTAATTATATATGTGTACTTTTCAATCGATGGTTTCAATCGAGTTCATAAAATTTTTGAAATTGATTTCCATACATTTTTGACCATAGTTCTATTATGGTGTTTTCATCTTTTTGAACAGAGCAGAACAAGATACAACTACTCTAAGAGTTTCAAAATCTATTTTACAAAAAATATTCATAGCTTTAAAACTGTTTGCTTGCATTCAATAAACTTTGTGTGATTTCGTATGAGATGGCGTACACAAGAAAATTCTGTGAAAGAAGTTCTTGCATTTTCTCTTTTGTGAATTTCTATAGCGTTTATACAATAATGAAAATTTATTTACTCGACTCTTTCGCTCTTCCCCTCTTGTTAACAAACAAGAAGAATTTTCGAAAAGAGCTTTCTAGTGTAAGCCAGCACTATGAAAGTCAGTTTTCTCCCATTACTTCTCGCATTGATCAGCTTTGCGTTCGCCTCCGCTTTAAGCGTGCACAATGAACGCACACTAAGATTCAATGCTTATGTGAAAGTCCCCCAACTCTTTAGTTTAATTTATGAGCGTGTCCAACGTGAACGTTTTTTTTTTGGAGCGAAAAGATGCATAAGTTGAACTGAAAAATATATACACAAAACTGTAGAACACTTTATCAACAATAATATTGAATAGAAAAAAAAACAAAAAGTTCTTTCTTATTAAAGAGCGTGTCCTTGCGAACCTTAAATGCATTATATAAAATCACTTACAAAAAAAAATATTGATGACTAAAAAAAAAGAAAAGCCGTCAAATAAATATTGATGAACAACAAAAAATTCTTATAGAAAAATCCGAACTGAAAAGCGATGCAAAAAAAAAAATTTCCACTTTACGAGCAAAAAACAAAATGATATGGCATCTCATTTTGAAAAATCCACAAAAGTCAAATAGAAAATTCAAAATGTATTTTTATGCAAACTATGCCAACTTCGCTTATGTTTTAAATGTCAAGCATTTTAAAATTTTTTGCTTTATGTTTGCGGTGTTTTGAAAGCGTCTTTTAAATTACTAAACAACTTTTAATTTGTGCAAAACATAGAGTTGTGAACTATTACCGACGTTTAAAGTGTTAAAACTCTGAATGTATCCAAGAAGAGTAAAGTACTTACCGCGTTTTGAAATAGATTCCGACGATGATTACAAAACACCTCTTAAACAAACCGACAAAAGAAAGACTGGAACGTTGGATCATCAGGATCAGAAAGGATGTGATAAGGAAAACAAAGTCAGTTTTAATAATACAAAAAACAACCATAGCGCAATAAACAGCAGCGGCACATCCAACAAAATACGAATGTAGTAAGTAAAAATATATAGATTTTTTGGCATAAATCTATGTTTAGTCTACTTTAAATGAGATAGATTTTATTTCCTTAAACCATATATTTCTTACGTCCGGCTCTTTGCAACTATTTTACTCAAAAGTACATTATTAATAAATAAATAAATAAAATAAATAAATACATTTTTAACTAAAATCGTGGTCCCAGAAAATGGCATATTTTGTTTCTAATTTAACTAAGAACTTTATATCCTTAGTGAAAGTTGAATTATTATGAGTACTAAAGATAATTTTCCTATGTGAAATACGAATTATGCTGTTGTTTTGGATTTAAAAAGCCTGTAACTCCTGCAAAAGAAAAACTTTTCTTTCTACAATCAATGTTTTGACACTATTTTTATTAGGAATTTTTATGTAAATATACATATGTATATATTTTTCTATTATATAAAATAGTTTTCGGTGTCAAATAATTTGCGTTCAATGAAAGAAGAAAAAGAAGAAAACAAAACAAATATAAAAAGAAAACGTAAACTTTTAGACTTAAAGAAAAATAAAATTCTATTACACACTTTCAGTTATAAAAAAAGGTGGAACTAAGTTAAAATTAAAAAAAAAAAAAACAAAAACTGCCAGTTTTCTACATAAAACTTCTTTGTTTTGTATCCTAAAAAAGGTTTTGCAATGGAAAATCAGGCACAAATTGCATAGAAATTAAAAGGAAATAAATAGTACTTTCTTCACATACTAATAAAATTCTTAATAGCACATTTACGGGAAAAATTAAGGCTAAAAAAGAAGAATGAAAATTTTAGAAAAATCGTCAAATATCGAAAGATAAAATTTCATATTTCAAAAAAAATGCTAATGCTTCTTAAATTACATTGTTTTTAATCGCATTTCATTCACGCTATGTTGGCTAATTTATAATGAAAAAACTACTATGAACGAATGAAATAAGCATCAATTATAATGCAAACATTTGCAAAAGTGACTGTTAGTTCAGAACGAAATGATACCCAACAAATGTGTAAATATAATCCTCGAAAATTAGCACATTTCCACTTTTATTTGTTACCCCTAAAAAAACCTAATCTAAACCAAAGCATTACACTTTTTTAAAAAATAATAGATTTAAAAAAAAGATTGTCAAATTTCAAAAATTTAAAATTTGGCTATGAACCAAAAACTATTAAACCGATTTTATAGTTGTTTATGTTATTATTATTCATTTGTTTTGTGCGATTTGGTGCAGAATATCATTTGCTGATATAGATATTCATTTCTTATATTTAAGAGACCCTAATGTCTACACTAACCTAAACTAAATTTGTTCACTATGTTAAATGCTAAACTACTACTCGAATTTAAGATGCAATTTACTTCAAGATACTGATTCTAAAACATGTAATCTTTAATTAACCTGATTGCCTATAACTTTTAAAGGTTTTAGTATAATATTTAATTGTATGACATACTTAGCTATTAAATTTCATCATGTCATTGTCATTACCAACAGATAATATAACTTAATATTTAATTTTGAGGATTATATAATATATATATAGGTACTTTATGAAATCTGGATGACAAAAATTTCATTTAGAACATGCGCATACATGGGACTATGTAGTTGTTCGACTGAACGTTAGAATATTAAAAATATACAATATATGTATTGTTTTGTGTATAAAAATACAATAAAAGTCACCATGTGGCACTAACTTATACAACTATTTAGTCGCAAAAATGCACAGACCCTTGATTTTTTTAAAATATATTCTTTCCCTATTTTTAGCCCAAAACGCAGCTCTGAACTACCCGCGTTAGAATCTGATTCAGAAGAAGATGACAACAATCTCAACTGCGCGATTCTGAACGACTCGTTTATTATGAGTCCCTGCATCACAGATTCACCGGAAGCGTTACGAGGAAATCCTTCAAACAAAATTAAAAATGCTAGTAAAAATGAATCGAATGCAAATCTGTCTTTGCTCAAACGCTTCAATGAGATGGCTTTAAGTACGGAAAACAACGTTAAGGAAGACACAAAATCAAAAGAAATAATTTCGCATGACAAAATTTCTAATGAGCTCAAATCCAGTACAGTTTCCTTCAGCCCTCGAAATAATATTAAAGAAAATACAAATCCCGCACAACTTCAACGATTCAACTCAGATCATACGGCGCAACAACAGAGGCATTCACAGCAGTCTACGCGTGAAGACCTCGAAACTCCATTTAAGTCAGCTACCACCGGTGCAACTGTGGGTGAATGTCAATTTGTCACACCACAAGTGCGTTTACCCACATTTTCGATACAGCGACGGTCACCAGGACAGTTACTGAAAGCACGTTCTGCCATTGACAATGAATTTCGCTCACAAAAAGTTCTATTTCAAACACCCATGTCTATGGCACGTGCTTGTCTTCCAAACGATAGCATCGCACTGTCGTTTTGTGACTCTATTAACGAACAAGTAACACCGAAAACAAATGAAAAGATACCTAAAATAGCTGATAATGTTTCGGATACAAAATCACAAAAATCTCTTGTATTTGCTTTTAATGAATCTGATCATGCTCCTTTAAATGCGCTTAGGATTCCCTCAGCTGTAAAGTCCACTGCAACAACAGCTGCATTATCTTCTTCTAATTCTACTGCTTCAATCACTACTAAGGAGGCAGTTTTAGAAATCAATAATGCAAAATATGCTATTATAAAAAAGTTGGGTGCAGGCGGGTCCAGTTCGGTGTATTTAGCACAACGCAAAGATAATGGCAAAGAGTGCGCTCTTAAGGTAAACATTTTTTTAAGAATTCCGTCTTAATCTTAAAGTCTTACAAACATTACTGTTCACAATATAAATAAATAGTAAAACACCTTAATTTGAATTTGCCAAAATTTAAATATTTTTTTTATTTTATTAAATTTGAATGCATTTCAGCCTGTTTGCAGGCCATCATCAGCAACACGAATTCGTGTTGCTGATGATGGCCTGCAAACAGGCTGAAATGCATTCAAATTTAATAAAATAAAAAAAATATTTAAATTTTGGCAAATTCAAATTAAGGTGTTTTACTATTTATTTATAAAGAAGAGTTTGCGGTTTTGTTCATTTCTAAATTAATTACTGTTCACAAATTACCCAACCAGACCTGTGTTTCTTTGGATATACAATCCTCAAACTTCACTTCTAAATAAAACTAAGAATATCAACAATTATGTATGCAGTTTATTAATAGTTCAAATTCACCAAAAACCTAAAAAAATACGCAGGACATTTGAATATTATGTATTTATAAAATAATTTGGAGATCGCTGTCCTATATTGAAATATCTTTTACCTTCAAGACCCTGTTCTAAATTGCTTTTAAAAAAGTGTCTGACAACTATGCCATCGATAAAAACTAAATATCTTATATCAGCTACTCCAACATTTTTACGAAAAAGAATAATTTTTTTTTTTAAGAACTTGATTTGTTTAAGACTAATAACACTGTAGGGACATAAAAAAGACACACAAAAACGGCGAGACACACCAACTTAATTTTTGGTCGTAGAACACGGTGGCATACTCAGTTTTTTTCGATTAGATCAAATTCTCGAGATATTCGCGATTGATATTTCGTCACTTTTAAGCCCTTGTTTTAGCAATATTTTTCTTATATATTTAGATAAAGACATAGTATCGATTGAAATTCGGTACATAGGTTCATATGAACCTAAGCATTAGACCTATTGATTTTTTTTTGCACACGCCCAAAAATACGCCCACCTCCCATATCACCCACAATTGTGAAATCTCAATAATAGGTGTTATATTTGTACTATAGATATAAAATTTGCTATGTGTGTATGGAGTATTATTATCCATCTGAAAACCAAAACGCCTACGCATACGCCCACCTCCCATACCACCCACACTAGTTTTTGCTCAATAACACTAGTTTAAAAATTTATAGTTCATCTCGAGATCTGGTTTCTCATATTCTTTTTTCCGTGTATTTTGGGGCGTAGATTCCAAAAATGGCAAGCTGTTTTTTTCTCTTTTTTGAGAAATCCCCAAAAAACCCCTTTTTCGGCACTTTTTTCATTTATTTGGCTATATCTCGATGAATTTTTTTTATACTCAAAATCGCTTTTGAGCACTCGAAAGATATTTTTATTCCCTTTTTAACGGTATGCTGTTTGCTTGAATCGCATAAGATTTGATGGAGTTACAAGAGCTCAAAGTCCAAAAAACTGACTTTTTTGGTCTTATAAAAATCACATAAAATTTTTTCTTTTTCATATTTTTAGAATTAAAAATCAAAGTTTATTCTTTTGCAAATATTTCAAGTATAATTTTGCGGAAATCGGACAAAAAATGTAGAAGTTATTCGAGAAAACAGTAAAAAACTTACAATAAAATTGAACGAAAATTCATATGTTTTTTATCAAAAAAGAAACGGATAATAAAAGTAAGGACCACACACATACACAATCGTATGGATTTTCGTTCAATTTTTTTGTAAGTTTTTTACTGTTTTCTCGAATAACTTCTACATTTTTTGTACGATTTCCGCAAAATTATACTTGAAATATTTGCAAAAGAATAGTCTTTGATTTTTAATTCTAAAAATATGAAAAAGAAAAAATTTTTCATTCAACTGGACCAATTGAAATTTAGTGATTTTTAAAAAATACCAAAAAAGTCAGTTTTTTGGACTGTGAGCGCTTGCAACTCCATCAAATCTTATGCGATTCAAGCAAACAGCATACCGTTATAAAGGGAATAAAAATATCTTACGAGTGCTCAAAAGAGTTTTTGAGTAGAAAAAAAAAAATTCATCGAGATATAGTCAAATAAATGAAAAAAGTGCCGAAAAAGGGGTTCTTTGGGGATATCTCAAAAACGATTCTTAAGAAAAAAAAAAGTTGCCATTTTTGGAATCTACGCCCCAAAATACACGGAAAAAAGTATATGAGAAACCAGATCTCGAGATGAACCCTAAATTTTTAAACTAGTGTTATTGAGCAAAAACTAGTGTGGGTGGTATGGGAGGTGGGCGTATGCGTAGGCGTTTTGGTTTTTAGATGGATAATAATACTCTATACATACATAGCAAATTTTATATCTATAGTACACACATAACACCTATTATTGAGATTTCACAATTGTGGGTGATATGGGAGGTGGGCGTATTTTTGGGCGTGTGCCAAAAAAATGCAATAGGTCTAATGCTTAGGTTCATATGAACCTACATATGTACCGAATTTCAATCGATTTCGATGTCTTTTTCTAAATAAATAAGAAAAATATTGCTAAAACAAGGGCTTAAAAGTGACGAAATATCAATCGCGAATATCTCGAGAATTTGATCTAATCAAAAGAAACTAAGTATGCCACCGTGTTCTACAACCAAAAATTAAGTTGGGGTGTCTCGGCGTTTTTGTGTGTCTTTTCAAAAGTTGAAAATTTACCTACAGTGTAATTATTATATTAATAATTGAACAATTTTTATATTGAACTTTTATAGTAATTTTTATTCAACAAACATGACAAAGATAACACATTCATAGCCTCATCAGACCAGTTTTGGTTAAGTTGTACTGAGATTCGAACACCCGACAATCCAAAAAATGCATGGTGCAGTCGGGTGTTCGAATCTCAGTACAACTTAACCAAAACTGGTCTGATGAGGCTATGTATATGCATATAAATATGTATATACATACGTGGTAATAGCCGCAACATATGTCACCAACTACCAGGTTAAATTGATCCACTTGTTATCTTTGTCATGTTTGTTGAATAAAAATGACTATAAAAGTTCAATATAAAAGTTGTTCAATTATTAAAATAGTTTTTATTTCATATTAAGTATGTTCCCGTACTTACCTTTACATTTAACCTTTTATATGGGCTATTATCACGAAATGGGTGTAATGGATATCTGTGCATAGTTGGTCAGCTGCAAAGACCCAACAACTATTTTTTTTCGCAAATTACCCTCAATATGAGGAAAGACACTTTTTCATACGCATCGATATTAAATTACACTAATAACAAATTATAGGGCGAGAATCTACAGATATGTCGCCTCCGTAACCTGTCAATTTCCCGCTTTGAATACAGAAACGGTCTGCTTGTGCGACCTCTCGTTCGAAATTTCGAGCGCGGAAATTCTCAAATAGTAGTGAAATGCTAGCGCACCTAAATGTCGTATAGTATATGCTTACAAAAGTCCTCCCACTTCCGCGCTGCAGGTTTAAAACTTGTCCATCGATTTTTCTGTGAACAGTATAGAGTTCACATATATGAGATATATCATGAGTGAACGATAAACGATTTTTGTATTCAAGGAGCAAGTGTGAGAACATAATACTACAAAATCGGGTAGGCATTGCAGATATTAAAATAGTCAAATCTCATTACCACTCGCCAAATGTTCGAAAAAACAATAAGAAGAAAAAAGTGTCGCTACTATAACCTGCCAGTTTTTTCTTTATATGTTTTGAATCTTTTCACAGGTTTGACATTTCACTTTGTTTTCATTTGTAATCCGACGATATGTGCGGGAAAGGTGTTTCTTCTCTCGGCTCCAAGACGCATATTTCTGTGAAATGTCGCCTCCGTATTTGTCGCTACTGTAACCAAAAATATCAATTATAAGCATATTATTGTTTTTGAAGTTTCGATTAATGAATGGCACCAACAACACGTGATGCTTTGCAAAAGAAGAAAGAAGAAAGAACAAAATGAAAGCCTTCGACTAAATTATAAATTCAGAAACCGGGTGACCAAATCCATTTTAAACCATGCAGTCGTACTGACTTCAAATTGCGGAATTGGTTGCCGATTGAATATGTTGTTTTTCAGAGGATATAGACGGATACGTTTTCCCCCGATTTGATTGAAAAACATTTTTAACGAAACTATGCGTATTTTAAGTTTTGGTGTCAAAAATTGAAAAACCGCTGAAAATTTTTTTCAAAATAGGGCATGTCCATCCAAATAAAAATAATAATTTTTTGACTTTTGATTCGAAGAGAACTTCTTAATGTCTGTCAGAATATTTGAGAAATTTTCAACATTGTTGAAAATTGGTGAAGTTATAGCGTTTTTTATGAAAAAAAAACGAAGCAAATTTTCACAAAAACACCACCTTTTTTCGCTTAAGATTTTACTGTGGATTTGTAGTAATATGAGAAAGAAATGACAAGAGTTTAATGCGGGCTTAATGATATTTCAGGGCAGGAGAATTTTTTTCTCAAAATCAAAATATTATTAGGGGGGTGCTGGGGGAAAAGTGGGCAACTAAAACTAATTGTTACTATAAGATATTATTTTAGCACACCTAAATACGTAATATAAGTAAGGTCTACCTTCTGGATTTTTTTTTTTTTTTTTTTTTGAGGGACTTTCATTTTAGGTTATGTCAAAATCTAAAGGTGATGGATGAATTCTGACCCCGGATTCGTTTTTAGCACACCAAAATACAAACCGATGGTACTTCAACTTTCAGCTACAAGACTATTTTTTGTTTTTGTCATGTATTATCAATAAACAAAAAGCCTTCAAATTTCAAATCAAATTTTTTCAGTTTAATATGAATTCTAACACTTCAATACATCTATCAGAACCACTATCTAGTACAGTAATTTAACGAAAAATGTTTTTTGAAAATCAATAAAATTTTTTCAATTTCTGTCGCCTCCGAAGCTCTGGAATTTGTTTATTTCGCAGAAAATTACCTTTTGACTACTCTTACTGTAGATCCAGTGATAAATATGTCAAAATAGCTTGTAAATGAAATGTAAAAAAAATCTAAAAGTTGCGATGATGACTTTTTTTTTGTTCTCTATGAGTTTTGAAAATCACTCATTTCGTGATAATAGCCCGTATCACAAAATCTTAACATAAAAGTAAAATTCTGATTTCGGGTATTTTTTTATCCCATGTGTGCCATTCGTGATTTTATTCACCAATAAAGTTATTAACGTTTTTGTATTAAAAAATAATTCATTTTGATTTCATGGTAAGTGTGTTCTCGTACTAACCTTTAAGATGACTTCAAGCAACAAGTTTTATGGTATGTCCAAAAACGCTACTCGCGTACTTTACTCTTAAGTTAAACTGAAAATCGGGCTAGCACACACTGATGCGCCCAATAGGTAAAATTCCAAAAATTTGATGTCGTTAAATGTCCAGGTGTTTAGTATTTTTGGAGAGGTTATACTTTTACTAAAAAAACTGTTACAACATCTTTTAGACTTACTGATTACTGTTCTAGCAGGAGCTTCGGAAAGTGGACCTTTCTAAGAAAGAAATTTGCACCATGAAACAATCATTTTTAGGCTTTCTACAGTAAAAATTCCCAAAAATACATTTTTCACATGATTCGATTCAATTAAACAACATTTGAAAGAGTATTGATAGAGAAACGAACAAACAAAAATTATTTCAAAATGTTTATTAGTACATTTTTTTCTAAAGCTTACAATACTCAAGCTTTTTATTGGTAACACACAAAAAATGTCAAATTCTGATGAAAAAAAACAAAGAAGTTTGCCAAAACATATATGGTTATTTTTCTTTAACACAAGTTTGAACCTTTAACTTCAATATTAAAGAACAAAGTTTTCCACCTTTTTGTTGAAACTCAATTTTAAAAACGGCTTAAATGTATAAAAGTGTATTCTAACAAGTGTATTATTATTATTAATGTTTTGCCAAATTTTGAGATCACGGAATTTCGGAGGATTTTTGTTCCTTTTAATCCTGGAATTTTACTTCAGGGTTCTTGTAAAAAATTAATGTAGGTCCAAAGGAGGTACCCTTAGGGTGTAACTGATTTCAACCATATTCTACACACATCTATTAATCTACTTTTCTAGCATTCTGACAGAGTTTCGTTAAGATCGGTTCACTTTTGTACGTACCTCCCATATAAAAGCATGTACAAAATTAATATAGGTCCAAGATATAGGTTACCGATTTCAACTTTTTTTGAAATTTTTCTTAATAAGCTTAAATTAGACAAGAAAACCGAATTTCATGTTCGTGGGAGCACTCCTTCTAATTTCAGTTTATTCGGATTAAAATTTCGTCATTCAGTCTTAATTTTATGAGTGCGAATATAAACTTTATTTTTTATATGCAATATATTTTTTTAGATTGTAGATTTGCGCGGTGATGCTGCTGTTGTTGAAGGCTATCTGAATGAGACGAAGTTATTGGCAAAATTGCAAGGAAACGCATGCGTGGTATCGCTTTATGAATAGTAATACCAATATAACATTCAAATATTTTACATATCAAATAAATTTTCAATTTTTAAGTGAACTACTCCAAAAAGAATCAAAGCTTTACATGGTAATGGAGAAGGGTGACTCAGACTTACATAAAATTCTACAAAATTATAAGACAAATTTACCGCTGTATGTACTTATGAACTATTGGTATCAAATGCTACAAGCTGTTAATTATATACATCAAAATGGTTAGTATAGATACAAGTTCAAGTAAAAATATTTTATAATTTCTTACTTTCAGGAGTTATTCACTCTGATCTAAAACCTGCTAATTTTCTTATGGTTAACGGGCGTCTAAAATTAATTGATTTTGGTATTGCAAGCAACATAGCTCTGGATTCTACAAGCATCATAAAGTTTTCACAGGCTGGTACTTTTAATTACATAAGTCCAGAAGCTTTAACGGATACCTCCACTGGTAGCAGCCCGTTTAGGAACCAACCAAAAATTAAGGTAATTTCATCATACCATACAACTTGTTCATATTCATTTATAACAGTAAAGTGCAGATAAATATTATTTACCAAACATGCTACACAAAATATGTAATTTATATTTAAATAATTGGACGATCGTTTCAATTCTGTTTTACGCTGAATTCAGGATTGCTTCTTACATTGATTTTTTTTTTTTAGATCTCAACTAAATCAGACGTTTGGTCACTTGGGTGCATATTATATTTGTTATTATATAAGAAAACTCCGTTCAGTCATATACTCAATATTTATGCCAAAATCAGTGCGATCTCAAGCCCGACACATCCAATTGATTACCCAGCTATTCCATTTTATTATCCCTCTATGCTGGTACATGTAAGTTTAATTTGTAGCCATCCATGGGAAAGGGACCTTACTTTTCATTTGTACGAGATAGTTATTGGTGTATTCTTATATGAGATAACCTGCTGAACATGACAGTGTTTCCAGAAAAGTCAGAAAAAGCAATTTAAAGCTTAATATATAAAAAACTAACTATTGACTTCAAAACTACTTTTCTCTTTACAAACTTTAACCCTCCTCCTATGGGTGGTTACAATTATTTTGATATTTTTATATTCGATAGATATAATCCAAACTTTTTCATATTTTATTTTAAAGATGGTGAAAAAATGCCTAATACATAATCCAAAACAGCGCCCTTCATGCGTTGAACTACTGCAGTATCCTTTTAACATGGTGATACCGATACAAAATTTAACAGTACCACAGAAATGAGTACGAACTTATGATCATTTAATTGTTATAATGTTTTTAAGCCTATTTTAAATATTATTGTAAGTAAAATACACTATAAAAGTTTATAAAATTTAAGCAACGTTTAGTCTAAATCAAAAAAAAAAAAAATAAATTTATATATTATCAGATTGTAAAATTCATATTTTTTTTAAAGAGAATTAGTCTATGAAATAAAAAATAGTGCTTTTTGCTACAAAGCTGACGCTATCTTTTATTATTAGTTTGATAACGAAAACCACAATATAACAGATACTGCTAAGCATAGTACGAGACCCTATTGAATAACATTTTATTAAAGCAGCTTGTAGCAAGGACAATTGAAGTAAATCTGTAAGCGTACAACTACAATAAAAATATTATGGAGCTTTTGGGGAGTCTTTCTTTTTATTTTAATATTTTTAACCCTTAAATGCATGAGGTCAGCCCCCAGTATGGAGACCAAGCTCCTTTTATGTAAAATCAGACGCTGACCACGAAATGCGTTTTAATTTTCCTGGAAAATGCACCGTTTTCCCGGAAAAGCTCAAAAAGTGTGATTTGTGCAGTGTTCCAAGTTTAGAAAAATAGGTAAAAAACTATTCCAGGTGATCGAGTTCGGACTAGATTCTCAATAAGTTGCTAAAACTTATTCCCGTATACTCCCAATATTTTTTTTTACAAGAATAATGGAAATTATCAATATACAATTCACTGATGGAAATCACTTTTAAAATTATTTGTAAACACAACGTCCGACCACTTCGACAGCTTACTGGGGGCTGAAAATAAACATCGGAGAGCTGAAGAGGCATTTATGTGAAAGCTGGTAATGCCTGCTACAAGTTAGAGCAAAACTTAACACGATGCAGTTTGTTTGGGTAGATTTGGCTATGATTTTAGGCACGTACCATATATGGTACGCTATGCGTTTAAGGGTTAAATGCTACTCTTCAATCAATCTTTAGAATGTATCTGCTTTCAAATCGAAAATCCTGATAGAACTTGAGAAAATATCATACAATTAGACTGATGTGCGCCTTTAATAAAAAAATTCAAAAGTTTTCTAAAGTTATGTCCGGAATTTCGATTTGAAAGCAGATATGTACATGTGTACATTTTTTAGAATAGGTTGAAAAATAACATATAAAAAATCAACAAAAAAAGAAGATGTTATGTCGAAAACATTTTGAGAAACATTTTTGTAAATAAAAAAATTTATTTTATAAAAAATATTTATGTTTAAACAAATTTATTTAATGCAAATTAATTTTTTATATAAAACTAGATATTAAGTATTTTTATTATTCCCAATAGTTATTGATACATTACGTTCGAAAAAATTTTTCAGTCAAATTTTGAAATACATAATCATAACTTTTTTGCAAATAAATTTTTACAACTTAAGTACATATGTTCTAAATTCACCTTTAGATAAGCAATATATAAAATTAAAATGATGTGCAGTTATTTATAGAATGACCGATACATATTTTGGACACGGTAACACCTCCGCCGATATAGTTTTTGTATATAATTCTAATTGCATTGAGGAAAAGTGAGGTGAGTGATTTTTTTTATGAGCAATTTAAAGGTGGCGGGTAATATGCTGTTTCATAATTGAAATTGACTTATTTTTATGTCACCATCTCGAATACGGATAAAACCCGGTTCTAAGAAAAATTTTAAAAGGTCCACTGCAAGTCGTTAGCCCAGGGCGTCGCAATGTATTAATCTGACGCTGCCCCTTTGCTATCGTTAGTAATTTTCTCTCATCAATTAATAAAAAATAGAGAATGAAAATTTAGTTTTCTCTTGTTACTATTGTTGCAGTTTGCACACAAAAAATGCGCATTATTTCTGTTTCAATTAAGTGTTTATGTATCATATGATATTTGCTTCATTAAATAATTGCTCGAAAAAAATGATTCCATTTTAAGCTGCAAAATCTAATTTGACTAAAGACTACAATCGATTCAAAAGTAGAGCCCTTAGTATAACCAAGTAGTTCGAAATGTGATCTAAATTTATTAAAGTTACGCTTGTCGAAAACTGTGGCTTTGTCTGAAGAAATAAAATTATCGATTTATAAACATAACAATCTTAGAGCCTGGTTTTAATTAAATTTTTAAATTTTCGTTGAAAAATCTTTCGCTCAGATTACTACCGCGACTAGATCCAAGGTAGTACAGCAGCAGGTTGCTGCTTTAATGTTTTAAAAAAAAATTATTTAATAAGCTCTGAATTGCTTAATTTTTGACAATTTCGGTTTTGTTAAATTGTACAAGTATATTCCGAATAACTAAAAGCTTGAATTCTCTTGTATGAAAAGAGAGAAACTATTATCATTTTAAGTAAATTCATTAGAGAAATATCAACAAATCGGAGGCAGAATCGCGCATATCTTATTTATGTAGATTATTGCAAGTCATTGTAGATAAGCGATTTTCAAGTTAAGAATATAAACGGCTACGACAGATGAAACTTCCTCAGTCTTATTTGAATGATCGTTCAAAATAGTGGTGCATGCAAAAATGTTAAAAGGCAGACGTCTAAAATCGCACTTTGATAAAGATACGAAAATATGGAGCGGTGAAAAATACACTAAATATTATGGAAATGAGTGCTCGATAGGTCGAATTTTATTTGAGGAGTTAAGAAAAAGGCCGAAAAAAATATGTCAGGTACATGAACGTGCTGAAATATTAAAATCTGTACAATTGTGTCGAACTTAGTGTTTGCAGATTTCAGATATCGAAAAAACGCAACATACTAACGAAGAAGTTCTTTTGCAAGCAATTAGAATAGCAAAATATTTTCAAAGTCTTGATCTACAACAAAGTGATATAATCGGCATTGCATGTCGTAATACAACGTATTTATTAAGCGTGGGGCTGGCATGTTTTTTTACTGGAAGTGCTTATCATGCAATTAATCCCAATCATGATGAAAGTGAGTATATACATACATTGTTATTGTGAATTAAAAAAATGTATTTTGTAAAATAAATACAATATTTTGCTGTTTTATAATTGCTAAGATGTGAAGGAAGACATCTTAATTTTTTGTCTTTTTTTTTTGTGAAAAGAGCACTTGAATTTGCAGAGGGTCGATTCTGGTTTTGTGAAATCAGTTTTTTTTAACCCAAAAAATTCTGTACTTCACAGAATCGACTCTCAGACAGCGCAAAATCTAACGCCTTTTCATTTTCAGCTAAACTTTGCTAATTTCGAAACTCAGTTACAAGTAATGAATGAAAAAAATGATCCATTCCATGTTCCAATTTAATAAAATTCTATTAATCTTAGTGCCCTGATTACAGCTGCATATTTAGATTTTTTCGATCACGTAAAAGTTTTTAGAAAAATGCATTTTCAATTTTGATAAATTTACGATAAGGGCATTTACATGGTGTCGAATACATTTAAAGTAAAAAAAAGGCAAAATAAAACGGATTTTTATTTTGAAAATAAGCTTAACTTATAGCTCTTAATTAACCCTATAATTGGTGCTGAGGTTAATTTCGGGCGGTTTTTCCGTTTTCAAGATATGTAATTGAAAAAAACCAAGGCGTTCGCACGGGACAAAAACAGAACTGGTTTTCTCAGCGGATATTGATAAAATGAAAATCATTTCAATCTTGTGTTGAAAAATTTCTTTTTCGGAGGATTATTGACCAGTTTTTCCAAATTGCACTTAAAACATTAAGTCAATTTTTTACCCGACGTTTCGTCGCTTATTTGGCGACTTTTTCAAGGGCGAATTTATTTCTAAAAAACACATTAAAAAATATTTTACATTACACCAAAACATGTTTAATTAAAAATTGATTGTTTGTTGTTAATGTCATAATTCTAAGATTATAATATTATGTTTTAATGTAAAATATTTTTTAATGTGTTTTTTAGAAATAAATTCGCCCGAAGAACTTAATAGTTATCGGAGAGGACACCGAAATATAGCTAATATCATCGTATATATTTTTAAAACACACAGAATGAAGAATTTTTATGCACACATAAAACTGAAATATTCAACAGAAACTTGTAATATAATGAAGGACTTTTGCAATCAGAGAAGAAGATTAGCGAAACAAAAAGCACACCTTAGATTCTTAATTATTTGCAAGGAATATGGCATTACACCAAAACATGTTTAATTAAAAATTGATTGTTTGTTGTTAATGTCATAATTCTAAGATTATAATATTATGTTTTAATGTAAAATATTTTTTAATGTGTTTTTTAGAAATAAATTCGCCCTTGAAAAAGTCGCCAAATAAGCGACGAAACGTCGGGTAAAAAATTGACTTAATGTTTTAAGTGCAATTTGGAAAAACTGGTCAATAATTCTCCGAAAAAGAAATTTTTCAACACAAGATTTAAATTATAAATTTGACCCAAACAAAAGATGAAAATCATTTCATTATTTCCTTCAGCCAACGCTTTCCACTTTTGCCTAGCATTCCGCATTCTTTCAACTTTTCTCTCCAACTTTTGTATTTCTCTTTATTTTTTTCGCCGCCGTTTTCGTTCATCTAGATTTAAATTATTTAAAACTATGTCGAATTATTCATTTTCATTTATCTAAAAAATTAAAAAAATTTAAAAATTAAAAAACTTTATATAAGTACTAAGATCCCAAATCTTCATATTTTTCAGCAAGGTTTTTTTCTTATTTCAATTGTATAAAAAATCTCTGTTTGTAGCCAATATGTAATGAGCTTTCTGTATGTACTTTCGACGCACTGATAACAAATGAAGTCTTACAAGGTCCCACGGGAATCGAAATATGCGTTAATGCAAAGCAAAAACTTACAGTTATTTTCAATCGCATAGTTTTTAATGTATTCTTTTTTGAATCTTTATACCCACAGAAATATTTAAGAGAATAAAAGTCAATGCATAATGTTTCTCTTTAAAATTTGTTATCAAAACAAAACGTGCAATAGAAATATCCAAATAAGAAAAGTTTCACTTGCGCGACTTTGCATTCGAATATCTCAAAAAGTGTTATAAATAAATGTAAAAGGCTTACATTAGTTAAATTTCATTGTTTTCTAATGAAAATATGATAATACAAAATGTTTTCAATAACTTTTAATATTTTGTCTCGGTGTACCTTGCGGTGGAAATGCCCATATGTTTTTTTAACTAAAAATTTATATTAAATCATAACATCAGCTTTTTTTTAAATAAAATCCAAATGTGTTTAATGGTATATGGTTCAGCTAATAAAGCTGATGCTATGATGATGCTACACTATTATTACAGTTCTTATAGTTTTGGATACACTTACAGTTAAAGTGTAAAAACGTGAACATTTTTGAAGTTTTTTGAAAAAGTTATTAAAAATAGTAAAAAGTCTTCGTGGTGTGTCGGAAAACATCAAAAAAATTACACAAAAGAAAGATAAATTATACAAAAAAATGAGCTGAAGCTAGTCATACTAGTTTCGTCCATTGCTAAGCGGACTCATCAGTGGCTTAAGCCAATAGTAAGAATTCGTAAGCCTGATATGTTTCCCTTTTTGCATAGATCTGTTGAGGTCCCAAACAAAAAGTGAAACAAAGCAAAGCAAAAGTTCTTTTTTCTGTTGTTAATCTTTGTTTTTTGTAACTAATTTGATGTCACACTTTTCTTGTAGGCGCTTCGTTGAAAGCTTTTCAGAGAAATCGATGAAAAATGACTTTTAATCACCTCTTTCGATGTGGACTGTTTGAAGACTTTTTAATGAGGTATGAACAAACAATTCCCCAAAAAATGCATTTATTGCGGACTGGCCTAATACGCGTAAATTAGAAAAGTTTTAGTTTTTATGATTACTTTTTATACCATTTTTTTCTTAATTTTTCTAATTTTTAATTAATTTTTTTACAGAAACTTCTCGACAACTTTTGAGTTTAACAAAACCTAGGATAGTTTTTTGCGATGGTCAAGATTATGAAAAGATACGATCCGCAACAAGCGACTTAAATGTTTTAAATATTATCACGTTAAAACAACGAGTTGCAGGAGTTGCATTTGTTGTGGACTTACTGGGACCTATCGAAGGGGAGGATGAGTTTTTGTAAGTCCAATTATAAACATAAGGATAGAAGACACTGCACCGTTTCATAGGCAAATATCAGAAAATCCAGGGTAACCGATCTAAACAAATTTGGTACAGTTTTAATGTTATTTCCCATGGAACGTTTTAGCTTTTGCACTAAAACTTAGCACTCGTCCATGATACCATAACATTTATTTAGAGCAAGAGCTGCTAGAAAAGTGAAAAATCGGAAGGAATGAAAAGTGACAAGATTTTTGTGAAATAATCATTCTTGAAGAGACAACAGTCAGCCCTTCAAAATGAGGAAATTTTTGGCAAAAATATTGTCAAAATGATTATTATTGCGTAGCTTGCGAAAAAAATCCAAAATTACATATTTAAATTAAAACTTATTTGAAAGCAAAATACATAAAAAAAATAGCTCAATAGTTTATGCTTCGTTCAAAAAACTTAACAAAAAAAATTTTTCAGAGCCTTAAATTTAGTTTTTAATAACAGTAAATAAAATAATAATAACAGTCACGGTGGGCTTTAACCAACTTTAAATGACAAGTTACAACAAAAACTTGAATGTGGAATTATTTGGGCTGTTAATCATATTTGAAATACGTCGAAAGGAAAAAAATCCTTAGAGATTTTTTTTATTAATTTTTAATATAACGTACGTATGAAATCTAAAAAATATCCGATTGTGCTTAAGTTTTGACACGTTAAGCCTCACAGCTTAAATTTCAGCTTCCTAGGTATTCGGGATCTTGTGTTCTGTTATGAACTTCAAATTTGTATTTGTCGGCTTTTAGAACGGGCCAAAAACAGCTATTTTCAGGCTAAAATATGACTATTTCTCAGGACACCGACCTCCTAGGGAACTGAAATTTCGGCTGTGATGCTATCTATTAAGGTTCTTGGACGTATCAAAATTTGAACAAAATCAGATGTTTTTGTACGTATGTTGTACATATGTCATGTCATTAAAAAACAGTAAATATGAAATTAAAAAAAAAACTCTTAAGGATTTCTTTTGTTTTAGCATATATCGACTCTAACTTACATCCTTAACGATCCCCAATTTAAGTTTTTGTTGTAACTCACACTTTTATTAAAATTTATTTAAGGCCCACCGTGCAGTAATTCTGTAAGGGGGTGCAAAATTTAATTTTATAGTCTTTAGACTCGCCAAGTAGAAAAAACCTCTTCGGACAAATGTTGTTCGCATTTTCGGACACATGAAAAATATGGGCGTGGTTTGGCTAAATGGTGTGGCATTTCCCATGTAGCTAAAATACCTAAAATGGCATCTCTTGCCACCTATGGCAGGCTTTTTTTACGCTTTAGTTAGAACGGTCTCCGTTAAATGGGAAACAAACTCTCACTGTGCCGATCACAAGTTTGTTCGAGGAAGCTGAAATTTGTGAGGATTGCCTTTAGATTCAAAACTAAAACATGGGCAAAAAAAAAAAAAAAAAAATTATCAAAATAAAATTCAACTTTTAATTTTTCTTATTGTTTAGGCCAGCAGAACTGGAAAACGGCATGGACCAGACATTAGCTATACTTTGTTCTTCAGGATCAACAGGATTGCCAAAAGCTGTAACAATAGCAAATACTACAAAACTTTATGAATTTGTGAGGTAGTACTGAACAAAATTATTACTCAACCCAAGAAACACATTTTTTTGTGTAATCTTTTCAGTCCAGTAACCGATGAAGATGTTGTCTTTATTAGCAGCACATTGGATTGGGTATCTGCACTTTTACTTTTGACTACAAGCATAACTCACGGAGCTAAGACGATTATTTCGGATCAACCGTATACACCAGAGTATTTTTTGGAGATCGCCGAAAAATATGGTGTCACTATAACCTTACACGCTCCGTCACATATGGCTATGCTAGTGAAATGTCCAAATATCTCTGCGAATAAACTTAAAAGTATTAAGGTATTTTGCTATGGTGGTGGTAAATGTTCCATTGAAACTCAAACCAAAATGAATAGCTATTTACCTAATGCAATGTTTACCTTTATCTATGGAATGACCGAATTTGGTGATATGATAGCAAACAATGATAATTTCAAAAATAAACCAAATTCAACGGGATGCGTGCGAGCTGGTTACAAATTGAAAATTATCGACGATGACAGTGGTCAAAATTTGGGGCCTGGCGTTGTTGGCGAGATCTGTCTGTATAATGGTGAGAAATGGCTTGGTTATTATAATAATCCTAAAGCTTCTGCGGAAGTTTTCGATGAAAATCGCTGGTTTCATTCTGGTGATTTGGGTTACATGGATGAAGATGGTTACTTATTTATTGTAGATCGCAAAAAAGATATACTCAAGTGTCATGCCATGCAATATTGGCCAAATGAAATTGAAGAAGTTATATCAGAGTTGCCAGGTGTCATCGATGTATGTGTTTTTGGCGTTTGGAATGATGTCGATGGTGACGCAGCAGCAGCAGCTGTGGTTGTGTCAGAAGGCAACAAATTGTCTGAACAAGATATTGTGGAACATGTAGCAGTTCGGATTCCGGTACACTTTAAGCAATTAAAAGCTGGAGCGATTATCTTAAAAGAGTTGCCAAAAACCAGCAATGGAAAATTAGATCGTAAAGCAATTTTGCCCATATATTTGGAAATTAAGGGAAGTCAAACATAAAAACTTAATTTTTTTTACCTAGAATATAAAAATACTTTGTGCAAAGTTTTCAAATCAAGAATTTATGTTAAACTGGTTATTTGTTTATAAAAATAAAATCTCAAATTTATAAGGCTGGCGCGCCTACTTGAATCTTTGCAAAAAAATATATATAAGTATGTATGTTAAGACTTAAGCTTTTTAATAAATTTGGTAAAAAGCACGATAAGCACTTTAAAATGTTATAAACACACAATACGACGCAGAGGCTTGGCTCAAATGGCAAATGGTACATTTTCTTGGTGAAAAGTTAATAATCCTTTTTTTTTTTTGGTTCGCAATATTGAAAAATGAATTCATAGCAAAAACTTCAAGCCTTTTTTTTATCGTTAAACAAAAGTTTTAAGTATGTACATCTCACAAAAAAACGTCAAATTCCCAGTTATTTCATTAATTTTTGAATTCCTACAACGCTCCCGGCCTTGACATGAAATTCCGGGCTTCATCGGATCAATCCCGGTGTCTTCACAACTCTGTTTACCAATATGACGAGCTCTCATATAAATTTGATGAACCTGCTAAAATGTAATGACAAAAAACAAATGTATGTATACTTTAAGGTGGGCTATAATGCTTTCTTCGAACTTCGATTTGGTACAGTATAGCTATATAGCTCAATAATATCCATGTAAAATTTTTAGCAAGTTTGATTACGTCTTTGGCCCGTGCACCTTAAAACTTTGATATTTCCCCCAAGTTTGCTTTAAGTATTCTTCTACTTTTTATATTAAACCTTATTTTTCTCATGCAAAAGGGCGTATCTCAAAAAAATGCGTTTCGAGATAATTGATGTTTTGTTGAAAAATTGAGATAGATAAAATTAGGATATTTTTTATATGTTTGAACTAAGATACCGGCATTTGGAGTAGTTAAAAAATATATGAAAAAATATATTATTTGCTTTGATAGTTTCGCGTAAAGTTTGTTTTCGAGACATGAGAAATTTTATTAAGTTTTGAAAGATCTTTTTAAAAAACATGTACATACTTATTTTTTCAAAATTATGTTACTAATCTGTAACTCTATTAACATTTTAAGAGATCCCATTTATTTTCTTTTATTAAATACGCATTATTTTTCCTGCCGAAAAAGAAAGTCGGTCAAAATTTTAGGAAAACCTTTATATTTCGAAAACTATTTGGCTGACATTAAAATGTTGTACTCTAAAGTTAAAGCTTATAAAATCAGATTTAATTTGATACCCAAATTGAAAAAAGAATAGAAGTATCTAATGCAAGCTTGGAATAAATCAAAAAAATGCATGATCGATGCGAGGCCCAAAGACGAAGTGAGAATATATTTCATATTGATATTATTGCGCCTATGTGCCGACGTTTTATCACTGTACCAAATAAAAATTTGAAAAAAGCGTTTTATGACCCACTCTAATACCTACGTATGTATAAGTACATATGTATATGCTTGTAGTATATTTGAATAATTTTGGCTTTTGCTGAAAAACACCTGTTGTCAAGATAAGCACGCATGAATAAAAAAAAAGTGGGGAAAGTCTGTACATAAGAAGATGAGTGGCATACCAAACAACTCTCATATACAGTCAATTCTTGGTGTAACGAATAATATACATAGGGTCCCGTACTTTTGTTTCATCTCGATATGTTTTTATGAAATAAATTTTATTATTATAACATAAAAAACAGTCAGTTCATATTATTATGCATACATTTTAATAGTTATAATTAATAAGCTTATACATTTTCGGCTTAGAACACTTTCTACTAATTATGTATGCAATTAAGCAGGTTCCATGTTTTCCATTGAATGGCTTTGGGGTTATGACGTCCATCCACGTAAAATTAAAAAGTTAAAAAAAAAAAATCCTTAAAAAAATTTAATGCAAAATGTCAAAGTGAATATTTTGGGACTTCGCACACCTATCGTCAGTCAGTCCACTTAAGGAACTCCCCCAAGAAATACTCTTGTCTTTTTTTTCTCGGAATTTGGCAACATTCTCAGTATCATTCTTTCTAATTTTTCAAATTGAAAATCATTACTTTAAAAAAATTAATCTTTTCATCTTCAATCAATCTTTTAATTTTAGTTTTAAAGTACAATATTAAAAATTTTTAAAGTAATTTAATTAAATATCAAACTCGGAACGCAAAAAAAAAGTACAAAAAAATTCCTTTAATTACTTGTTGTTTTGCAAAACTCTTTGGCGATAGTAAGAGTACGAGTATCCCAAGTTGTCTGATACCAAAATTTTTTATATAGTCAGTCAAATTTGGGCGAAAATAACCAAATTATAAGGACATGAATGCCTATTTTTGATAATAATCCCCTTGTAAATGTCCATCAATAAAAGAACTTAATATGCTATGATCATACTCGTATGTTTAGTAATAATTTCCAAGTAATTTATGAACAATTATAAAATATCAGTCATATATTTGGCAATATTTACCAAGACTATATATTAGCTAAAAAAAATATTTCTCTGTCGCAAACATTTGCTGGTTACTAATTACCAAGTCATGTATTTACTTAGCAGAAGAAATTCTGCTTTGTAGCAAACGTTGGCTTAATACCTATAAAAAATTATTAATATTTAAAAATATCGGTTTATAAATAAGCAACACATTATATATAAACTTCCAACTAAGAGCTAGTTGTGTATGCTAGCAGTCGCAAATAATTTTAAAATTTCAAGCCATTTCAAAAAACCTGATTAATGAACTTGGTCTGCAAAATCGCTAATGTAATCATCTCACCGTCACGGACTATTTTAGAATCTAACTGTGGGTCTTCTTCCTGCCATTTCAAAATTGTTTTTAACGATTTACGTACCAAGAGCAAAAAATGTTGCAAAATGAACAGAACTTTCTTTTTTGTATAGATTTTTCGAGTGCAGGAATGATTTTCGGACTAAATCCTGTATATATATTGGACTAACAGATCATTGTACGAGAACGTAGCTCATGTTGAATGGTCATCGCGCACATACCCTCAGATGCGAAAAGGGCGTTTCTCAAACAAATGCGTTTCGAGATAGTTTATGTTTTGTTTTGCTTATGTCAATTTGTTGAAATACCTGCAAGATTGAGATAGAGGCAGACTTGGGTATTTTTGAATTACATTTTTTTAAATTACAATTACAAGTAATCGTTCACTTGTAATTGAAAAAGGAAATTAAAAGTAATTGTAATTGAAGTTTTTTCAATTATATTAATTTCAATTAACATTAACATGTAATTGTAATTGAAACATTTCAATTACAAAATTGCAAGTAATTGTAATTGCATATGTTATTAATTACCAAATATTATTGATTACGCCCAAGTCTGGATAGAGGACTTGGACTTATGAAATTTTTTATGTTTGAACTGAGAAATTTGGAGTAGAAATTGTATTGCCGATACAACTGCGCTGTTGGCTTGACAAGGCCCTTAAAGTGGCAATGCCTATATCAGGGGCTAATGTAACAGGTGTTTTAATGGTGTCACCAGTTATACGCGCACTGACACTTTTGGAGTCAGTCAATGTGACAAAAAGTATCAAATCAATGAGTCTACAGCAAGTAAGCACTGGCAAAAGCAATGGCTTCTCAGTTCTGGTTTTTTGTCTTAACTCATTAATTTATTTTTTGTGTACTGCACATAATATCGGGATTAAATTTCTTAAGCGTTCATTAAGTCAATGTTAAAAATTTGATTGTTCGTTGAATCGAATTTTTGTTGAACTGAGTGTTCGTTATATCGGGAGCTGATAAATTATTATTATTATAAACAATATCTTATCGTAACGTTATCTTCTTAATAGTTTTGGCATTCATTAAGTTTTATTAAATTATATTGATTGCAAAAATATAGCTTCCAGAAATAGTCAATGCTTATCTCTTTTTATACGAGTATACATACCTAAAACTTTTAAATTGCTATTTGTATATTCAAAGTTGATCAATGAGTATGAGAAAGAAAAATGAAAATACTAAAATTATTTTTGATTAAAATTTATTTTTGAAAACCAATTTCAGGTGATTTAAATACATGCATTATAATGCTGTTTCTAGTCAGATCGTTTAAGTAGGCAGTTGCTCACTGGTATATAAATTGTAATCGGGAATGCTGGTTTCGTACAATCTGAAAACTTAAAAATAAACAGTTTACTAGAATGCATTTAGTTATGATTGTATATTTGAGTATATTTTAGTGGCCGTTTTCCAGATATTATTAAATAGAAATAACTACTTCTCGACTACAATAGTTTTATAGCTTTCACAAATTCGATGCTGGACGATAAGTCAGATGCCCTTGGCAGACTGACTCACAACGATTTTAAGATTGGTTGTTGAAATGTTGATAGTTTTTTCACTGTGGGGGCTGGTTCGGATTATAAAAACTAAATCAAATTGAAGAACTTGTGAAAATATGAAAACATATAAAAGCAGAATGGTCAAAAAATGGTAGTTTCTAAAATTATTTAGGCGTAAGGTTCCGGATTCTAGAAATTCCGATTCTGCTAGTCAAAAATCAGAATAAAATATGATATTGAAGGACTTCTAATGAGTTATATAGGAAATAATAGTGCCAAGATTCTGCCCTTATAGGATTTTCACATTTTTAACAGGGGTTTGACAGCTATTATGTGTCAAAAAAAGGTTAAAATTGCAATTTTGCTTATCAAAGTTTTCAGTATTACAAAATTTTGAGTCCAAATAGATTAATTTTGAAGTCGAATTTTTTCGCTAAAAAACTGGAAAATGCCACACTGTGTGGCGTGGCAAGTAAAGAAAAGTATACTGTATATGTAAATTCTTGATCAGCGTCACCATTTGAGCCGATTTGGTCATGTCTGTCTGTCTGTCTTCTTGTGGAAATCACGATCACTGGAAAGCCATGCAAGATAATTTGATGAAATTTGATATCAGACAACGCTTGAAAAAAAAAATTCATAGGATTGAAAATGTACTATATCGGTTGCCAGACAACAAACAAACAAATTTAAAAAGCGCATAGAGAGTTATGATAATGTAACCAAAATCCATAAGCTTAATATTTATTATCTGGCCCAACTTTGAACAAATTTCAATAAGAGGGCTGTCACCCACGCTGCAAGCAAATATATCAAACGGTCATGCTGGTAGTGGAACCAAATTATATGTACAAAAATATTAGAATTGATGAGCTCTGAACAAAAGCTAAGTGAGTTTCGACAAGAGGGCGTGATACCTCCCATACGACAAAAACGTTTAAGCGTTATACTGCTAGAATAATTTAAGTTAGTGAATCTGAATTTCACACTATTACTAGGAATGGTTCGGAAAAGCTCTGAAAAATAAATTGGATGAATTTCAATAAGAGGGCGTGGCATCAGACAAAACACATGAAACATACTGCTCTTTAAGAAAAAATTGTAAAAAAAATACTAGAAATAGTTAGGACATTCAGAAGATGAAAAGTTGACAGACTTTGAAAACAGGTCGTTGAGTGCTCATAGAAGCAAAAACTTATAATCGCTATATTCCCTAAGTCATTTGCAATATAAGAACGTTTGCTTTTTCAATAAAAGTTTAAGACAAACACTCATTTTTGTTATACGGTGTAGGGTATTTAATCTTTTTCGAAACAAGAGATAACACCCATAAAAGTTTCTTTTAAGATCATAAAATAATAAACATGAAGTCTGTCCTGTAGATTTTCTAGTCATTTAGTAAAAATATATATAAAAAAGCAATGTGCTCGGTAACACGCTATACTGAAATAAATTAAAAATTCTTTAAGTAAAAACTAAATTTTTTTATCAAAAAGAATGATGTATAAAAGAATTTTAAGAACTTTGAAAGTTCTATTTGACCCTAGAGGTCAAAATTCTTCGAAATAGCACGTTTTTAAGGACTTTATTCCATGCTTTGTGGACACTTCTTAGAGGACGTCCATAAATTACGTAAGTCAAAATAGGGGGGAGGGGGTCCGGAAAATTCTCACCAAGTCTCATCCGGGCGAGGGGGGGTCACTAAAAATCTTACGTCAACTTTTTAATGCAGAGACTATACACTATTATAGCAGATTACAGTTAAAAATCATAAGGCAAGTCTCGTGGAATGGAGGGAGGGGGGTCCCGTCAGAGCTCACCAAAGAAGGGGAGGGTCCGAATTTTGCTTAGTACTGCAATTTTAATTTGAAAATTTTTCATAACAAGCACCATTGATATAGACCAGCGGTGGGCACACAAATCTAACAAAAGAGCAAAACAACAACATCAAGCAACAACAAACGAAATTTTAAAGTTTTCTTTACTTTCATTTCCAAAATTGCCATTGGCACAAAAAAAACCAAATTACACTACAAACAAAAACAATTGCTACATTCGTCAAGACCGCCGTCATTTATGCCTTTATGTTTTGGTTTTGTTTTCATTTGAATTCAAGTCAACGCTGTGCCTCGATAGCGTTGAAATTCTGCGAATTTTGTGCCTCGATAGCGTTGAACTCTGCGAATTTTTTTTTGCTTGCTTGTGCGTCGAATAACGGTTAGAGCAATGTGAGCAAATAGAGCCACTAAGTGCCCTTCACTGATATAGACAATAGTCCAAATATGGGTATTACAGTATGTAGACCTTTCGTGCCACTCGAGTTCGATTTGTAATCATGATTAGTTAGTAACAGTTGTATCTGAAAACTTTTTCAGATGGTGATATTTTATTGTTGAAATTGCGAAAAAAATGTTCGTCACAAAATTTTGCATTTTTCATCTCAATAAAATCAAAAGAAAATCCGCATGATCCTTGTAAAGAAGCTTTTTTATAGGAAGTTGAGTAAGTTAAGCAATAATTTGAGCTTTGATCCAATAAAATGCTTTAGAAAAATTCCACTATGTGCAACAAATAAGCAAAAGAATAGACTTTCAATTTTAATGCTGGCGAATTTAATAGAAATAAAAGACTTATCAATCAACTGATAAGTGATATCATGTACACAAAGCTTAAGCAGGCAATGACCGTGACGTAGTATCGACCGACTGTATTTTGGGTAAACATATATTGTATTTTATTCCTTTTGTTCAGAGATATCATATCATATCTTCATAATATAAATTCGCGAGATAGTTGATATTAAACTCACCAATTGTGCGGACGTGTTTCTTACTATTGATTACGTCGTATTATGGATCGATTTCACACGCGCTTTGATAAATACACAAAACTATGGACTGGTCCAAAAGAGTCAAAATTTTTTGATGGTGATTGTTCGATTGGTAAAATATTATTTGCATTTATGCGAAATAATCCAACGAATATATGTCAGGTGGGAAATTGTGTTTTCTATTAGATATTTCGTTTGAAGTTCATTTATTGTGAAATATTTTCGTTAGATTTCCGATACTGATGGCACCGTTTTGTCCAATGGAGAGGCCATAGCATTCGCCATACGAATTGCGCAGCACTTGCGTTCACTTGGACTGAAGCATGATGATGTTGTGGGAATTATTGGCGGCAATGCAACTTATCTAATGCCCTTGGTTTTAGGTTGTTTATTGAATTGCACACCATTTCATGCAATTAATCCACATTTAGAAGAAGGTATGTTGAAAGTGAAAATCGTGAATTGTTCAACAGTTTAAAATGAATATTTTAATTATTATTTACTGAGCCTTCTGTTCAGTACTGTTAGTGTGAAAAAAAACACAAAAAATCTGATGATCTGTTCTATAAACACAAACAAAAAAATTACCTTCGGTGAGCTTGCCGATTTTACATATTAGCACTTGCACCTTCGTTCGTATCGCCAAATAAGCCTTCGACGGAGCGCTAGTCAAGAAATGTGTGATATCAAAAAGATTACAAGAACAATTTGCATATGAAGAGGGAAATGTAGTTTTTGGCGCACTATGTTTATATTTGTTGCGATGATTCTTAAATGGTCAACGCAAGAAGTAAGATATAGTATGCTAGTTAGACTATTAAATTTCGGCGAACAAAGCTTACTGATGATGATGACGTAGCGGTCATCGAAACTAGTATAAGCTGCTGGTTTGCCCAAAAGAAATGATTTGTTTCTTTTTATGCATTTTGCGCTGTAATTTTTTTTGTGTTTTTTTCACACTAACAGTACTGAACAGAAGGCTCAGTAAATAATAATTAAAATATTATGATCTGTTCTATAAACACAAACAATAAAATGAATATTCTTTTGATAAAATTTTTTACATATACGAGTACATAAGTACAAATATTTGAATCCAAATAATTTTCAGTTTCTGACATTCGATTCTATACTATAAATTTCACAAATTATAGCTACCATCAAGCACTTGTTTTGCATAACACGACCGAAAGTTATTTTCTGTGATGGCGATATTTACGTGCGTTTGAGTGCTGTTTCAAGAATGCTTAAGGCGAAAGTCTACACCTTAAAGCAGCACAGGGAACATTTGCCAAAAATTGAGGATATACTTGAGCCAACGCAGACAGAACTTTATTATATGTAAGTAGTAGAATTTAAGTGATAAAAATAGCTGTGCCTTTTCATTTAATCGGGTGAGATACATAAATACATTGCTGAACAGATATTAAAGATAATAGTTTAGATATCAAATTAAATATTGGAACTAATTAAAAATGATTCATTGAATAACAAAAACTTAAGCTACACCATACTGTTTGTTATCTTATAAACAACTTATGCTTCATTTTCACTCATAAAAGAATTGCTGTCTACAAAACAATTTCTAATAACCGTATCAGTCCAAGCGCCACGTATTTTTGATAGCTAAAGTACGAGCATAAGTTCGTCATTATTTCTGCCACTTCTGTACTTCAATAATTATCCTATTACATCCCATTTATGTACTTGAAATTGAATACGCACTCGACAGGAGAAGACTTAGCTTATCACACAATTTATCTGGCAGACATATTGCGGTGAAAAAAGCACTTTTCACAGGTTTCCCTGCGAAATAGAAAAAAGTCCCTTCGTATTTTTGCACAACAGTTTACGCCATAAGGTTTGTAATCGATTTTATCGAAGGAACGAGATATGTGGAGAAAGAGAAATCAGGTATAAGGACGGATGGAAGAAAGTTAGTTACAAGAGCTTCCAGGTTACTAATCGAACAATGTGAGATTTATGAGCGTTATTAAATGAGGTGGCACAGCTTTCAGTTAGATTTTCCTTGAGAGTATTCCTCTAAACGCGAAGAAGCCTCGAAAGCTGTGTAAACTGCGTAAACTTAGAACTTTTTCGAGCCTCCAAAAAAGTTTTTGTGAAGAAAAGCTTACGCAATCCTCAAAAACTTTCGAGGAAAATTTGATGCGAAAGCAGGCTCGAAAAGTTGGAAAGTGGATCAGTGTTGTTGTTTGTCGAAATTATTTGCTGCCAGCTTGAAATTTCTTTAGAAATTTGCACATAAATTTAACATAAGGATTTTTAAATATATTAAAAGCGCAAGTCTCAGAATTTTTGTTTGTTTTCCTATTTGTGTCATTAACTTAATTTTACCTATTTCGATACATTTTTTCTTTTTGGAGTGGTACATTTTTTCATGGCTGCGGACATACTGATTAAACTGTAAAATTGCCATTCCTCATTCGTTTGCATTGATAGGGGTGTTCCCGTAAGAAAGTTCGAAAACCTTCGAGCTATACATGCTTTTCGAGTTTTCGCGTTTAGAGGAATACCCTTCTTATTGACATACGAGAATAGTCGCTGTTATTGTTCAACTGTATCTACTTTGGAAAATACCATTAAATATAAAGATTTTGTCTACGTCTCTAGGTGTATTGCTGGATACAGGTTTGATTGGCGCAAAAAATCTGCATTTCTTCGCCAAAGTCGCACTCAAATCATCAAAAGTTAGCACCCAGCGTGCGCTAAGCATACGCATGTCCAATTTCTTAGACAACGTATAGGTCGTCTATGGAAAGTTGTCGTTTTCATGCGTTTTATCGAAACTAAGTTGTCAATGTATTTTTATAGAATGTTTTGAACACGATAGTTGTTTCAGAAATTTTCTAGCTCATTTCGTTGGAGGTTTGACTTTTAAGCCATAATAGTTTTTCGAGCATATCTCGATATTAAAATGGTCATTCTTTTTATTACAAAATCCAAAGAAATTATTTTCAGCATTTCCTAAAAGGAAATCAATAGTACCTACTGATTATTCCGTTTCCATTGCGAATTCAAAAGGATTATCGATCTCTATTTGGATTAATTCATTTGCGAAATAGATTTTACAATCTGTTTGGAATTGACATTGTACGGAAATTTTGAAAAAGACCATTTCCATAAAATTCCCTATAGGATTGTTCCTTTCAACCCCATTTAAAAGAAATTATTACTTCACAGCTCTGTTATTATTAATTTTTGCATACTAAGTAGCTTCACTAAAGATTAATTTTTTAAACTTTTTTTACTGTCTAACAGCCCAGAGACTCTCATGTTAGGAGGAGATCAAACAGTTGCCATACTCTGTACTTCCGGAACAACTGGTACGCCAAAAAATGTTTGCATTTCGAATTCAGCATGTCTCTTTGATTACGGGTAAGCCTTACTGAAGAAAGCGCATAGTAATTGTTCTTAAGTATAAAATTTTATTCTCTCCAAAAACGTTTAGCTTTGTAACGGGCACAGATGTTTTATTGGCATTTAGTACCATTGACTGGTCTTCTGGTCTGTTCAATATGCTCTTCAGCTGTGGACATGGATCGACGCGCATTATCACCGATAAGCCATACACACCAGATTACTTACTCGAACTAGTCGAAAAATATAAAGTAACCATTTTAACGCTTGCACCGCAACATGTCACCTCATTGGTAAAGTCATCATTGATTAGTGCAGAAAAATTGGATACAGTGCGATTCCTAAGCATTGGTGGCGGGAATTGTTATGTACCGCATTTGCTGAAAATTCAAGAATATTTAACTCAAGGATTTGTCTCATATGGCTATGCCTTGACTGAATGTGGCGGTGTTGCTGCAAATATGGGTACAAGTCAACCAAGTTCAGTGGGTAAAATTGTGCCAGGTGTTAAAGTTAAAATACTCGATGATGACGGACGTAGCTTAGGTCACAATGAAACTGGTGAAATACTCGTACACAATGGTAGACTCTGGAATGGCTACTATGCAAATCCTAATGAATCGAAACGCATTAAGGACTATCAGGGATGGTTTCATACTGGTGATCTGGGTTATTTCGATAATGAAAACTTCCTGTATGTTGTGGAACGTAAGAAAGATATTTTAAAGTTTCATGGCATGCAGTATTCTCCACATGAAATTGAACAGGTTGTTGCAGAGCTACCGGACGTGGTGGAAGCTTGTGTTTTTGGCTTATGGAATGAAGTCGATGGTGATGCGGCAGCAGCAGCTGTGGTCAAAGTAAAGGGCAGCAAACTAAGTGAGCAGGATATAGTGGAATATGTGGCACATCGTTTAATTGTCGATCACAAGCAACTGCATTGTGGCGTTTTCTTTATGGATGAATTACCAAAGACTGGTAGTGGAAAAGTTGTACGCGATCAGGCGAGAGATATGGCATTGGGTAAAAAGTGGGTTGTTTATAAAAATGGTGTAGATAATTAGGATAGAAAGCGATATGCATATGTAATTAAATAGGCTAAGTTAAGATCAAATTTTTCAATAAATTATAGCAGCTCGTATTATTTAAAATAATAAAAATTCGGAAAATTTTTTAGTCAAAAGCTGCAAAAGACTCAAATTCATTTAGAACATGAGCTTGAGAAGAAGTTCTCCGGCAAATATGTTAGGAGTATAGTCGACATTACTGTCGACAAACACTGCACTTCCAATGATTAGGATTTTGCATATTTTGCAAAGTTTTTATTCAATATTTCATTGAATTTATCACAAAACACTTGTGAAGGTATAAATTTTATTTCTTTATAAATATTTACGCAAAAAAGCAAAATTTAACTTTAAAAATAAAACCGCACTTTCTACTAGAAATTATTACTAACGAGTGACAGTTGATTGGTGTTGCCACCTGCCATATCGAAACTAAATACAACATTATGATAAAGAGTCATGAAAATTACTCAACTTGTTCTTCAAGCCCATAGAGTTGGCTGCAAGTTGCGTCTACATTTTTTATCGTCCTTGGTGTATGTCTAAATAGATTGCCACAGCCATATTAAGGCTTTTAAAATTTGTTCACAAAAAAATTATAAATTGCTTTTACAAATAATATGTCATTTAATTTTCAAAGGGAGATAAATGCGACAATATTGCACATTCAAAAATTTGTATTATGTATATGTAACGCTGTACGCAAAAATTATGTAATGATGACGATGATTTGGTTTTAAACAGCAACTGTTCTATATGAACGAAAAAATACTTGCAGTACTATAGAGCCTTAATTAAATTATTTATGACTAAGATTATAAATTAGCTGACTTTGTTAAAATTTAAGTCTTAAATTCGCTGATCATCTAAATTTCAAGCTTCATTTTCATCACTAAAAGTAAAGTAATATCTGAAATCAGTCAAATTTCTAACCATATATTTTCCATTCAAGCATGCATTCAAAAATACACCAGTAAAATCTAGCAATAATGCCTAAGAAACCAAATTATTATTATTTATTTAATATCATCCATAAGTGTAAAAATGTACTTAACTTACATAAGGAAAGTTATCCTTCTCGAATGTCCATAATGTGGGCATGAGAGAAAAAAGTCGAATACAGACTTTATCCTCCTAAAAACTTTTCTTTCGTACTTTTCGTTCTCATGGTACCCAAAAGAGAAATATTTGTTTGTCCTGCATACCTTATAACTACAGTGAGCTCGCGATAATATGAACATCCCAAAATATGAACTTACTCCAAAACATGAACTTTGTTCAAAAGCTCTAACATATGAACATCACTGTTTTGAAAAATTTGTAAAGAATCTCAAGCGCTTGGTAATTTGGGGAATCTCCCAGTTACATTTTCAATTTAAAATGTCTATACGTGTCGCTCGAAAATGCTTACATTTACATATACACGTTTTGTTTCCTCTTACGTAAGCAATAGCTTAGAATTTCTGTCATTAGTTAGCAAGCTTAATTGCATCTCAATTTTTTTTTTAATTAAATGTTAATAATTCTTAAACATGCATAATGTATAAGCTTTTGACTTAAGGAGAAAAATCAGATATTTTGGAACTCTTACAAAAAGATGCAAGTGCTACATATTTAGCATAAAAATATGTCGTGACAAAGTCTACAATGTGTGAAATAAGAAAAAATAAAACTTTGAGTCCAAAAATTAAAAAATTAATACATCGATAAATATATATTTTGAAACTAATGAAACTCGATTTTTGTTTTCAACTCTTGTGCCTTTGTAATTATGAACAATCTCGCAAAAATAAACAGGCTTGGTTTCAATTAGTTCATATTATCGCGAGCTCACTGTATCTGATGAGCCAAAATAAAAAGCGATAGTGATATATTAAAAAAAATCGATATCTTAAGCTTTAAATTTGGATTTGTGGGCATTTAGAACTTAAATTTTTAAAACGGACCAGAACGGCTATTTTCAGGCTAAAATATGACTCATTCTCAGGACAACGACCACATAGAGAGCTGAAATTTGGCTGTGGTGCTATATGTCAAAGTACTTTGACGGTTAAGCTGGGAATTATTTAAATTTTTTCAACTTATGTTTTAACAATATTTCTTGATTTTAATAATATTAAACTGGCGGTCAAGCAGAAAAATATATATAATAATCAACATAATAATAAAATTACATATCGAATGCAGTAACTAACGTTACGTTCTTTATTTTTGACCGGCAGAGCTCCTATGTTGTAGCTGAGATAAATCAGGTGGCAACACTAAAGAACTGTTACTCGTTAGTAATAATTTCTACTGCAAACTGCTGCGGTTTAATTTTGCAAGTTGAATATTTTCGTAAATATTAATAAGTAAATTTAAAGAGAAGTCAAATTAATGTCTCAAGTGCCTTGTGATAAATTCAATGTCGGCTGCTCTTATATTGTAAATTTAAAAATATATCGTAAAATTTTACTGTGGCAAATCTAAAAACTTGTTTTTTTCTCAATTAAAAAGTGTTTGTTCCATTTATAAAAAAATTCACCCATCGCATCCGCTGTGGTTAAAGTGTTTTCAAAGACTATGACAATTCTTAAGGTTTAAAAGGTAAGTGACTTATACCGAAAATAACAAACAGTATTTTTTCTTTAAGTCATCATTTTCTTACGTAGTTTTTGAGTTTAAAAAAGAATGTATAATCAAAAAGTGTTATTTAAATATAGATATGTTCGGAGATATAGCCATCAGAAATTGCGGATATAGATTTTATAAAAACCGAGTGCCAAAAGACCGACCCTAGTTCGGTTTTTTGTTTTGAAGTTTAAAAAGTCGAAAAATATGCAATATGTTGAAATAAGGTTAAATAACGGGTGATTTTTTTGCTATTTGTTTTTTTAGTGTAAATTTTTTGAAATCTCACGCGTGATTCGCTAAATGTGTTAACAACAAAAATGATCAATAAAGTTTGCCATTTCACCAAAAATAGACTAACAAACGAACAGCGCTTGCAAACTATTGAATTTTATTATCAAAATTCATACTTCGTGAGAAATGTGGTTTTTCATTCTTCTTTCATTTCATTTCTTCAGGGACGAAGCTCATTTTTGGCTCAATGGGTACGTCATCAAACAGAATTGCCGAATTCGGTCTGAAGAGTAGCCAGAGGCAGTTCAAGAGTTGCCAATGCACACTGAAAAATGTACTGTTTGGTGCAGTTTGTGGGCCGGCGGCATAATTGAACCGTACTTTTTCAAAATTAATGAAAATCGCAACGTTACAGTCAATGATGCAAGGTATCGTGCGATGATCACCGACTTTTTTGACATGCCACACCGCACGCGATACCATGGCTCTATTGAGAGGCAAGTTTGGTGAGATTTGACCTCACTAGACTATTTTTGTGTGGAGCTACGTGAAGTCTCTCGTTTACAAGGATAAGCCAGCCACAATTGCAGCCCTGGAAGACAACAGTACAGCTGCCATTGGTGAGATACTGGCTGAAATACTGGGAAAAGTATGCCAAAATTGAAGCTTACTCCATTCAACATTTACATGGAATAATCTTTAAAAAGTAAATGGCGGTAATTGGTGTATCATTCCAAATAAATATTTTATTCACTATTGCAAATTTTCTGTTCTTTTTTTAATTTTCAAAAACCCAACGCAAAAATATACATAAGAATATTTGAAAAGCTGAAAGAGGTTGATGAAATATGGAAAATATTGTAAAACGTCAAAAGAGGTTAAAACAGTATGGAAAATGTTTAAATGGGTTTGAAAAATGTTGGAAACGTCGGAAAAATATGGAAGAGATTGAAAAAAGTTGAAAGAGGTTGAAAGAGGTTGAAAAACTTGAAAAAAAGTTGAAAGAGGTTGAAAATCTCCAATCTTGAATTCGGTTGAAAAAGTTGAATGATGTTGAAAAAGTCGAAAACATATGGAAATATTAGAAAAAGTTGAAAGAGGTAGAAAATTGAAAATATCGAAATAAATAGAAAGAGGTTGAATAAGTCGATAAAATATCCAAAATGTTGAGAAAATGTTTCAAAAAGCCTGATAAGGTCGATAATATATAGAAGTGTTGAAAAAGTTGAAAGAGATTGAAAAGCTCGAGAAAAGTTGAAAAAGTTGAATCAGGTTGCAAAGTCAAAAAAGTTGAATAAGGTTGAAAAAGTCAAAATAAATTGAAAGAGGTTGTAAAAATCGATATACTCACTTTAAATTTTTTGAACTCATCTTTTAGAAACCTTTAAGCCTAAACCAAAATAGACGAGACGAGACATAAGGAGTAAGTTCGAGTGTATGTAAACCAATGTTGATAGCCAAAATGAACCTACGTAATTGATCGAAAGTGAACGAAACATTTTGACGAGACGTAAAGTTCCGTAAGAACCGAACTTCAAAACGTTGCTACTCGTCATAACAGCTTTTTCGGTTCGTTGGCTAGCGTAACATTTTGGGTTAAATGTCAAAACAGACGAAACGAGTGCAAACGTTCGTTCAATTACTACGGTCTCGTCACGTCTATTTTGGTTAAGGCTTTAGAAATAACTGATCTCTTATTTGCGCTGCACTCATGCCATTTCAGAGACGATTCTCTCTCATTGCTCTGTCGTGGACAAGTAGTTTGCGAACAAACATTTGAATTTTTAAATAATTAGTAGGGTCTTTCAAATAGTTTGCTATGGTATTTCTATACCTATTAATTTTTTTTTTTTGATTTTAATAATATTCGGATTCATTTCATGACCTGTTTTGATTTTTACTTGTTCCGTTTTACTCGCGTGACATATTTTTCTTATAGAAGTATTTGATTTATTTATAATTTCTAAAATATAAACTATTTTACCTCTTATTTATTCCTTTTTGCTTCTTTCCTTCCTTTGGTTTTAAAAGCAAAAATTACACTTTTTGAAACCAAATTTACAGTTTAAATTAACAACTTACCGCTTTAACGAACAATGCACATATGAATATTTCCTTCGATATGAAAATTATGAGAGAGAAGGCTTCTTGATATCAGTACTATTTTGAGAGTAAATAAAATAAGTACGTTGCAAATTACTTTTTACAAACTGTTCTTGCTTTCTGCATACTTTCTACAAACTAACATTTTACTGATATTTTCATAGTAACTTTTTATCATTTTAAATGTATAAAAATATTTCACGCACATATAGCTTTTTCGCTGAATTTTTAATATAGGATTATAAGTTGTGTAAGTCAATTATGATAAATAATTATTTGGTCAAATTTGAACGAATCACAATCTTGAAACCATACAGCTGCCATTAGTCGAGTCAATACCCCATAAGAATTTTACAAAGGATATGTAAAAAATTTTATTATTTAAGCATTTTGGTGAGATTTTTTTTTTGTTGGCCTGTGTAATTATTCACTCTAACTAACAGTGCATGTATTACTTTAAAATATAATGCAATTAATATAATTTTTGAACCAAAATTAAATTTTTTTTTCCACATACATATATTTTGTTAAGGGAAATTCTTGTAGTGGCAATTTCTTATTAAAGTGTATTAAGATGAATGTAGTGAAAACAACAAAGGATTTGAGCTGTTACACAAGAAACCCCATAGCTCTACTCGCGGAGAGACGGAAAAATTCCTTATATATAGGCCAAAAAAATGGCGGTAAACTTTTTTTTAATACTTCCTTATGCGTATATTAGGAAAATCGAAAAAAAAAATTTTAAAAAAAATTATATGTATGTACATAAATAAAAACATTATAGGTATTGTATGTAAATAAAAAAAAAAAAAATCAATTGTTCTAAATTTTTTTAGCCAAAAAAAAAAAAAAATTAAAACTTTGCAGCTCTGGTAAAAACCCTAGGAGTATTTTTTATTTTATTTTTTTAAATGAGGATATACTCGATAAATTTTCGAAAAAAATTTTTAGAACACGCCATTTATTTGAACATGTCTAATGTACATTTATCAAAATAAACAAAATTCACAAATTCTCATATTTCTCGCATAAAATAAAAATTTTTTAAAGTTTACAAGAAAGTTTTGTTGAACTTTCAACTTTCAAATTATTATTATTATTGTTTTGTGTCGTCACTATATGCTTAATCTGCCTTCGCATTACTTTACTACTTCCAGTCTTGGGAAATGTTTTCATAAAATAAACTCCACCATGTAAATGCAAATGATATCGTAATTTTCCAGTGACATATTGCTTTATATCAAATTCAGTTAAACGACTTTTCTGCTTTAAAATTACGGCAGCTGCTGCTCGATCCCCGTCAATGTCATGCGGAATATCAAAAACGCAAACCTCAATAACATCTGGCAATTCTGCTATTACTTGCTCAATTTCACTGGGTGTGTACGTTATTCCGCGAAATTTCAATGCATCCCTTTTGCGATCAACGATATAAAGATACGCGTCCGCATCGAAATAACCCAAGTCACCGGAGTGAAACCAACCATCAGCGTCCTGCATAGCCGCAGTTTCCTTGGCGTTATCAACGTAGCCACGCCAAAGACGTCCATTGTGTACCAAAATTTCACCAACTTCGTCCACACTTAAGGGCTGGCCGACGTCATTAATTATTTTCACACGTATTTCTGGATGTAGCTTACCGACCGATTTTGGCTTTTCAAAGTTAACATTGAATGCAGTACAACCGAATTCTGTGGCTCCATAAACAATGTGTAGGAAACCATCTGTTAACATCTCACATGCCTGTTGTATGATTGGTTCTGTAATAACGCTGCCACCGGATGTGATCGTGTGTATTGACGTAAGGTCTCTTGGCTTATCATGAAAGCACTTGACCATTTGAGCAAGTAAATCTGTAGCAACTGTAATATGGTTTATTTTATATTTGGGTATTAGCTCAAAAATCAATTCTGGGTCAGCTGGTGCTGATGTCACAATTCGCATAGAACCCGAAAGCAGCACAATGATGGCATTTGCTATTGAGGTTATCCAACTCAGATGGCTAAACGTGAAAAAGGTGTTATCGTTATTGAGAGGCCTGAAAGAAAAAATTGATAAGACTCAACTCCACGTAACTACTTTCTGATATATAAGTGGTATTGTGTGAAGCAGATTTCAAATTTTGATGCATTTGGAAAGTTCAAGATAAATTTTAAAGAAAAGCTATCTGATGTATACCTGTATTCAGCTAAAACCTGCAAGTTTGACATATGCATGCATTTGGGTATTCCAGTAGTACCAGAAGAGCCCATGTAAATTAATGTTTGATCTGGACCATCTTCGAGATTTGTCGGTCTAAAAAATCATAACGTTATTTTAAGTGAAAGCATAACGAAAATCAAAATCATTACTGAAAATCATTCAAATCGATTTTGACTTGAAGTAGTTCATCCAAAATGGGTACACCCGTAATATGTTTATCAATAGTGTATATTTTTGGTGATAATTTTATAAGTTTGCAGCTTTCTATTAATTCGGCATAATCCGCAGCATCGGAAAATACAAGTTTAGGTTTAGTCAATCCAAACAGATGTGCAATTAGCTCTACAACACAAAAGAAAAATCAGTTAACTATAAGTAGTTTCATTACTTAAAAATCTTTGCGCTTACTTCTGTCACTTTGTGGGTATAAAGCAAAAAATGGTGTACAATTTAACCAACAACCCAACACAATAGGTAACATCATAGTTGAGTTTTTAGCAATAATTCCAACGACATCATCTTTTGTCATATTTAATTTACGTAGATAAAGTGCTATTTTGGTACCAAGTTCAAGCACCTCACCATGTGTCAATATCGTGCCGTCGGGATCAGTAATCTAAAACAAATTAATCACCCATGTGCTCTTAACTTGACACAATTTCAAAAAAAAAAAAAAAAAAAAATGGGAGGGAGCACAAATTAATCAATAGTTGCTCCAGATGTAACATCGTTTTTTTTTTTCAAAAATGCAATAAGACGGACCTGTTATGGTGGCCCAAAAAGGACCACCTCAAGAAAATATTTTTTCTATTGCAAACAAACTCAGTATGGCAATTATTATAATGATCTATGGCACACTTTTGAGACATTATAATGAAATGAAAAATATGGCATCAAAATTGCCAAACAGGGTGATCCAAAAATCAAAAACTTTACATTTTACCTGAGTTCCGTCACATTGTAAATTTTTGAAAAATAAATTACATTGTACCTATTGTCAGCGAATAGTTTGAGCCATCCTATTTTTATATGTACGTTGTGACATATTTTGGATAAAAAGGTAAAAGCAAAAAATAAAAATATCTATGGTTGGCTCACCCTTTTACAAATGACTGGGTAAAATTTAACTTACTTGACATATCCGCTCAGAATTGATTTTCATCCGTTCGAATACTAGTTCACCAACAGATTTTCTTTGGTCGATTCCCTCGAGCTCTAAGTATTCGACAGTTTTCTTTGGACCCAACCATATTTTAAGCTCATCATCGTATTTGGTTTCAAATTCCATTTAAACTATTGTTGTTTACCTATCAAAAGTTGTGCTCAGACTATATTAGTAAATTTTTTAGTAATATTTTTAATCAAAACTATCGTTCTATCTATTGATAACCAATTATAACATAGATTAACGAATTGGTTATCGTTCATAGCCAGTGGCTTTTCTTGGTTGTTTTCAGAGCAAAACGAAATTAAAAATTTTCGCCCTTTTAATTTATAAATTGGAAAAAAAACGATGAAAATTTCTGCTTGTTTGACAAACAACTTGATCAATAATTTGATGATGTGAACGATTGTCAAATTTTTTACTACAATTTTATCATTTGAAAAAAGATTCCAACGAGAGCATATCGCGCTTATAAGAAAATGGTATAAAAACTAAAATTAAATAAGTGAAAGGTGTAATTTTTCTAATTTTTTTACTCAAATTCCAAAAAATGAAAGCTTTGCAGCTCTGGTAGCACCTAGCAGTTTTTTAATATAAAATTTTGAATTTTCAGCGTTCCCGAAGAGTTCTAGAACATGAGTTTTTTTGAACATGTCTAATGTACATTTATAGTTCTTTGTAAAAAGTAAACTGACAAGAGTTTGTTAAAAAATTTGTTTTATTGGTCAAAAAACTGGAGCTGTCAAAAGGGGATCTTATATTTTACTACGACACACAGTGGATGGGTTTGTATGGAACGGCAGCCATAAATAGTAATAATTGTGCTAGACTCTTGAAATTTGCTACATATATTTTTAAGGTAAAGACAACAAAAATTTGTCAATTTGAAAAAAATCGGTACCTCCCATAGAAAGGTTGGATGTGGTTAAGACTTTTTCTTCCAAATGGGTATTATTTTCAATTAATCTAGTAATGCTGATTTCAAAAATGTTACAAATGTTTCGCGATATCAGTTTTTAAGTTATTAGAGGAAAACTAAAAACACAGTGATAATAGTGCCAGAGTCTCGAAATTTGGCACATATTTTTCTTAGGTTAAAAACACACAAATTTGTGCACATTAAGAAATCGGTCCACGGACACGCCTACCTCCTACCACCTACAAAGGTGGAATGTGTTTGAGACTTGTTCTTCAAAATGGGTATCAATTTCCAATATAGTTTCCAAAATAGTTTTCAAGTTATTTGAGAAAAATTAAAAACTCAATATAAAAACCAAATTTGAAAAATAGATATACTTACTATAGTAGCGTCAATAAAGCATTTTCGTTGGAAGTTTGGATTTTGGTTAACCATATTTTCTCACATAATATATAAAAATATTTTTTAAGCCCGGGGACATATATATATTTTTTTTTCTGTTAGAGTTTGCAAACTTTTCTATTTTACCATGTTTCATTCTAATTTTTGAAAATTCCGTACAATCCATAAGTAAGCGATAAGAGAAAAATTAATTTTCTCGAATATGCTACATTACTGGATTTTGTTTCAAACAGCTTAACTAGAGCGTCCTATCTAACAGTTGCTTATATAAAAAATTTCATTGTATTTTTGGAGTACAAAGTTCAACTTTGAGTCCACTGTATCGTTAAACTCAAAAAAATTTAAGGCTTTAATAGTTTTTTTTTTCATTGCTTAAGTATTATCTGACGATTGTTTTAAAACAATTTTCAATCCCTAGCACTCTCAATTTCTTTCTATTTATGGTCACAATATTCCACTGTGTGATAGTCAAACTTTAGATTTTTTATTTATTTGAAAATTAACTGTCTGCGTTTTTGACACTTAAAACAATTTGACTGAAGAATATCGCATTTTATAACTTTTATTCCTGGACAGAATGATCAGCAGTTTATTTCTCTCATATATGTACATAACAAAGTCTTGGGAAAACAGACGAGACTTAGGCAAGTTTAAGCAACAAAAGGCGCCTTAAGTTGACTTTAAGCATTTAAAAAACTATTATTATAACAAAATGTATTGAAAAACGCAATCAAAATGTTTTTATTAAAATATTCAAGATATTTCTTCTTCATATTTCGATTTCTTCAATTCAATGTTTTCAAGTCAATCTTGTCAGTAAAAACATCAACTATATTAACAAGAGTGCAGCTTTAAGCACTTTCCTCAAAAAAATTTAATTATTCTATAAACAAGTAAATCGGAACAAAGAATATGACTAATTTTCCAGGTCATTGTTCGTCTCTTTACAGACTTAAAAAAAAAACCTTCTGTACATACCATTATTATTAGAATAAAAAAAAAAAAAATTGACATTGAATTTGTATACCTACGTATGAATGTGAAAACACAAAAATAAAACATTTGAAAAATCATGTCAAGATCAACACTGATCCCCCAGATACTTAAGAATTTAATTAAAAAGTTCAACGCAAGAGAAGCCCAATTTTCTCTCGACTTAAGTGGAATTTATTGAAAGCGAAATGTCTGTATGTTCAACATGTACCTACAACCAAAAGGGAAAATTGAAATAGGATTAAAATCCATTAGGATTTTGATACAGTAGCCTGAATTAAAACGTCATTCAGTGCGCATAAAGGATCAAATTTCAAATCCACTTCAAAACATACAAATCGAAATTGGTATTTGTAGTTATGTATCATATATGTATGTATCTTATTGAACTAATTGTAAAATAACAAGATCACGAACTCTGCACCCAAATTGCCGCACATAAATGTAACCAAATCAATACAGACAACTACGCTTGATTCTACTTAGTACGATCATTATTATCGGCATCATTACCATCGTCACGAAAGTGTTCCCACAAATCAACACCGCCACCACCGCATCGCCACGGAGTCAGTCAGCTTATAATCATCTGTAACTTCAGTCAATTAGAGTATAAAGTTATCAGCATGCGATCCCTTTATTATGGCAGCTGATCGTGTTCCCCACACGCGTTCTCATTTTATCGCCATCCTTTTTCTTTTGGACTCTTTGCCGCCGCTTGCTGTCAATGCACCCTAAATACTCGTGTACCCATACATACGCTGATGCTATCACCTTGGCGCTTTTCAGTCTCCTTCGATGATTTTGATCTGGTCCTTGTGCGTCAAGAATTAATTTTGTGATCGATATTTATGCTGTTATTTTAATATGTATCACCCTAAGAGATGTCGCCTGTTTTGTTGTTCGCGACCGGATGTAAGGTGTCAAAATATGAGGCACATTTTTATACCCTGTCAATTCTACGGAATTTCACATGAAAATTTATGTGCGCTTTCATGGATTGCAATTGTTGTGGATGTAATTGATGCGTGGCGTCTGTGCTATTGCAGCAGCAGAAGTGTAAAGGGTTTCAAAATAGAAAACTAATTTTATAATAATATATCATTTTTCTTGTTTTCATACGGAAATTTATTTATAGAAGTAGCAATAAGTAATGCGTATATTTTTATATTATATTATTTTTCTCTTAATTTTATCATAAATTCTGTGATAATTTGAAGGAGATACAAAAAACCAAAATGAAAAAATCAGGAAGTTTAACAAATTTTGCATAATTATCACAAGATACGTTCTCGTAATATATATTGTTTATCGGTGCAACGGTGTCAAGATGATAAGTGTTGCACGATTACCACGTAAATTATAGACCGCAGGCGCAACTAGTGCACGAGAACAAAAAAAGAATGGAAACATAATCACCTTAAACCAGAACATTGCGCAAGCAAGCGCATGTGCCAGAAGACTTATGTCTTTATCAAAGAAACCCTTTGCTTATTCGCAGTGCTGAAATACCCTTAAACCTTACGATCAAAGTGCATTTTATTCTCACATGAAGATGTTACCGTGAAAGGGCTTAAACTCAAATAAATAAAACTGCTGCACAATATAATAAGTAATGTTGCAGTTTTTTCTTAATTTTTGTTATTTATTACCAAGTAATCAATGTGGCGCTTGCGCCAAGTAGAGAGTAGGATACTCTTTAGTTTCAAGTATTACACAGTAAGAATAACACCTTCAAAGTTTTAAGATTTTTCAGTGAAGATTGACCCACGATTTTCGAAAATAACAATCACTTTGAGAGATCTTCACCTCCTTTTGGCTTCTCTTCGGCTCAAGATAGTATACATATATAAAAAAAGATCTGCAAAGCTCTCAAGAGACAAGACGCCCTAAGTATAGACTTCGCAGCCAAAGCTCAACTATTCACAAAAATCAGCAAATTCGTTGGAAAGATAATTTTTCGAAGATCATCAATCAATTACCTAAATGCGTTAGCAATCGTTATATGCCTCTCATTCTCTTTCAAGTTTTTCAAAAACAACACAGCAGCAGGTGCAAATCGTATAGTTGCCGATTACTAGAAACTTCTCCGGAATTTACCACCGCTGAGCTTCAGCATCCTGTTCATATCCAAATTTGAGAAGAAGAACGCATACCTATAGACTGGCTCATGATAACCTTGGTACAAGTCCTAGAAAAGTGGACTTTCCGAAATGTATTATGATATTGTTAATCCAATTCAAGTTCTTGACGAAAATTCTCCTCACCAAAGTCAGCGAAAAACTAGAACCGTTTATTCGGAAACAACCCGGAAACAATTCGGAATCAATCATAATATTTAAGCCTTAATAAAAAAGTTTCATAAGTATAAGAAGTTATATACGACGGGCAACTTTTTGTTCCTATTTTGGGTTCGGTGGATCAGGTGTGCACAAAAATTAGGTTTTCCATAGTACTGGACGATATCTTCTACATAGCTCAAGACTATGCAAATTGGGGCATTCAATGTACTTTCGCTATCACGCAATGGTATACGCAAGAAAAATCTACCACCATGAGATGTTCTTTAGAAGAAGTAGGTTCGAAAATCTCCATTATTCTATACATTAGACATGTTCAATTAAATGTCATGTTCTAGAATTCTTCGGGTGGAGAAGCTGTGAGGAAGGGCAGTGCAGAATGTAATTTGCTTGCAATTGTAGGCGGTGCCATGCCTCTTATAGGAAAATACGTTTGCACGGGAAAGCTAATGGACCGATTTTGAAGAAATAGAGATAGAAATAGTTATAGGGATTAGCCAACATTATGTCATGATATTTATTTTTGGGAGTGAATTTCAACCAGTGGGCGAACTCGAGTAAAATAAAAATCATATACAAACGCTATTAATAGTTTCATGATAGAAGAATCGAGCATAAATGAAATAGATTGGCATCGTCATAAGACCTGGTAACGACACCAATGCATTCATGCTAGAATCATCAAAGCGAGAGGCATATGAGTCAGCGGAATGCTTAAGATAATTGAAGATATTCGCTACTGATGGTTCACGATGAAAGAGTTTTTTTGGGGACCATATGCTCTACGAGAAGAAAAGAGGCGCAAAAGAGAGAGAAAGAGAAACTTCTGAGCAAAGTTATAATATTAGAAATACTTTTAAAAAGAGCCACACATAATAAGTGTAAAGGCCATACATTTGCGTATCTTCCTTTGGTTTATAACATTTTGTCGCCTTCCTCCCAAAATGCGATCTTATTTCAGCCAATTGAAGTCAGCAAACTTCGAAATTATGTTTTGGTCAATGAAGCCAATATTGGTTGCGCTGTACGGTCGACATCGAAGTCTTCTTTGCGAGCCAAAAAAGTCGATCATAGCGCTCAGCATTGACGGTAACGGTCGTTCCTTCGTCATTCTCAAAGAAATAAGACCAGTGAAACCGCCAAGGAAAATTATTTTTTGGGGATACAATGGCTTCTTAAATATCACTTGTGGGTTTTCGGAGAAAATATAGTTCAAGAAATCATAATTTAATACTTGTTGTTCCAGTGCCTATTCGATGTATCTTTGAGCATGCCATGATCGATAGGCTTCAATTTTTGCGAGAGCTCAACTTTATATGGATTCGGAAAGAATAGATATGGGTCTTCGAGCACAGTAACACTAAAAGTACCAATATTTTCAATAGAGTGTGCAATACCATGATGCACATACTTTAAATCAGTTTCCAGTTTCTGAAGAATATATTAAAAATCTTAACGCGTTGTTCGGTAGTTAAATGATCCATAATGTTAAATGGCTTACACTTGAAGCTAAGCAAATGAGATCTTAGATGATGTATACGTTCACCAGCCGTGAAATGACAGGGCTGCATTTTCTGAAACACGAAATAGATAACGCGTTATTTTGAATTGAATAATTTTCATGAATTAATGCGACTTTTTTCTCAATCTGTACTGTGCGGAAAATCTATTTTTTTTGTGGCTTAAATAACTGCTTTAGCATATAGTAGTATTAGTGAACAAATGTGGTATAAGAAGATGATGCTGTACCACGAAAAGGTGTTACCAAAGTTAACCCCATTAGATCTTTGATAGATGTGGTTAGCCACGTTCTTGACGACTATTATGTTGATCACTTAGCCAAGAGCGTTAAGACGAACAGCGTAGCGTTGTTTGCGTTTAACATGCTTGTTTCGTTAGCAGCACACTTTACTTATGATCGTTGTTGGTTGGTTGTTTTTTATGAGTAAAATTCATCAACATTTTTTGTGATCGACATATTGAAAATTCATAAAAAAGTACTGGTATCGACCATATACAAAAAGCTTAAGCAGATGGCTGGAAGCTACAATATGTTATGCTGGCGTTAGGTGTTGTTATTGTTGTTGTTGCTGTGAGTTGTTAGCAAGCGGTGTGATTGCTTTGAAAACAAGTGAGAAAACTACCTCAAAAATTTAACACCTTCTTGAAGATAAATCAAGCGAAACTGGAAATAAATCAACATCAACATTTAAATTGGAGTGGCAGTATATAAAAAAAGTTAATAGCGTGTGGAGAATAGAAATTTGGGTAATCAGATGGCTTTTTATGTGATAATATAGAACTTGAGACACTTAAAATAATGTGTGTAAGCTCGAAGATGCAAAAACTTCCGCAAGCTTAAACTAACTTAAATGTCAATTTCTATTTAATAAACTCAATCGATTAAATTGTTATCTTAATGGATTTCAAAATTGTTAAATTCAGTATTATTATTATATAGTCTAATAATATAATTGCAATCAATTAAATACCAATAACCACCCACTCAGTCAACACACCCCATTTAATTAAAATGCAACACGGAAATGTTCACTTCAATTAACTGTCTTAAATTACATTTACTTCTTTAATCTGGCGCCATCTTTCCAGAAAATCAATTTCATTAATATATAAATTGACATATGTTCCATTCCATTCATTCCGAACTGTCAGAATGTCGCCAAAGGCGGCAGCGTCGGCGCCACCATCAACATTGGCAAAGTCTCCAGTGATCTGCGTTATGTCCACATGCAAAATTCTTGATGCATTAAATTATTTTCATTTTCACATACCTACGAGTTAAAAATCTACAGTAATTTAATTTAATAATAATTTGTTTTTATTCAGCGCTAACAACAGCAATTAGGTTAAAACCTACACTTTGATTTTAAATATATTAATTATGATATTAAGCTGGCAGCTTTGCAGTTGTCAAGTTTTGCGTATTGACTCGTCATTCATATGTTGGCGGATTGAAATAAAAAAAACAAACTTAAGCGGACTACTTCACTTTATAGACTTATCACATCTGGATGAATAATTCGATTAATCCTATATAATCAAAATCTTAAGTTATGGATTAAAATGATGTACGGAATATATGTAATTTATGATCTGACCTGCTTGATCGCTACTGAATGCAATGTAGTTCCAAAGAGTTTTACAATCTACACTGTCTATTATTCGTACTACCTGCATATACCACACACAGCTTGGAAAGGCAACATTTTGAGGAATGCATTTTTTTTAAAGAATGAGGTCAACCTTAATTCATAATTGAAAAAGTCAGGCCAAATCACAAAATCAAAAAAATTAATTTTTCCCTGAAATGGCAAAAAGATATTTTTTTTTTTGCAAACAAGTCAATGTTTTTTTTTTGGTCAGCAGTATTAAAAAATTATGTCATAAAATGTTAAAAACTTAAATTTTTGTGCGGAAAATACTTTGAAGTCCTTGTCACAAAAATCGTTTAATTCCCAGCTATTTCAGAAATTTTTTAACTCCTGCCATGGTCCCCGCTTTGATATGATATTCCGGACTTGGGTGGGTCAATTCCGGTCACTTGACAACCCTGGGGTATAGAAACAAACACGAGAGTTTCCATTTTTTTAAAATTTAACAAAAATTGAGAGAAACAGATATCATTTAAGGTTAACAAGGGATTGAATTTCTTAAATTGCAGTTTGGCAGATAAAGAATGAAATATTATGGTGTACCGAAAATACCCAATAGCGTCCGGATATATTTAGCCATGAAATAATTACATGTCATATATGTATGCAGGCCCGTGCGCAGGAATCATCCATGGGGGGAGGGGGGTTTTAACTCGAACATTTCATGTTAAATTATGTTCATAAAAAACGTCAAAAAACGGTTTACCTTTAATATAGACATTTAATTATAATTAAGCACATATATACTACGCTTATTAGAGATGTTCAAAAATACATATGTTCTAGAATACTTCAAGAACACTCGATTTTCGAAGATTTATTCAAATTTGAGTACATCCCCATTTAAAAAAATAAAAAAAGAAATAGTCCTAGGGTTGCTATCAGAGCTGCAAAATTTTAATTTTTCGGAATTTGGCGAAAAAATAAAGAAAATTTGAATTTCTTTTTATAGTCCAGGAGAAATAGGGTTTGAACAACAAAATAATGCGTTACAGCAATCCAACAGCGGAATATTGTTGAACAAGCTCTTGTAAAAGAGGATAAACAAATCGAACCGACAGCAGCTATCCGGGGTAGAATAGGGTGCATTTTTAGAGGTAGAATTTCAAATTACAGTGTATTAAGGTGATTGCAGTGAAAACAGCAAAGGATTTGAGCTGTTACACAAGAAACACCAAAGCTCTACTAGCGGAGAGACCACCATGTTTCTCCTTATGTATAGGCTTTAAAAATAGCGGCCAATTTTTTTCGATACATCCTTATGTGTACATAAGGAAAATCGTAAGAAAATTAAAAAAAAAATATTATAAATAAGAAAAAATCAAAATTTTGCAGCTCTGGATATACACGAAAGTGAATAAATTTTCGAAAATCGAGTGTTTTTGAAGTATTCTAAAACATTCTATTTATTTGAAAAAGTCTAGTGTTTATGTTATGATTCGATATTCAGTTATCATTACGTAAAGAGCTAATTCTGCGAGGTACTTGAAAGCACTCGTCCAAAACTCTTTCCACATTGATTTCGATATCGCGATGTATATTTAGCCAGGCTAAGCCATTCAGCCGATCTTCGGACATAGTTAATCTGAGGTATGTCTTTAGACGACGTAGCGCTGAAAAGAAGCGATCATTTGTGACTGTTGTCACAGGCAAAGTTGCCATAACACGAAGCATTTGATGGACATTTGGAAACGCGTCTTCATTGCAAATATCCAGTGCTTCGAGAGAATTTTTGATGTCTTGCCCGGCAATGCGTTGACGCCAAAGTTGAACTTCATTTATCCACATGTCACGTAAACCATCATGCAAAATTGAAATATATGGCGCGAATAGATTTGTGCATGAATTTTCATTGAAGCTTATTTTTTTGAGAGTATGGTTAAACGCGCATTGAAAAAACGCTCGTGTTACTTAGCCTTAGCGACGCGCAGTGGTTCAAATCGTGTTTTTTGGTTCAAAAATAGCTAGAAAGCACAAATCTTGTCATAAAAGAAAAACTCGGGTTCCGACGATTTATTGGCTTTTTAGTTCTTTCATTTAAAAAAAAAAATTTGTTGTGTCTTTTTGATTATTCGTTCGAATATCAACAAAAACCTATGTGCGAAAATTCTCAATGTGGGGGGTTTGAACCCCCAAAAGCCCCCCCCCCCCCCTTGCGCACGGGCCTGCATATATGTATATGTAATATACACATATACCATATATGTATATCATAGGACATTGTATCAGATTGACATTATAATGCGAATGCAGTTCTAACTTATCTTCATATACTGCCTTCAGAAGCGAATAGGGCGTATCTCAAAAAAATGCGTTTCAAGATAATTGATGTTTTGTTTATTTCAATTTGTTGAAATACCTGTGAAATTGAGAGAGAATAAATTATTTTACGAGATTTTTTATATGTTTGGTTTAAGATACTTCCTAAAATTTTATAAGGACAGTGTACACTCTAAGAAATAAAACTTTAAATTAGTAAAATTACTATTTTAATAGTAGTTAATATACACATAATTTTGTGTATAAAAAATTTTGAATAGTGAAAACACACATCTTTCATGTTTTGTATGAAAATTTAATTATTTTACTATAAATGTGTGTTTTTCCCTTATATTTGGGAATTTACATTTTATTTTGCGTGAATCTACACAGTTTTTCGTGCATTAATTGTAGCTGTGCTGAATTGCCGTTATTTTTCTGGGAATTTACACAATATGCGTATTTTATAGTATTGTGTGTAAAAATTCTGTGTTAGCAAAGATTTAACACAACACGAACAGTTTTAGTCTTTAACCAGCGTGATCAGTTGAGTTGTTGTGCTTTTCTATAAAATTATTGATTTGAATGAAATGTACTGCAATATATTAAGTTTAATTTTGATAAATTAGTTAATTATGTTATATATATATTATCTATGCATTTATATATAATTATATTATATACACATGCTAATCATTTTCTTCAAATGCTGAATTTTTTAACTAAATTTGAAATAAAGAAAAATTTGTGCAAAATAAAAATATAAATTTTATTTCAAAACAAAATTCCGTAGGCTTGAATCACTATTTTGATAGTGTAATAATACACACTGCACGGGAAATTACTAATTATTTAGCGAAAAAAAAACACATTTTTAAGTGTGATTTTAACACAAAATCTGTAATTCAGTTTACACTTTTTATAGTGTAAAAAATTTATTACACAACTCGTGCGATTTTACTAGTATTAATATAGGTAACCGGTTTCCTACTATTATAGTAGTAATTTTTTCTTAGAGTGTACATAAGTTCAGCGGTACACTACGCTGAGGCAATCAGTATTTTGGCAACTATGCAATCTTCGCCCAATGATTTTTTCATAAATTAAAGTAATAGGGAATTTAAATTTTCAAAATATTTATGATTGCAAAGGTACGAGAGGGAAATTTTGAATAGACTCAGGATAAGACCTAATATGTTTTCGTTTTTTAATACTTGGTTATGTTAGATGCTACTTTTTTCCTATATTTTAAAATATAAATGAAAAATCAAAATCGTTTAATTTTTGTGAAAGACACAAACCAATGATGGAACAACGAGCAGTATAACGGAAAATAGGAGTTGCTTGTGATGAGTATGTGTTCAGAAAAAATGATGAAAAGGTACTCCTGCCCAGAAAGGAATGATTTCATAAGAAGTTTTAGATTGAGGATATTGAAAAGTCTTACGAGCTGATGAGCAAGATCCAGCATCCTCACTATTTTAATCTCTGAAGAAAGAAAACTTTCATAAAATTTATTTTTAACATTTTTTTCTGCATCCATCAAAATGTCAAAAACTTTCAGAAAATAATTTGGATGTCAATTTTAAAAACGTAATTGGACCCCAGTAAGCAAAATGTTATTACTTTATTCATCATTGTTTATCTAATTCTATTTTTAAACTCCAATACTTTTCTTGCGTGAACATCAAAAGAAGGTTTTTAAGGATGTGCGTGCAATTTTCTATTTCTGTTCGCATAAGTTCAGCAGGTCATTAGAACTGGTTGCGCATCAGTATCAACATGCGACAACTCTGTGAAAATACCATTAGAATAACAACAAAAACGGCAAGATATTATAACTTCCTGTACCAATTTTTTCTCCTTCTTCTTCTTCTTTGCGAATGCTTGTTCATCCGCAGTGGTCATCAGCATCATCTCTTGCCCCGTTTCCACGACATTTCAAATATCATGCAAAATAAATTAGTTTTCCATGTAGAATTGTCATTTATCGCGCTGCATTGCTTGTTTTCTATCTACGCATATCTACTTACCAGTATTTGTTGTTGTTGTGCTTTTTGTTGCCAGACATTCTAACATTTTAGCCGCATTTAAACCGCTAGTGGCGTCGGCTGGCAACGACTTAGGCGGCTTAATATGTAAAATTCTCTTTGACACTTTTTCCACTTGGCTGTGTAGCGAGCGGTGCAACTGGCAGCGGTCATTGCGATTGCGCAAACGCAAATCCAAAGTCAATGTCAATTGGCCAGCCAGTGCACGCTCATTTTACTGGTTGCTATCTACTGTTGCTCTTTGTCTCAACAGTTGGCTGACTGGGATGGTCACGTGAGTCAATTTGCAATCTAGACATATTTCCAAAACGAAATTTTTTGTCGGCATCATCTATTGGGTTATGTGAATTTTAAGTTGTATTTTATAAATTTAGAAAATAACGCTTTTATCTGATGTTGCACATGAAACTCTACACGTCGGCTGTACCATATTTTTATGCCTGGATTGAAAACTGCTCGGAATTAGCTTTTATTATTCAATTGAGATTTAAAAAATAAATCACTGTCGAATTAAGTTATTCTCACGCTAAATAGTATAATCATTTGGTAGTTTTACCTGGAAAGTTTTCCGGTAGTTTTGAAAATGAGTAATTTTATAGATTTCGATGTGCTCTTTCCGAATTTCAACTTTGCCACCTCGTATTGTTGCCGCTCGCGCCGCAATATTGGAAAAATTGTGCCTAAAAGCAGTTTTTTGACAATATATCCTTTCTGACTCATTTTCCGACAAAACATATCAGTACAAAATAAAACTAGAGAAAATTGCCTACAATTTATGTTATAATCTTTTTTTCCGTTAAGTCTATAGTTTTGGCGTACGAGTGCCGCAAAGTGTACTTCCACACGTGCTTTGGCCAAAACACTCATTTCCACACCACCTTGAGGTAGAGTAAGCGGCGCGTTCTTTTACCATGGCATACCCAGTAGGCCTAATCTACATGCATTTTACTATTCCAATGTTGTGCGCATTCTCCTTCGCTTCGCTGTTCCTGATGAACCAGGTGTTGCGAGTTTTTTACATTTTTCTTAAATAAAAATATTACCCGCTACACGGGTAATATTTGATCTATTGGTGAATATGTCACTGTTTCTGTAATATAATTATCAGCCGCAGTCGCATTTGTTTTCTTTCAACCCTTTGGAACTTTCAAGAAGCTCCCTCTGTGTTATTAACCTATTGAAAGGCTCATTCAATTTATCTTCTGTCTTTTGATATCTCTTCCATTCTGGTGAAAAGAACTCAAAATATATTCTTAATTATGTTCAAAAGGTGAGTTGTTATTCGCTTAAATAAGGACGATTGCTAGGTAAATTATTATGTAGTATTCATCGGGACTACTTAATTCTTCGACTTCAAAGCACTTTTTCGTTCATAACTTGACTTGCAGAGTGCGTGTTTGAAATATTTTGCTTTATCACGGGAAAACCAAAAGAGCTAATTGAATGAAACTTTCACATACAGGTCACATCTTCTTGCAGGCATCTTGCTATTGAAAATGGGTGAAATCGGTTAACTGACACGCCTACCGCCCATACCCTATGTATATATACTCAGTTCAATTTTGAAAGTTGCAGCGATTTTGATGAAAATTGGTAATTTGATGCACATGTGAACAAGATTAGGATTAGGTTAGCTTTCAAGTTTTCAAAGCTTCCTACAGGGGGCGGCACAGCTCTAAATTTTAACTTTTATATCACCATATCTCGTATGCCGTGCAAGATATTGCTATGAAATTTGGTAAACGGGTACAATTCAAATATATCGTGAATTGTGATAAAAGTGGGCGGAATCGTAAAAGTGGGCGTGACACTTTTCAACAGTTAAAAGTTTTGATTTTATATATCTCAAAAGTGGCTTAAACGATTTTCATAAAAATTTTGGAGATGATGCCGCTGGAAGCAGTCATCAATACAAGCTCAGCCACTTTACTGAAATAACTTGTTGAAGGGCGTGAAATCGCTATGAAATTTTATGAGGTGGATAAACTTGCTATAAGGTCTCTTATTACAAAAATTTGGTCCAATAATACCTGTGGGCGTGGCACCTCCCATATAAGCAAAAACGTTTATTGTTATAGACAGTGTGCTATAAGAGTAATCTTCACAAAATTTGGTGTATAGATGTCAGTTACCATAAGCTATGAAAATAAATGAATTTTGATGGGATCGCACCAGTGGGCGTGGCACCTCCCATACAAATAAAATACGGTAAGCGGCATACTTATCGAAATATGTGAGCAATCATACTAAAATTTGGTGCAAGGGGTTTGCTTATGGAAAGCTATTTCTGGATCAAAACCGGGCTTGATTGTACCAGTGGGTGTGTCACCGCCCTAAATTTTAAGTTTAACTGCGGCATATATCGCAAACTATACAAGATATTGTGCTGAAATTTAATATGAGGATGTCGCTCACGAATATAATTTATTGAACCAAAAGTGGGCGGAATTTAAGAAGTGGGCGTGGCATATTTCAAATTTTTCATTTCTATTCGATTTTTTTCAACATTTTCATTATTCTTTTGATTTTTTCAACCCTTCAACTTTTTCCAATATATCCTATTTATATTTGTTCGACTTTTTCAACCTCTTTCAACTTTCTTCATAAGTTTCTTTATTTTTTCGACTCTTTTATCAAATTTGAATTGTTTCAAATTTTTTCAACCTCTTTCAACTTTTTTCAACATTTTGCATATATTTTCGTCCTTTTCAACATTTTTCAATCTCTGGCAACCTTTCTAACATTTCACATTTTTTTTTCGACTTATTCAACCTCTTCAACGTCTTTTAACATTTATTTAAAAGCGACTTTCAGTGCAGTGTAGGGTATGTGAGTTTCGGCCAGGCCGAAGACAACACCTTAACTTGTTCTTTTTGTTACATGTCTTCCCAATAGAGTTCTTATGTATGGTCTAGTAGTGATCTTAGCTTTCAACAAACAATTGTTTTTTGTTTTAAATCGAGGCAGATATTTTTTTTCAAAGACTGAAAAATATTAGAAACTTTATGCAAAAACTCGAGCTATCTAGCAACAAACTAATATCTGTACACCATCACCAAAATTTTTTTTCATCAATAACTGTGACTTCGAGTGAAGGAGAAAAATAATAAGTTGTCAAAAATTGCGGACTTTCCTAAGTGTGGGTCCATTGGAAGGCATTATTAAACTTATTATAGGAAATGTCCTCACGTTTGCTTTTTGAGATTCTTTAGAGTAAGAAAATTCAAATAATTGACATTATGAAAGCAACTAAGCACAAATAGCCCCCGGTGAAACTAATGCATACTTTGACCATGTAACTAGGTGCGTGTAATAGAGGTGTTCCGGCCCCACGTTGGGCGCCATATTGTAAGGAATGCCTGCAATCAGCGTAAATGACTGGAGTTTGTATCTCTATATACATATATACAGAGAATGAGCGAAGGCCAGGGCACATACGAAATAGGAATCACACAAACACTCACACACATTGTATCCAAATGCAAAGTTAGACAGGATGCCCACAAAAACACATCACTGTCGAAAAAACTAAACGCTTCTGATATGGGGAAAGAAGGCCGGTTCGGGACCCATTGCAATCACTAGCAAAACAGTCGGCTGGGGGGTTCGTTGGCTCATTCTTTTACCCAGACATTGGATACTTTACCTTTTTATTATAGAGTCCCTGAATGCCACTTTAAAAGAAAAAAAACTAATCAATAAAAATAGTCTGAAATATCTAAAACAAAGCTGTAAATTGGACCTGAAGAGAAATCTAAACCAAAACTTAAACTGAGCTTCTATTTTAACCACATTATCTCACGGATGTCATAGAGATATGTGCATCTTAACCCTCCCCACCAAATGATCCTTTATGCGCACGAAATTAGTAAAAAGGATCCCAAAATTTACCAAATTTACTCTGCAAAACCCATTACCACAAGGAGCTTAAAATTATTAACACATGATTAAATTCAAATTATACTCAAGAATTTATTAAAGAAAAATTCATGATTTACTGATTAAATCAAAACTTTATAAGTTTATGAATTTTACAAAGTTTAATACTAAATATTCAGGAAATTAAAAATAAAAATATCTAAAAACTTACATATTAAGTTGCACAAAGTTAAACTCAAAATATTTGCTCCATGCATCAGTATATAACTTTTTATAATTTCTCTTATATAGTCATTGAACTCAACAGCATAAGTACATAAGGAAATGTGCAACTTTCTGCATGTAAATAGCAAATGCAAAATCAAAACAATAGAAAAGAATTACCGAAAATAAATTTATGACCAAATGTCAAACTGAAGGTGAGCGAAAGCTTCGATTCTTGATCTACTGATCATGATTTAAAGTTTCATTATCCGAAGCTTTAGCTTACTCTCACGCACTGAGCTTAAATATTTAGGTTAAAAATTATATGTAGAAAAATATAAGAAAGATAAACAAGAGCAAACTCACTTTTATCCAGAACATGGTGTAAGGCCTTTCACGATGTTGTTGCTGGGTATAGTTGTTTTTGTTGTTATTTGCATGCTAGAGAACTTTGGGGCTTAGGTTATAGAAATTTTTAGATTTTTTTTTTTTACGATACACTAATTTTAATTGAAGTTTTCTTAGCATTTTAACTTAATTGGAATTTGCAAGAAAATTGTTAACATACATATTATTGTATATTTGTTTTATTTATAGGGAACTTTTATACGAATTCATTTTCATAACTATAATTTCTTTTTATTAATTATCTCCAATCTAAAACATATCATTTTCTTGCATATTCAATTATGGTTTTTAATGCTTCTTTTCACTGCACTATTTTAATTTATAAGTTACACTTTAAGAACTTAAATTAAGACTTTTTTTAACCAACATAAATCTTGTTATTAAAGACTTTTTAGAAGATTTCAGCAATCTGTTATATTATAATAGGTAAATGCACTATTTTTGCGATAACATTTTTAAATTAGTCAAATTTTTCACAATTTAAATCAAAGGTTAATGAAGGCATTTTTATGAAATTTTAAATGATTTCTTTATGATTTGTTTAGGTTTTTACGATTTTTACTTAAAATTTGATTTAATTGCCGGAGGCTTGCACGAGATAATCACGATTTGTGTATTTTGGCAGAAAGTTAAAATCGACATGCCGTATGTCTGTCCGAATGACCGTGTCTAATGCCATGATGCCACTGAAACGCTGGTGTTGTTAGGGCGAACTTTGGCTTTGCAGATTCTCCCACTTCTTCTGCTCTGATCTAACGAAAGCTTTGAGTTTGGCAAATTGGTTTTACTTGATGATGCAAATTTTCGATGTAATTAGGGTGGTTAAATGATCATAAATGTTAATTGCCAGTTTTTATAGGAACTTTTGTATGCCCGAAAAAAGATGGTTTGTATAAATGTTGCTGTAAAAATGTGTGTGATTTATATAAAATAAATGCACGAATCTGTGGACAGTTGAATTATTAATTTTAGGAAAATTTCTTTAGTGTACGAAGTTCTTACCTTCCTTAGAAGATTCGTGCACTACCAAAATTACGAATGTAAATCTCGCAGTATTAAAAAGAACTATCTATTGTTAAAAGAAAAACTAAGTAATGCATGTAATCTGTTTTCTAAGTAATTTCTCACCTCTTTTTCAGTAGTCAGAGTTTCGACTCTGTTACTTTGTTTAAAAGTAAATTTATCAATTTAATTGAATTAAACTTTTCACAAATTTTTGCATTATTGCTTTGAACAATTTTAATATGAACTATATGCACTTATTTTGTAATTTTGCTTCTATAATTTAGGCACTTCACGACGACTAGTTCGGTTGAAAATTTCAATGAAAAGAATGGTTTACGTACCAATTTCTCAAATCACAAATCAGTCAGGTTGGTATTTCCGAATTTTAATCAAATTTTGCAATTTCCAGACTACCAACTACTGACGATTATTTAGTTTTTCTAAATGCAATTTGTTGTTGCAAAGACGATTGAATAATAATTTGCTGATCCACTAACACACAGAAATACTTTTGGTTCACCAATGTGAGCAAAAAGAAACGTAAGGTGGCCAGATGGCAAATTTGGTTAAGATGGGAAATTTTATACCAAATTCTATGAAATTATCAATTTGGCTAATTTGTTCATTACAACCATAATGATTTCTTTATCCTCTCTTGTGATCAACTTAAGTGATAATTGGATTTGTACAATTTATCGCACCATACCATCAAAGCAAAGTGCTATTATCATTTTCGTCTACCACATTCCTGTTTTTTTTAGTGTGAAATGACAAACATTTTTTTTTCAGAATTTCAAAGCAGGTTGATGCTGGTGATGGTGCTTGTACCACTCACAACATACAATCACCATAATGCTCAGTAATCAGATTAAACTTCCTTATGCAGAAACTGAAAGCGATGGACGGATGTCATTTAATATTTTGTTAAGGGTCACTTTTACCATATCGTTAATTGAGCTTCTTATCAGATAACTCTCACTGTCAGATCCGAGTATATTGGGCAAGTCAATGACATTCTTAAATTATACACATATGTACAATGTATATACATATGTACGAGTAGTGTAGCTTCTTTTGAGGAAATTTTGATATTGGGCTTGGACATTTGCCATTAAGATTTTGATTGATTAGTTGATAATCTCTGTGGATATTAAAATAAAATTTTTTCCACAAATTTTTTATATAAATCATGATTTTATTGCGAATATACTTAAAGAAAAAATGAGATCGAAATTATTCTTGCAACAACACGCTCCCTTAGCGATGGCGCCAATTGATCACAATTTCAATCGTCTGGCACATAAAACTGCATACTAATTTTGTGTGAATTTTTTTCGTCAAGCTCAAAATCATTTTGTGATTTTAATCATGCGTCAATAAAGAAGTGTAAATGATGACACTAACCCCACATACATATATTAGTGATGTTAATATGATCGATCATCATTCATTCTTGTGGAAGATTTTTTTGAAAAAGTTTGCATGATTATGATCATTCATAAAATGTGTTTATGGTTATGTGAATCGGAAATAATCTTTACATACAAAACTTATTTTCCTGAGCGAAATACAATCACCAGCCAAACTAATCCATTTACCTTAGAAACACAAAATAAGGGATTCTTCAAAATTTTAACACTAAGGGGATCCAATGTTTTCTAACTTATATATTTTCTTTAAGAAAAAAAAAGGTTTTTCTTTCTGATTTATTAATTCGGAATCAACGCCGAGGTCACTTTATTATGCAGAAAACCCTTGGCTTGGGTTCTTAGTAAATCTATGCAAAAAGGAAATTCTTACTTATCAGCTTGAAGGGTAGTTTTGTAAAAAGATACACAGTGACAAAAGTACTATTTATAATAAGAATTGGGCGTGACAATATCAACAGATGGAAAAATTTCAATTTATCATAACTTTGATAATTTTCCATTCTCTGAATTTTACAGTCAATTGCAGTAACCAATATTCATGTGAAATTTCACAAATCGGTTAATGCTTTATAAATAGGGCTACCAGATGACCTACTTGCAAAAGTAGCACATTTGTAAAATTTAAAAATTTTCAAAAAACACAAACAAATTTCGTAATTTTTACAAAAAAAGTATAGTAATTAGCAAAAAAAAATAAAAAAAAGGTCCCCATTACTACTTTCCCATACTGCCGTACTAAGCGAAAAAGACGTATCTCAAAAAAAAAATTATCCGAGATTCTTATGGCATCGGATAGCTTAAGAAATTACGCGTCTAATGAAATACTCTAAATGCCGGCATCTTAGTTCAATCATATAAAAAATCTACTAAGAAAATTTCCTCTATGTCAATTTTACAGGTATTTCAACAAATTGACATAAACAAAACATCAATTATCTCGAAATTAATTTTTTTGAGATACGTCTTTTTCGCTTAGTACGGCAGCATAGCACTAATTAAAACCAGCATTATTGCGTGTTTTTTTATTTATTTACATTGTTTCGATAAAATATTTTTTGTAAAATTTTGTTTATCGAAAGTATTTCAAGTGAAAAGTAGCAAAGTAGCAAAGCCTTGCAAAAGTAGCACTTTTGCTACTTTAGTATGCCATCTGGTAGCCCTATTTATAAACAAACATGACAAAGACAACAAATGGAACAATTTAACCTGGCTATTACCACATATATACACATATTCATATGTATATACATAGCCTCATCAGACCAGTTTTTGGTTAATTTGTAATGCGATTCGAACCCCCGACCATTCCATGAATTATATGTGGACGGCCGCTCAAATACTTGAGTCACGGAGGTTGTGCTGAACGACATGTACAAAGTGCTTATTTATATTATGTACATATTGCGCCATCTGTTGTATTTTTATTGTCATTTCTCGTTTGTTGCATACATATGAATATGTGTATATATATGGTAATAGCCGAAACATATGTCACCAATTACCAGGTTAAATTGTTCCATTTGTTGTCTTTGTCATGTTTGTTTATAAAGCATAAACCGATTTGTGAAATTTCACATGAATATTGGTTACTGCAATTGACTGTAAAATTCGATTAAAAATTTCAAATTAAACAATGAAGAAATAATGAAAATCCATTACATATTGAGGAAATAACGACAATCTAAAAAAAGTCCTTTCAGAATTTTGTAATTTTAACATACAAAGTTCAGATGACCATAACTTAGAAAAGTGGGGCTTTTCAGCAAAATAAAAATATATGGGTCTCTTAAAATTGAGCATGGAATGATACCTGTAAGTTTTAAGCAAATTAATGACATTGATGTGGTCCGCTTTAATCGATTTGAAATATAATTTGCATTTATGGGAAAAAATATTGCTTGCATTGATGTTAATAAAATACTCTAGTTATGACTTTTCTACTAACAGATGTATATTTAAAATTTTTGTAATAAAATTTTCTATAAGATAGGATGGCTAACTTTTTGTAACCCATATAATTGATTCCAGATAGAAGGCTTCAAAGTTAGAATTTGTTAAAAAAAACGAAAAAAAGCGTTTTTTTACCTATTTTCGATCATAGTAGCCTTAAAATTAATGCAATTTATACATTTTGTACCTTAAAATGTTTGTAAGACTCTATTCTGCACTATAGAAAAATTTAAAATTGGTTGGCTGACGACTAAAGTTCTTACAAGCATTTATGTGAAGTATATGCTCTCAAAAGTGCATTTGTTTGAGTTTTGCCATTTATATGGAAATTAGTGCCTATCGAAAAAAACCATTGCGATATTCAGATTCTACGGAAAATTTCACTATAGAAAATGTTATCGCCATTCGTTGTGAAACATTTTGTTGAGTAGTGTAATTAAATACAATTTTTTTTCCGGATCCGTTTTATGAACAAAAAATCGAACAAAAAACGAATTCGCATTTGAAGTCCGTTACGAATTAGAAACGAATTCGTCAATGCGGACGATCCTTCCGTTTTTTCGAGAGGAATTTCATACGAAAACGAGTTCGAAACGAATTCGTAACGGAATCCGTTTCGGATAAATAGTACGACGAAACGAGTTCTTTTCGAATTCGAAACGAATTCGTTTGGCACACTGGGTATGTACTGTTTTCAGTACATTTGCGTTATGAAAAATATGCGTCAGTATATTCGACAAATTTTTAGAACATTCGAAACAATGAACGAGCTTTCAGTAAATTTTCGTTACATTTGGACTATTTCTAACAATTCTTGTTTGCTTTTTTATTTTTTTTATTTCTTGTAGTAAAATTCAAAAAATTTTTTGCTGATTTCAAAAAAGTCAATGACAAAAAAGTACATTCAAAGTTTCGACTCAGTGCATTTCAATATTAAGGTAATATTGAAAAATGGGAGTGGATAGTTATTAAATCTTTAAGTTTTAAAACAGAACGTATAGACAAGGCATTATTTTTGGCGAAAAGTGGATGGGATTGAACAAGTGACCGTTGTACCTCCCATAGAATAAACGGTCATTTTCGTTTAATCAACTGCAGACTGACATGTTGAAATAATCTGAACACTCCAAATGCTGTAAAACAAGGCTAGCCAGGCTCCGACCTTTTAAGAGTAAGAGAAAAAGACGCACGAAAATTTGACATGAACCCTATTTTGCTCTCGCTCGGCCTAAGGAGTGTGATAGTAAAAATCGATATCATGCAACAAAAATTGGTATGCGCTATTCTTCCGGCCATTTCTAAGCCCGCAAACCATGACATTTTTGAATTTGATATTAAAACGCGTAAATTAAAAAAATGGAAAGGTAGAAAAGTTTCCATGATGACAAAGAAATTATACCCCCTCCTTCACCCTTCAAATAGGTGTGCCAGACCTTTACGGCTAAAAAAAAGTTGGTCGGCCGGATTTTTTTCTAAAAGCTTATGAAATTTCGCATCAATTACTTATATGATTGATCAAAATCTACGATGACGGTAAATTATGGCCATTTAATAATACATACATAGTTTCGACCAATTCAATCCACGCCGTCCAAGCTTATCTTTTTCGTCTAAGTGTAAACTACTTATTACTTTTCATTAACAATTTTCAAATCTGCGATAACGGGGCTTTCAGGATTGTCGGCTCCCGGACTATAAGATTTGGTGCAAAAATTATTGATAAGATTTAGTACAAAAAAATTCACTTTTTAGTGAACGTAGGAATACATAATTAGAAGTCTGCTAAAATGTAGCCAATAAGAATCAATGAAAGTTTTTAGTAAAAACTAATTTTACACATAATTCAATTCTTGACATCACACACTAGGTGATATCCGCCATAGATTTGGTTACATTTTACACAAGTAAAATATTTTGTACAATTGTTGCTTATAAATACTTATTTCAAAATCAAAAATTACCCAAAACGCTAATCTCCTTTTGGGATATTGTTCATTATAAGCAAAGTAAGGAATCCTTCAAAAGTTAAACTAAATTTAAGGATGATCTTACATTACGAACAATTACCCAAAACCGAAACGCTTAAGCCAAAAACTAAATAGAGCGCAATAAAAATTTGTCCATTTATGAGGTGATTGCTCATATTTGATTATGGGCGATTATTCGCACAGTCACATGATAAAAATAATATTGTTACTTGATGTAATTTTATTAAAAATTGATGTAGTCTTATTAAAAAACAATTAATACGTAATACCATTGCGATACAGCCATGTTCATGTGGCCTCAAAAAATTTATTAATTTATTACCATCATCTAAAGTGTTTCAAACCAAGACAAAAAATTAAAGAAAAAAATATGAACGCATCAAAGACTTATAAAAAACTGCTTGCTCTATGCGCTAGAGCTATTGAAAAATATGATGGCAAAACATTATCTGGAAATTGATTTTTTGCACATCGTTCGCACACAGAACACAGCACGCTTTCTTTGCTAGGAGCTCTCTAGCCGGAAGATGACGGAAGATCGTGTGAACATCATCTTCAGTTTATATGCAACACGCACAGCGTGATCTAACGACGTTGTCCGAATGGCAGATATGAGTACAACCACAGTACCACTTCGATCGAACAAAAGGAGCATGGTATGCGTTAGAATAACTTAACCAGATCAATGAATGTGTGCCTTACCAGCCAAACGTTAGCTAGTCAATGTTATTGTGGGCGTTTATAAATGAGGTGTGAGAAGCTAAAGAATATGACAAATGATCATACGCACAAGTGCGCGAGTAATACAAAAAACTTCTATAGGAAGTTATTAAGTGTTAGGCAAATTTTTGCGAAATTTTGTTTTCATAAGTTCGAAGATTAAAATCAATTGGATTTTATTATTTCTCAAATGGTATCGAATTTGTATAGAGTTAAAGATTTTAGTATGTGCTAAAACATTGATAGAACAATGTTTTTAGCGAGTATTACTGCGATTTTCGGACTCAAGTAAGTAAGTAGAGTAATGAAGTAGAGTAATGAATAGATTTTTTTTTTTCACATGAATAAAAAGATTCTTAACTCAGTTTAAAATAAGTAAAAGAAAGTTGAAGGTAACATATGATCAGGCCCGGATTAAGAAATTTGCCGCCCCTAGGCAGTTGCAAAAATTGCCGCCCCTCCCCTCCTCAAAACTTCTCCATTTATTAGAACTTTTTTTTTTACAAAAAATAATCTTTTCGTTTTCAAAATTTGCCGCCCCCATTTTCTTGCCGCCCATACGCCATGGCGTCGGTGGCGTATGCGGTAACACGGCCCTGGTTGTGTAAGATTTGTGTAAGATGAATGTTAATTAGATCTGTCTTTAATCAGAACGCTTGACATAGTTAATTTGACAGAGCATAGATCAGTGATGGCATTTTTAGTACGTTTGCACTTTTTTCAGTACATCTGCATCGTGAAAATCGTCATCAGTACATCCGAAAAGTTTTCAGTACATTTTCAAATCATTTCGACATTTTCTAAAAATTATCATTAAAACGGCCCAACTAGTGCTACTTAAGGCTTACATCATGCTTGGTAAGCCGCCACTCTAACCTAACCTAATGCCCGGAATATACTTTGCTGACCTTTTTTAAAATTTTACTGAATTTTTGTAATTTTAGTTACATGTCGAAAAAAGTAAATTTGGCTTCTAAAAAGTACATTACAACTATCCATTCAGTACATTTCCACAAGCCCCAAATGCCATCACTGGGACAGATACGTTTAGCAAACAAATCATTTCGCGAAAGAAATCTTTCGACTTGCCACCAAGATCGTATGACTTAACGCTTTGGAGAAATATCCAGTCCTTGGTCTATGTTGATATGCTATGCTGGCGGCATTAATTCACTTGGAAGTCAATGTTCGCCGTATTTTTGCCGAGATACGTCCCTAATTACTCGAAAAGTGGTCGAAAATGGGTTTTCATATAGCGGTACATTTGAGACAGTCGTTCCGTTCATAAGGGCTAAATGGCATAAAATTAACTGCATAATGCAACTAAAATTCAGTTAAAAAACAGACCACCCGAGGAAATTTCCTAGTTCAAATACTTATAGGTCAATGAAGCCATTTCATATAAAAATAAGTGCGAGTATCATAATTTTTGCTAAAAATAAGGAAAATCTATCTTTTTTAATCAGTTCTTAGATCGGCTGATTTTTGACCAAAAATTGATTTTTAAAGTCTGCTACTTGACACTTTGACACAAGCTACCACTAAATATTCAATTTCCTAGGAATTGGACTTATTTTTATGTATTTTTATAAATGTCATGTGATTTTCGAAAAGAAAAAAGTTATGAAAAAACCACCAAATTATATTTATATGCAAGAATAAAATTGTGAATATATAAAATTGGTGGGCAACAACCTTTATGTCATTACGATAAGTAATAAGAGTTCATTTGCATTTGAATTGATATCATTTGAGAGGTATTAAATGATATACTTACGTTTTATTGATTGTGCTTTAAATTAATTTATTAATTAATTCACTGAAAATATGTCTTACTGATAAAAACTCTAAAAGTAACCTTTTAAAAAATAAAATCTATTTGCACAATTCTTATAAACTCGAATAGTTTAAAATGACTTAAATGATTTTGGGTCACTTGAACGCAATGCCAGGTAATGCTGAAAATAAACCTGGCCTGGATATTTTCTTAGCGACCCTGCGATCATCAATATAACTAGATGTATTTTCTGGAGTAAGTCAAGCTATTTTGCTCACAATTATAAAATGAGAAGCTATATAGCTACATACATATATCAACAAGATATTTGTTAGGGAGCTGTTGATGTTGATATATAATGTACTTAGTTCACATCTATGCGAATTAGAAAAACTAAGAGTTAAGTGAAGATAGCGGCGCTTTTTTAAAAAAATTATTTTTATAATTAAAAAAAAAATTCTATTAGATTATATTATCGTGTCTGCCTCTGATATATTGTGTTAAAAAGAAAGTATAGGTAACGAAACTATAAGGCATACGCTTACACTGAAGTATTTTTATTAACAACAATTGTGGTTATGTGATAATTCAAACCCTATCAAATAATTTTATTATTTTTTTTTTTGAATTTCCTTGTCTACAGCATGGATGCGCATCCCATTGCTCAAATAGCTCTTTTAGCTCTTAAAACAATAACAAAAAATATTGAACTCATCTCGAGCTCTTTCCGTTATTCGAGCAAAATCATTTTGGTCCGCAACCACCGCATGTATTTTGTTCCTGTAATTTTTTCTTCAACGCACTTTATTGTTTGTGTGATTTTGTTTTCAATTCATTTGCTCCTTCACCTTGAGATTTTTGTTTTTGTTCACATGCAATTAGCTTGCCGCTGTTATTTCAAAATTTTCGTCAATACTAGGAATTTTTCGCAAAATATTTTTCATTTTTTTACCTAAATTTATGTTGTTGTAGCCGCCAGCTCGCGAACAAATTCTTGTGCGCATCCCTGGTCTACTGTATGGCCCATAGAAGCTGAAAGTCCAAGAGACAGACGGGTATGCATTTTCAAATCTAAAAATTGTGACTAGTTAGTCTTAACCAGTACTTATTGTAAAACAAAAAAAATTATCACAAAATACAGAGATGCAAAAAGCAATATGATGTCCAACTTGCAGTGGGATGCCCCATATACACAGTCAGAAAAAAAATTATATATATATATATATAGCAAAATTTGCACGGTATTGGTTTTATACAGATATGTTGTTAATAGGTATTCTCCTTAAGTGATCAAAAACGTTTTCCTTCGAAAAACCTGCGGTGGAAACGTCTGCCTTCTCTATTTTAATGATTTTCATAAGTGAAAGAACCAGTTAGCCAAGCGGCAGATGTGATAAAATGATTAAGTTTCAATTCTATATTTACTAGTTTCTGACATTGTCATTTCTTAAATGCAGTAATAAAAAAGTCACATAATCTTTATAAATGCCACTAAATATATTACTCTTAGCAACGAAAATATTTAAAAAAACGTCTGCCGCTTGTATTTATCTATTTTTGTGTTTAAACACATTTTTTGAATTAAAAGCCAGATACTTTAAGATTGCTTATGATACTTTTTTTCAGTTCTAAAAGGATCTCAATTAATAATGCAGAGACAACGCAATGGCAGAGATTATTCGTGTTATTTATAGCATTTAGAACTGCATGATTTACAGCCTCTGCCGCACGTTTAAATCATATAAAAAATTTCGACCATTGGCTCCCTAACAATATGTATTAACACTCTAAATACACAACAAATTTCTTTCTGACTTAATACGATTTGACATTCTTTCGAATATGAGGATATGCCGATATTTAAGTTACCGATACTAAAAATACTACACTGGTCTTCCATTGATCGGGAAACTTTATTATGCAGTTTTGTTCAGCCAAAGCATGTCCCTTGATCTTTTTAAGTAAGAATGAAATATTTTATAACTCTAAAATTAATTTCGAGTTGTTTGAGGGTTAAAGCATTTCTTGCTTGACACGTTGACATTTTAATTTCACCGCAACTCTAACGTACAAAATTTATCTTTCGGAACTAAAGCCTATTCTGAGTCACAATATGACAAAATATTGTGAAGTTAAAGCAAACAGCACAGCAATAACGCCTTAGATTAAGTGTCAAAATGTAATTCATCATCATAATAGGGAAGCCTTCAAAAATTTTGTTACTTATAAATTCATTTGAATATAAGCCTTGTTTTGATATCGAAAGAAAATTAAAACACCAAAATCTATGTAGATAACAGAAGTTTTTCTACTCTGAGCGAACAATAAACATTCTGGTAATTTAGTCTTGAAGAAATTGTGAACTGTTAATCATTTAAAATATAAAAACATCTTCAAAAATGAAGCGTATTGGCTTATTACTTTTAATAATTTTGGGAATAACGATTTTGGAACAAACAAAATTGGTCGACGCTGTTGGTATGTTTACACTTTAACTAGAAGTTTTGGTGCTTTATATAATCAACATGTGTACAATTTTTTTTTCCAGCATATGCATCGGATAATTCATCTATCGAACTCACTGAAGTCGGCGTGGACACAGCGCTGCAAATGTACTACCATGCGCTGCAGCAGGTTATGCCCTGCGGATATCCGCCAATGAATCTGCCCATTTTGGATCAATATAATTTGGATTTTATGGCTTTGAATCACAGCAGTCAGTACTATAAGTGAGTGCGTTTTATTTTATTTCATTCTAAACAAATAACTCATAAATATTCTACTTGTATAGTCTCAAAGGGAACCTTTCCAACCTGGTCATACGTGGCTTAAGTGACTTCATCTTTATTGCAGCTACTTATAATGAGACAACTCAACGCAGCATGCTGGATGTAATTTTCCCAGAGGTTCAACTACTTTCCGAGTATATTGTTAATATTTGGGCATTGTTGGCGGGCTATCCAGTCGTTGTGGCTGGCAAGGGTTTGTTAAACGTTAAAATTGTCGACTTTCGTATGATTGGTGAGCTGACACTTGCGCCCAGTATATATAATGCTACTGCAATACGTGTCTCCGATTTTAATTTGCATTTTTATTTTGGTGATGTAATTTTCAATAACTGGAATAATTTATGGGACATCGATGCCAATAATTTTGTCAATCGTTGGTTGCGTGAATTTACCATGATGTGGTCGGAGCAAATTCAAGTGCAGGTTGATTCCATTTATTCGCAATTATTATTGCCAAACATCAATGGATATTTGTCCGAAATGTCAATGGAGCAGTTGATACAATATTTTATCAGCAAAAGCATGGAATTCAATATGGCCAACTGTAATTTAAAGGCTTGAGATTTTTTAATAACTTAAATATTTTTTAATAGAATAATGTACACATCGTCGGGTAAAGTGAAAAATGTTGTTTTCCTCCGTTTTAAGGCGAAAATTACTTTTTGACGTCATTTGATAGAGAAATACTGCAGGCTTCCAGCTAAGAAACTCTTTAAAGAAAACCATCGTTACTTCAAGCAGGCTTTATTAAAAGCTTGAAATCATATCTCCAACCTCTCATTACAAGTACATTCCTTGCACAAAATGTTTACCTTCGTCAATTTTATCTTTTTTGAAATGGAGACGAGGGTTTTCCACTTTAGCCGACGGCATAGCCAAATTAAGTTTTTTTTTTTAAAAACGAGACTATAGGACTTTCCGACGATTCATATACTGTGAGCGTCAAAAGAAAGTAAACACCTTAATTACTCATATTAAAAGTTTTATTAAAATGAAATTATTCACACAAAATCAAAAATAAATATAAGGAATTCAAGAATTATTTAATAATAGCTGATTTCGATACAAGCATTCAACAAAACTAATAACAAAAATAAATTCACTTTAATTATGAAAAGAACAAATTTTACGCTTCAAAAGAAAGTAAATAGCAAACAAAAGAGTACAAAACTTCACTATAAAAACTAACTTTTTAAATATTTTAATATTTGGTTTGATTTCCTTTGGCCTTAAGCACCTCGTTTAGTCTCCTAGGCATCGACTCGACAAATTTTTTTTTTACATCTGGGCAGATTTCGCTCCATTCTTCCCTTAGAAGCCTGCCTTGCTTGAAAAAGCTCTTTGCCTGATTTTTCTGTCAATGGTGTTCCCTTAGATGCTCGATCGGGTTAATATCCGGGGATTGCGGGGGATGATCAAGTGTCTTAGGAGTCTTGTACAGTAGCCACACCTTTACAATTTTCGACGCATGCTTTGGATCGTTGTCCTGTTGGAAAATCCAGTTTCAAGCCAAGCCTGATTTCTCGACGCTAGGGTCAACATTGTCCTTCAAAATAGCTAAGCAATTCATTTAGTTCATAGTACAGTCAATAACAACAAGATCACCAACACCTGTTGCCACCATACAGCCCCAAACCATAGCTGAGCCTCCACCGTGTTTGACAATGTTGGTAACAAACTTTTCAATGAAGACTTCATTCTAAGCATACCATATATTTGGGGGCCTTTTCGCTCCGAAAATTTCGAATTTGCTCTCATCTGTATAAAATATATTTTCCCAAAAAGATAGAGCCTTATTTTTGTACTTTTAACAACATCCATACGCTTACTCTGATTTACCTTGGATATGTAATTGCGTGGTATCCTTCCATGTAAGCCATTTTTGTAAATCGGTTTCCTGACTGTACTCGCACTTACTGGATTGCCTGATATGTGCGTTATGTTCTCTGATAATTTAACTGCACTTGAGGCTGGATATGCTTTTACTCCTCTTACTACAGCTCTAAATTCAGTACCACTAAGCCGCTTTGGGGATCCAGATCTCGGTAAATCTTCAACCTGATGCTGTTTGGCGTATTTATGAACTATTTTTTTTTATTTAATGTCGTTCTCTACTGCAACACAACAAAATCATGCTGAGGAATATCTGGACGGTCTGCCCCTTCCCAAAAAAAAAAAGATGTTTTAATGTCGTCAGCTTGGGCCCCTCTGGCTTGGATTACGGGCTCCAGTCCTACCAAAACAACTACAGAGTGCTTAAGTCCATCGCTGGTTGTTGTTCCCTTAGAGCAAGGGGCCCGGGCTATAGCCTCCTCTAGCTCTACCTTAATCTAGCGCAGGGTTAGAGACATTTGTCCCAAACTCACACTATTAAATATTTATGACTTTCACATTCTGTAGAGTTTAAGGAAATGTTTCGTTCAAGAACCATGAATTAGCAATGACTTAAAGGATTGTGACTTTTTTCATCCAATTTAATAGAACTAACCCAAGTAGCAAAAAGATTGAATAAGTTACTTCAAATGCCTTTTAAAGACAAGTAGAGCAACAACATACTATATTTATAAGTTCTCTATGGGGGCTTAACATATTATATTTATAAGTTCTCTATGGGGGCTTATAAGATTCATTTGATGAATAAAGACATGTTCCCCATGTGTGTTATCTTTGAAAAGATTCTGTAAAGTATCTTCCTGAGGTCTTTAAAAGACGCCTTACAAAGACTTTAAAAGGAGTGTGTTTCCAGAAAGTAAATTATGTGTAGTTCTTTTGAAGAGACTCAAAGATACTTTCTAAAAACCTTTGAAAGAATATTTAATTTTATTTTATTATTAACTTGATTTTTACTTACATTTTCCACAGTCCCTTACGCTATCTACTAGGCCATCTGTGACAAATATTTTTCTCAAATTTCTCTTGTAAAGCGCCTTAAAAACTAAAAACGAACATTATAATGGCATTAGGAAGCATGTCTTTTAAGTGATTTTTATGTCTACAGTTTAAAACACACATGAGACATGTCGCTTCATGTCTTTATAAGCACTTTGTTACACATACGAAACATGAGCAGCGTGACTCGTTTGTGTCTCTAAACTGTACACTATATTGCCACATATAAGACATGTCACCTAATGTCTTTATAGTCATTTTTAAGGTTTCTCTTTATTGTGGTTTTATCCCTTGCTCTAGCAAGAAATTATGAAACAAAACTTTCGCAACAAAGTCAAAGTATATTTGAAATTATTACGCCACACTATTTCAAAGACATCACTGCTTTGTAAGCTGCATTTTTGTCTTGATAACTTCCCCGTTTGCTACTAGGGAAGTATACATGTAGAGAGGTAAGGATGAAAGATATATTTCTCTCGGGCCCATACTATTTTCAAAAGCACATAACGTTTTTTTTTTTGGATGTCTGTTATGTTTACGCTCTTCCATATAAAGGTCATGTAAAGCCATTTCAAAAATGGAATGTAACTCATATAAAAATTGTAATAACTTTGGAGCCCTTGCATCGATATAGATATAATTCAAAATATTATTTAACTGGATCTAACAAAGGTTGGAAGAGAATAAAATGTTCCCATGGCTATTGAGCCATCGGAGAGTTTTCCAATTTTTTAAATTGGAAAAGATCGACATTTTTTGAAATATCTTGTAACTCAAACATTTTTTGTATAAATTGGTGTTTCTTAAATTGGTGAAATTGTAATTTCTGGCTTAATATTTTTATAAAATTTTCGGTGCCGCTTTTACTGTTTAAAAGCAAAACTTTCACAAATTGTTTTAATTTATATTAAAAATTATCATATGAAATGAGCGAAGAATTTTTGATCAAAACTGCGCGATATCCACAAGTGTCGCAACCGCGGAAAAAAGGGGTGGGGGCGGCTGCCCCCCGGGAATTTTGGCAGAGGAGCAGTGTATTCACTTTGCTCCCCAACTCGGAAATAAGTTATATCATAATTCGATCAACATTTTTAGGACTCAGCAAATCTTTTCATTAATGTGATGATCTCACATCTTGAGTATATCGAAATGTGACAAAACTGAAATTGCTGACCAACTTTGGAAATCATCTCACACAACGAAATACCTTCTTGATCAAGCTTATCGACTGGTCAATTTAATAATCACAGTGCCAGGTTCAGCAGCTTCTTGTGAAAGGTCACTTAGAGCTTTGCGACGGTTAAAGTCTTAGTTATCTTCGTTTACAAATGACCCAAAAACGACTTACCCATACAACGCTCCTTCATGTTTATAAGGAAAAAACTGGATCCTTAGATTTGCGAAGGGTTATGAAAGAATTCATCTCGCGAAGAAATCGAAAAGCCACTTTTGAAAACATTTGAACAAAACTTACTTCTTCTTTAATTAATGGAAATTGCAACGAATAAAAAAACATCTTCAAACAAAATTCTCTTCATGTCTCGTCCTAAAGTGTTGAATAAATCCTTTTTATTTTCAGAAAATTTTATCGACCTTTTTTATTTGAGCGTTATCTTATAAAAATTATTCCAAGTTAAAAGTTTTATAACAGCTCCAAGACTATTGAGCTTTTTTTAAATGTTTTTACTCAATTTAAATTATAAGAATTGATGCTGAAGCTTACAATAAATTTGGTATTTTTTGAAGTCCTTATCTGAGTTTGTAGATAGCCAAAGCTACACGACTAGATTCGAGAAGTCTTCCACTGTTCCAATAAAATGGGTATCATATGAAAGGTTATTATAAATATATGGAAGCACGGAGTTGTCATATTAAATAACAATAATAATATTTGAGCTAGAATAACTGAGATTAGCTTTTATTTGCTCTTCGGTTCATTCTTCTGCAGCGTTTTCTCCCTATGTCATATAGGTATTCCTTTAAGCAAATAATTTATTTTTAAAGATATTTTAATAAAATGTTTATATCATATAACATAACATGACTTTTTAATACGCATATTTTATTGTATCATTATAATTTAAATAAATAACTGCCGTTCTAGTAGCTCGGTCAAGTGCATTAAAGTCAAGCGAACGATAAATAAATTAAACGCCATTAACTATACTTTAAAGGAAAAACAAAAAACTCAATCAATATATCATATCCCCAGAAGATACATACAATTAAGATAATAAGAACATAAAATTTATAGACTCGATCCAATTTAAACGTGTTGAACAATAGGCATGTGTGGCGCAATTCTTTCATTGAATATGCGCTGAGCTTTAAACAGATTAAGAGAACCTAATTAACATATTATAAGATTTATTTTCTACTTACTATTAAATATTAAGAGATAACTAATGACTTCGTTAGCCTTAGATCTAATATCTGAACGTTGCATTTGTGGTAAAAGTATTAAATATTTCAGATGAAAGGCATACATATTATTTAGGTCATTTCTCTTAGAAGAATTTTCTTTTTTGCCTTTGGTTTCATACTTCAAAAACGGAAGAAGTACAAACAGGGGCGGCAGCTTGGGTCGTCGGCCAAAGAAAGACCTTTCCTACAATCTTTTTTTAAGTTTGGGACTAGTAATTGGATGAATGACTTCATTAAATGAGATGTTTGGTTCTTTGCACAATGAGGACATTCCTCTAAACGCGAAAAGTGAATCAGTGTTGCCATTTGCCAAAAAACTTGCTGCCAACTTGAAATTTATAAAGCACGAATGTCAGTATTTATTTTTCTTATTTTTTTTTTGTTATTCTTTTTTATTTATTTAATTTTGCCTACTTTGATCTGTTTTCTTTTTTTGATGTAATACATTTTATTTTATTGCTGCGGCAACACTAGTCAAACTGTCAAAGGGGTGTTCCCGTTAATAAGATCGAAAACTTTCGAGTTTTTGATGTTTTTTTTTTGTGCTTTCACGTTGAGAGGAATATGCTTAATATCCAGTGAGTAGAAGAAGATACATTCTCGCAAAAGTGTTGGGACCTGTAGTCGATCACAAAGGCCATTGTGACATTGATGGAAACCAACTGAGTCAAAAACTTTTTTAATTTACTAATGGACAATGATGTTAATGAACCACTATACCATTAAAAAACATAACCAACAGCCTCAATGGTAACTTTCCAATTATGATATTATCACTTCAAACAGAATGAAACGAACGATTGTAGACTGCAAAAAATGTACTACATATGTAGTTATGTATGTATAGCATAAATGTCTAAGTCCTACTCAAGATGTAATCGATTCTAGGGTGAATTGACACTGTGTTATACAAATACATACTTCTAACGCTTTAGCTTCTGGAGATAGAAGCTTATCAAAATTTAAACTATTTCAGAATTACATTTTAAGAAATGCTAGTTGAAAATTAGTACTCAAAGAGAAGGAAACGCAGCTAAACAATTTCCGGTTTAAAATTACACATCGGTGTCGAATTCCCCACCCGAACTTTATAAGAGGCTCTAACAATATTTCTGTATGACGTATAGTTTGTTTAAAAATATAAAAATATTACTTTTATGTTTCAATTTGTAAAATATCGTAGCGATTAAAAATGAATATAAATATGAATTTGTATGCCAAGCAGTGCTCGATCGCAGTTGAAAATTCTCTTCAAGCATAATTCTGTAAATTAACGGTATATGCACAATATTTCATTAATGTCATGATCCATTTTTATGTTATTCAATTTTGGGCGTAGTTTCGCCTCCATTCGAAAATGCTATTCATGTCGAATCACACATTAAGACAAGTCCTAATTTAAAATTATGCCTTTCGTCTAATTTAATAATCTTTTTGAGTAAAAACTTCCAATTTACACCTATTTTTGACTAGTTCTTTGTGGAGTAAATGCTCTTAATTTTAGTTTTAAAATGTTAACGATAGTCCTAAGAAGTTGCTAACATGGTATACGTTCAATTATTTGTGATGTACAATATGTTTTTATTTTAAATATATTTTTATTATTATATCCACTCCTATCTGTAAAATGAGATAGTGCTAGATCTCATAATAAAAAACATACTGTGAGAAACTTTGTAAGTATAAAATTACTGATATAAATTATTAATTTTAAATAATTTTTTAACAAAATTTACGAATATAAATAGAATTTGCAAATAACATTTAATGCAATTCCTATGTGTAGCATATGGAATAAATTAAAAAATTATTAAAATGCATTAACAGCTTAATGGGTAATATGAAGTAATAAAATGCAAATTTGACATTTTTATTTTTAAGTTATTTGACAATCTTATTGAGTTATTTATTGAATTTAGCAAAAAACCATAAATTCAAAATTATTGGATTAACGTTGAAATATTATTATGCGATGCATTTTACACTTATGCATAATAAGTTGCTTTTTATTATTAAAGGAATAATACAGTATTCAATATATTAATCATAAAAAGCCCAAGGAATAAAACACTTTAGAAAGACAATTCCATTAGTGATACATCCATGGTTAATGTCTTGACTTATTTTTTCATCTCTGATGCTTGAGTTTTGTGATGTGTATATGTTAGCAACAATTTTGTGGATTTGTTTGCAATATACCTAATTGTTTCAAAAATGTTCAAAGGATTGTAGTAACTCCTGATTTCGGTCTCTAATGAGATTGGACTTATAGTCGACAACATTTCCACAAATTTTTCGATATATATATCACAAACTGGAGCTATTTTCGTACATTGGTATATGTATATATGCTTTTGGTTAGCGAATTTACTTTTGGCCACATACACAGACAAATTTTTGGAATTTAAAAAAAAAAAAAAAATTAAAAAAAAGTTCATTTCCATCCACACAAATTTTTAATATTATTTGCAAATCTCAATTGACACCGAGCATCATTTTTCAAACTGCCAAGACTTTGCGCCTGGGGCAACGGCCCCCTTCCTCCCTAGTTGCGCTACTGGTAGTGCGTGCATCTGTGATACGGCCTCCTGATACCCTATTCTGCACTGAAAGTACAGTTTAAATAAATGTTAAAAAGACGGTGAGGAGGTCGAATAAGTCGAAAAAAAAATGTGAAATGTTAGAAAGGTTGACAGAGGTTGTAAAATGTTGAAAAAGTCGAAATATATGCAAAATGTTGAAAAAAGTTAAAAGAGGATGAAAAACTCTAAAAAAGTTGGAAGAGGCTGAAAAAATTTGAAATAGTTCAAAATTGATGGAAAAATCGAAAAAATAAAGAAACTTATGCAGAAAATTGAAAGAGGTTGAAAAAGTCGATCAAATACATATAGGATATATTGGAAAAAGTTAACGGGTTGAAAAAGTCGAAAGAATATAGAAAATGTTGAAAAAAATCGAGTATAAATAAAAACGTTGAAATATGCCACGCCCACTTCTCCAATTCCGCCTACTTTTGGTTCATTAAATTATATTCGTGATCGATGTCCTCATATTAAATTTAAGCACAATAGCTTGTATAGTTTGCGATATTTGCCGCAGTTAAATTTAAAATTAAGGGTGGTGACACACCCACTGGTACAATCAAGCCTGGTTTTTATCCAGAAATAACATTCCACAAGTAAACCTCTTACACCAAATTTTAGTATGATAGCTCACATATTTCGATAATTATGCTACTTAAAGTATTTTATTTGTATAGGAGGTGCCACTCCCATTGGTGCTATTTCAGCCACTTTTGATTCAGATGTACTCTATAGCAGCTGAACCACTTGCATTAAATTTCATAGCAATTGCTGCAATAGTTCACTTAAAACAGCGCTAACTTATGTTAATATGGGAGTTGCCACTCCCACTGATGCAATCCCGTCAAAATTCATTTACTTTTAAAGCTTATAGTAACTGACATCTATCAAATTTTATGAAGATTACTCTCATAGCACACTGTCTATAACAAAAAACGTTTTTTGCTTATATGGAAGGTGCCACGCCCAAAGGTACTATTGGACCAAATTTTTGTAATAAGAGACCTTATAGCATGTATATCTACCTCACTAAATTTCATAACGATTACGTTGTTAGTTCTCTTAATATAACGTTTATAAATACTGTGGGCGGTGCCACGCCCTTAAACGAGTTTTTTCATTAAAATGGCTGAGCTTATATTGATGACTGCTTTCAGCGGCATCATCTCCAAAATGTTTTATGAAAATCGTTTGTGCCAATTTTGAGATATACGGAATCAAAACTTTTAACAGTTGAAATTTTTCGATTCCGCCCACTTTTATAAAAATTCAAGATATACTGGATATGTATCCGTTTACCAAATTTCATCGCAATATCTTGAACGGCTTACAAGATATGTTAGTATAAATGATAAAATATAGGGCAGTGCCACGCCCCTGTATGATCTTTTGGAAACGTGAAACCCAGCCTTATCCTTATTTGGTTTACATGTGTACCAATTCAACAAGTTCCATCAAAATCGCTGCAACTTTTTTCAAAATTGGCCTGGGTAAATATACATAGAGTATGGACGGTGGGCGTGTCCGTGAACCAATTTCGTCCATTTTCAATCGCAACATGCCTGCAAGAAGGTGTGACCTGTGTGTAAAAGTTCCATTCAATTATCTTTCTTGGTTTTCCCGTAAACCTGATTTCAACAAACGGACGGACGGACAGACAGACAGACAGACAGACAGACAGACAGACAGACAGACAGACAGACAGACAGACAGACATCGCTAAATCGACTCAGGTGGTGACGCTGATCAAGAATATTTACACTTTTCCATACCTGTCAGGCCCCCTTCTATGTGTTACAAACGGAGAGACAAAGTGAATATACCCTCGGTAAAGATACTAATTTTGTGAAAAAATGAAGTGATTTTCAAATTTTAGTCCAATTACTTAGGGAGTTATTTTACTCTCCATAAACTCATAAACTAGAGATAAACGGCAGACAAATTATTGTTCATAAATGAACAAGAAAATTCACAAATTCAAAACATTAATCTGGAAATTTGAAAGTCTAATGCTAAGTAATACCAAGATTAATTGCATTTCGAAAATGTAGGAAGTTTTTATTAATATTATAGTCGAGGAGCCGGTGACATAAGATGTGACGTAATCGCGAACTTGAAAAATTTTAGTGAAAATTGAATGCAGAAATCCATAGGGGGTTGGAGATATAGACAACGAAATTCGAGGATATAAATAGATTTTAATAAAATCTCGTTATAAGTTGGGAATTCCTTGATCAATTTCTCAATTATGAATGTCATATGAAGGGTAATTTAATAAGCTAAGATATTGGAAATCTTTGCTATAGTTTTTTTTGAGTTTTTTTTAAATTTCTGACAAACTTTTTTTTAAAAAAAAACTATTTTGTTCTCATGCGTTCTCATTTTTTAATGTCATCGGATCCTAGGTTATTAGTTTATGATTCATTCTTGTTTTTTGTAAAGCTGTTACACTTATAAGACCTTAAAAATACCTACACTCAGCTTAACCTTATGAAATATTTTAAAATAAAAAAAACATAAATTTTTCAGTTCTTAATAGCAATAAAGCTTCCCAGCGACACCCTCATAAATCTGATAAAACATTGAGATAATAATATGCAAGATTTATTAGACAAATGAGCAGTAAACTCAATTTTTTTAAATCCATTAAAACTGATGTATTTGAGTACAAAGGAAAAAAAAACTTCAAAGCTGACACCGTCAAAGCTTCGAATGTGTAATAATGTAAAATTCTTTACGATCAACCATTATTATTAGAACTTTTGGCTTTTTTTTATCTTCCTGTGAGTTTTTTTTATACTTTTCTGGCTGGTCGGTGTTCTCTACCCAAGGTGTTATCCGTGAACCATTGATTTATTTTTATGTTTATTATATCAAAGGCGTTAACAAGTCTCATTGATTTAAAGTTAAAAATTGGTTATCTCAAAATTTGTAAAGCGCATGCGCCACTGTGTTGGATAACGTGAGTGAATGAATTCTTGGTGTGAGACCGACAACCAACAGTTACTGCCACATACTGTTAACATGTTGTGGAGGTGGAGTTGGAGTTTTTTTCGCTTGTCGCGTTTGGTCACGTTTTAAGTGGTCAGTTTGCATTGGAATATGTGATTTGATTACTGATTTGTGTAGGGATAAAATAAAGACATTAATGAACCTTGTTAACATTATACTATAATTTTTAAATGATATTAAACGATTTGAATATACATTTTCTTGCGTTTTCTGTCAAATTACTCTAAGCGTTCAGATTGCATTTTGAAAATAAACGACTTAAATATCAGTTGGTTGCTTTTGTCAAGGAAAAAATGTTGCCAAATTTAAATTGTTATAAAATCACCCTATACAATAATTCAATAAGTAAACATCATTTTGTAGGAAAAAAATATTTAAAATATTTTCAAATTGCATATTTATACAGCTGTATAGCATATCGAAAATAAATAACGCCATCCAGTGTTAAATTGAAAGTGACATTGCATTTCCCGTAATACTTTTTTTTTCTTTTACGTTCCCCAGCAATATGCTGCATGTTCCACATATGCATTTTAATTAGATTAGAATTTGCATATTTGAAGTTAATTTTTCCTGAACATTTTTTTGTGTTGTGTTACCACCACCACGCCGACGCGTCACGTTATTACAAGTTGTATCCAAGGTTTCTTCCATGTTGCAAACATGTTGCCTTGGACTTGTGATATCCAATGAATTAAAATGTTTGTTTTTGTAGTTTTTTTTTGTTGCTTTTCGATTAATTAAGTTGCAATGTATATAATGAACACGTTTCTGCAGTTCAAGCGCCAATTTCTAATGGCAGATGGTTGGTGAGCTCTAAGTCGTATTTTACGCTCCAACGAAACTGGCGGACATTCATGGTCAATAGTCTGGCAACGAAGGAATTTTCACTATCAAACATGTTTATTGATACAAATAAGTTTTTAATACAAAAAAAAAAATTGTTTGTCTCAGAATCGATATGCGTTTACTTCGGTGCAGGTATATATTTCTTTCCCAGATTCTTGCGGTATTTTAATGTTTTTGTTAAAAGAAAAAATTGTCATACAAAATACTTTATGTTATCACAGTGCAGCTTGTCACATAGCCCATAATTTTTGTTTGTTTTGTTTTTTTGTACTAATTTGTTTAATGTACGTTTATTTTGAGAAATAAAATACTTTTTTAGTTCACTATTTTATAAGATTTTAAGAAGAAATAGAAATAAATTGGAAAAAAATAACTATGACAGTCCCAAAAAAACTTGCGAATTTATTTTGCTTGATTTTACTCTACCTGATAAGATTAGGTCTAAAAAGACACAATATTTGTTCTATATAAAGTGACGTTTAATATGATGTACAGGGTGTTTTTTTTAGAGGTATAGAGCTTCGAATTGAAATAAAACACAAGAAAATCGTTTTAATGTCCATCAATTTGGCTTTATTGGAAGGATAATTTTATGCCATTGATGTTTAAATATGATTTCGGGCATGTGGCCGTCGTGGCTGGCTCGAATAAAGCCAATTCTACAGGTCCAATTTTGAACCACTTTTTCGAGCATATGGGGCCGTATGTCGGCAATAACGCCACGAATGTTGGCTTCCAAGTCCCCTAACGTTTCTGGTTTGTTGGCGTAGACGAGCGACTTCACATATCCCCAAAGAAAATAATCCAATGGTGTCAAATCACACGATCTTGGTGGCCAATTGACAGGTCCATTCCGCGAAATTATGCGCTCATCGAATGTTTCCTTCAATAAATTGATTGTGACGTGCGCTGTGTGGCATGTAGCGCCGTCTTGTTGGAACCACAACTCATCCACATTCATGCCATCCAATTCGGGAACAAAATAGTCGGTTATCATGGCTCTATACCGGTCTCCATTAACGGTAACTGAGTCTCCAGCATTATTTCGGAAGAAGTATGGCCCAATGACTCCACCAGCCCATAGAACACACCAAACAGTCAGTTTTTGTGGATGTAATGGCGTCTCAAGGGTCTCATGTGGATTCTCTTCACTCCAAATGCGGCAATTTTGCTTGTTGACGTAGCCATTCAACCAAAAATGAGCCTCATCACTGAACAAAATTTTGCGATGAAAATCAGAATCGAGATCAATCTCATTTTCGGCCCATACACCAAAATCACGACGCATTGCATGGTCTCGCGGCTTTTATTCTTGCACAAGCTGGATCTTGTAAGGTCGCAAGCCAAGATCTTTGCGCAAAATCTTCCATAAAGTTGATGGACAAAGCTCCAATTGCTGTGCACGGTGGCGAATCGATTCATTCGGGTCCTCTTCAACATTTTGCTCTACAGCGGCAATTGTTTCTTCGGTGCGCACTGTTCGACGTCTCTGCGGATGCGTATTATCACATAGAGTAAACGTAGTGCGAAAACGACCCATGGTTAACCGAATTAATTGCTCTGATGGACGATTATGTCGACCATAAAATGGACGGAGCTTGCGGTAAACTTCGCGAACTGAACCATTATTTTCGAAATAAATTTGCACGATTTGCAAGCGTTGTTCTTTTGTCAACCTGTTCATGATGAAATGGCAAACCAAACTGAACATAAATGACATTAGAGTTGCCAGATTTGACCATAAAATGCCAGTTTTATCTCTATTCGAAAAACAAACCTCTAAAAAAAACACCCTGTATAACACTTGTCTACCAAACTACAAAAAGTCCGCGACGAAACTTACTTCAAAACAGATTTTAAGCGGCTACCTGGGCACGAATATTATATGTCACCGAGGAAGGGGCATGTACATACATGGTAAATTCAAAGAGAAACAAATATCGAACCAATATATGGTTTGGCAGGCCATATGCACCTGAGGCCTCAGAAGCAGCTTCTTTGTTTCGCAGCAGCAGCTTCTTTGAATTCCAAAGTTTATATGGACGAGTGCCTCGAAAAACGTGTTTTACCATTTATTCGTGCCCGTGAGGGTACAGTGAGGTTCTGGCCCTATTTAGCATCTCTCATTACTCTCATTTTGAAAACTTACGCATATAATTTGACACGAAACAATATTTAAAAAAAAGTTTTTTTTTTTAAATTTTTTTATGAAACTTATGACCACTAGAATTTTTTGAAAAAAAACACCAAAAAATCACGGCGGGCATGATTGCAGCTCACTGGAACATCTGAAAAAAAAAAATGAGAGGTTTTAATCAGCATCAAAGCCGCCAGGGAATGAACTACAGTCAAAAATTTTGGTCGAAAAATAAAAAATGGCGTAATTTTTTCGAAAATTCATTCCCTGCATTAATATGTGCTTAGCAACGTATTATAATTTCAGAAAGATCGGTCAAGTAGTTTTTTTTTACCATGCCCGCCAACTCGCAAAACGTGGTTTCGAGAAAAACGGGTTTAAAGTTTTTTAACTATAGCTTTTCAAGTACTTTAACTTTAACACGATGTTCCTAAAATGCTCACTATATATTTTATAAGCCGAATTTGAGGTTTGTATTATTAAAAACGTATTTTTCAATATTTTTTAAGCAAGAAACATAAATTTTTTTTTTTAATTCTTGAAAATTTGAAGGTGTCATGTCCCCTTACGTGGACCGTACTGTCATTGAAACAACTATACAGGGCATTAAGAAAGACGTAAGAAATTTTTATGAAAAAAAATATTGTTAGTTAGTTATTTATATTCTGAACACTAGCCATTATTAATAAAAAAAGACCAAAAAGCTTATTGGGTATTGTAGCCCACCTTAACATTTGAAAATTATAGTGTGCAAGCACCCTTTGAATTTATGTGCTCTCACCTTAAGAAATGTCATACAAAGATATGTAATCTCACCTTAAGATTCTTCTTAATAATGTCATACAATATGTAATGTTAAACGAAAGAAATACGTAGTTTGTAAGTCAGATCTTTGTTAACTCTGAGACAATAAAGTTGTGCTCCAAAAAACAAACAAAAAGTGTTTATTTTAAATTAATAAAATAATTAATATATATGTGCCTCAACATCCACCGGCACAAATTGGTGACCCCGAATAAAAGATAATTCGCAGAAATTACGGAGAAACAACAAAGATCTCAATTAGATTACCAACACAACCTGCACGTTGTACATCCGCCATTTTGCAGAAAATAGAATTTAATTTTCAACATTGAAAGTCATCGCAAAAAAACATCTGCATATTGCTTGAAAACGCAGAAAGACCACACTATTCCACAAATCTTTAAAATAAAAAGCAAACATTTCGAAAGCTATCCCACAAGCGTACGCCAGCGGAGCATCCACGATACAATACAGTGAAGCATCGCATTAAAATAAGCAAAACAGCGAAGCGGCATATTACAAATACATAGTAAAATTTATTCAACTACAGTGAGTTAAGTGGATTAATTACATACATATTTTTATTTATTAAAAATAATTTATAGTCATATCTATATACATTCATACATACATTTTGTAAAGGTTAAACGGTGATCGATTGAGTAACGGTTCGTACATCGAACGATACATAAAAAATTTTATTTTGTTGGCGTAGCCCGTTACTTTAAGTGAAGGTCAAACGGTGATCAACTGTTCTTACATTGAACGATACAATTTAATAAACATAATTCGCATTATTTTAATAATATAGTTTTAGCTTACGCATTCTTTACGCAGGGTTTTGTTTTTATTAAACCATTAATACGGTCTGAAGTCGAGCAATCCTTTGTATTTATTTATTTTTTTTTTTTCTAAAGCTTTGAAATGCCTGATGGTAAAGGGGAAGGCGGTTCTGGAAACGGAGTTGCTGAAAACAACAGCGACTTAAATAATCCGCCAGCTGCTGATAGTCAAAATTTACAGCAGGCATCTTTAATTTCAATAAAAATACCTGCGTTCTGGAATAATCGTCCGGATTTGTGGTTTTTACAAGTAGAAACACAATTCCGATTAAAAAATATAACTTCATCGAACACAAAGTATGATTATTTAGTTGCTTCTTTAAACAATCAAACTATGGAAACGGTGGCAGACGTTCTTGTTTCCCCCCCAACTCAAGACAAATATAATAATCTTAAAAGAATACTACTTGAAAGAAATAGGGATAGTGAAGAGCGACGTTTAGATGCACTTTTAAATAAAATGGAGCTTGGTGATCAAAAACCATCTGAGCTTTATAGGAGCATGGAAAGCCTCGCCAGCGGTAATAACCTTGTTAATCCACCACTCGTTATGAAGCTTTGGCTAAACAGGCTCCCATCTTCGATTCGCGTTTGCCTCATTGCAGTAGAAAGTTCTCAGACCCGCGAAGAACTTTTTAGTTTGGCAGATAGGCTTCATGATTCTTCTAGCCAAACACCAGTTTCACAAATTAGCGCGATTAATGGAAATATTATGGCCGATGACAATCCCATGCAAAGTTTAATTAACCGTATCGAACGGCTCGAAATGCATTACCCTAGGCGCAATAGCTTCGATCGAAATAACTTCAACCGTCAACCAAGAAGTTTTTCGAGAGACACTTCGCGACCTAGGCAGCGCTCAATAAGCCGAAAAAATAACAAAACAATTTGTTGGTTTCATCGAAAATACGGTGCTAACGCAAGAAATTGCTCAGAACCATGTAATTTCAAAATATATGACAAAAATTTTTCAAAAAACAAATTTTTCCAACCTCGAGCGCGGCTTCGAGTAAGGCAAATTCTTCACGCCGCTTATTTATTCGTGACAAAAAGTCAAACCTCCAATTTTTAATTGACACAGGAGCAGAGATTTCAATAATTCCTAAAAGGCACTGCCCCTATTTATATGATCCTAGTGATTTCGTCCTTCTTACAGCAAATGGTGGAAAAATTCGAACTTATGGGTATAAACAATTATCAGTTGACCTAAGCCTCAGGTGTGCTTTTGATTTTACTTTCATTGTAGCCGACATTGATCATCCGATCATTGGTGCAGATTTTTTACACAAATTTAACTTAATAGTTGACCTAGGAGAACGACAATTAATTGACAAATTAACAAAGCTACAAGTTAATTGTATTTTTAAATCTACAAATATTTTTCAACCAAAATTATGTTCCATTCAAGGCGAATTTGGCGTCATTTTAGATGAATTTCCGGCTCTAAAAGCCCCCCCCGATTTTACTGTACCAGCCAAACATAAAGTTGTTCACCGTATAATTACAAATGGACCTCTTCCATCTGCACGCAGCAGAAAACTCGATTCTAAAAAATTAGCTATAGCTAAACATGAATTTCAGCAAATGGTCAGCTTAGGAATTTGTCGACCGTCAAGTTCACCTGTGGCTTCTCCATTACATTTGGTCCCAAAACGTGACTCTTTTGATTACAGAGCATGTGGAGATTACAGAGGACTTAATACAGTCACTGTATTCGACAAATATCCTATTTCAAACGCTCATGATTGCTCTGCTAATCTTCACGATTGTGAAATTTTTTCAAAAATCGACATGGTACGCGCATATAATCAAATTCCTGTAGCAGAGGAGGATATTCATAAAACTGCGGTTATAACTCCTTTCGGACTTTTCGAATTTCTCAGAATGCCTTTTGGCGTCAAAAATGGCGCACAAACATTTCAGCGTTTTATAAACAGCATTCTAGGAGATCTTTCCTTTGTGTTCATTTATCTTGATGATGTACTTATTGCAAGTAAGTCAGGGAAAGAGCACAAAGAACATCTTCGTATGGTTTTTAATCGATTACTTGAGCACGGGCTAAGCGTTAATGTAGCTAAATGCATATTAGGCGTAAATCAACTTGATTTTCTTGGCTATACTATTTCCAAACGTGGTTTGATTCCGGCTCTAAAACGAGTTCAAGCAATCGAAGAGTTCCCTATCCCCAGCTCAATCAAACAAACACAGCGTTTTCTTGGTATGATTAACTTTTATAATCGCTTCATACCAAACATGGCAATAAAATCTAAGCCATTGTATGCTCTCCTAAAAAACCAAAACGAAAAATCTAATTTTCACTGGTCTCATGAGTGCACAGACGCATTCAATACTCTTAAAAAAGATTTATGCAGGAAAACAATGCTTTTTCACCCAAATCCTGATGCTAACGTAAGCATCATGGTTGACGCTTCTAATGATGCAATTGGAGGTGTCTTACAGCAGTACAATAATGGTTGGGAACCGTTAGGTTTTTATTCTACACGCTTAAGCCCAGCAGAAACGAAATACTCAGTGTTTGATCGCGAACTACTCGCTATTTATAAAAACATCAAACACTTTCGTTACTTCGTGGAAGGTAGGCAATTTACCGTCTTTACCGACCACAAACCTCTTACGAAAGCAATAGGTTCTGTAACCGAAAAAAGTCCCCGTCAAACGCGACATCTTGAGTACATCGCGGAATTCACGACTGATATACGCCATATTGAAGGCAGGAAAAATATTGTAGCCGACACTTTGTCAAGACCCTACGTTGATATTATAAATTTCAACCACGTTGATATTCCAAATATTGTTAAAGAACAGGAAAAAGACAACGACCTTAAAACCCTTTTGAACGATTCAAAATTTTCTATAAAGCTTAAAAAAATCCACATTCCAATAGATGAGTTAGACATTTGGTGCGAAGTATCAACTGGTGTTAGTCGTCCATACATTCCTGAGACATTTCGAAGAACAATTTTTGAAAATCATCACAAACTTTCGCACCCTAGTACGAGAGCGATGCGTAGCATCATTACATCAAAATATTTTTGGCCTAAGATGAACGCTGATATAAACCGCTGGACAAAATGTTGTATTCCTTGTCAGAAGTCAAAAATTACGAGACATACAAAATCTGAGCACGGCAAGTTTTTAGTCCCTGAAGGTAGGTTTGCTCACGTCCACATGGATTTAGTGGGTCCACTTCCGCCTTCACATGGATATACATATTTATTGACTATCAAAGACCGTTTTTCTTCATGGCCAGAAGCAATCCCCTTGCGAAACATTAGTGCTTCAACAGTAGTATCCGCTTTTATTCATAACTGGGTCTCACGGTTCGGAATTCCTCAAACAATTACCACTGATCAAGGAACTCAGTTCGAATCTTCACTGTTTAAAGAAATTTCCTTAATCTTAGGCACTAAACGGATAAGAACAACGACTTACCACCCACAAGCGAACGGCTTCGTGGAAAGATTTCATAGGCAACTCAAAGAAGCATTACGATCACACGAAGATAAACAGAATTGGTTTTCAAACTTACCCTGGACACTTCTCGGTATTCGCTCCACAATAATCGATGATATAGGAGTAACACCAGCGCAATTGTTGTATGGTGAAAATTTACGTCTTCCAGCGGAATTAGTCGAACCCAAACAACCGAATTCCCTTTTAAGCTCTTCAGCAGCTCAAGAAATCACTCAGGCGATTGCTCGAGTTCGACCGACCTCAAGAAGAGTGCGCGAGCAAAGATATATTTTCGTACGTAAAGATTTGAAAACATGTTCTCATGTTCTTGTAAGAGAGGAGGTGCACAAAGGCAGTTTAAATCAACCATATATTGGACCTTTTAAAGTCATTGAAAGAAACGATAAAACATTCAATGTACTTATGAATAGTAAAAAACAAACTATTTCAATTGATAGAGTCAAACCAGCATTTATAGCGTCAGAAAATATAGCTACTCGATCATTGTTTAAACCTAAAGTAACTTTTCATTTCTAAATTATTTTGAATTACATAATACGTAGGAAAATACTGAATTTACATAGTTTATTTGAATTTACTTGAAGTATGTATTTAAATATTTTTGTTGAATTGAAAAACTTGTTCGAATTTACTTTTAAGCATTAGAATATTGTTTTTGAAAAACATTTAACCAAACTTAAGGGGTGAGTGATGTAGCCCACCTTAACATTTGAAAATTATAGTGTGCAAGCACCCTTTGAATTTATGTGCTCTCACCTTAAGAAATGTCATACAAAGATATGTAATCTCACCTTAAGATTCTTCTTAATAATGTCATACAATATGTAATGTTAAACGAAAGAAATACGTAGTTTGTAAGTCAGATCTTTGTTAACTCTGAGACAATAAAGTTGTGCTCCAAAAAACAAACAAAAAGTGTTTATTTTAAATTAATAAAATAATTAATATATATGTGCCTCAACATCCACCGGCACAGGTATTTTTTTATAACTGAAGTTTTTCTGGGACAGTCCTTACTTCTTCTTATCTTCGATGTTTTAAATTTTCCAAGATCATTCAACTATGCAAAGGCTTCCAAAGAAAGAGTTCCATTTTGTAACTGAATTTTCGATGTGAAATTTCGTGCATTTAACAAAAAGTTTCTGAGGTATAGTGGTTATTACATGTGAGTCACATGGAGAAGGTTTGAACCCGAGACAAATGTACTTATTTGATTTTAAGATTATGGAATATTTTTAAATTCTTTACATAAATTATAAATTTTTTAATAACTACGCTCACTTATTGCAAGCTAGATGTCTTTAAATTAGAAAATTTAAATTATTATTTATTCCAAGAGATGAACCCTCGGACTATGGAGTTAACTGCTCCAATTGATAAATGACAATATGTACTACACCTTGTATAAAATACACTAGCTTGCAGCCATTTTGTTCTGTAGTTGTCACTATTTTTCTTGTTTGAAAAAAATATAATCATACTAAATGTCTGGCTGAGCTCAAAAATCACACTTAAAACTTTTGTTTTTGATAAATTTTTGAGTTAAAACTTTTTGATTTTTTTTCGATTTTTCCGGAGGTAGTCGATCAAATTTCGAGTTGATATTTACCGATCTGAACAAACCAACATCAAATTAAAGGTACATAATTAAATCAACAAATTTGTTTTGAAATTTTATAAATCGGTAGGTACAATAGTTCAAACATAATCTATGGAAAATTCTTGAAAAAAAAAAAATCGAAATCAATGAAGATTGCATGAAGATTATTTTTAACGAAGAGTCGATACTTTTATGAAGAAAACAAGCTACTTCTGAAGATAATCTATGGATAAATACCGAAATCAGGGACAATTGTGTGAAACTACATAGAACCGCCAAGTGCGCCATTTCATATATTCTTGAGTTTGTCAGCTTGTGAAAGCCATTTAGCTGAACTAAGTATTTACCCGTATGTTAGAATTTCCGAATATGTGAAATTTCGCACGTGATTGGTCTGTGTGGATTTTGAGAACAAATTGATGGTTTAATCATCTTCCATTTGATATAATTTTTGTTCAGATTGGTAAATACCAGGGACCCAAAATAACTATTATTTTTTTTTTTTCAGATTGAAAAAGTTGCCCAATTTTAATAATTATTTTTAAAAATTGGTTTATAACTATTATGAATAAGAGATATTTTATTAGTTGTCAATAACTATTATTTTTCAATAGATTTTTTTTACGTTGAGTCATAACTATTATGCATAAGAGATATTTTATTAGTTGTCAATAACTATTATTTTTCAATGGATTTTTTTTACGTTGAGTCATAACTATTATGCATAAGAGATATTTTATTAGTTGTCAATAACTATTATTTTTCAATGGATTTTTTTTACGTTGAGTCATAACTATTATGCATAAGAGATATTTTATTAGTTGTCAATAACTATTATTTTGCAATTGATTTTTTTTACGTTGAGTCATAACTATTATGCATAAGAGATATTTTATTAGTTGTCAATAACTATTAATTTGGAAAAAATATTTTTTTACGTTGTTTTGAAAAAAGTGCTCAACAGATTTTCATTTTTGTGAATCTTTTTGCACCAATCGATGGGGAGGTGGTTTTTATGACATCACCAGAGGTGGTCATCGGTTCGAAAATGTACGCGATTTTGACTCATTTTTGAAGTTTTTTTTGCTTCAATCAATGAAAAGAAGTCTAAAAAGGATATTGGCCATCACTAGAAGTGGAACCGATCCTTGAAAATGCTCGATTTAGGTCCATTTTCGAAATTTTTTTTGCAAAAAATCGATGGAAAGAGGTTGACAATGGGCTTTGGCCATCACCATAGTTGGTCCCAACTAAAAAAGTGGTCGATTTTGGTCCGTTTTGAAAAAAAATTTTGTACTAATCGTTGGAAAGAGGTCGAAGTCGAAAAAAAAGGTACCAAAAAGTGCCCGATTTTGGTCCATTTTCGAAATTTTGTTTGCACCAATCTTTGGAAAGAGGCCGAAAATAGATTTTGGTCATCATCAAAGGTGGTTTCGAGTCCCAAGATGTGCCCGATTTTGGTCCATTTTCGAAATTTTGTTTGCACCAATCTTTGGAAAGAGCTCGAAGTCGAAAAAAAAGGTACCAAAAAGTGCCCGATTTTGGTCCATTTTCGAAATTTTGTTTGCACCAATCTTTGGAAAGAGGCCGAAAATAGATTTTGGTCATCATCAAAGGTGGTTTCGAGTCCCAAAATGTGCCCGATTTTGGTCCATTTTCGAAATTTTGTTTGCACCAATCTTTGGAAAGAGCTCGAAGTCGAAAAAAAAGGTACCAAAAAGTGCCCGATTTTGGTCCATTTTCGAAATTTTGTTTGCACCAATCTTTGGAAAGAGGCCGAAAATAGATTTTGGTCATCATCAAAGGTGGTTCCGAGTCCCAAAATGTGCCCGATTTTGATTCATTTTCGAAATTTTGTTTGCACCAGTCGTTAAATAGAGGTCGAATATGAATTTTGGACCTCATTTGAGGCGGCTCCGGACCCTGGAAATGACCGTTTTTGACCCATTTTCGAAAAAAAAACCTCTTTTTTCTGTAATAAATGGGAAAAGGTCGAAAATGGATTTTGGACATCACTTAGAGTGGCTCCTGAGTCCGGCCCCGAGAAAGAACCGTTTTTGACCCATTTTCGGAAAAATTTTTTTTTTTCTGTAATTAATGTGAAAACGTCGAATATAAATATTTGACATCATTTAGGGTGGCTCCGGGCCCTGGAAAGGACCGATTTCGATAATTTTGTTAGTTTTCAAGTTCCGGAGCTACTCTAAAAGATATCCAAAACGCATTTTCAACATTTCATAATCGATAGAAGCAATAAAAAATTTTAGGGTGGTTCATAAAAAATTTTTTTTTTTCCTTGAATCGATAGGGAAATGTCGACAATAGTCATTTTCGAGCTTTATCTATGCATTGGAGCAAAAAAAAAATTTTTTATGAACCACCCTAAAATTTTTTATTGCTTCTATCGATTATGAAATGTTGAAAATGCGTTTTGGATATCTTTTAGAGTAGCTCCGGAACTTGAAAACTAACAAAATTATCGAAATCGGTCCTTTCCAGGGCCCGGAGCCACCCTAAATGATGTCAAATATTTATATTCGACGTTTTCACATTAATTACAGAAAAAAAAAATTTTTCCGAAAATGGGTCAAAAACGGTTCTTTCTCGGGGCCGGACTCAGGAGCCACTCTAAGTGATGTCCAAAATCCATTTTCGACCTTTTCCCATTTATTACAGAAAAAAGAGGTTTTTTTTCGAAAATGGGTCAAAAACGGTCCTTTCCAGGGTCCGGAGCCGCCTCAAATGAGGTCCAAAATTCATATTCGACCTCTATTTAACGACTGGTGCAAACAAAATTTCGAAAATGAATCAAAATCGGGCACATTTTGGGACTCGGAACCACCTTTGATGATGACCAAAATCTATTTTCGGCCTCTTTCCAAAGATTGGTGCAAACAAAATTTCGAAAATGGACCAAAATCGGGCACTTTTTGGTACCTTTTTTTTCGACTTCGAGCTCTTTCCAAAGATTGGTGCAAACAAAATTTCGAAAATGGACCAAAATCGGGCACATTTTGGGACTCGAAACCACCTTTGATGATGACCAAAATCTATTTTCGGCCTCTTTCCAAAGATTGGTGCAAACAAAATTTCGAAAATGGACCAAAATCGGGCACTTTTTGGTACCTTTTTTTTCGACTTCGAGCTCTTTCCAAAGATTGGTGCAAACAAAATTTCGAAAATGGACCAAAATCGGGCACATTTTGGGACTCGAAACCACCTTTGATGATGACCAAAATCTATTTTCGGCCTCTTTCCAAAGATTGGTGCAAACAAAATTTCGAAAATGGACCAAACTCGGGCACTTTTTGGTACCTTTTTTTTCGACTTCGACCTCTTTCCAACGATTAGTACAAAATTTTTTTTTCAAAACGGACCAAAATCGACCACTTTTTTAGTTGGGACCAACTATGGTGATGGCCAAAGCCCATTGTCAACCTCTTTCCATCGATTTTTTGCAAAAAAAATTTCGAAAATGGACCTAAATCGAGCATTTTCAAGGATCGGTTCCACTTCTAGTGATGGCCAATATCCTTTTTAGACTTCTTTTCATTGATTGAAGCAAAAAAAACTTCAAAAATGAGTCAAAATCGCGTACATTTTCGAACCGATGACCACCTCTGGTGATGTCATAAAAACCACCTCCCCATCGATTGGTGCAAAAAGATTCACAAAAATGAAAATCTGTTGAACACTTTTTTCAAAACAACGTAAAAAAATATTTTTTCCAAAGTAATAGTTATTGACAACTAATAAAATATCTCTTATGCATAATAGTTATGACTCAACGTAAATAAAATCCATTGAAAAATAATAGTTATTGACAACTAATAAAATATCTCTTATGCATAATAGTTATGACTCAACGTAAAAAAGAATCCATTGAAAAATAATAGTTATTGACAACTAATAAAATATCTCTTATTCATAATAGTTATAAACCAATTTTTTGACATAAATCTTATAATAGTTATGTCCCTGGTAAATACTGAGTAAAAGTTTGTTCGAAAATGTTGGAATACCTCCGAAAAAACAAAAAAAAAATAAAAATTCATATCTTGGTAGGAAACTTATCCATAAGAAAATTTTTTAGTATGATTTTTGACATCGTCGGCCAATTTAACACTGAAAAAAAAAAAAAAAATAGTAGAAACTGCAGAAGAAATTATTTTTTGAATTTTGTAAGCCAATGCTATTAGACTCCGTATTAAACTAATCGTACATACATTAAGCGTATGAAAATTAGTGCTGATGAAATAAGAACAAATGGTTACGGGTTACACTTATTAGTTTTTAAACGAATCTAAACACAAAGGCCACATCAAGTACCAATTTAACATATTATAGATCTCATAGTTTACAATAGACTTGGGAACTTAAGTTCTAGTACGTAGGAGTACAAGTCGCTGAATTATTATGGCCTCATAAATTTGACATCATTATCAAACTACATTTGTATTTTTTTTTTTAAAGAAAAACTTAAAAACTTTATATACATTTGTATTTGTTTAATGTGTATGTTTCAGAATGGGGACTAACACATTGAATTTTCAATGCAATACAATTTCCACTGCTGCTAAACTTTAGTTTCAATAGATTTAAAAACTTCACTACCACTAAATATTTAGTTAAATTTATGTTTATTCAAAATCTAAACCCAAAACCATTTCCTAGTTAATGGTAATGAATTTCAAACTCGCTACCACCAAATATATTGAGGGTATCACTCTAAGCACTAAAATCCCTCGAAAACCATGTAAGCTGCATTAACTGAGAACATTTTCGAGTCTCGAAAACTTTCGAAACAAATTTGATGAGAAAGCAGCCTCGAAAAGTGAATCAGTGTTGCTGTTTGTTGAAATAATTTGCTGCTAATTTGAAATTTCTTTAGAAATTCCCACACAAATTTAACATAACGATTTTTATTTTGAATATATCAAAAGTGCGATTATTAGAATTTTTGTTTGTTTTCCTAACTTAATTCTACCTATTTTAATACATTTTTTCATTATGCTGCGATAAATTTTTTTTCAGGGCTACGGCAACACTGATCAGACTGTCAAATAGCTCAAATTCACATGTTTTTGGAGTTTTCGCGCTTAGAGGAATACTCTTATTGCTTTGGTTAGTCGCTAACAGTGATGGCATGTGGGTTTTATGGAAATATATTCAATCGAGACTTAAATGTACTTTATCGATGGCGAATGTACTTTTTCATCATTAACCTCAAAAAGCTACAAAAAAGGTAATTAAAATATTTTATTTAAGTTTTTTTTAAATGTACTTTATCGATGGCGAATGTACTTTTTCATCATTAACCTCAAAAAGCTACAAAAAAGGTAATTAAAATATTTTATTTAAGTTTTCCCGAGGATTATGCGTAGAATTGAGCTATAAAAAACAAAAAAAAAAAATATAGTTTTTAGAAATGATCCAAATGTAGTTACTGAAAATGCACCAAATGTTCCGAATGTACTGATGACAATTTTTCATGACACAAATGGACTGAAAAAGTACATATGGTCCAAAAATGTCATCACTGGTCGTTGAACCTGAACAGTTTCTCTCGACAAAATATAAGTTCGCACGCGCAGTCGAAATCATATCCTCGATGAATGAAATGAAATGAATGAATGACTCATCTGCGATCAAAAATGTTTGTTGGGACTAAACTCATACTGGTACTAACAATAAGTTCCAAGCTCCACTACCACTAAATATAGTGAATATATTTGCTGGTAGTCGAGTTTAAAAATCATTACAACATTGTGTTTAGCGTAAAAGGGGTTGACTTCCACTTAACGTTTAGTTATAGTACCATGTATTTCCCATAGCCATTAATAATGAATTTTCATCTCATTATCACTAAAAAAATGGAGTTTAAAATTTAGTGTATTAATCCCCACTCTGATCTGTATGTAGCCGACGACAATCTTACTATTAAAAATAAAAAAAATGTCAAACAAGTGAAGACGTGTGGCGCATGCTCCTGGCAGATGAGGTTCACAAGGCCGCTTAACACTTTTAATGGGAATTTAATTATCGTATTTTGTGGTACAAGTGTAATAAAGTAGAACTGAGTGTAATGTTGATTATGGATGGACAAGGATATATTATGACGTATCATGCTCACGTTAAGTGTGAGTTTTTTTTATTGTTATTTAAAACATTGAACGTTCTTCAATAATGCTGCTATTAAAATGTGCATATAGTACAACAAAAATAAAATGCCCTTAATGTTTCTGGGGGAAATGAACACTCGAATGCCACACAGGTTAAGGTTAAATTTCATTCATTTTCAGATTCTATAAAACTTAGACAGTTAAATGGAATAGCAAAACAAATTTATTTACTAATATTTTGACAGTTTTATTACGGTTACCCTTAATGAAAATGTCAACCAGTTGAGTTTATTATTGGCGTTCGAAGTAAAATATGTCTTTTACAATGAGTATTGATGTTGATAGCTATCTTTCATATAGAATACCATACATATCAGAGTGGTCGTAAATAAGGCGAGTTTTGAATTTCATGGACATTTAAGGTGATGAAAAAATAATAGGGGTGTTCGAACAAAGTTGTTATTTAACAGTGACGTTAAATTAATCGCTAACTACTTTGACCATTAAAGCACTTACGTATAGTACTGGCTGCATCTAATTAATCCAAGTTCCCCATACACCAATTCAATTTTAAAAAATTATTTTATTAACACAAAAAACTGCTGTATACATATGGTTTATACCAGAAACCCGAAATAAAAAAATTGCTCAATATTAAGAAAATTTTATAAAGTTACTTTCTTATAATTATGTGCACAGAAATGATACATATATTTTGAAGAAAAACTAACTGATATCAACTATTATTTTTGATTGTGTTTATTTTTTTTGTCTAAATTTTAGCTTGAGGTTTAAGAATATGTATGTACATAATTGTTCCAAAATTTGAGCTTCGTGGCTCAAACCTGGCGCGGAGAGAGCTTGTGTCCGATTTCGTTGAAATTTTACGAAAAAACAGATTTACTAAAACGTAAAAAAAAAATAAACCCCAGGGGGTTACTTTTTTTTTTTTGAGAGAAAATTTTCCTTATATTTCAGCTTCCTAGATCGAACAGTTTGTTTCCAATTACAATTCATATGGAACGTAGAAAAAATCAGATATTCGTTTTTCTGCTTTTTCGTTTTTATCATATGATTATGATACACCGCCGTTAGATGACAAATAGTTGAGGACCTCCCATATAAAATAACCCTAAATCCATTATATCCCGACACCAATGACAGCTATAGCTGTGAAATTTAATACATTACTGTATATTGTTTGTATCAAGCTTCTTGCAAAATATGGGCGAGACTTTCCAAGAAATTGTGTCACTTACCATATATTAAAGCACTTTATTTTGATATGTAGTAGTTCAATAGTAGTTTAAGTTGTCAAAGCCGACAGGTGGATGTATGTACAGTGTGGCCCATAATAACTGTCACCAAATTTCACTGTTCCGAAAAAAATTGAAAACCTGATTTTTTTATAATTTAAAGATTAATTGCTTTTCACAATTTAAGTGTACGCAACGAAAGTACACGGCAAAAAAAATATTATTTATATCAAACTCAGAAGCGCCATGAAAGGTAAACGTGACTTAGTTAAAAATTTTTAAAAAAAAAAAAATTACAGACATTGTGTCATCAAAAAACACTAAAACCACTCGGGATAGCAGAAAAATTCATCCATAAGACAATAAAACGATATAAGGATACGTGAGGCTCGAAGATTAAAAAAAAAATTGGACGCAGTTGGACTGTGGGAACAAATGACGTCATAAGACAAGTGAGAGGACGATATCCTGCTCAATCAGCCTCTTCTGTAGAAAAGGATATAAAAATATAAATAACTTCCAAGCAGCTTCTTATCAGGAATGATCTACGACTCAAGGCCTATGCAAGCTAACGCTTTCATGGGCTAACAAATAAGCAAAAGCAATTACCTGTTACAAAAAGTAAGGAGCTACTTGACTGGCAGGGTGGAGATGAAATAATTTTTTCGGATGAAAAACTGTTCTTCCTGCAAGACAGCCACAACCAGCAGAGTAACACTTTGTACGCAAGAAGTTTTGCGAATGCTCCAAAAGATGAATTGACTGCTGAGCGATATCAAAACGTGACCAAAATCAAGGTACAGGGAGCAGTACCTCATATAGGAAAAGGACCGATAAATTCGTCTGATTTCATCTCGTCGGAAGATTGGCCAGCATCATCACCGGATCTCAAGACATTGGATTTTTGAGTATGAGGCCATATGCTAGGTAAATTAAGTTCAATAAAAGGCTTAATAATTGATGGGTTCAAACAGCGTTTGACAAGGATTTGGGATGAAATGGAGCAGAAAATAGTGCGTGCCGCCTGTGAATCCTTTTTCAAACGTTTATGTCTTGTAAGCAAAGAAAAGGGTAATAGTTTCGAACTTCATCATTAATTTAATAAATTTTAGATTGTTATTAAGCGTTCGGAAAAATAAAAAAAAAATATTTTAGACGACTTTGATTTTTATAACACTTTGTTTTAGTGACAATTATTATGGGCCATACTGTACATGTACATATCGTCGCCCACTTGTACAACGGCCCTAATTGACATTTTTTTTTAAATCCAGTTTATTACATATTCCTGAAGACCAACCTCAAATGCACCTTCACCCAAAAAATTGGAACGGTAACACAAAAAATACCAAGTTTATTAGGTGATATTAAAAAGCCCTAACTACATTCAACATTTTTTATATGTTAAAAGGCCCTAAATGCTTTTTCTTGCGAAGTAGTTTTCAAAATTTCTAGAGAATTTTGAATTCAAAATTTCCGTGTAATTACCAATTTTAAAATGTACAATTAACAATTAGTTCATATCTTATGTTGGAACGCGTATGTGGCCTTCGTTTTAATTTTTCGCAATGAGTGTTAAGGAAAATATTATGTGTGAGATCTATGCCTCTGATTCAATCCCGGAACAATTAAAACATGATCGGATTTTAAATATGAAAAAGCGAATGCGAGGAGTTCAATACATAGGCGTTTCGATTGAAAATGGTTTGTGTCAAGGGGCCGAAAGACGGCTTGGGCCACTTTATACATCAAAATATTGCGAGCAAAGACGTAACCGGTCCCGTTTGCCTTTTAGGACAAATGTAAGGAAAGCCATCTTTGATGCATTTTGGAAAATGACATGAGAGCAAAAAAAGTTAAATGTAATAGGCCTTGTTGATCTGGTAAGCAGAAAACGAATTTCGTCCGAAAACTCAGCGCGTACTCAGTCTCTAGAATATTTCTTAAAACACAATTTCCAACGTTTGCAAATATGTCGTTAAATGTTTTTATCAATATTATGTTTGAAAGAAAAGATTATTTACTAAAAATTACATCAATAAGTAAAATATTTGCATATTTTATTTAATTTTGTTGTAAATGAATTACACTTTTAGTTTTCAAAGTAACTGCAAGAAGCCCTAAATGCACTTTTGCATACATAAAAATGATGTCAAAAAGCCCTAATTGAAATAAAATAAGTATCAATACAAAAAAAACTAGCGTTTTCATTAAAAATAATTATGTTATTGTTTTTGTAACTAAACTGCATTTAAAAAAATTTCAATATTCTGCATTGTCGGTTTTTATACAGTTTTTTGTGTCTCCTGAACAAAATCAAAAATGTCAATTAGGGCCGTTGTACAAGTGAGCGACGATATATGTACAGTACGCAGCATAAGTGTTTTTACAAGGGAAAAAATACATATCTTTTTGTTTCTCCTTTCAAAAAAAGATACTTCCATGTAATTTTTTTCAATTCTTTTAATGAAATATTCTTATCATATTGATTTACAAACAATAAAAACAAAAAATAATACATATTAACAGTAAAAATTAAAAGAAACGCAACAAAAACAAAATATGGTTCAAAAATTCACCGCAGCAAAAGTCTTTTTACACTAGTAATCTAATTAAGGAAACACAAAGTAAATTAATGTCTTAACTTTTTAATATTTGGTGTGGCCACCCTTAGCATCTTCTACGGCTTTTAGTCTGGTTCTCATAGAATGTATAAGATTAGGAACGTCATAATTTCGTGGAATATTGCTCCATTCCTCTGTTATGGCGCTCTTCAGTTCGTTTTTGTTTTTTGGGTGCCTTTTTGCAACTTTCTTTTTCAAATAAGCCCACAAATTTTCAATTGGGTTTAAGTCTGGACTTTGGGCAGGCGTGTCCAGTACTTTTCCGCAATTGAACAAAAGCCACATTCTATTTTGATGGGCTTTGTGTTTTGGATCATTATCCTGATAAAACTTGAATGTTGGCTTATTATCAGTATAAAATCCAAATTTGGTCGCGCTTCTTTTCAATTGGTATTTCAAAATGTGTAAATATTTCTCTGCATTCATAGTGTCTTCAATAAAAACCAGCTCTCCTACTCCTTTGCTGGAAATGCAGCCCCACACCATGACTGAAAGTTTGCCGAATTTCACAGTGGGAATTATGTTCCGATTTTCTAACGCTTGCAACGGCTTTCGCCACACTCTGCTGGGCCCGTCGTTGTAATATAGTGTGATTTTGGTTTCATCACAGAATATGACGTCATCCCAGTAATTGATCGGCCTGTCGCTATACATTTTTGCAAAAGCTAATCGCTTATCAATGTTTTGTATTGAAAGCAGGGGCTTTCGTCGAGCTACTGCTGACATGTATTTGTTCCTTTTTATGACTCGCCGTACAGTATCCGAGGAGACCTTAACTCCGCACTGCTTTTCAAGGTTAACCGCAAGGTCTTTTGCTGAAATATGTGGGTTTTCGCCGACTCTTCGCACCAAAAAACGTTCTCCGCGCTGTGATACTTTTCGTGGGCGGCCGCTTGAAGGCTTCGGACTCAGTCTATTTTCATTTTTTGCACGATTCACAATGTTATATACCGTTTGTCTGGTTACAGAGAACATCTCTGATATTTGCTGCACAGTTTTTCCGATGGTGTGATTATAATAAATACACTGCACTAAATCAAATGATATTCTTTTCCCCGGCATCTTCAACACTATAAAATCTGACAATATTTTCTCAATACGAAGAGCAAAAAGAAACTAAACCGCAACTACTTTGCTTATAATCGATGCAGCTGTACGCAAAGCAAATAAACTTAACAGGAATCTAACGGTAAAATAATTGTAAAAAGACTTTTGCTGCCGCAAAATTTATGGCTGTTTTTGGTTTTTTGTTATTTTTCTTCCTATTCCTTTTTCCAATATACGTTGTTTTTGTTGCATTCCGCTAGTAAATTCATGAATTAAGAACTTTGTACTGAAATATTTAAACAAAGTCATATGAAAGCACCTTTTATTGAGAGAAAAAGCATAAAATCATAAATTTTTTTCCTTGTAAAAACACTTATGCTGCTTACTGTATATGTATATGTATATGTATATGTATATGGTCTGTTCTTTCCGGAAGACTTAGAAATTCCGCAAACGAGATCTTTTTTAATGTGACTTGCGTTATATGATTCTTAAGAAATCAATGTGCACAAAACCGTCAAAATGTGGAAATTATGTTTGATACTCTTAGGTGATTGGTTGGCTACTCGTGGATGGTCAGTATGTTTATTTACTGATAACAAATCTAGATAACAAACAAATTTTTTTTTTCATTTCTCCAGAGAACCAAATATAAAATTAACCTAAGCAAAGATTTTAATCAGATTGTGGTTGTATTATTGACCTCATTTGAAAGCTTTTTTTTTTGTCTGCGCCAATGAAGAAAACCTTGCAAACTTAAAGCTCTTGTGTACAAAAGCAACAATTGACCGTGCATTTACAACAAGTTTCCGTAGTGTAGTGGTTATCACGTGTGCTTCACACGCACAAGGTCCCCGGTTCGAACCCGGGCGGAAACAAATGTTGAAAATATTTTTTTTTTTAAGTTAACTATTCTGCCGTACTAAGCGAAAAAGACGTATCTCAAAAAAATTCATTTCGAGATACAGAATTGATGTTTTGTTTATGTCAATTTGTTGAAATACCTGTAAAATTGAGATAGAGGAAGTTTTCTTAGTAGATTTTTTATATGATTGAACTAAGATGCCGACATTTGGAGTATTTCAATAGACGCGTAATTTCTTAATCTATCCGATGCCAAAAAAATCTCGGATATTTTTTTTTTTTTGAGATACGTCTTTTTCGCTTAGTACGGCAGTATTGTACATATTGTAATTAGAAAGTTCACAAATTATATATGCGGTTTTCGAACTGTTTCTAATCCTCCACCATTTAATAACAACACGTTTATGCCTTTATATTCACAGCGATTTCTCTAACAAAAAAGTTAAATACATACTATATTAAGAAATCATACATACTATACATTTATTAATTAATTAATCATTAATTTATTGCTAACGAATTTTGAGATGAAGCTATCAATAAAAAATAAATAGTAACACAATCTTAATGTTATTTAAGTCTATGGAACCAAAAAACATATATTCATGTCTTTTATACTGCTTTGAGAACCGGGAGACAGACCATAGTTCGGTTTTTCGTTTTGAGGTTGAAAAAGTCAAAAAAATCTGCTATTACTACATATATGCAAAATGTTGAAAAAGGTTAAATAAGTCGAAAATAAGGGAAATATTTATAAAGTTTAAAAAGGTTGAAAACATCTGAGAAGTTCAAAACTGTTGGAAAGTGTGAGAAAAGCCGAAAAGTTAAATACTAAAAAGAGGTTAAGAAGGTCATAAAACGTATGGAAAATGGTGAAAAGCCCAAAAGTTGAAACAAAAAATTAAATACATAGTTGTAAAAAGTTGAAAAAGTCTTGAAACCGGTGAAAAAGGTTGAAAGAATCGAAAATGTTAAAAAAAGAGTGAAGAGGTAGAAAATTATTGAAACATTTGAAATAGGTTAAAAACTCGAAAAAAAGTTTAATGAAATTTAATAAGTCGAAATATATTAAAAGAAGTTGGAAAAGTCGAAAAAATATGGCAAATGTTTAAAAAGGTTGAAAAATGTTGAAAAGTTGAAAGAGGTTGAAAAGTTGCAAGAGGTTGAAAAAGTTGAATGATGCTGATAATGTAAAAAAAAATATTAATAAGGTTGAAAATGTCGAAAAGATATGGAAAATGTTGTAAAAAGATTTTGAAATAGTTGAAAGAGGTTGAAAAATTCGAAAAAGCTGATTGAGGTTGAACAAGTCGAAGAAAGCTGATAGAGTACATATAGAAAGTGTTGAAAAAATTTGAAGGTTGAATAATTCGGAAAAAAGTTGAAGTAATGTCGAAACAGCTGAAAAAGGCTAAAAAGTCGATAATATATATGTATATTGAAAATAACATAAAGGTTGATTACGGTTGAAAAAGTCGAAAAAATTTAAAGAAGTTGAAAGAGGTTGAAAAACATCGTTGAAAAATTGAAAAAAGCCGAAAGAAGTTGAAAATTTAAACAGGTTGAAAAAGACAAATTGAAAATCTTGGTAAATTCAATTAAGTTAAAATAATCAAAAAATATTTAAAAAAATAAAAAAATGTCACGCTAACTTTCTTTTAACATGTTGTCCCGACGAAATCTAAATTTCAAAGCTTATATTAAACGACATCTACATATTTTACATATATACCAAATTTAATGAGGATAACTCATAAAGTACAAGGTTGCCCATATTCGAAGCGCCCATCAGGCAACACTATAACTTTTGACAGCGATGTCAAATCGACTAATGACATACCGTTTGTATTTATCGTTTGGCATAAAATTATCATAACCGATGAATCTCATTTCCAGTTGAACGTAACGGTAAACAAACAAAATTGCCTTATTTATGCCACTGAAAGTTATTCAAAATTGCTGCAACCGTTTTCAAAATAAAGTTCCAACATACATATGTGCATATCCATCAGATTGGGCCTTTTAGCTGGCCTCGTTTTTTTTTTTTTTTTTTTTTGAGTACATCTTCCAGCCATCGTTTTTCTTGAAGCTAAGGCTATCTTGAACCATAATAAACTATGTCTCCCTTAAAATTGTAATTGTTCCTCCTTGAATATTAATTAAAGATAGTCTTAACTTCAAGAAAAACCATGTTTGAAGAGTCTGCTCCAAAAAAAAAATTAAAAAAAAAAATAAAAAAAAAATCGAAGCCATGGTCGAGGTAAGATGACAATTTCGATTTTTTTTTTAGTTTTTTTTTTTTGGAGCAGACTCTTCAAACATGGTTTTTCTTGAAGTTAAGACTATCTTTAATTAATATTCAAGGAGGAACAATTACAATTTTAAGGGAGACATAGTTTATTATGGTTCAAGATAGCCTTAGCTTCAAGAAAAACGATGGCTGGAAGATGTACTCCAAAAAAAAAAAAAAAAAAAAAAAACGAGGCCAGCTTAAAGGCCCAATCTGATGGATATGCACATATATGTATGTATGTATATTAGAGCGGTTCAAAATAAAAACTTTTTGATTTTTTCACGATGTATCAGCGAATTACAGTAGCCTTATATGTCTGGACAAAGCCCATTACTAGGATTAAGGTCAATATTGAAAATTGGATAAGCGCCCTCTGTTTTGAGTAAACAACCCACTTTCCAAAATATTGATTTAAAAAATGGTGCAAGTTACAGACGTTATAAAATTTTCCAACAAAGTGGGTATGGTTTTCGGGAAACTATCGATCGGGGAATTCAAATCCGTGATTCGTTCTACTTCTTCTTTCTTTCTTATAAAAAAATTGACAATTGACCGGACAATAGTAAAAAAGTACCGATTTTCTTCCTTCTAACTGCAACACCTCAGATATTATTTTACCGCCGATCCCATGGTACATCATTTTTTAGATACTGTTATTTGCTTAAAGAATGCCGAAACCACATACATATCATTATTATTTTTTTCAAAACCAAGATATCTGCATTTTTCTAAATTAACAGACCTGATTTTTTTTCAAATCGGAGTCGACAAATTTGCATATTAAGGTGATTCAAATTTTTTTTTATTTCAAACAGTTACTATCAAACGGGGAATTCGAATCCGTGATTAGTTTTTCTTCTTCTTCTTTTTTTCTTACAAAAAAATTGAAAATTGAACGGAAAAAAATGAAAAAATTCCGATATTTTACTTTAAAGTTGCTAAATCATCCCATATTATTTTGCTACCGCTCCTTTGTTTTATAATTTTTAATGTACTCTTGTTTGCTTAAAGGAATGCTTAAAACCGCATATTATTTCCTTATTTCGAAACCGAGACATCTGCATTTGTCTACATTAACAGAAGTGGCATAATTTGAACTATTCCATAGATTTTTCTATCATTTTCAAGAATTCAAATTATGCCAGTTCTGTTAATTTGGAAAATGATATGCGGTTTACGGCATTCTATGCCGTTTTCTATGCGGTTTCCGAGATATCCCCAAAAAACCCTTTTTAGGCACTTTTTGGCCATATTTCCATGAAATTGTTATTTAATCTAAATCAGTTGCGCACCGTTCAAAAGGTAATTTTGTCTTCCAACTAACGGTTTGCTGTTAATGAAAATCGAATAAGATTTGATGGAGCTCCAAGATATCAAATTCGGAAAAAGGTGATTTATTTGGTAATTTCTTAAAGTCAGTAAATTTCAATAATATAATATTGCATTTACAATCCTTACCCAATATTTTTTTTTAAATTTTTCGAGACACAAAAACTTTCTTTACAAGAATGTCGAATAGAAAATCATATTTATCTATCAATATAGCTATCTCTCTTTAAATAGTGAGCTCCAAACCGTTTTTTAAGATTGGAATATTTATTCACTTGATAGTTTTCATTAAAACATATTTATTTTGAAGGAAACTGTATACATACTTATAGTTATACGAACAAAATTAAAATTTAACTTTAGTTTAATTAAGCTATTTACTTTTCCTGATATAGGAATTAATTCCTAACTGCAATTATGCGCTATTGAATAACCTTCCCATAATTTTAAAAATTACTACCACTCTTTGCCTCTTCACCATGCCTGCCATCCTTACCACCCTTGCAACCTTTTCCAGCTTTACCACCTTTGCCACCCTTACCACCTTTGCCACCTTTACCACCCTTACCACCTTGACCACCTTTACCTCCTTTGCCACCGTTACCACTCTGAGCAATCTTATCCCCTTTACTACTCATACTACCATAATTACCCGTACCATCCATACTAATTTTACTATTATCATTTCCATCTCTTAAGCCGATAATACCGCTACTATCATCCCCACTATCACCATCATTGCCTCTATAATAATTACTACCATCACCACAATTAACACAATCACCACCATCACCTCCATCTCCACCATCGCCACCATCGCCACCATCACCACCATCACCACCATCTCCTCCATCACCACCATCTCCTCCATTACATGTGTGCCTACGTTTATATGCAATATCACCCACACCATCTCTATTTCCATTTCCGCCACCACTATAACTATTGTCGCCTTTATTATCACCATCACTAAGAGCTCCGCAGTTACCGTCAGCAGCACTATTGATATCATAGTTATCATATCCATTAGCACTGTCATTATCATCATTACTATCATCGCTACTTTTGCTTTCATCACTATTATCACCATCGTCGCTATCATTACTATCGTCACCCCTATCCCAGTCATCATCACTGTGATCAACACTGTAATCAACTCTATCATTATTATTACCACCATAATTATCATCGCCATTCTCACTATCTTCACTATTTTCACTACGAACGTAACTATTATCACCACCATCACTTATATCACCACAATCGCTATCATCTTCAAATGTAATATCCAGGTCAAAACCATCATTATAGCCGCCGTCATCACCTGAAATATCCTCATCAACACCATTAATAAGGACTTCTCCATCACTGTCATCACCACGATCACTATCATCACTACGATTACTATCTTTATCGCTATTGCCATTATCCCCATCACAATCATTTCCATCGCTACTGCCACCATTACTATCATCCACGCTATCACTGTCATCCTCTACATCAATATCATTCCTACCATTACTATCAATCTTACGATCACAATCATCTCCACCATCACAAATATCACCACCATCACTATCGTTACTGTTATCACCCCCGTCACTATCATCACCACGATTACTATCTTTATCACCATCACTAGTATCACAGCTGCCGGCATTGCCATTATCACTATCATAATCATTTCCATCGCTACTGCCGCTATTACCATCATCCACACCGCTATTGTCATCCTCAACGTCGATATCATTTCTACAATCATTATCATTTGCACTATCACCATCACCCTCTGTAGCATTGCCGCCATCACCGTCATAATATCTTTTTTTAGCATCACCTCCATCCCCAAGCTTAGTAGGTATTACCGTAGTGCTCATATGGTTTCCATTTGCATTGTGACTACGATTCCGACCATGAGCAATGCCTTTAGAACAGTGCAGATGGCCATGACAATGACCACGAAATGTACCATGACCATTGCAGTGATTTTGTAAATGATGGTGAACATGCTCATGGTTATTGTGTTGGAAACGTTTGAATCCAGTCATACCATTTAAATTCAAGTGGCAACGACGATATCCACGCAAATCATTCATGTTGTGATGCCTGCCGAAACCATTATTTTCACAACAACGATAGTTCCAATGCGCCATAAATATGAAAAATTGCCAAGAATAGGATTTTGTGTTTACGAAAATGAGCTGCTATGAAATGTTTTGACTGCAATTAAAATTGAATTAACAATTTATTTAAAAAAAAACTAAGCTTAAGTAATTAATAATCACAATTCGGATGGACCTTACCTCCTGTGCCAACTCTTTTATCAATGATATTGATTTTGCTGAAAGTTTCGCAATTTATATAGGAAGCCACAAAAATTTTCTCAATTTAGGGAAAATCCCCTCCTATGGCTTTTATCGGCAAGTGCGCTCACATAAAAAACGAATTCAATGTCCGATAGAGCCTAGTTGTTGGTAAAATAAAAAATTTATAACCAAGTGACCTCAAAGACAAAATAAGCTTGGGGAACTCCCGAATGAAACTGGGCGGAGCTCCCGAATGGACCTCTAAAAAAGAAAGTGTTGTCGAAAAGTCGAAAAATTTTATGGTGCGATATAGGATTAAAATATTTTTGAAATTCAGTTGATCTTCTTATTTTAGAAATTGAGTCTCCCTAATTAATAATTACAATAAAGTTTAATAATTAAGTTTTTTTTCTATAAACGTCCTTACAATAAAAATTCTGTCATATCCTTTCACTACACTTTACGCAATCACTTGGTCATAAATGCAATCCCATTTACAAAAATATGTGATTTTGAACATTATAAATAATCATTTCAATCTTAAAAGTTTTTCCTTTATTCAATTACACTTGTGATCCTGGAATTCTGCATTATATTGGGATGGAAGAAGTAAAAAAAAGGCATATTTTTTTTCAAGAGGAGTAAGTTTTATAATTTTAAGCATTCCCAAAAAACTCAAGAATACACAGCTTTTACTGACGGGCTTTAATGTGCACTTATTCTAAATAACACAAATAAGTCAAGCCAAAGCCAAGTATAAAATTCTTAAATACATTTTATTGTTGTAAAAAAAAATTTAACAGCTGCAATTTTCATTATGAATATTTTTTTTCCTAATAATAGCAACTTGTTGAATATGTTCATCCTACCACTCTTCGGATGAACTAGTTAGGCCTAGAAAAAAAGAGTTTATCCGAAAAACTAGTTTGGCCGGTAACAAATATAAATTAGGGTGCTCCTTAAATTTCAATTTCGTTTTTTTACGCATATCCTCCAAAAATTTTCGTGATAACACAATATAGCCCGTTTTATGAATAATAACTCGTGTAGACTTGTGACTTAAATCCAGACCTTGAAACTTTTATTCAAAAAGTTTTCAAAATAAAAGTTTCTTAAAACTTTTTTGTTATAAAAGTTTTTATGAACTTTCTTCAAAAACTTTTATTGAATAAAAGTTTTTCTGTGACTGTTAAAAATATAAGTTAAAAAAAACTTAAAAAAAAACTTTTATTAATAAAAGTCAAAAAAAAACTTTTAAAAAAAACTTTTATTAATAAAAGTTTTTTTTAACTTATATTTTTAACAGTCACATGAATTTTATTTTTCAAAAGGCGAAAAATAAAGTTTTTTTTTGTATGAAAAAAACGAGGAAAATCCTAAAATAATATCTTGGATCTATATTTCAAAGGAGAACACTTCTCTTATATTCACTTATATTTTTAAAAAAATTTTGCTCAACGCATCAATGGGAAAAGGCCGAAAATGGATCTTGAAGGTGACAAGTGAGGTCCCCGACCCTCCTAAAAGGGTTTTTTGGAGCCATTTTTCGATAAAAATTTTATTGCACGAATCGATGGGCAAAGGCCGAAAATGGATTTTGAAGGTGACAAGTGAGGTCCCCGACCCTCCTAAAAGGGTTTTTTGGAGCCATTTTTCGAAAAAATTTTATTGCACGAATCGATGGACAAAGATCGAAAATCGATTTTGAAAGTAACAAGTGAGGTCCCCGACCTTCCTAAAAGGGTTTTTTGGACCCATTTTTCGAAAAAATTTTGTTGCTCGAATCGATGGGAAAAGGCCGAAAACGAATTTTGAAGGTGACAAGTGAGGTCCCCGACCCTCCTAAAAGAGTTTTTTGGACCCATTTTTCGAAAAAAATTTCGTCGTAGAATCGCTTGGCCTGAGCAGCGATGATTTCCCAATCAACAAACCATTGATCCAGCAAATTCCTACTTAGACGAGAAAATCTAGAGTAGAAGCAATAAAAGCTTATTTTCAAAACAATGTACCCGACGTAGACATAAGCCATTGGGATGGTAAGCTATTGCCAGACTTAAATGTACGGTATTCAAAAGAAGAACGCTTGCCAATTATCGCTTCGTTTGACGACAGAGAACAGCTTCTTGCAGTACCCAAGTTAGAGAGTTGTTAAACATCAAGCTAAAGCTATTTCAACTAAAGCTATGACTGCAACCTTAATGACAAAGTACAAATAATATGTTGCGACACAACATCTTCAAACACTGACCGATTTAGTGGAGCTTGCGTTTTGGAGCAGACTTTAAAAAAAGAATTATTACTCTTCGCTTGTCGTTATCATGTTTATGAGTTGATCCTAAAAACTGTGTTCGAAACCAAGCTAAAGCAAATTACTGGCAGCACAGACATTCCGATCCTTAAAAATATCAATTGGATAGAAATGCGATATGTATTTATCTCATTTCATTTTGCCATTTATTAATTTGATTTAATGCTTTTTTTATTAATTTTATAGGAGAACCAAATATTTAGACAAAACGTGATTTTTGATAAACTTTGTAGTTAGGTCGGGTACGGGTCGTAATCATGCCATACTCATATTTGAGTATTGATTTGCATTTATAAAAAATATAGAGGGTATGCATTTCAAAACTCGAAAAAAAATGTGTATGTCATATAAGGGATGCCCTAATATACTCGTACATACATATATAATCTATGTATGTATGTATATATGAAAAGGTGAATGTATCGAAGCTCACTGTCTTGTGAGATATTTGAGGTTATCTTACATGGAAAGGTTATTTTTTTGTATGAAACTATTAATGAGGTTCGAAAGTACTACTCTTCATCTTTAAAATTCACTTTGAATTATATCGACACCCTTTTTTCTCTGAGGCATTGTAAACTGAAATTTATTTCACATTTTCTAGCTATTCTGCCTTACTGAAACGTATGAAGATTTGTATGGAGGCTTCTATAATAAATTTAAATTTCCATTAATAGCTTCATAAGAAAATTTAATTTTCGATGTAATATAACCTCACATACATATGTTGAAAAACAGTGATTCTCACTTTTTAGGTTAGAATATCATCGGATTCGAATTTAACGTGTAAGAAATCTTCGCAAAAGTATATTCTGGTTTCTGGAAAAAAATATGTCGCCGTGTTTTTTCTGTGAGTAAACATATCAAATCCTGAGTTGCGTTAGACGCAATTGATCATAAAATCACTACTGAGAACTTATCGGTTTTGAATAAATTTATACTGTTTTTTAATACAAAAGAAGTGAGATTTTTTGCATAAGCTTCATTTGTTGGCATGGAATAATGTAGCGTAAATAGCAGGCCATCAATCCATATATTGACTTAGGAATTACTTATTTCAAAAATATTCATTTAATGTTTTGGTTTTACTTTTATTGTCAAAGGTCGCAACTTAACATAAAAACCATTAATTTTGTAATTCACATAATAAAATGAGGCCGATAGTACTTAAGTTAATTTCCGGTGTTTAAATGGTTGTTTGGTGGTCTCTTTGTTTGACTGTAGCTCAATTTTATTTGACGAACAAGATACATACGTATCACAATAATAAAACGTTTAATAATAAGTTGCCTCAACTTTTGGTCAAAAAATAAAACGATGACTTTTTGTCTTAAGCTAAATATCAAATGAAATATGCAAAAAAGAGAAACGAGAGTTTGTTTGCTACATATGTACGAGTATGTGACAAAAACAAATATTCTGCTTGCAGATTTTCTCTCTGTAGATTTTGGCTGATACTGTTCTCAGTCAATTACTCATCATCTCTGTTTTGGTTTGCTATTTTGAAGATTCGCCCGAGCTGATAAAGCATTTAAGTTCTTTCTATCAGATTTTTTGTCAAATGAAAGATGCTGATAAAAATTTTTGAAAGATTTTTTTCAAATTTTGGTTTTTTAATTGCGTCAGATTGATTCCTTTGATATATTCATGGATATTGTAGGTTTCTCCCTTACATAAAAAAAAAATGTTCGTGATATTGCGAGAAAAGCTATATTTTTTGTGTGATACATGTAGCAATTCAGGGAATTACCCGGCCATTTTAGAATTTGAGGTGCTTTTGAGCTATAAGTATTTGGATACTTTACAATACGCACCAGTCTTTCTTAAAGTGTAGTTCAGAGCAGTGTGGTCTAGAGCAAAGCATTTCTTTTTAACGTCACATCCAATACCAGCATTTTTACATTTGTGAAGCTTCAGTTGCAGTATAAACTCATCATTCTCAGATAATCTACGTGCTCTCAAACATTAAGTTATGCCGTTCGGTCATGGACATTGCCATGGTGGTCGCGGTCAACATCATAATGGTCCTGGCCATAGTCCTGGTCATGCTTCTTGTCCCCGTCATGGCCCTAGTCCTGGGCAATGTTATTCCCATCATATGAATGGCATTGGTGGATTTGGTCCAGGTCACTATCATGGTCATCATCATGGTCATCATCATGGTCATCATCCTGGTCACCATCATGGTCATCATCATGTTCACCATCATGGTCACCATCAAACAAATGTTGTAGCTAACCAGAATCAAAATGATTATCAAGGAGTACCTGGTGGAAGCTCTGAGAGTACTGCTATTATAAACAATTACTTTTATGGCCATCAAATGGATTTAGAAAACGGTTACGCGTCTTCAATCTCTAATATCATACCCTCAAGTGGTGGTAATGGCGGTAATGGTGGCAATGGCGGCAATGGTGGGGATGGAGGAGGTGATGGTGGTGCCGGTGGTGCCAGTAGTACAGCATCAGCTACCAATGTAATTCATGTACATTCTCAAAGATAATTTATTAGTATATTATAAGGAATATTTTGTGATGTTAATTTAAAATGATTATTTTTAAATTTCAATCAATAAAACAAAAACTTTTATCACAAAAATTATGTTTTCAAATTTTCTACATAATTTTGCAATGAAAGTTTTAAGTGTCATTTAGTCTCCCACAAATCATAGATACCAAAGTCTGAATAGCAAATCACATTGCGTTGCGTTCTTCAGTAAAACTTACATTCGACATCTTGATAACATTTAATCTTTCCACTAACGTTATGTACCTTATTTGAAAAGTATTCGTTAATGCTTAAACTTTTGTTTACGGACTTAACTCATAAACTGGAAAAGAAGATTGCAACAGGGTAAAATATGATTGAACTTATTTAACATATGGCTTATGACATCGAACCTTTGATGAAAGTTGAATCACTAAAAAAGATTTTTCAGTTTAGTTATGTATTTAACATTGGAAAAGAAATAAGATATTTTCAAGCTTTCGAATCTGGGTCCAACGATAGAAACGCAACATGACTCGCCAGTCGAACTTTCATATTTAATCTTTCAAATTTATGTATATAAAATATGGCATTTGATATAGGCTTTGATTTTACCAATTCTTCTACAGTTACTTAGTTGAAGTAAGCTCCATCTTGAAACCGTTTTCTTTCGGAACATCTTCTTGAAATTTTTATTCAGACTAGTACTTTATATGGAATTTGAGTAGCTGAATATTTTGGAACTTTCTCATTGACAATATCGGCACATTTTGTATTCAACGCATTTTTTTATGTAGTTTTTAAATACAACGCTTATACTGGTAATGTCGGGCTTAAGCTGAATTGGCTTAGTTTGACATGAGTCGTTTGGGAAAGAAGTACGAAGATTTTGTTTTTTATAGAAAATGAGATGCGAGATGTTTTTGCTTGACTATTTGGTAGTGTGAATAGTGAGCTGTTTTTAACTGCATTTTCGCTCAAAAACCAATTAAATAAAAAAAGTGCCGACAGTGTAAAAATCTTGTTACATTGTAACAAGAAATACAAATAATAAGACGATAATAGCAACTTAGCGTTAAAAAAATTGATACTAGGCATCAGTACTTTAAAATCCTGGAGGTAGCGTCACAAAAACTTCTCATCTTCGGAATCAGTTATTTTCTCAGTTCTTTTGTGAAAGTGATAAATATTGCGAGAATGATACAATGAATGTCATTAGAGGCCTGAGAATTGGCATCAATACAACAACAAAACTATGCTATTCACATAAGGTGACTTTTTTCTATAGCTTACACATAATTTTTTTTTAAATACTTATTTCATAATAACACAAAAAAAATCTCCCAGAAAAAAAAAAAAAAAATTAAGAACCTCAAATAGCTCTATAAGCCTATGTTTCAAGCTATCGAGAAAAATGTTGAGACTGCCTAACTTTCCAAGATTCTGAAAAAAGTTGTTGTACAAGCGGCATAAAAAATATCATAAGATTTATGAAATTTAATTGATTTATGGAATTTATACGAGATCTTTTTTCCTTGGTTTCAATTTATGTCCTTTGGTAAGATTAAATTTTGTTCAATCGCCGGTATAATCTACTTTCCATCATTCTCGATATTCGAATCTGCAAGTGTATTGGTATATATAAATAATTCCATGCAATTCGATTCTGTTCCATTTTCAATTGTATCAAATATTAAAAACAAATACACAAAGTCTATACAAATTTATTTTTTGTTATGTTTATTATTGCGTAATGCTTCAAAAATTTAACAAAAAATGTTTATAATCAACTTCCACCGCCATTGCCGCCATTACCGCCATTGCCACCATTACCGCCATTGCCGCCATTGCCGCCGTTACCGCCATTGCCGCCGTTACCTCCATTTCCGCCATTCCCACCATTGCCACCGTTTCCACCATTGCCACCGTTTCCACCATTACCACCATTGCCACCGTTTCCACCATTTGCACGAGCCATGATCTTTATATTTTTGTTTTGCAGCACTGACTTAACCGTTTCAAGTTCTTTTTTGAATGAATCTCATATTAAAAAACTGCTGGCTTTTATACCACAGAGTAACCGTACTAACTTAGCTACAGACAGGTAAAATACCCAATATTAAATTAAAAAAACTGCTCATGCTGTCTTTTATAAAATCTATATCCGGGAAAGTCCTGCTGTAGGCAAATTCTTCTAACGGAATATAAATAAAATATGAAATTCATCACCATGACACATAATTACAGTAAAAATAAAGTGAATGTCACAGTTTATATAAGTAAAGAGAAAGTTTTATATTATGCACGAAATTAATCAAATAGGAATTATATTTCAAATTGTTGCTAATTGAGACCTTATGTCCGGGGGAAACCCGGCAGTTGAATATACTGAGGGGTGGTAATGTTTGAATGGTCAGTATGTCTATACTTTGTTAGTACTGGTAAACAATAATCGCTGTCCTTTAGTTGATTACAAACGAGTATATGTGATAAGACAGAGTAACATTAAAATTCCTCTTTTCTCTTTAAAACACTCACATTTATTTTGCATTTATTGTAACTATGGATAATTTTGATTAATATCATATTTTATTTATGTTCCGTGAGAAGAATATGCCTACAGCAGGATTTTCCCGGATTTAGATTTTATAAAAGACAGAATGAACATTTTTTTTTTTTAAATATATCGGGGATTTTATCCGTCTAAAACTAAGTTACTACGGTTCCACTGCGGTATAAAAGCCAGCAGATTTTCAATATGAGATTCATTCAAAAATAAACTTGAAACGGTTAAGTCAGTACTGAAAATCAAAAAAAGAAAATATTATGGCTCCTAGAAATGGTGGAAACGGTGGCAATGGCGGAAACGGTGGCAATGGTGGAAACGGTGGCAATGGCGGTAATGGTGGTGACGGCGGCAATGGTGGTAATGGTGGCAATGGCGGTGGAAGTTGATTATAAACATTTTTTGTTAAATTTTTGAAACATAACACAATAATAAACATAACAAAAAATATATTTTCATTGACTTTGTGTATTTGTTTTTCATACTTGATTCAATAGAAATTGGAACAGAATCAAATTGAAGGGAAATATTTATATATACCAATTCACTTACAGATTCGAGTATCGAACTTCGTCTAAGCCAATTTTTAGTTATTCGAACGAAAACATTTGTGAGCCAGCACTTACAATGAATGATGGAAAATAAGATTATACCGTCGATTGAACAAAATATAATATTTCGTGAATATACCAAAGGACGTAAATTGAAACCAAGAAAAAAAAGATCTCGTGTAAATTCCATAAGTCAATTAAATAAATCTTATGATATTTTTCATGCCGCTAGTCTTAATGTTTTTCTCGATAGCTTGAAACATAATCTTTTAGAGCTAAGAGTTTGTTACGTTTTGGTTTTAATCTAATTTATTTTTAAAACTCAATTTTTTATTTCCCAAAAAAGTAGAGAAATTAATCAAAATTGCATTTTGTTTTTTTTTTTTAGCTTGGGGTTCTTCTTTTTTCTATCTTAGTTCGTGTTGTAAGAATATATTATAAATTGTAGTTCATCTTCTTTTGAATAAGAAATTTCAACAGGCTTACATTATTTTTAATAGAAGTTTTTTTTTTTGTGAAATTTTAACTAATGTAGGTACATTAGGGTGGTTCAGACATATGTGGAAAAAATTAAAGTTGCTCCAAACTTTGCTCCCCGGGAACCAAAAGTTTGGTGTCAATAAGAACCACGCAAAATTTGTTCCATTTCAGAAAACATTTAATGGACCCGTCACCGTTTTGAAAACTGGAAACTGGTCTTTAATCTATCGAAAACTATTCATATATCCCCGAATCTATCTTCTAGAGGGATCAAATGTATGACAAGGTCCCATAATTTTTTCTCTTCCAACATTTTTCTTCAACATACTTATTCCCTATCACAGCCCCTTCGGGGGGTTCCCCTGCAAAAATTACATTCTTGTGAAATTATGAAATTTATTTCCCCCTCTTCTCAGATGCCTCAGAAGGGGTAAAACGCAAGACCCCACTCGCATTATTTTTGCTCTTCCAAACTTTTCCCTTGACACACCTACCCCCTATCTGCCACCCTTTTGGGGGTCCCCCTACAAAAACACAAAAAATTTCGAAAAATAATTCATAGCTCCCCCTGAGTGACCCAAAGGGGGTTCATATGTATGACTAGGTTCTATTATGTTTTCTTTTTCAATGTTTTTTCCGAACATACCTACCTCTATCTTTTGGGGGTCCGCCTACAAAAAATACCAAAAATTATGAAAATTTCTAAAAATATTTCATAGCTTTTCCGGAGTGACCCGTAGAGGGGTTAAATGTATTACCAGCTCCTCCCTATATTTTTACGAACATACTTACCCCCTACCTCAACCAATTTGGAGGAGCCCTTTGAAAAATTACAAAAGTTTCGAAAAATAATTCATATCAGTACTAGGTTGTACTTATATTCATTTTTATTGTGTTCATTGTTTATATTAACTTGCTCTTTTCAAAAAAAAAGGATACTTTTTGCGATGTGCTTCTACGATTTGTTGCATTAGCAGTTTTTGTTTCCCATTATTTGACAATGGAATTGAAGTTGTGATAAGTCCAAAAAAGAAATAGGGATTATGATCGAAAAAAAGCGGACATAAGGTCCAAAATTGTTTTGGGGACTATGACCATTGTGGTTATAACCGGGTACCAATATAATGTTACAGCCAAGTATATTAAAAACAGTAATGACACAGTACCAAATCAGCACTGATACTAACTATACTTATTAATGACCATAGTCCTTAGAACAACAAAAACTTCAGTTGGTGTCCTGTGCACGATAATAGTAAAATTCAGTATCTTAGACATACTCGTATTTGACCAAACTTATCTCAAAATCCAGGTGTGATAAGAGCTAAGTAATTAAAACCACATTTCAATTCAGCGCCAAAATTACCATAGAAAATTATGCTCGATTTTTTTTTAAAAAAAAAATGTGATTTTAGTATAAAGAGCCAACGATATGACTTAATCCTTAATATGAATTAATCACGACTCCAATCTTCCCCCTTGATCTACCGTTTCATACAGTGCTGAGCTGATTCGGGAAGGTTTTTAAAATCATATTTTCGAATTGAAATAAATCACATACAATTGTTAAACACCCCGATTTTGGCTTTATTAGCTATATAATTTTATTTATGCCATTCAGCATTTAAAAATGATTTTGTACATATGAACGCTGCAACAGGACAATATTTAGCGTAGTCCGAAGGTCAAACTTACGATTACCTATTCAGCAATGAGGCTTAATTGCCGAAATAACAAAAGCTTTAAATATTGCTGGTTTATTAGTATAAGCCTGAGGCTTCACATATTTCCACAATAAATAACACTATTGATTTCTTAATTGCAAAACATCATGTAAGTTTTGAGTGAGCTTAAAATTGAAAGTTCAGTAAATTTCAAGACTATTTCCTACTTAGTCATGGTGCAATAGCTAAACATACTGAGAAAAATCATCTGTTACTAGAAACAGTGTTCCCAATTTAAAAACCAAATCTCTACAGAAAACGCAGAAACAGAAACTATTTCGAAAAATTTTTCTTGTTTTTTCGCAAGAGGGAAAAAACGAAATTGTTAAGCTGCAGAATTTATCGTTTGTCGCAAACGCAAAATGAAAATCACAAAAGAAAATAGACAAGAATTTCTATCATGAGCCTTTGGTAACTATAAGCTTTGAAATTAAATGGGTTTTGGCGGGATTGCATCAGCGGGCGTGGCACCTCCCATCTTAACATTAAGTTATAAGCGTAAGAAATGTTGGTTTTTTTGAATATTTTTTTAATATATCAACTTATTTCAACATTTTCCTTTCGGCTTTTTTAACCAAGATTTTTTCAACTTGACTTTTTCAACCTGTTTCATTTCTATTTCAAATTTTAACCTCTTCCAACTTTTTTCAACATTTTTCATATTATATTGATGTTATCAACCAGTTTATACACGTTTCGCTTCAAGCAAGATCAAGATCGATAAAATTGTCAACCAAATCTGACAATGCACAATTATTGTATAGTGTCCGGAGATTTCCGCAAGATTGGAGCTGCGCATTTACTCGTTTTATGGCCATTTGAAGGTTAGCATTTTGGTCGACAAGGTTCGTTTCAAGCAAGATCAAGATCGGTAAAAATTATCAACCTAATCTGACAATGCACTATTATTACTTTGTGTTTGGAGATTCTAAAAACAAGATCAGTAAAATCGTACCTGGTCATTTACTCATTTTATGGCTATTTTAAGGAAAACGCTTTTACCGATAATTTTAATAAAATTATGAAGCGCACCGTGTACAGTTTTTGATGCTTTTAAGATCAAGTGAAATTTTAAAATATGATATGATAATTGTTTTTTATGCATTTTGTGTCGCTGAACACGATGAAGTCACTAATTTTTGCAAATATGCAAATGATTTTGTGTTATTTACCATTTTTCATGGAAAAAAGTCGATACAAAAAAAATTGTTTTTGTCGGCTGAAAAATTAGTGAGAAAGAATTTTTTTTTATCTTTTGTGGGCTTTTAAAGTTTTTTGACTACAAATCCAACAAAAAATAAAACAAAAAAAAAATGTTTTTATATGTTATGTTATTCATCATTTTCCATGGAAAAGAATTGAAAATATTAAAAAAAAAATTGTTTTAGGCAACCCCAATCAATTGTTTTCGACTTTTTCAACCGTATTAAAATTTTTCCGTAATGTTCCATATTTTATCAACTTTTGAACCTTCTTCAATATTTCTTAAATTTATCGGACTTATTCAATCTCATTCAACTTTTTTCAATATTTTCCATATTTTTTGGCGTTCAACCGTTTCAATCTTCTCCATTAGCGACTTTTAAGTATTTGAACCTCTTCAACTTTTTCCATATATTATCGATTTTTTCAACCTCACTCAACTTTTTTCGACTTCTTCAACCACATTCAACATTTTGGAGACTTTCAACTTCTTTCCACATTTTGAACCTCTTTCAATTTTCAACACTTCATATATTATCGACTTGTTCAGCCTTTTTCACCTGTTTAAACCTCTGTCAACTTTTTTCAACATTTCCTCTTTGAATTTACTTAAACATTTTCAACCTAATCCAACTTTATTCAACATTTTCCATATTTTTTCGACTCCTTCAGCCTTTTTCACCTGTTTCAAAATTGTTTCAACTTCTTTTAATTTTTTTCGATCATTTCCATATTTTTCCGACTTTTCCAACATTTTTCAGCTTTTCAATACATTTCAACATTTTCCATACTTTTTTAACCATATGTATTCTTCATTTAATTTTTTTTGAACATATGGCATATTTTTTCGGCTTTTTAAACCTCAAAACGAAAAACCGAACTATGTAACCGTATGAAAAGTATCATTAATATATTTTCATATGAGGATTAAATATTGTTTTTAAAAAATCATATGAATGACTTTTTTAAAGACCTTTTTTCAAAAATCATTTTTATAAGCTTTCACATTGTCATTTTTTATAATGTATTTCTCACAAAATCTTTTTTACATAGTGTCTATTCTTTACAAAATCGTTTCTATATAGTGTCCGTCAAAATATTTGGGGGGGAGGGGTTCTACCCCCTCATCCTCCCTAGATACGGCCCTGATGAACACAATAAAAATGAATATACATAGTACAACCTAGTGATATGAATTATTTTTAGAAAATTTCTTAATTTTTTTCAAGGGATCTCCTAAAGGGGTTGAGATAGGGGATAAGTATGTTTGAAAAAAATGTAGGGAGGACCTGGTAACACATTTCACTCTTCTACGGTTCACTCCGGGGGAGCTATGAACTATTTTTCGGAATTTTCTTCATTTTTTGTGTTTTTTGTAGTATGTTAGTATGTTTGGGAATAATATTTTAAAGGAAAATATAATAGGACCTGGTAATACATATGAACCCTCTACGGGTCACTCCGGGGGAGCTATGAATTAATTTTCGAAATTTTTTGTGTTTTTTGTAGGGCGACCCCAAAAAAGGTGGCAGATAGACGATGGGTGAGTGAAGGAAAAAGTTGGGAGCGAGGTGTGGAGGTTCTTTAATTTATCCCATATATGTATGTCTGAACCACCCTAATGTATACACATGCAATACTTATATTTACGATATGGTTCTTCCCCAATCACAGATTTTTGCCTGGCGGTCGTTTGCTGAATAAGGGTGTGCTCGTGTGTTGCTATGGAATTGATTGGAAAAGTTATTGTAAGTTTTATTTCTATACTTTTTTAATTCATCCGAAAAATGGGACTTACAAAGTTTAAAATTTAATTAATTTATAAGGAGTACAACTTTAAGCAAATGTATTAAGTTTTAATATAAAATTACAACTATGCATCAACTAATCGTTTTTGGATTGATAAGATTCCTGATTGTTGTGATGCGGGTAATAGGGTCTCTATTGTATTATTCATATAATTTTGCACAAAAATTATGCAGTGTAAAATATTTCAATGCAATTTGATTCTGTTTCAATTAAACTGCCTTAAAGTTCAAAAACATTTTAGCATTATATATGAAAATTTATTTTTTTCTATCTTTTACCATTCATTTTACAAACATTTTTATAATTAACATCCACCGCCATTGCCACCATTTCCGCCATTTCCACCATTACCACCGTTACCACCATTGCCGCCATTTCCACCATTGCCGCCGTTTCCACCATTGCCACCGTTTCCGCCGTTTCCACCATTTGCACCAGCCATGATATTTTCTTTTCTTTGCGGTATTGACAATATCGTATCAAGTAAGTCTTTAGAATGAAGCTCATAATGAAAATTCGAAAGCTTTTATTTCAAAACTGAACAGTACAATTAGTTATGTTCATCGGTAAAATTCCTGATTTCGAAACCAACACAAATAATCGAAAAATGCATGTTTTTCTGCTGTGTCTTATAATAAGCTGGATTATCCCGGACATAAAGTCGCAATTCATTACGTGAGAAACAATTCGTCGCGAATACCAAAATCGGGATTAGCCCGGAATTGATGAAAATTGAGATGGTTTTGAATATAAAAGTCTAAAACTTTTAGCACATGCTTCATTCTTCGATAAAGTTCAGGCGAAAGCAGAAGAGCTCAAATTTGAAAATAATTTAAAAGAGTCTAATGTGTTCGTAACTTCTTCATTTAAATAAAACATAATAATTTAACATTGCAGCTCAAAAATACAGCGTATAACATAATTTTGTTTGGATCCGTTGTTGATCACCACTGGGATTCATACACAGCTAATCAAATACATCACTTTTTAACACAAAAGACAATGCCGTTTTGGAGCAAACCCACTCAAGGCCATAACAATGATGTGGCTATACATGATTATGGACTCCATTCTCAAGGGCGTTTAACTGAAAACGTTGGCAGTAGTGCCACAACATGCCCTCGTAGCGCGGTTCTACCCCGTGACTGGAATTTTTCAGCTATTGGCGATCGTAGTCGAGTCAGCGGTAGATATAGCGGTGGAGGCGAAAATGGTGGTAAAGGAGGAAATGGAGGTAAAGGCAGAAATGGTGACAAAGGTGGAAATGATTGTAGAAGTAATGATGGCGGAAAAGGCGGTGCCGGTGGGCATGGTGGTATTGGTGGTGATGGTGGTAGTGGTGGCCACGGTGGAAATGGGGGTGATGGTGGAAATGGTCATGTTGGTGGTGCTGGTGGACTTCATGGAAAAGGTGGTGCTGGTGGTTATTCTGGCAAAAGTGGAAGTAATGGTAGTGCTAGTGGACTCTGTGGAAAAGGTGGTGCTGGTGGCTATTGTGGTAAAAGTGGAAGTAGTGGAATTAATGGTGCTGATGGTCGTCATCGTACTAGTGGTTATGCTGATTGTCGCGGCAGAGATAGCTGTGATAGTTCTGATGGTTCTAATATAGCCAAAAAAGCTGGTGGTCGAGGAGGTAGTAATGGTTATGAAAGCGTTCGTGGTCGTCTTGGAGCTGATGGTGCCAATGGAGCCCATGGTGCCAGTGGAGTGCATGGTGCCAGTGGAGCTGATGGTGTTATTGGAGTTTATGGAGGAAACGGCAAAAATAGAGGGAACGGTGGCTATGGTGGTAGCGTTGGCATTAGTCTTGTTAGCTCTGCTGGTCTACACCGAGGAAAAGGTGGTGCTAGAGGCAAAGGTGCAAGTAATGGAGTTAATGGTGCAGATGATGCTGATAGTCACCATTTTAAAAATGATTATAATGACAGTCGTGGAAGGGATGGTCGTGATGGCGCTGATGGTGTTAACAGGGTCGAAAGAGCTATTGAAGCTGTTGGTTACAATTGTGCTGGTGGACAATATGGTAGCGGTGGCTTTGATGGTTGTCGCGGCAATGATGGTAGGAATGGCACGGATGATGACAATATTGCGAATGCTGCAGATGGTTCTAATGGTACTGATGGAGCTGATGGTGCTGATGGAACTGATGGTGCTGATGGTACTGATGGTACTGACAAAACTGATGGTTTTGATGGAGCTGTTGGTGCTGCTGGTCAATGTGGTTACGGTGGATTTTGTGGTTGTCGTTACAATAATAATAGAGATGACGCTGATGATGTTAACGGTACTAATGGAGCTGATGGTGCAAATTTCGCTGGTGATCAACATAGTAGCGCTACTGATGTAAATGTTGCTGATGGCACCGATGTCGATATTTGTGTTGCTGGTGCCAATGAAGGTGATGGCGGTTGCTACAATAGGACTCATTACTTGTAATTTTATTCACTTGAGTTATTTCAAAGTGACTCATAACTTATTTAAAAAAAAAAAAATAATTCATGTAACTGGTGAATCTCGTTTAGTTATTAAAATGTTTGCGAGTAATACACATCTTGCTGTTGGAAATTTATTTAAACATAAAGAAAACATTTTGAAACAAAATTTTATAATAATTGGTATTGCACAGAGCTCTTATGTTCAGTACTTTTAGTGCAAAAACCGAGAGAACGAGAGCGAGAAAGGTCTGATAATGTAGTGTTTGTCGTACGATATGCAAGTGCTTAACTTGTTGGAGTGCCCGGGTTCAGCCATTGGTCAAGCTAGTACACATATAAAAGTAAACGAGAATAACTGAGAAATATCGGCGATAACAAGACGAGAACGAGACGATAACGATACAGATCAAAAATGTCTCGTACGAGAACGAGCACGAGACGACAAGCTTGGCACGATACGATAATTTTTGATTTATCGTATCGTTCTCGTATCGGTGAAGCACTACACTAAAAGTACTGAACATAAAAGCTCTATACAAAACAAATTAAAACCTAATGTTATGATGCAAAATTGGAATTTTATTGGAATTCAGAGGGACACAAGCAATCCATAATCGAATTAAATAAGAAACACTGCACACAAACACATCTTGTTCACAAAGATCATTGTTATGGCCTTGAATGGGTTTGCTCCAAAACGGCATGGTGTTCTTTTGTGTTTGTTTTTTAACTGCAATGAAAAATTATTATGTTTTATTTCAAACTTGTATCTTATTTTCCAATATGAGCTCATCTGCAGTCGTCTAAACTTTACCAAATAATGAAGGCTATGCTGACTCATATACTTTTTATTTAAAAAAAACCAAATCAAATTTCTCTTTCTCTTCTCTCTTATACCTTCTTGTATGATTTTTATTCTGTGCGGGCAAATACCTGCTTTTGGATATCTTGAAATTATATGTATTGAAGATACAAAAAACACGATTTTATTGTGTTGAATACAAATTCAGGGATTTTACCGCATAATATAAAATTCGTACTGCTTCATTTTCATATTAGAACTTTGATAATAGCATTATGAGCTTCACTCTTAATATTTACTGGATTCGATATTAGTCAATACCGAAAAGAAGAAAATAATATTATGGCTGGTGCAAATGGTGGAAACGGTGGTATTGGAGGGAACGGTGGTAATGGTGGAAACGGTGGCAATGGGGGAAACGGTGACAATGGTGGAAATGACGGCAATGGCGGCAAATATTAATTATAAAAATTTTTCTAAAATAAAAGGTAGAAGATAGAAATAAATATATTTTTATGGATCACAATACTTATCAAATTGTTTTTAATTACGTTAATACACTAAACAATTTTGATGCAAATAGTAAAGTTTCTATTATCCGAATCACGACTATTAAAATGTTTGTAAATCCAAATAAAAGAATGTGTGCAGTAGGGTGGTCCAGAAAAACCGTTTTTTAGCTTTCAGCCACCTTCTCGAAACCGTAGGCTCCTCATGGTTAGAAATGAGCCTCCTATTTTTTCCAGACGCAAAAAAAAAAAATTTAAGAGGTCGCGCTACTCGTTTTTATATCAAAACTGAAGGTCTCATGACATTTTAATTTTTAAAAAATTTTTATTGTTATTTTAATAAAACTTTTATTGGCTGAAATTATTAGCCAATATTTGGCACGCAATTTCCTATTTTGGATAGAGTAGGCTATTTCAGATACACTTTGCTATATTTTTACTTACTTTGGTCTAAATTCTCAAACAAACATATCATATATTTTACTGTCATGAGTATGTGGCGACGTATCTTTAAATTCCACAAGTATATCATTAGTATTGAAAAATTAGATGGATGGCTAAGTTAATCTACAGTATTAAGATATACCTTTTCCGAGGTCAGTTTCACTTACGAGCGGCTGAACTAGAAAGTGTCCGACAAATGATCATCTTCGTCGTTAATATATACATACATACAAAATTGGTACACTTGCCAGTCTGCAATTGAGGCCCCTTTTAATGACCTGCAGCTTCTGAAAGACCTCAAGCAGTATGAAAAAGTTAACAAAAAAGTTTCGGAAGAAACATTCAAAACTTTTTCTAGGCATCTGTGGTACTTGAGCGAAAGTCTGATTGGCTTATCACTTTTTGATTCTCGAGTTTCTGTAAAGCAAAAGAAATTAATGATACTGGCTTTACAAAAAACAGTTCTGAAAATGTTGTAGAACATATTACCAACGGCAAAGAACGTGTTCGACGGAACCAGCTGTCAGATTTCGTTACTGAAAAAAGTAAACAGATCTTCATAGCAAATAACGTCTCATTAGATTTCCTCAGCACAGACCCGAGAAATGCTTAAGCGTACATATTAGTACTTATATAATGTGGTTCCCATACATTTCCTATGTTTCAGACATGTGCAGTCGCCATTTTGTTTTTTTTTTTGCATCTGAAAAAATATGAAATTGCGTGCCAAATATTGGCTAATAATTTCAGCCAATAAAAGTTTTATTAAAATAACAATAAGTATTTTTTAGAAATTAAAATGTCATGAGACCTTCAGTTTTGATATAAAAACGAGTAGCGCGACCCCTAAAAATTTTTTTTTCTTCTAAAAAAAATTGGAGGCTCATTTCTAACCATGACGAACCTACGGTTTCGAGAAGGTGGCTGAAAGCTAAAAATATGGTTTTTCTGGACCACCCTAGTGTGCAGCAACAACGATTATTTTACAGTGTAAGCAGGGTTGCTGGAAAATAAAATTTCTTCAACGAGTGTTTAAAATTCGATACTTCTTCTTATGAATTTTAGTTTGAAATCAAATTTTTAAATAAAACTGTGCAGTTCGAGCATTTTCTGGGACATTTTAAAGACAATACGTCTATATTCGTAATGCTTCATCGATACGAGAACGATATCATAGTTCAAGAATTATTGTACACGATACGATAATTCAAAAACTGAGGGTTTATCGTATATATAAACACTACATTATCGCCGCGAACGAGATATCAGCCAGACCTTTTAGTTATCGTTATCGGGAACGAGAACGAAAACGATATTTAATGGTTCTCGGTGATGCACTACGTTCGGGGGGGCTTTGATGCAAAATGGGAATAAGGTAATTTGATATCGTCATCCTTTGTGTCTTCAACATGTACATAATGTTAAAATTTGAATATTTCTATACAAACCATCATAGTTTTAGCACGATCGGTTATTATTTGTCATTTTTAAGATTTTTTTATAGTATTTTCATGTTCTCTTACTTGACACTAGGGTGGTTTCACGAGGTCTGAGAGACCTTCTTAGATCGAGGCCAACGTTGATGTAATACGACACACTACATGCCAATAGAAAATTGTCAACGCGATAAGCGTCAGCCGATCGTACTAAACCTTGAAGGCTTTTTTTTCAAAATGTTATGCTTTAAAAGAACAAATTCTATCAAAAGATTGTTCCACTAGCTTTATGAATATGGAAATAGTAACTTATTGTTTCACTGTTTATTATTTGTAACTTACTGATCGGGTTAAAATAAAATTCGGCGCATCTACAGCAACTATACATCCCGAATTCAATTATAACTGACACCGGCCACAGGCGTCATTTATTGAGAATGTATGGCGGCACTTTATGTATTATATAGTTTATCCTCAGCTGTATTTAACGCAACAACATTACGCTGACTGCAATTTTTAAATCAGTTGATACTCTTTCAAAGTGCGTACAAATAACTTTACTAATACGACCTTTGCGATTTGTACTGTGTCATCCGCCTAGCAAGTCTATTAATATAACAGACTAAATTGTCGACGTCAAACTATTAATATTATTATTATAGCTCATTAAATTACCTTACAATTGATATCTACTGATATCTATAATGATTTGTTTAAGTCAGTGGTTCCCAACTTATTTCGATTTGTATGAATGGATTCTTTGTTTCAGAATCTGGATTGTAATTATTTTAACTTATATGAAATCCCAACAATTTGACATCAAACTTATCTCTAATGTTCTTGCGTTCTTAATTTCCTCACGGATTATATGGCATCGTGTTACTAACCATCATTAGTTAGGGCCCTCAATACTAACGAAAATTTCCCTGACTTAAGTATTTTTTTTTCTGTCAATCATTTCTATGATGATTCAAGACGTTTTCTCCTACACTGGGAGTTCCATTTCAATGTCTGTCAGCAGATTTTAGTTGGTAATTTCGATAACATATGCCCAATCCATTGCCATTTTCTCTGTTTTGCTTGAACAGAAATCATATCTTGACATCATCCGAAGAGCAAGTTGAGTTGATTGGTTACTAGATATTATCACAACAAAAAAGTTCGAATGACCTCCCCCAGTTTTATAGCTAATATTGAAAGATTTTTAAGGCACAAAAAAATTTTTTTTTTTCGGCCTCTAAATTCGATGCTATTTTGTTTTTTCTTATATCTCCGCCACTTGACGTCCGATCAACAAGAATCATATATCGTTGAAAATGTCTCAATATGGGCTACATTTTGTTCAAAGAAGTCATTTTTCTCAGATTTTTTTTTCGACTAGTTGTATACATTATCTCAGTTTCTACCACCCCAACGTGCTAAGGGCACATCATAAAATTGAAGTCGATACAAAATCAAAAATTTCATCAATACAAAGTTTTCTCAAATTATTGAAATTGAAAAAGTTACAGCGAATCTAAAATTTCAGCGCAAATATTTAATCAGAATAATAAAATCATATATGACTTAAAACCTAAAACTTAAGTCCTAAAACTGCTTTCAAACTGGGGGAGGTCATTCGAACTTTTTTTTTTTTGGATGGAGGTCGATACTATCTATTGGTTACCATATTTTAAGTTGTTGGTGAATATTTGTAACTGGCCAAATTTTGGTAATAAAAAAAAAAATAATGACAATAAAGAAAATCGAGAGTTAAATATTTTAATTATCACTTTTCCATTTATTTGCTAATTTAATGTTGAGTAAATCATTATTAAAAAATGTTGTTCATGTTGCAGCTGTCAGTATTAAAATCCGTAACGCCATCACCTCCTTTGGCCATTAACGCTGTTGCTACCATTAACGCCATTGGCACCATCGGCTCCATTGACACCATCAGCTCCATTGGCACCATGAACTCCATTGGCACCATTGGCACCATCAGCTTTATTGCCACGACGACCACTTACACTTCCATAACCACCGCTTCCTCCACGACCATCAGTACTTTTCGCGACATTAGAATCACAAGAGCTTTCACAACCATTTTTTCCTCGACAACCAGCATAACCACTAGTACCATGACGACCATCAGCACCATTACTTCCACTTTTACCACAATAACCACCTGCACCACCTTTTCCATGGAGTCCACCAGCACCACCAACATTACCTTTGCCACCATCACCGCCATTTCCACCATCACCGCCATTTCCACCGTGACCACCATGGCCACCACTGCCACCATGTCCACCGTCACCGCCTTTTCCTCCATCATTACTTCTACGACCATACCCACCTTTGCCACTATTTCCACCTTTTCCACCATTTCCACCTTTACCACCATTTTCGTCTCCACCACTATATTTACCGCTGGTTCGACTACTCTCTCCAATAGCTGACAAATTGCAGTCACGGGTTGGAACCGCGCATCGAGAGCATGTTATGTCATTACTACCAACATTTTCAGTTAATCGCCCTTGAGAACGTCCATGATCTTGTATGGCCGGGTCATTGATATGGCCTTGAGTGGGTTTGCTCCAAAACGGCATTATCTTTTGTGTTAAGAAGTGATGTATTTGATTAGCTGTGTATCAATGCGACTGGTGATCATAAACGAATCTAAACGGAATTACTTTATTTGCTGTATTTTTTAGCTACAATGTAAAATTATTACGTTTTATTTAGAACCAAACTATGACAAAATTACGTACACTTTCAATTCTTGAAATTTATATTAAATTTGAGCTCTTTTGCTTTCGCCTAAGCTTTATCGTAGAATGAAGGATGTGCTAAAAGTCTTACACTTTTATAGTAAAAACCTTCTCAATTTTTATCAAGTTCGGGTGGTTCCCGATTTTGGTATTTTCAACAAATTTTTTTCCCACGTAATGAATTTCGGCATTATGTCCGGAATAATCCAGCTTATTATAAGATACAGCAGAAGTCAGGGATTTTACCGATGAACATAAAATTTTTACTTTCCAGTTTGAATAAAAGCTTTCGAATTTTTATTGTGAGCTTCATTCTAAAGAGTTACTTGATACGATACAGTCAATACCGCAAAGAAAAGAAAATATCATGGCTGGTGCAAATAGTGGAAACGGTGGCAATGGTGGGAACGGCGGCAATGGCGGCAATGGTGGCAAAGGCGGCAACGGCGGCAATGGTGGAAACGGTGGCAATGGTGGAAACGGCGGCAATGGTGGTAACGGCGGCAATGGTGGAAATGGCGGAAATGGTGGAAACGGTGGCAATGGCGGTGGATGTTAATTATAAAATTTTTTGTAAAATGAATAGTAGAAGATAGAAAAAAATAAATTTTTATAGATAATGCTAAAATGTTTTTGAGCTTTTAAGCAGTTTAATTGAAACAGAATCAAATTGCTTTGAAATATTTTAAGACACTACACAATTTTTGTGCAAAATTATATAAATAATGCAATAGAGACCCTATTACCCGCATCAGAACAGTCAGGAATAGGTATTTTTCTAGGTCAATTGACCATGCATAAAATTAAATTATATATTCAAAAAAAGAGAAAGGAGAGTCTGTTTGCTACATATGAGATCAAACAAAACATTCCGTTTAGAGGTTTTCCCTCTGAATGATTTTTTCTATTGCTGTTCTCAGTCAACGGTTCTGATTACTCATCTTTGTTTTGGTTTGCTATTTCTAAGATTCACCCAAACTGATAAAACATTTATCTTCTCTCTATCAGAAGTTATTCCTTAATATTTTTTTTTGTCAAATGAAAGATGCTGACAAAAACTTTTTAAAGATTTTAATCAAATTTTGTTTTTATAATTGTGACAGTTTGATTCTTTCATTCATGACACTGGGGGTTTCTTCCGCATAAGCATTTTCGTGACATTGCGCAAAAAACTTTTTTTTTTTGTGTGATATAGCAATTAATTTTTAAATGTTCTACATCTTTTTGTAATGAAAGTTTTAAGTGTTATTTTATCTTTTCCAAGTCATAAATGTCAAAGTCTGGATAGCGAATCACGTTACGTTACATTCTTCATTAGAACTCACTTTCTAGACTTTGAAAACATTTAACCTTAAATACTACCGTTATATACCTTATTTGAAAGGTATTTCTTATCGCTTAAGCTTTTGTTGTAGGACCTTAATCATAAGTACGAAAGGCTAATTTATGATTAAAATTATTTTAAATATGGCTTATGATACTGGCTCTTGAAAGTAGAATATATTAAAAAGATTTTTCAAGTTAGCTCTGTGCAAATCATCGGTAAAAATAAGATGTTTTCAAGCCTTTGAAACTGAGTCCAACGAAAGAAACGCAACGTGACAAGCTAGCTAAGCTTTGATATAAGCTTAGACTTTCCTGCAATTAATCAAAGTAAATTCCATCCTGAATTCATTTTCTATCGGAACAACGCCTTGAGATTTTTACTCGAACAAGTACTCTATATAAATTTTGGTTAGCTGAATCTTATGGCATTCTCTCATTAACAACGAAATCGGATCATTTTTCACTTACTCCGCTTTTGTACAGCGTTTTTCAAAATAAGGCTTATACTGTCAGTGCCAGTATCGGGCTTAAGTTGAATCGGTTTTGTTTGACGCAAGCAGTTTAGTAGAAAATTGCAATATTCTGCTGTTTTTGATGACAGTGCGAAAACCTTGTGCAGCGCAACAAGAAACACAAACATAAAATCGACAGAAACAACTTAGTATTAAAAAAATTGGTATCAGTACTTTATATTCCGGGAAGTAGTGCCACAAAAGCTTGACCGATGTTCGCATTTTTCCATGTATGTTTATACCTATGTTTTGTAAAAAAAATCCCTGGGGTACTCCACTACAGACTATTTTATAACCAGAGTATTTATCGGTAACTTTAACTCATTTCAAATGCTTTAATTTGTGACACAGTAAATGATGATTAATTGTGTCAAATGCTTTAGAGCAGTGGTTCCCAAACTATTTTGGTCGTGGAACACTCAAATTTGTTGCCAATGATTAAACAACGACTTTTCAAAATTTAATATCTGATATTAAATGAAACAAGTACTATTTTTGTATTTCAGATTTAATTGAATTAAACAAAACTTAAAAAAAACAATTCATCAAAGAAATAATTAATATAAGATATAAACTAAAATAAATGAAAAAACTTTAATGCGAATAATGCACCTGCTTCTTTGATTCCATGGTTCTCTTAAAATTAGGCGTTATGTTTGATAACTGAATTCGCATGTCCGGTGCAGCATCAAGTTTGTTACGATATTTGGATTTTGTCGAAACATATTTTGAAAACCCAGCTTCACACAAAATGGTTACAAACGGCAATAGAATCAGAATAGCCTGTTATGATGAATTTGGATATTCATCGAATACATCTGACCGGAATATTGTTAGTGAAACTGCTCTAAGCTTGGCTTCTAATCAAATTTTCATAATCTATAAAATGAAATACTTTTGGTTTTTTTTTTATTTTGAAATGATTTTGTACCCAGTAATTGTCTTAATTCTCTAGGTTTTGAAAGTAATCACTGAGTGATTGCTGTACACTGGACAGATGTGTTTTTATACCATCACGGACTTCCATATCTAAATCCACTTCAGATTCTCGAAAAAGTCACTAAGCGTCTGGTAACACTCAAAGTTATTTTGCTCCCCAGCTGTCGCATAAAAGTATTTTACGTATTTTGGTGAAGTTCGATTTGCTACCGATGCTTGTGTTTTCAGTCGCCTTATTTAAAAATCTTCAATTTAATATGGTGGTCAAATGGAAAATGTGAATGAACCATTCTTATTTTTTTAATGAAATAAAATTTGTCACGCGGAACCCCTAATTTTTTTTGTAAAATCCCAAGGTTCCACGGAACAAACTTTGGGGATCACGAGCAAGCTAAGGAAAGTTATGTCTCCATCATCATAAGATGATCTTATGTCATCGAGTATTTTGACAGCAGCTGTAGCGCAACTGTGTCCAGCCCTAAATCCAGATTGATAATAATTTGATTTTATTTAGGAAGTTAACCATTTGATTCGCTATAAGGATCTCACATACTTTAGCCAAGCATGATAATATGTTAATAGGCCTGAAATCTTTAGTTTCATTTGTCGTGGGTTTTTTAGCAACACGTATGACAAGTGCAACTTTCCAATAGTCCAAGAGCCGGCTATAGAAAAGTCGAGTGTATAAGATTACAGGATGGGATGCATGCCAAATGATAGAGCTCGACGAGCCTAAATAGAACATCTAGGGTTGCCTTGCCAAAGCCTGTCCCGATGGCCGAAAATGCCCGAATTTTAGCCAATTTTATTGTTCTAATTAAAACTGTAGTATATAACAGCTCGAAATGAATGCCAAATGATAGAACTCGAAGAGGCCTAATTGTAATACCTGGAATTGCATTGTTGAATCCAGTCCCAAACATGGGTTTTCACCGGTTTTTTAGTTCAATTTTCATTAATGAAGATAACAGCTTAAAATTTGTGCCAAATGATAGATATCGAAGAGCCTTAATAGAATATATAGGGTTGCCTTGTAGAATCCTGTCCCAAACATGAGTTGCCACTCATTTAAGAAAAGTTGACCCCAAAAACGGGTGTCAAATAATGTTTAGGACATGATTCGACAAGGCAACCCTATATATTCTATTTAGGCTCTTCGATATCTATCATTTGGCACGAATTTTAAGCTGCTATCTTCATTAATGAAAATTGACCCAAAAAACCGGTGAAAACCCATGTTTGGGACAGGATTTAACAATACAATCCCAGGTACTATATTTAGGCCTCTTTGAGTTCTATCATTTGGCATACATTTCAAGCTGTTATGTACTACAGTTTTAATTAGAACAACAAAATTGGCTAAAATTCGGGCATTTTCGGCCATCGGGACAGGCTTTGGCAAGGCAACCCTAGATATTCTATTTAGGCTCATTGAGCTCTATCATTTGGCATACATCTCATCCTGTAATCTAATACACTCGACTTTTCTACAGCCGGCTCTTAGCCTACAAGAATAAGGAAACGACGACATTGTAAAACAGTGGCTTATGATGTGTGAAAGTGGACTTAAAACATTTGTAAGAATAAGTTTAAGAAATCTCAGGGAAATTCTACCCTCACCTATGGCATTAGATTTAATTTTTATTTCGATAAAAAATCATGATGGTTATCATATTGCAGGTAATTTAAATTAGCTCCATGCGATATCCCACTCTAAAAATATTATTTTTTCCCAAAACTTAACAAAAAGTGAGGAATTGATGTTGTTTTACCTCCTTAGCAATGTAAGCGTCGCACCTGCCCATCTATATACATTACCTATGCGGCAAGTTCTTCCCCATGCCCAGATATTCACCCAACGGTTCTTTGCTGAAATTTGCTCGTGATTGATTGGACCATATATAGTGCATGTCTTATTTCTATATATTTTTAATTTTTCCGAAATAATGGCGGCTTAAAATGTTTAAAATTCAATTCAATGATGGCATTTTTGGTGCGATTGTACTTTTTCTGAAAATTTGCGTCGTAAAAACTTGTCGTTAGTACATTTGACAAGTTTTAGTACTTTCAGTACATTTGGTGCATTTTCAGTACATTTGGACTATTTCTAAAAATTACTTTTTTTTTGTAAATAATTTAGCTGAATTATAGTAAAAAACTAAAATTTTGTTTGAGTTTCAGGGATTTTAAATAACTTCTTAATGTGTAGGTCGAAAAAGTTCATTCGGCATCTAAAAAGTACATTTGAAGTTTCAATTAAGTACAGTTTCACTAAACCAAAATGCAATCACTGATTCAATTAAGTTATAAAGAATAAAACTTTAAGAGGGTTACTATCCTCATTAGGTTTCAATAAAAGATTATTAATTTAGAAAAATAACAAGTAATCATTATTGGTGCAAGCAATTTATTGTTTGGATTGATAAAAGTCCTGACAGTCGTGGATCAGATAATAGGGACTCTACGGTATTATTTATATAATTTTGCACAAAAATTGTTTTGTGAGTTTACTCCATTTTAACTACGCTTAAGTTAAGTTCAAGAAAATTGTGACTTAATCTATAAAAATTTATTTTGTCTATCCAACTAAAGTAGGATACATGTCACAAAAGCATTCAATAATCTCTGCTACCGTAACTGAGATCGGTGTACCAGCCGCCGCCACTGAATTTGCCAGTGTAGTTTCCATCATTACCACCGTTTCCATCATTGTCACCATTTTCACTTTTGCCACCGTTTTCAACATTGCTATCTTTTCCACTTTTGCCACCATTTTCATCATTGCTACCGTTTCCACCATTTTCATCATTTGGATCAGCCATGATATTTTCTTTTCTTTGTAGTATTGACCATATCGTATCAAGTAACTCTTCGGAATGAAGCTCAGAATTAAATTCTCTAAGCTTTTATTTCAAAATGAAATACAAATGTTGTATTAAGCGGTAAAGTCCCTGACTTCGATGCCAACACAAATAAGAGATTTTTTTTTCCTTCAAAATATATAATTTCGACGAATCAAAAAGCAGGTATATTGATCACAAAGAGTAAAACTAATACAAGAATGTGATGAATACTATGATGTAAGCAATGTGACCGTTCATAAGGATGTAAAGTTGCAATTCATTGAGTGAGAAATAATTAGTCATAGAAACCAATGTCGGGATCAACCCGAAATTCATAAAAATTGAGATGGTTTTTAATATAAAAGTGTAAGGCCTGTTAACTTATTTCTTTACTTTATACCACTTTAATCGAAGATTTTATAAACTGCGATTATATCTCGAATTAAATTTGGTAACTTATCTATGAAAATACTTATCTAACTTATCTAAAATAACTTATCTAAGAAATCTCAGTTTAACGAAAAATGCAACACTTAAAGTCAATTGTAAATTGTTTCTATAGACATTTGAGGTTAATTGAACATAGTACATTTGGCAGATAACAAAAATATTTCAAAACAACGATATGCAGACATGCAAGAAAAGCCAACAAAGTTCCCAGTGGCTTCCAAAATGCTGCTTATTGCATAAAATTTCAATGTCGTAAGCAACTTACTACGAGCTGATAAGTCCTGGACACTAAAATTTGAATGCTAATAAATACAAGAAAATTAGCACTGTTTAGCTCCCCTCTGACGGTGTGTTTTGATATGCGAAATAGTCCAAGAGCCGGCTGTAGAAAAGTCGAGTGTATTAGATTACAGGATGGGATGCATGCTAAATGATAGAGCTCAACGAGCCTAAATAGAATATCTAGGGTTGCCTTACCAAAGCCTGTCCCGATGGCCGAAAATGCCCGAATTTTAACCAATTTTGTTGTTCTAATTAAAACTGTAGTACATAACAGCTCGAAATGTATGCCAAATGATAGAATCCTGTCCCAAACATGGGTTTTTCGGATATTTTACGATACGCACCAGTCTTTCTAAAATTTTAGTTCAAAGCAGTGTAGTCCAGAGCAAAGCATTCCATTTTAACATTACGGCCAATCCCAATTGGTGAAGCATCAGATACATATCATACATACACATCATTGTCAGAAAATCAATGTGTCCTCAAAAAAAAAAAAAAAGATTACGCCGTTTGGTCGTTGGAATTGCCATGGTGGTTGCGGTCAACATCATAAAGATTCTGGTCGTGGTCCTGGTCTGGGTCAAGGCTTTTGTCCTGAACGATGTTATTCTTATCATATGATTGGCATTGGTGGATTTGGTTAAGATCACTTTCATGGTCATTATAATGGTCATTATCATGGTCATCATCATGTTTTCCATTGTGATCATCACAATGGTCACCATCATGGTCACCATCAAGCAAATGTTCCCACTTACCAGAACCAACGTCATCATCAAGGAGTACCTGGTGAAAACTCTAAGAGTCCTGAATAATTAACAATTACTTTTATGGCCATCAAATTGAATCGGCTCCGCTTCTTCAACGTCTAATATCACACTTTCAAGTGGTGGTAACGGCGTAAATGCGAAAAGGGTGGAGATAGAGGAGGTGGAGATTATAGTGGTGGTGGTGTTGCTTGTAGTAAAGTATCTGCTACCAATGTAATTCAAGCTCATTCTCAAGGATAATTTTTAGTTTAAGGTATATTAGAAGAAATATTTTGTGATGTTAATTTTAAGTGATATTTTTTAATTTTAGCACAAAAATTATATTTTTAAGCGTTAAACATCTTTTTGTAATTAAAATTGTCGTTTTGTTTTTTTCCAAATCATAAATATCAAAGTCTGGATAGCGAATCACGTTACGTTACATTCTTCGTTAGAGCTTACATTCCAGATCTTGAAAACATTTAGTCTTAAGTACTACCGTTATGTACCTCATTTGAAAGGTATTTCATAGCGCCTAAACTTTTGTCAAAAAGGACCTTAACCATAAGTGGGAAAGACGATGACTATAGGCTAAAATATGACTAAACTTATTTTAAATATAGCTTGTGATACTGCTTCTTGAAAGTTGAATCACTAAAAAATATATTTTAAGTTAGCTCTGTACAAATCATCGGTAAAAATTAGATGTTTTCAAGCTCTCAGAACTGGATACAGCGAAAGAAATGCAACGTGACGAGTCAGATAGACTTTGATGTAGACTTAGACATTCCTACTCTTTTACAATTAAGCAAAGTAAATTTCATCCAGAAATTGTTTCGGGACAACGCCTTGAGATTTTAACTTGGACTAGTACTTTATATGAATTTTGGTTAGCTGAATCGTTTTGTACCGCATTTTTAGAAATAATGTTTACATTGCCACTGCGCATATAATACGGCGCAGACAGAGTTTATGTCCAATTTCATTGAAATTTAACGAAAAAGCCGAAAACCTAAAACATAGATGCGTTAGATGCCAAGATATATGATTTTGGGTTTTTTAGTTAAATGGGGGACGCCACCCACTGTTGTCAAACCACGACCACATTTTTCGTGTGACTAAAAATGCGGAAATACCTCGAAGGAGGTATTTTTATTTATTTTTTTTTAAGTCTGCGGTCCTATTATGCCTATATAATAGAATCGGGTTTGAAAAAAAATTCTCCCAAAATTTCAGCTTCCTAGATCAAACCTGCAAACGGCGCATCCACTTTGTTTCCTATTATAATTCATATGTATATTAGGGCAAAAGTCGTCCTCAGTACCTTCCACAAGTTTTTAGTACATTCGATAGATTTGGTGTGTTTTCAATACATTTCGCTCATTTTCAGTACATTTTCGGTACATTTTCAGTACAATTTCTAATAATTACTTTTTTTTTAGTTAATAATTGAGCTGAAATACAGGTAGTATAAAGATTAAATGTTGTTTGAGTTTTTGGAATATTAAGTAACTTTTTAATGTGCATGTCGAAAAAATACTTTCGGCATCTAAAAAGTACATTTGAAGTTTCAATTCACTACATTTTCACCAAACCCAAATAAAATCGCTGAATTGATCAAGCTATGAAGAATACAATTTTAAGAAGTTTACTATCCTCATTAAGTCTCAATAACAAAAATGGTACTATGCTATGATTATTAATTTAGAAAAATAACAATTAATCATAGTTGGTGCAAACATTTTATTGTTTGGATTGCTAAGGGTCCTGACAGTCGTGAATCAGATGAAAGGGTCTATACGGTATTTTTTTATACAATTTTGAACAAAAAATGTACAGCGCATTGAATTATTTCCATACGAATGGATTTCGTTCCATTTTAACTGCGTTAAAGTAAAGTCCAAAAACATTGTAACGTTATCTATAAAAATTTATTTTTTTATATCTGATTAAATTTGAATACATGTTAAAAAAGCGTTCAATAAAAACTTCTATCATAATTGGGATCGATGTGGCAGTCAATTCCACCACAGCTGAATCCAAAAATACCACCGTTTCCACCATTGCCACCGTTTCCACTTTTGCCACGGTTTTCATCATTGCCATCATTTCCACCTTTGCCATCGTTTCCACGTTTGCCACCGTTTTCATTGTTGCCACTGTTTCCACCTTTGTCACCGATTCCACTTTTGCCACCGTTTTCATCATTTCAACCGATTCCACTTTTGCTACCATTTCCATCATTTGCATCAGCCATGATATTTTCTTATCTTTGTAGTATTGACTATATCGTATTAAGTAACTCTGCAGAATGAAGCTCAGTATGAAAATCTCAAAGCTTTTATATCAAAATGAAACAGTAGAAATGTTATATTAAGTGGTAAAGTCCCTGACTCTGACACCAACACAAATAAACGATCTTTTTACCTTCAAAATATATAATTTCGAGCAATCCAATTGCTCATAAAGAATGAAAATATTACAAGAAATGATCACTATGATACATAATTTGACTAAAAGAACAAAAAATGTGTGAGTTTATGAGAGAATAGAGAAAAATGCATATTTCTACTAATATTTTATTATAATAATCTGGATTATCCCGGATATAAAGCCGCAATTCATTGCGTGGGAACGATTCGTCATAAAAACCAAAATTGGGACTTAACAAAACAATTTAAAACTTGAACTTGTTTCTAATATGCTCGTAAAATTTGTGAAACACTGCAGCTAGATCTATGGATTTTGGTTCGGGGATATATGTTTGGTATATATTTTTTATCGGTCATAGTTTGCGTTTTTAACATTTATCATTCCAATATTTGAAAATTCCATAGAATTCATATAAAAGCATACAATTTAAATAGACCACTCCATCCAAAATTGCTTATATAAAAAGTTTCATACAACATTTTTGGTGTTCGAACTTCGAAGTTCAACTTTGAGTCCACTGTGTCACTTAAAACCAAAAAAAAAAAGATTTGATTTCTTATTGTTATTTTCTTTCCTTTTCTTCTCATTTTCATTGGCCACGATATGCCACTGTGCGATGATCCCAACGGCGCACAGTGTTATATTTTGAGAAAAAATGGACAAAATCAAATTCCCGTCGATAACAATGCCCAAAAAAAACGAGGTCGGTCTCATTCGAAAGGTGATTTCATGCTTTTTTTAGAAAAATTGTCCCGAATCGAGAACCCAGCTTTGGGCATTTCTCTATATATATATACTCTCGACTTTCAAAATAAATTATCATCGGATATGTATACGAGTCAAAATTGTACTAAAATTGGGAAAAACTGTCTAAAAGTGAAAAAGACCATATTTTGGGCATTTCTGAGAAATGCCCAAAGCTGGGATCTCGATTCGGGACAATTTTTCTAAAAAAAGCATGAAATCACCTTTCGAATGAGACCGACCTCGTTTTTTTTGGGCATTGTTATCGACGGGAATTTGATTTTGTCCATTTTTTCTCAAAATATAACACTGTGCGGCGTCAATGGTGCCAATGGCGTTAATGGTGCCAACAGGGTTACTGGCCAATGGAGGTGATGAAGTTATACAAAATTATCGTAAAATTATTTTTTCAAAACTTAAGTTTGTTAAAAATATAGATGTGTTAGGATGAAATGGGTGCCGGAATGCGATTTAGCAATATAAAATATGTCCTCAGGCAAAAGCCGTGTATTGTATCAAAAATAATAACTTTTGAGGATGACACTGTACAAATCGCATAATTATAAGAAAAGTTATTGTATGCACTTCGAAAGAGCATCAACTGACTAAAGAAATGCAGTTAGCGTAATTAGTGGAGTGCCTTTAGCGCCTAAAACATGAAAACCTCGGAACCTAATTGCTTTGAATGTATTAATGTGGAACCTTCTGAATTACTTTTAATGGATGATATACAAAAATGTTTACCTATTTTTTTGAGTACTTTGCTTTAGTATTTCGAACCCTTAGTGCTTTTAGTGGGCGTGGCATCGCCCCTAATAAGAAAAAACGCTGCCACGCCTGAGTCGCTGCACCAATTTTGATGAAATTTGATACAAAGAAAGACTGAACTCTGAAAAAGATATTTGTTTTTGAATGCGCGGTGCCACGTCTCTAATAAGAAAACATGCTTTTACTGCTAAACTAGACTGATTTTCATGTAATTTAGTACGGAGATAGATTGAACCTTGAGAAAGAGATAGAGATGAGAAATGAACAGCATGATTGCATTTTTTGGAGCATTGGTATATAATCAGGTATAATAGTTCTGAACTGTTTTGTATTGTCACTATAATGGTTGAATTTCAACCAATGGGCTAAGTTAAGCTACAGTAAATGTTCAATTATTCAATTTTGCTACTTGCAAGTGACACAATGCTTACAGACCTTGATGAATACATTCCAAAATTACTCAGTTTTTCGCTAACAGAAATAATTTCAAACGAATAAGATAATCCGAACGTCTTGCGTATTCGGAGATTTGGAAAATAATGATGTGTAGAATATGTGGTTTCAACAGGACGATGCAACATGCCACACAGCAACAGAATCAATCGATCTTTAGAAAGAGAAGTTTAATAATTTCTCGAAGAACAAACGTGAATTGGTCACCAGGGTTATGTGATTTAACCTCATTGGATTGCTTCATAGTAGGTTTCTTGAAGAGTAAAGCTTAAGCGGGCAATACTCAAACTGTTCAACACCTTAAAGAAAAAATATCAAATATCGCTATCATTACACTATCGACACTCTTTTTCACTATAAGCCGGTACTTTAATTTCCAATAAAAATAAATAAAGATTTTATACGATTTACTTATGTCTTATATTTAAAATTTGAAAAGATACCTGAAATTTGAACATCCTTTAGTTATGTAGTATTATTTCAGTAAATATGCCATCTGGTTTTGACAGGCCAATTTTTTTAAAAAATTCCTTATGCTTAAACCTTCCTTTAGTGAAGCATATTTAATCAGTTGTTAAATAAATAAAGTTTTATAATTTTAAGCATTCCCAAAAAACTCAAGAATACACAGCTTTTACTGACGTGCTTTAATGTGCACTTATTCTAAATAAAACAAATAAATCAAGCCAAAGCCAAGTATAAAATTCTTAAATACATTTTATTGTTGTAAAAAAAAACTTAACAGCTGTAATTTTTTTTCCTAATAATAGCAACTTGTTGAATATGTTCATCGTACCACTCTTCGGATAAACTAGTTAGGCATAGAAAATAAGAGTTTATCCCAAAAACTAGTTTGGCCGGTAACAAACATAAATTAGGGTGCTCCTTAAATTTCAATTTCGCTTTTTTACGCATATCCTCCAAAAACTTTCGTGATAACCCAATATAGCCCGTTTTATGAATGATAACTCGTGTAGACTTGTGACTTAAATCAGTGATTAAAAAGTTTTCATTTCTGATTTTTAAGAAAGTATAAGTTTTTCGACAGTCGCAGTAGGCTTTTATTATTTCTATTAAATCTATTGAATGTTACATAAATATGTCGGGTGATTATTTTTCTAGTCGGGCTGCCACCAAATAAATAATGAATGAAGCAAAATTACCATCTTATCCACAAGTGCTCGCTGTGTTGTTTCACAATATTCGCTAAGTCAAGCTGGCTGTCCGTGAAAGTGCAAGTTCGAAAGTGCAGTATATTTTGGGAACAAGCAAGAATTCCCACAAAGGCATTTCCTAACTGTGTGAATAAACTTGTTGATTTATATAATGTTTGGAGAGATCTGCAAAAAAATTGTAAACAGACTCTACGCACTTTCAAGAACCGAGAAAATAATTTTGAAAGAGATCTGATGACTTACTTGATATTGCACATGCTAATGCTTTTGAAAAGACAAAAATAGTGGAAGACAAAGTTTTTTTTGAAAAAATAGAGAGAACCAAGTCGACCGGGATGCTTAGCTGTGGTGTAGACAAAAAGTTGACGGACAAAGAAAAAAGAGCTAAACAGACGATCAGAAGAGAGAAAAGAAAACGAAAGAGATTATAGTTATTGCATCGACTTCTACTTCACATAGCTTGGAAAATCCACAAGATTCAGACGAAGATCTAATTCTGAATTTTAAAGCTAGCTTGCAAGAGGTTCCTTGCGCTAAATTGTATTCGAAAAGAGATGAAAAGAATTTGATAGCACCTAAACTTCGTCGTAGAATCGCTTGGCCTGAGCAGCGATGATTTCCCAATTAACAAATCATTGATCCAGCAAATTCGTACTTAGACGAGAAAATCTAGGGTAGGAGCAATAAAAGCTTATTTTCAAAACAATGTACCCGACGTTGACACAATCTATTGGGATGGTAAGATATTGCCAGACTTAAATGTGCGATATTCAAAAGAAGAACGCTTGCCAATTATCGCTTCGTTTGACGACAGAGAACAGAGAGTTGGTAAACATCAAGCTAAAGCTATTTCAACTGCCCTATATGACTGCAACCTTAATGACAAAGTACAAATAATATGTTGCGACGCAACATCTTCAAACACTAACCGTTTTAGTGGAGCTTGCGTTCTTTTGGACCAGACTTTAGAAAAAGAATTATTACTCTTCGCTTGTCGTTATCATGTTTATGAGTTGATCCTAAAAACTGTGTTCGAAACCAAGCTAAAGCAAATTACTGGCAGCACAGACATTCCGATCTTTAAAAATATCAATTGGATAGAAATGCAATATATATTTATCTCATTTCATTTTGCCATTTATTAATTTGATTTAATGCTTTTTTTTTATTAATTTTATAGGAGAACCAAATATTTAGAAAAAACGTGATTTTTGATAAACTTTGTGGCTAGGTCGGGTACGGGTCGTAATCATGCCATACTCATATTTGAGTATTGATTTGCATTTATAAAAAATATAGAGGGTATGCATTTCAAAATTCGAAAAAAAATGTGTATGTCATATAAGGGATGCCCTAATATACTCGTACATACATATATAATCTATGTATGTATGTATATATGAAAAGGTAAATGTATCGAAGCTCACTGTCTTGTGAGATATTTGAGGTTATCTTACATGGAAAGGTTATTTTTTTGTATAAAACTATTAATGAGGTTCGAAAGAACTACTCTTCATTTTTAAAATTCACTTTGAATTATATCGACACCATTTTTTCTCTGAGGCATTGTAAACTGAAATTTATTTCACATTTTCTAGCTATTCTGCCTTACTGAAACGCATGAAGATTTGTATGGAGACTTGTATAATAAATTTAAATTTCCATTAATAGCTTCATAAGAAAATTTAATTTTCGATGTAATATAACCTCACATATGTATGTTGAAAAACAGTGATTCTCACTTTTTAGGTTAGAATATCATCGGATTCGAATTTAGCGTGTAAGAAACTTTCACAAAAGTATATTCTGGTTTCTGGAAAAAAAATTTGTCGCCGTGTTTTTTCTGTGAATATACATATCAAATGCTGAGTTGCGTTAGACGCAATTGATCATAAAATCATAACTGAGAACTTATCTGGTTTTGAATAGATTTATACTGTTTTTTTTTTTAATACAAAACAGAGATTTTTTGCACAAGCTTCATTTGTTGGCATGGAATAATATAGCGTACATAGCAGGCCATCAATCCATATATTGACTTAGGAATAACTTATTTCAAAAATATTCAATTAAAGTTTTGGTTTCATTTTTAGTGTCAAAGGTTGCAACTTAACATAAAAACCATTAATTTTGTAATTCACATATTAAAATTAGGCTGATAGTACTTAAGTGAATTTCCGGTGTTTAAATGGTTGGTTGGAGCTCTCTTTATTTGTTGTAGCTCAATTTTATTTGGCAAACAAGATACATACGTATCACATTAATAAAACGTTTAATAATAAGTTGTCTCAATTTATGGTCAAAAAATGAAACGATGACTTTTTGTCTTAAGCCAAATATCAAATTAAATATGCAAAAAAGAGAAACGAGAGTTTGTTTGCTACACATGTATGTGACAAAAACAAATATTCTGCTTGCAGATTTTCTCTCTGTAGATTTTGGCTGATACTGTTCTCAGTCAATTACTCATCATCTCTGTTTTGGTTTGCTATTTTGAAGATTCGCCCGAGCTAATAAAGCATTTAAGTTCTTTCTATCAGATTTTATTCTTCAATAATTTTTTGTCAAATGAAAGATGCTGATAAAAATTTTTGAAAAATTTTTTTCAAATTTTGGTTTTTTAATTGCGTCAGATTGATTCCTTCAATATATTCATGGATACTATAGGTTTCTCCCGTACAAAAAAAAAAGTTCGTGATATTGCGAGAAAAGCTTTATTTTTTGTGTGATACATGTAGCAATTCAGGGAATTACCCGGCCATTTTAGAATTTGAGGTGCTTTTGAGCTATAAGTATTTGTATACTTTACAATACGCACCAGTCTTTCTTAAAGTGTAGTTCAGAGCAGTGTGGTCTAGAACAAAGAATTTCTTTTTAACGTCACATCCAATACCAGCATTTTTACATTTGTGAAGCTTCAGTTGCAGTATAAACTCATTATTCTCAGATAATCTACGTGTTCTCAAACATTAAGTTATGCCGTTCGGTCATGGACATTGCCATGGTGGTCGCGGTCAACATCATAATGGTCCTGGCCATAGTCATGGTCCTGGTCATGCTTCTTGTCCCCGTCATGGCCCTAGTCCTGGGCAATGTTATTCCCATCATATGAATGGCATTGGTGGATTTGGTCCAGGTCACTATCATGGTCATCATCATGGTCATCATTATGGTCATCATCCTGGTCACCATCATGGTCATCATCATGGTCACGATCATGGTCACCATCAAACAAATATTGTAGCTAACCAGAATCAAAATGATTATCAAGGAGTACCTGGTGGAAGCTCTGAGAGTACTGCTATTATAAACAATTACTTTTATGGCCATCAAATTGATTTAGAAAACGGTTACGCGTCTTCAATCTCTAATATCACACCCTCAAGTGGTGGTAATGGCGGTAATGGTGGCAATGGCGGCAATGGTGGGGATGGAGGAGGTGATGGTGGTGCCGGTGGTGCCAGTAGTACAGCATCAGCTACCAATGTAATTCATGTATATTCTCAAAGATAATTTATTAGTATATTATAAGGAATATTTTGTGATGTTTATTTAAAATGATTATTTTTAAATTTCAATCAATAAAACAAAAACTTTTAACACAAAAATTATGTTTTCAAATTTTCTACATCATTTTGCAATGAAAGTTTCAAGTGTCGTTTTGTCTTTTCCAAATCATAAATTTCAAAGTCTGAATAGAATCACGTTACGTTACATTCTTCAGTAGAACTCACTTTCGAGACTTTGATAACATTTGATCTTTCTACTAACATTATATACCTCATTTGCAAGGTATTCCTTAAAGCTTAAATTTTTGTCTACGGACCTAACTCATAAACTGGAAAAGAAAATTGCAACAGGGTAAAATATGATTGAACTTATTTAACATATGGCTTATGACATCGAACCTTTGATGAAAGTTGAATCACTGAAAAAGATTTTTCAGTTTAGTTATGTATTTAACATTGGAAAAGAAATAAGATATTTTTAAGCTTTCGAATCTGGGTCCAACGATAGAAACGCAACATGACTCGCCAGTCGAACTTTCATATTTAATCTTTCAAATTTATGTATATAAAATATGGCATTTGATATAGGCTTTGATTTTACCAATTCGTCTACAGTTACTTAGTTGAAGTAAACTCCATCCTGAAATCGTTTTCTTTCGGAACATCTTCTTGAGATTTTTATTCAGACTAGTACTTTATATAGAATTTGAGTAGCTGAATCTTTTGGAACTTTCCCATTGACAATATCGTGACATTTTGTATTTAACGCACTTTTTTACGTTGCTTTTAAATACAACGCTTATACTGGTAATGTCGGGCTTAAACTGAATTGGCTTTGTTTGACATGAGTCGTTTAGGAAAGAAGTACAAAGTTTTTGTTTTTTTATAGAAAATGGAATGCGAAATGTTTCTGCTTGACCTTTTGTTCGTGTGAATAGTGAGCTGTTTTTAACTGCATTTTCGCTCAAAAACAAAATAAATCAAAAAAGTGCCGACAGTGTAAAAAACTTGTTACATGGTAACAAGAAATACAAATAATAAGACGATAATAGCAACTTAGCATTAAAAAAAATTGATACTAGGCATCAGTACCTTAAAGTCCTGGAGGTAGCGTCACAAAAACTTCTCATCTTCGGAATCAGTTATTTTCTCAGTTCTTTTGTGAAAGTGATAAATATTGCGAGAATGATACATAGATGGTAATGAATGTCATTAGAGGCCTGAGAATTGGCATCAATATAACAACAAAACTATGCTATTCACATAAGGTGACTTTTTTCTATAGCTTACACGTAATTTTTTTATATACTTATTTCATAATATCGCAAAAAAAAATCTCCAAGAAAAAAAAAATTTAAGAACCTCAAATAGCTCTAAAAGCCTATGTTTCAAGCTATCGAGAAAAATGTTGAGACTGCCTAACTGTCCAAGATTCTGAAAAAGGTCGTTGTACAAGCGGCATAAAAAATATCATAAGACTTATGAAATTTAATTGACTTATGGAATTTATACGAGATCTTTTTTCCTTGGTTTCAATTTATGTCCTTTGGTAAGATTAAAGTTTATTCAGTCGACGAAATAATCTACTTGCCATCATTCTCGATATTCGAATCTACAAGTGTATTGGTATATATAAATAATTCCATGCAATTCGATTCTGTTCCATTTTCAATTGTATCAAATATTAAAAAGAAATACACAAAGTCTATACAAATTTATTTTTTGTTATGTTTATTACTGTGTAATGCTTCAAAAATTTAACAAAAAATGTTTATAATCAACTTCCACCGCCATTGCCACCATTACCGCCGTTGCCGCCATTATCGCCATTGCCACCGTTACCACCATTACCGCCATTTCCGCCATTTCCGCCATTGCCACCATTGCCACCGTTTCCACCATTGCCACCGTTTCCACCATTGCCACCGTTTCCACCATTACCACCATTGCCACCGTTTCCACCATTTGCACGAGCCATGATCTTTATATTTTTGTTTTGCAGTTCTGACTTAACCGTTTCAAGTTCTTTTTTGAATGAATCTCATATTAAAAAACTGCAGGCTTTTATACCACAGAGTAACCGTACTAACTTAGCTACAGACAGGTAAAATACCCAATATTAAATTAAAAAAACTGCTCATGATGTCTTTTATAAAATCTATATCCGGGAAAGTCCTGCTGTAGGCAAATTCTTCTAATGGAATATTAATAAAATATGAAATTCATCACCATGACACATAATTACAGTAAAAATAAAGTGAATGTCACAGTTTATATAAGTAAAGAGAAAGTTTTATATTATGCACGAAATTAATCAAATAGGAATTATATTTCAAATTGTTGCTAATTGAGACCTTATGTCCGGGGGAAACCCGGCAGTTAAATATACTGAGGGGTGGTAATGTTTGAATCGTCAGTATGTCTGTACTTTGTTAGTACTGGTAAACAGTAATCGCTGTCCTTTAGTTGATTACAAACGAGTATGTGTGATAAGACAGAGTAGCATTAAAATTCCTCTTTTCTCTTTAAACCACTCACATTTATTTTGCATTTATTGTAACTATGGATAATTTTGAATAATATCATATTTTATTTATGTTCCGTGAGAAGAATATGCCTACAGCAGGATTTTCCCGGATTTAGATTTTATAAAAGACAGAATGAACATTTTTTTTTAAAAATATATCGGGGATTTTATCCGTCTAAAACTAAGTTACTACGGTTCCACTGCGGTATAAAAGCCAGCAGGTTTTCAATATGAATTTCATTCAAAAATAAACTTGAAACGGTTAAGTCAGTACTGAAAATCAAAAAAAGAAAATATTATGGCTCCTAGAAATGGTGGAAACGGTGGCAATGGCGGAAACGGTGGCAATGGTGGAAACGGTGGCAATGGTGGAAATGGCGGAAATGGCGGAAATGGCGGAAATGGCGGTAATGGTGGTAACGGCGGCAATGGTGGTAATGGTGGCAATGGTGGTGGAAGTTGATTATAAACATTTTTTGTTAAATTTTTGAAACATAACAATAATAAACATAACAAAAAATAATTTTTCATAGACTTTGTGTATTTGTTTTTAATACATACTTGATTCAATAGAAATTGGAACAGAATCAAATTGAATGAAAATATTTATATATACCAATTCACTTAAAGATTCGAGTATCGAACTTTGTCCAAGCCAATTTTTAGTTATTCGAACAAAAACATTTGTGAGCCAGCACTTACAATGAATGATGGAAAATAATATTATACCGTCGATTGAACAAAATATAATATTTCGTGAATATATCAAAGGACGTAAATTGAAACCAAGAAAAAAAAGATCTCGTGTAAATTCCATAAGTCAATTAAATAAATCTAATGATATTTTTCATGCCGCTAGTCTTAATGTTTTTCTCGATAGCTTGAAACATAATCTTTTAGAGCTAAGAGTTTGTTACTTTTTGGTTTTAATCTAATTTATTTTTAAAACTCAATTTTATATTTCCCAAAAAAGTAGAGAAGTTAATCAAAATTTTACTTTGTTTTTTTTTTTTCTTAGCTTCGGGTTCTTCTTTTTTCTATCTAAGTTCGTGTTGTAAGAATATATTATAAATTGTAGTTCATCTTCTTTTGAATAAGAAATTTCAACAGGCTTACATTATTTTTAATAGAAGTTTTTTTTTTTTGTGAAAATTTTACCTAATGTAGGTACATTAAGGTGGTTCAGACATATGTGGAAAAAATTAAAGTTGCTCCAAACTTCGCTCCCCGGGAACCAAAAGTTTGGTGTCAATAAGAATCACGCAAAATTTGGTCCATTTCAGAAAACATTTAATGGACCCGTCACCGTTTTGAAAACTGGAAACTGGTCTTTAATCTATCGAAAACTCCCCGAATCTATCTTCTAGAGAGATCAAGGTCCCATAATTTTTTCTCTTCCAACATTTTTCTTCAACATACTTATTCCCTATCACAGCCCCTTAGGGGGGTTCCCCTGCAAAAATTACATTCTTGTGAAATTATGAAATTGATTTCCCCCTCTTCTCAGATGCCTGAGAAGGGGTAAAACGCCAGACCCCACTCGCATTATTTTTGCTCTTCCAAACTTTTCCCTTGACACACCTACCACCTATCTGCCACCCTTTTGGAGGTGTTGCGTTTATGAAATACTACAACCAAATTTTGTCGAATGATGAAGAACAAAAACAGCTAATGCTACAAATCGTAGAAGCATATTGTAAAATGTATACTTTTTGTGAAAAGAGCAAGTTATTATAAACAATGATGAACACTAAGGCCGTATCCAGGATTTTATTTCGGGGAAGGTTTTGGAATTGAAGTTGTGATAAGCCCAAAAAAGAAATAGGGATTATGATCGAAAAAAAGTGTACATAAGACCCAAAATTGCTTTGGGGACTATGACCATTGCGGTTATGACCGGGTACTAATATAATGTTACAGCCAAATATATTAAAAACAGTAATGACACAGTACCAAATCAGCACTGATACTAACTATACTTATTAATGACCATAGTCCTTAGAAAAACAAAAACTTCAGTTGGTGTCCTGTGCACGATAATAGTAAAATTCAGTATCTTAGACATACTCGTATTTGACCAAATTTATCTCAAAATCCAGGTGTGATAAGAGCTAAGTAATTAAAACCACATTTCAATTCAGCGCCAAAATTACCATAGAAAATGATGCTCGATTTTTTTTAAAAAAAAAATGTGATTTTAGTATAAGAGCCAACGATATGACTTAATCCTTAATATGAATTAATCATGACTCCAATCTTCCCCCTTGATCTACCGTTTCATACAGTGCTGAGCTGATTCAGGAAGGTTTTTAAAATCATATTTTCGAATTGAAATAAATCACATATAATTGTTAAACTCCCCGATTTTGGCTTTATTAGCTAGATAATTTTATTTATGCCATTCGTCATTTAAAAATGATTTTGTACATATGAACGCTGCAACAGGACAATATTTAGCGTAGTCCGAAGGTCAAACTTACGATTACCTATTCAGCAATGAGGCTTAATTACCGAAATAACAAAAGCTTTAAATATTGCTGGTTTATTAGTATAAGCCTGAGGCTTCACATATTGCCACAATAAATAACACTATTGATTTCTTAATTGCAAAACATCATGTAAGTTTTGAGTGCGCTTAAAATTGAAAGTTCAGTAAATTTCCAGACTATTTCCTACTAAGACAAGAATTTCTATCATGAGCCTTTGGTAACTATAAGCTTTGAAATTAAATGGGTTTTGGCGGGATTGCATCAGCGGGAGTGGCACCTCCCATCTTAACATTAAGTTATAAGCGTAAGAAATGTTGGTTTTTTTGCATATTTTTTTAATATATCTACTTATTTCAACATTTTCCTTTCGGCTTTTTTAATCAAGATTTTTTCAACTTGACTTTTTCAACCTGTTTCAATTCTATTTCAAATTTCAACCTCTTCCAACTTTTTTCAACATTTTTCATATTTTATTGATGTTATCAACCAGTTTATACACGTTTCGCTTCAAGCAAGATCAAGATCGATAAAATTGCCAACCAAATCTGACAATGCACAATTATTGTATAGTGTCCGGAAATTTCAAATACATAATCCGCAAGATTGGAGCTGCGCATTTACTCGTTTTATGGCCATTTGAAGGTTAGCACTTTGGCCGACACGGTTCGTTTCAAGCAAGATCAAGATCGGTAAAAATTATCAACCTAATCTGACAATGCACTATTATTACTTAGTGTTCGGAGATTCCAAAAATAAGATCAGTAAAATCGTACCTGGTCATTTACTCATTTTATGGCTATTTTAAAGTAAACGCTTTTACCGATAATTTTAATAAAATTATGAAGCGCACCGTGTACAGTTTTTGATGCTTTTAAGATCAAGTGAAATTTTAAAATATGCTATGATAATTGTTTTTTATGCATTTTGAGTCGCTGAACACGATGATGTCACTAATTTTTACAAATATGCAAATGATTTTCATGGAAAAAAGTCGATACAAAAATAAATTGTTTTTGTCGGCCGAAAAATTAGTGAGAAAGAATTTTTTTTTATCTTTTGTGGGCTTTTAAAGTTTTTTGACTACAAATCCAACAAAAAATAAAACAAATAAAAAAAATGTTTTTGGAAAAGAATTGAAAATATTAAAAAAAAATTGTTTTAGGCAACCCCAATCAATTGTTTTCGACTTTTTCAACCGTATTAAAATTTTTCCGTATTGTTCCATATTTTATCAACTTTTGCACCTTCTTCAATATTTCTTAAATATATCGGACTTATTCAATCTCATTCAACTTTTTTCAATATTTTCCATATTTTTTGACGTTCAACCGTTTCAATCTTCTCTATTTTTAAGTACTTGAACCTCTTTCAACTTTTTCCATATATTTTCGATTTTTTCAACCTCATTCAACTTTTTTCGACTTCTTCAACCACATTCAACATTTTGGAGACTTTCAACTTCTTTCCACATTTTGAACCTCTTTCAATTTTCAACACTTCATATATTATCGACTTGTTCAGCCTTTTTCACCTGTTTAAACCTCTGTCAACTTTTTTCAACATTTCCTCTTTCAATTTACTTAAACGTTTTCAACCTAATTCAACTTTATTCAACATTTTCCATATTTTTTCGACTCCTTCAGCCTTTTTCACCTGTTTCAAAATTGTTTCAACTTCTTTTAATTTTTTTCGATCATTTCCATATTTTTCCGACTTTTCCAACATTTTTCAGCTTTTCAATACATTTCAACATTTTCCATACTTTTTTAACCATATGTATTCTTCATTTAATTTTTTTTGAACATATGGCATATTTTTTTGGCTTTTTGAGCCTCAAAACGAAAAATCGAACTATGTAACCGTATGAAAAGTATCATTAATATATTTAAATATGAGGATTAAATATTGTTTTTAAAAAGCCATATGAATGACTTTTTTAAAGACCTTTTTCAAAAATCATTTTTATAAGCTTTCACATTGTCATTTTTTATAATGTATTTCTCACAAAATCTTTTTTACATAGTGTCTATTCTTTACAAAATCGTTTCTATATAGTGTCCGTCAAAATATTTGGGGGGGAGGGTTTTATCCCCCTCATCACCCCTAGATACGGCCCTGATTACCACAATAAAAATGAATATACATAGTACATTCTAGTGAAATGAATTATTTTTAGAAATTTTCTTAATTTTTTGCAAGGGATCTCCTAAAGGGGTTCAGATAGGGGATAAGTATGTTTGAAAAAAATTTAGGGAGGACCTGGCAACACATTTCACTCTTCTACGGTTCACTCCGGGGGAGCTATGAACTATTTTTCGAAATTTTCTTTATTTTTTGTGTTTTTTGTAGGGGAACCCCCAAAATGGTGGCAGATAGAGGGTTAGTATGTTTGGGAATAATATTTTAAAGGAAAATATAATAGGACCTGGTGATACATATGAACCCTCTACGGGTCACTTCGGGGGAGCTATGAATTAATTTTCGAAATTTTTTGTGTTTTTTGTAGGGCGACCCCAAAAAAGGTGGCAGATAGAGGATGGGTGAGTGAAGGAAAAAGTTTGAAGCGAGGTGTGGAGGTTCTTTAATTTATCCCATATATGTATGTCTGAACCACCCTAATGTATACACATACAATACTTATATTTACGATATGGTTCTTCCCCAATCACAGATTTTTGCCTGGCGGTCGTTTGCTGAATAAGGGTGTGCTCGTGTGTTGCTATGGAATTGATTGGAAAAGTTATTGTAAGTTTTGTTTCTATACTTTTTTAATTCATCCGAAATATGGGACTTACAAAGCTTAAAATTTAATTAATTTATAAGGAGTACAACTTTAAGCAAATGTATTAAGTTTTAATAAAAAATTACAACTATGCATCAACTAATCGTTTTTGGATTGATAAAATTCCTGATTGTTGTGATGCGGATAATTGTATTATTCATATAATTTTGCACAAAAATTATGCAGTGTAAAATATTTCAATGCAATTTGATTCTGTTTCAATTAAACTGCCTTAAAGTTCAAAAACATTTTAGCATTATTTATGAAAATTTATTTTTTTCTATCTTTTACCATTCATTTTACAAACATTTTTATAATTAACATCCACCGCCATTGCCACCATTTCCGCCATTTCCACTATTACCACCGTTACCACCATTGCCGCCATTTCCACCATTGCCGCCGTTTCCGCCATTGCCGCCATTTCCACCATTGCCGCCGTTTCCCCCATTGCCGCCGTTTCCGCCATTGCCACCGTTTCCACCATTTGCACCAGCCATGATATTTTCTTTTCTTTGCGGTATTGACAATATCGTATCAAGTAAGTCTTTAGAATGAAGCTCATAATGAAAATTCGAAAGCTTTTATTTCAAAACGGAACAGTACAATTATGTTGTTCATCGGTAAAATTCCTGATTTCGAAACCAACACAAATAATCGAAAAATGCATGTTTTTCTACTGTATCTTATAATAAGCTGGATTATCCCGGACATAAAGTCGCAATTCATTACGTGAGAAACAATTCGTCGCAAATACCAAAATCGGGATTAACCCGATATTGATGAAAATTGAAATGGTTTTGAATATAAAAGTCTAAATTTTTAGCACATGCTTCATTCTTCGATAAAGTTCAGGCGAAAGCAGAAGAGCTCAAATTTGAAAATAATTTAAAAGAATCTAATGTGTTCGTAACTTCTTCATTTAAATAAAACGTAATAATTTAACATTGCAGCTCAAAAATACAGCGTATAACATAATTTTGTTTGGATCCGTTGCTGATCACCACTGGGATTCATACACAGCTAATCAAATACATCACTTTTTAACACAAAAGACAATGCCGTTTTGGAGCAAACCCACTCAAGGCCATAACAATGATGTGGCTATACATGATTATGGACGCCATTCTCAAGGGCGTTTAACTGAAAACGTTGGTAGTAGTGCCACAACATGCCCTCGTAGCGCGGTTCTACCCCGTGACTGGAATTTTTCAGCTATTGGCGATCGTAGTCGAGTCAGCGGTAGATATAGCGGTGGAGGGGAAAATGGTGGTAAAGGAGGAAATGGTGGTAAAGGAGGAAATGGTGACAAAGGTGGAAATGATTGTAGAAGTAATGATGGCGGAAAAAGCGGTGCCGGTGGGCATGGTGGTAATGGTGGTGATGGTGGTAGTGGTGGCCACGGTGGAAATGGGGGTGATGGTGGAAATGGTGGTGATGGAAATGGTCATGTTGGTGGTGCTGGTGGACTTCATGGAAAAGGTGGTGCTGGTGGTTATTCTGGCAAAAGTGGAAGTAATGGTAGTGCTAGTGGACTCTGTGGAAAAGGTGGTGCTGGTGGCTATTGTGGTAAAAGTGGAAGTAGTGGAATTAATGGTGCTGATGGTCGTCATCGTACTAGTGGTTATGCTGATTGTCGCGGCAGAGATAGCTGTGATAGTTCTGATGGTTCTAATATAGCCAAAAAAGCTGGTGGTCGAGGAGGTAGTAATGGTTATGAAAGCGTTCGTGGTCGTCGTGGAGCTGATGGTGCCAATGGAGCCCATGGTGCCAGTGGAGTGCATGGTGCCAGTGGAGCTGATGGTGTTATTGGAGTTCATGGAGGAAACGGCAAAAATAGAGGGAACGGTGGCTATGGTGGTAGCGTTGGCATTAGTCTTGTTAGCTCTGCTGGTCTACACCGAGGAAAAGGTGGTGCTAGAGGCAAAGGTGCAAGTAATGGAGTTAATGGTGCAGATGATGCTGATAGTCACCATTTTAAAAATGGTTATAATGACAGTCGTGGAAGGGATGGTCGTGATGGCGCTGATGGTGTCAACAGAGTCGAAAGAGCTATTGAAGCTGTTGGTTACAATTGTGCTGGTGGACAATATGGTAGCGGTGGCTATGATGGTTGTCGCGGCAATGATGGTAGGGATGGCACGGATGATGACAATATTGCGAATGCTGCCAATGGTGCAGATGGTTCTAATGGAACCGATGGAGCTGATGGAACTGATGGTGCTGATGGTACTGATGGTGCTGATGGTACTGACGAAACTGATTTTTTTGATGGAGTTGTTGGTGCTGCTGGTCAATGTGGTTACGGTGGATTTTGTGGTTGTCGTTACAATAATAATAGAGACGACGCTGATGATGTTAACGGTACTAATAGAGCTGATGGTGCAAATTTCGCTGGTGATCAACATAGTAGCGCTACTGATGTAAGTGTCGCTGATGGCACCGATGTCGATATTTGTGTTGCTGGTGCCAATGAAGGTGATGGCGGTTGCTACAATAGGACTCATTACTTGTAATTTTATTCACTTGAGTTATTTCAAAGTGACTCAAAACTTATTTAACAAAAAAAGAAATAATTCATGTAACTGGTGAATCTCGTTTAGTTATTAAAATTTTTGCTTAAAGTCTCGAGTAATACACATCTTGCTGTTGGAAATTTATTTAAACATAAAGAAAACATTTTTGGAACAAAATTTTATAATAATTGGTTTTGTACAGAGCTCTTATGTTTAGTACTTTTAGTGCAAAAACCACAAACAAATTACAAGCGGAATGCTGCGATTCTTAACTGATCATCCCAAGAAATAGAACATAGAATGCTTTCGGATTCTAAAACGTAGTCTAACAAAGCTTACTGATGATATGACGTAGCGGTCATTGAAACTAGTGTAAGCAGCTCGTTGATAGTGCTTCACCGAGAACCGATAAATATCAGTACTGAACATAAAAGCTCTATACAAAACAAATTAAAACCTGATGTTATGATGCAAAATAGGAATTTGATTGGAATTCAGAGGGACACAAGCAATCCATAATCGAATTAAATAAGAAACACTGCACACAAACACATCTTGTTCACAAAGATCATTGTTATGGCCTTGAATGGGTTTGCTCCAAAACGGCATGGTGTTCTTTTGTGTTTGTTTTTTAACTGCAATGAAAAATTATTATGTTTTATTTCAAACTTGTATCTTATTTTCCAATATGAGCTCATCTGCTGTCGTCTAAGCTTTACGAAATTATGAAGGCTGTGCTGACTCATATACTTTTTATTTTAAAAAAAACCAAATCAAATTTTATCAAGTTGGGTTATATCCTGATTTTAGTTTCTATGACGAATTTTTTCTTCGGGATAATCCAGCAGTAGATATTCTGATGGATATATATATGAAAATTTTCAGAATGTCTTTACACCTCTCCTAATACGAGTACATTCTGATTGCGCTTTATTTTATTGATTTTAAGATGCAGCAGGGAACATAGACCTTTCTCTTTTCTCTTATACCTTCTTGTATGATTTTTATTCTGTGCGGGCAAATACCTGCTTTTGGATATCTTGAAATTATATGTATTGAAGATACAAAAAACACGATTTTATTGTGTTGAATACAAATTCAGGGAATTTACCGCATAATATAAAATTCGTACTGTTTCATTTTGATATTACAACTTTGATAATGGCATTATGAGCTTCACTCTTAATATTTAATGGTTTCGATATTAGTCAATACCGAAAAGAAAAAGATAATATTATGCCTGGTGCAAATGGTGGCATTGGAGGGAACGGTGGTATTGGAGGGAACGGTGGTATTGGAGGGAACGGTGGTATTGGAGGGAACGGTGGTAATGGTGGAAGCGGTGGCAATGGGGGAAACGGTGACAATGGTGGAAATGACGGCAATGACGGCAAATGTTAACTATAAAAAATTTTCTAAAATAAAAGGTAGAAGATAGAAATAAATATATTTTTATTGATCACAATACTTATCAAATTGTTTTTAATTACGTTAATACACTAAACAATTTTGATGCAAATAGTAAAGTTTCTATTATCCGAATCACTGCACACTGTGCAGCAACAACGATTATTTTACAATGTAAGCAGAGTTACTGGAAAATAAAATTTTTTCAACGAGTGCTTAAAATTTGATACTTCTTCTTATGAATTTTAGTTTGAAATCAAATTTTTAAATAAAACTGTGCAGTTCGAGCATTTCCTAGGACATTTTAAAGACAATATGTCTATATTCGTAATGCTTCATCGATACGAGAACGATATCATAATTCAAAAATTATTATATACGATACGATAATTCAAAAACTGAGGGCTTATCGTACATATAAACACTACATTATCGCAGCGAACGAGATATCAGCCAGCCGTTTTAGTTATCGTTATCGGGAACGAGAACGAAAACGATATTTAATGGTTATCGGTGATGCACTACGTTCAAAAAGTATATATAATATATATAATAAATATAATTATATATACTTTTTGCTGTATTTAACGCAATTGTAATGACTGCAATTTTTAAATCAGTTGATACTCTTTCAAAGTGCGTAAAAATAACTTTATTTATACTACCTTTGCGATTTGTATTGTGTCATCCGCCTAGCAAGTCTATTAATATAACAGACTAAATTGTCGACGTCAAACTATTAATATTATTATTATAGCTCATTAAATTACCTTACGATTGATATCTACTGATATCTATAATGATTTGCTTAAGTCAGTGGTTCCCAACTTATTTCGATTTGTATAAATGGAATCTTTGTTTTAGAATCTGAACCCAATGATTCACGTTGGATTGTAATTATTTTAACTTATATGAAATCCCAACAATTTGACATCAAACTTATCTCTAATGTTCTTGCGTTCTTAATTTCCTCACGGATTATATGGCATCGTGTTACTAACCATCATTAGTTAGGGCCCTCAATACTAACGAACATTTCCCTGACTTAAGTATTTTTTTTTCTGTCAATCATTTCTATGATGATTCAAGACGTTTTCTCCTACACTGGGAGTTCCATTTCAATGTCTGTCAGCAGATTTTAGTTGGTAATTTCGATAACATATGCCCAATCCATTGCCATTTTCTCTGTTTTGCTTGAACAGAAATCATATCTTGACATCATCCGAAGAGCAAGTTGAGTTGATTGGTTACTGGATAGTATCACAACAAAAAAGTTCGAATGACCTCCCCCAGTTTTATAGCTAATATTGAAAGATTTTTAAGGCCTCTAAATTCGATGCTATTTTGTTTTTTCTTATATCTCCGCCATTTGACGTCCGATCAACAAGAATCATATATCGTTGAAAATGTCTCAATATGGGCTACATTTTGTTCAAAGAAGTCATTTTTCTCAGATTTTTTTTTCGACTAGTTGTACACATTATCTCAGTTTCTACCACCCCAACGTGCTAAAGGCACATCATAAAATTGAAGTCGATACAAAATCAAAAATTTCATCGATACATAGTTTTCTCAAATTATTGAAATTGAAAAAGTTACAGCGAATCTAAAATTTCAGTGCAAATATTTAATCAGAATAATAAAATCATATATGACTTAAGTCCTAAAACTGCTTTCAAACTGGGGTAGGTCATTCGAACTTTTTTTTTTGTATGGGGGTCGATACTATCTAATGGTTACCATATTTTAAGTTGTTTGTGAATATTTGTAACTGGCCAAATTTTGGTAATAAAAAAAATAATGACAATAAAGAAAACCGAGAGTTAAATATTTTAATTATCATTTTTCCATTTATTTGCTAATTTAATGTTGAGCATATCATTATTACAAAATGTTGTTCCTGTTGCAGTTGTCAGTATTAAAATCCGTAACGCCATCACCTCCTTTGGCCATTAACGCTGTTACCACCATTAACGCCATTGGCACCATCGGCTCCATTGACACCATCGGCTCCATTGACACCATGAACTCCATTGGCACCATTGGCACCATCAGCTTTATTGCCACGACGACCACTTACACTTCAATAACAACCGCTTCCTCCACGACCATCAGTACTTTTCGCGACGTTAGAATCACCAGAGCTTTCACAACCATCTTTTCCTCGACAACCAGCATAACCACTAGTACCATTACGACCATCAGCACCATTACTTCCACTTTTACCACAATAACCACCTGCACCACCTTTTCCACGGAGTCCACCAGCACCACCAACATTACCTTTGCCACCATCACCGCCATTTCCACCATCACCGCCATTTCCACCGTGACCACCATGGCCACCACTGCCACCATGTCCACCGTCACCGCCTTTTCCTCCATCATTACTTCTACGACCATACCCACATTTGCCACTATTTCCACCTTTTCCACCATTTCCACCTTTACCACCATTTTCGCCTCCACCACTATGTTTACCGCTGGTTCGACTACTCTCTCCAATAGCTGACAAATTGCAGTCACGGGTTGGAACTGCGCTTCGAGAGCATGTTGTGTCATTACTACCAACATTTTCAGTTAATCGCCCTTGAGAACGTCCATGATCTTGTATAGCCGGGTCATTGATATGGCCTTGAGTGGGTTTGCTCCAAAACGGCATTATCTTTTGTGTTGAGAAGTGATGTATTTGATTAGCTGTGTATCAATGCGACTGGTGATCATAAACGAATCTAAACGGAATTACTTTATTTGCTGTATTTTTTAGCTACAATGTAAAATTATTACGTTTTATTTAAAACCAAACTATGACAAAATTACGTACACTTTCAATTCTTGAAATTAATATTGAATTTGAGCTCTTTTGCTTTCGCCTAAGCTTTATCGTAGAATGAAGGATGTGCTAAAAGTCTTACACTTTTATAGTAAAAACCTTCTCAATTTTTATCAAGTTCGGGTAGTTCCCGATTTTGGTATTTTCAACAAATTTTTTTCCCACGTAATGAATTTCGGCATTATGTCCGGAATAATCCAGCTTATTATAAGATACAGCAGAAGTCAGGGATTTTACCGATGAACATAAAATTTTTACTTTCCAGTTTGAATAAAAGCTTTCGAATTTTTATTGTGAGCTTCATTCTAAAGAGTTACTTGATACGATACAGTCAATACCTCAAAGAAAAGAAAATATCATGGCTGGTGCAAATAGTGGAAACGGTGGCAATGGTGGAAACGGCGGCAATGGTGGAAACGGTGGCAATGGTGGAAACGGCGGCAATGGTGGTAACGGCGGCAATGGTGGTAACGGCGGCAATGGTGGAAATGGCGGAAATGGCGGAAATGGTGGAAACGGTGGTAATGGTGGCAATGGCGGTGGATGTTAACTATAAAATTTTTTGTAAAATGAATGGTAGAAGATAGAAAAAATAAATTTTTATAGATAATGCTAAAATGTTTTTGAGCTTTTAAGCAGTTTAATTGAAACAGAATCAAATTGCTTTGAAATATTTTAAGACACTACACAGTTTTTGTGCAAAATGATATGAATAATGCAATAGATACCCTATAACCCGCATCAGAACAGTCAGAAATACGTATTTTTCTAGGTCAATTAACCAGGCATAATTTTAATATTTTTTTAAAAGTTTTACTCCTTATAAATTAATTAAGTTTTAAAATTTGTAAATTTATTATTTCGGATGAATTAAAAAACTTTGAAATAAAACATACTATATCTTGTTCAATCAATCTTCAACCTCCTCAGTAGGTTTGGTAGTAGGTTACATAGTTCAACAGGAGCACACCATTATTCAACAAAGGACCGCCATGTCGTATAAGTATTGTATGTGTTCTAGAATTCTTCGGAACACTCGAAATTTGAAAATTTATTCATATTCGATGTATCCTCATTTAAAAAATAAATCACTCTATTTTTGTCTGAAGCCAAAAATTAAATTATATATTCAAAAAAAGAGAAACGAGAGTCTGTTAGCTACATATGAGATCAAACAAAACATTCCGTTTAGAGGTTTTCACTCTGAATGATTTTGGCTATTGCTGTTCTCAGTCAACGGTTCTGATTACTCATCTTTGTTTTGGTTTGCTATTTTTAAGATTCACCCAAACTGATAAAACATTTATCTTCTCTCTATCAGATGTTATTCCTTAATAATTTTTTTTGTCAAATGAAAGATGCTGACAAAAACTTTTTAAAGATTTTAATTAAATTTTGTTTTTAAAATTGTGACAGTTTGATTCCTTCATTCATGACACTGGGGGTTTCTCCCGCATAAAAATTTTCGTGACATTGCGCAAAAAACTTTTTTTTTTGTGTGACATAGCAATTAATTTTTAAATGTTCTACATCTTTTTGTAATGAAAGTTTTAAGTGTTATTTTATATTTTCCAAGTCATAAATGTCAAAGTCTGGATAGCGAATCACGTTAAATTACATTCTTCATTAGAACTCACTTTCGAGACCTTGAAAACATTTAACCTTGGATACTACGATTATATACCTTATTTGAAAGGTATTTCTTAGCGCTTAAGCTTTTGTTGTAGGACCTTAATCATAAGTACGAAAGGCTAATTTATGATTAAAATTATTTTAAATATGGCTTATGATACTGGCTCTTGAAAGTAGAATAAATTAAAAAGATTTTTCAAGTTAGCTCTGTACAAATCATTGGTAAAAATAAGATGTTTTCAATCCTTTGAAACTGGGTCCAACGAAAGAAACGCAACCTGACGAGCTAGCTAAGCTTTGATATAAGCTTAGACGTTCCTACAATTAATCAAAGTAAATTCCATCCTGAATTAGTTTTCTTTCGGATCAACGCCTTGAGATTTTTATTCGTACTAGTACTCTATATGCATTTTGGTTAGCTGAATCGATGGCATTCTCTCATTAACAACGAAATCGGATCATTTTTCACTTACTCCGCTTTTGTACTGCGTTTTTCAAAATAAGGCTTATACTGTCAGTGCCATTATCGGGCTTTAGTTGAATCGGGTTTGTTTGACGTGAGCTGTTTAGTAGAAAATTGCAAAATTCTGCTGTTTTTGATGACAGTGCGAAAACCTTGTGCAGCGCAACAAGAAACACAATCATAAAATCGACAGAAATAACTTAGTATTAAAAAAACTGGTATCAGTACTTTATATTCTGGGAAGTAGTGCCACAAAAGCTTGGCCCATGTTCGCAGTTTCCGTGTATGTTTATACCTAAGTATGTTTTGTTAAAAAAATCCCTGGGGCACCCCACTACAGACTATTATATAACCAGAGTATTTATCGGTAACTTTAACTCATTTCAAATGCTTTAATTTGTGACACAGTAAATGATGATTAATTGTGTCAAATGCTTTAGAGCAGTGGTTCCCAAACTATTTTGGTCGTGGAACACTCAAATTTGTTGCCAATGATTAAACAACGACTTTTCAAAATTTAATATCTGATATTAAATGAAACAAGTACTATTTTTGTATTTCAGATTTAATTGAATTAAACAAAACTTAAAAAAAACAATTCATCAAAGAAATAATTAATATAAGATATAAACTAAAATAAATGAAAAAACTTTAATGCGAATAATGCACCTGCTTCTTTGATTCCATGGTTCTCTTAAAATTAGGCGTTATGTTTGATAACTGAATTCGCATGTCCGGTGCAGCATCAAGTTTGTTACGATATTTGGATTTTGTCGAAACATATTTTGAAAACCCAGCTTCACACAAAATGGTTACAAACGGCAATAGAATCAGAATAGCCTGTTATGATGAATTTGGATATTCATCGAATACATCTGACCGGAATATTGTTAGTGAAACTGCTCTAAGCTTGGCTTCTAATCAAATTTTCATAATCTATAAAATGAAATACTTTTGGTTTTTTTTTTATTTTGAAATGATTTTGTACCCAGTAATTGTCTTAATTCTCTAGGTTTTGAAAGTAATCACTGAGTGATTGCTGTACACTGGACAGATGTGTTTTTATACCATCACGGACTTCCATATCTAAATCCACTTCAGATTCTCGAAAAAGTCACTAAGCGTCTGGTAACACTCAAAGTTATTTTGCTCCCCAGCTGTCGCATAAAAGTATTTTACGTATTTTGGTGAAGTTCGATTTGCTACCGATGCTTGTGTTTTCAGTCGCCTTATTTAAAAATCTTCAATTTAATATGGTGGTCAAATGGAAAATGTGAATGAACCATTCTTATTTTTTTAATGAAATAAAATTTGTCACGCGGAACCCCTAATTTTTTTTGTAAAATCCCAAGGTTCCACGGAACAAACTTTGGGGATCACGAGCAAGCTAAGGAAAGTTATGTCTCCATCATCATAAGATGATCTTATGTCATCGAGTATTTTGACAGCAGCTGTAGCGCAACTGTGTCCAGCCCTAAATCCAGATTGATAATAATTTGATTTTATTTAGGAAGTTAACCATTTGATTCGCTATAAGGATCTCACATACTTTAGCCAAGCATGATAATATGTTAATAGGCCTGAAATCTTTAGTTTCATTTGTCGTGGGTTTTTTAGCAACACGTATGACAAGTGCAACTTTCCAATAGTCCAAGAGCCGGCTATAGAAAAGTCGAGTGTATAAGATTACAGGATGGGATGCATGCCAAATGATAGAGCTCGACGAGCCTAAATAGAACATCTAGGGTTGCCTTGCCAAAGCCTGTCCCGATGGCCGAAAATGCCCGAATTTTAGCCAATTTTATTGTTCTAATTAAAACTGTAGTATATAACAGCTCGAAATGAATGCCAAATGATAGAACTCGAAGAGGCCTAATTGTAATACCTGGAATTGCATTGTTGAATCCAGTCCCAAACATGGGTTTTCACCGGTTTTTTAGTTCAATTTTCATTAATGAAGATAACAGCTTAAAATTTGTGCCAAATGATAGATATCGAAGAGCCTTAATAGAATATATAGGGTTGCCTTGTAGAATCCTGTCCCAAACATGAGTTGCCACTCATTTAAGAAAAGTTGACCCCAAAAACGGGTGTCAAATAATGTTTAGGACATGATTCGACAAGGCAACCCTATATATTCTATTTAGGCTCTTCGATATCTATCATTTGGCACGAATTTTAAGCTGCTATCTTCATTAATGAAAATTGACCCAAAAAACCGGTGAAAACCCATGTTTGGGACAGGATTTAACAATACAATCCCAGGTACTATATTTAGGCCTCTTTGAGTTCTATCATTTGGCATACATTTCAAGCTGTTATGTACTACAGTTTTAATTAGAACAACAAAATTGGCTAAAATTCGGGCATTTTCGGCCATCGGGACAGGCTTTGGCAAGGCAACCCTAGATATTCTATTTAGGCTCATTGAGCTCTATCATTTGGCATACATCTCATCCTGTAATCTAATACACTCGACTTTTCTACAGCCGGCTCTTAGCCTACAAGAATAAGGAAACGACGACATTGTAAAACAGTGGCTTATGATGTGTGAAAGTGGACTTAAAACATTTGTAAGAATAAGTTTAAGAAATCTCAGGGAAATTCTACCCTCACCTATGGCATTAGATTTAATTTTTATTTCGATAAAAAATCATGATGGTTATCATATTGCAGGTAATTTAAATTAGCTCCATGCGATATCCCACTCTAAAAATATTATTTTTTCCCAAAACTTAACAAAAAGTGAGGAATTGATGTTGTTTTACCTCCTTAGCAATGTAAGCGTCGCACCTGCCCATCTATATACATTACCTATGCGGCAAGTTCTTCCCCATGCCCAGATATTCACCCAACGGTTCTTTGCTGAAATTTGCTCGTGATTGATTGGACCATATATAGTGCATGTCTTATTTCTATATATTTTTAATTTTTCCGAAATAATGGCGGCTTAAAATGTTTAAAATTCAATTCAATGATGGCATTTTTGGTGCGATTGTACTTTTTCTGAAAATTTGCGTCGTAAAAACTTGTCGTTAGTACATTTGACAAGTTTTAGTACTTTCAGTACATTTGGTGCATTTTCAGTACATTTGGACTATTTCTAAAAATTACTTTTTTTTTGTAAATAATTTAGCTGAATTATAGTAAAAAACTAAAATTTTGTTTGAGTTTCAGGGATTTTAAATAACTTCTTAATGTGTAGGTCGAAAAAGTTCATTCGGCATCTAAAAAGTACATTTGAAGTTTCAATTAAGTACAGTTTCACTAAACCAAAATGCAATCACTGATTCAATTAAGTTATAAAGAATAAAACTTTAAGAGGGTTACTATCCTCATATGTTTCAATAAAAGATTATTAATTTAGAAAAATAACAAGTAATCATTATTGGTGCAAGCAATTTATTGTTTGGATTGATAAAAGTCCTGACAGTCGTGGATCAGATAATAGGGACTCTACGGTATTATTTATATAATTTTGCACAAAAATTCTTTTGTGAGTTTACTCCATTTTAACTACGCTTAAGTTAAGTTCATGAAAATTGTGACTTAATCTATAAAGATTTACTTTGCTTATCCGACTAAAGTAGGATGCATGTCACAAAAGCATTCAATAATCTCTGCTACCGTAACTGAGATCGGTGTACCAGCCGCCGCCACTGAATTTGCCAGTGTAGTTTCCATCATTACCATCGTTTCCATCATTGTCACCGTTTTCACTTTTGCCACCGTTTTCAACATTGCTATCTTTTCCACTTTTGCAACCATTTTCATCATTGCCACCGTTTCCACCATTTTCATCATTTGGATCAGCCATGATATTTTCTTTTCTTTGTAGTATTGACCATATCGTATCAAGTAATTTTTCGAAATGAAGCTCAGAATTAAATTCTCTAAGCTTTTATTTCAAAATGAAATACAAATGTTGTATTAAGCGGTAAAGTCCCTGACTTCGATGCCAACACAAATAAGAGATTTGTTTTTTCCTTCAAAATATATAATTTCGACGAATCAAAAAGCAGGTATATTGATCACAAAGAGTAAAACTAATACAAGAATGTGATGAATACTATAATATAAGCAATGTGACCGTTCATAAGGATATGAAGTTGCAATTCATTGAGTGAGAAACAATTAGTCATAGAAACCAATGTCGGGATCAACCCGAAATTCATAAAAATTGAGGTGGTTTTTAGTATAAAAGTGTAAGGCCTGTTAACTTGTTTCTCTACTTAATACCACTTTAATTGGAGATTTTATAAACTGCGATTATATCTCGAATTAAATTTGGTAACTTATCTATGAAAGCATTGAATATTAAGAAATCTCAGTTTAACGAAAAATGCAACACTTAAAGTCAATTGTGAATTGTTCATATAGACATTTGAGGTTAATTGAGCATAGTACATTTGGCAGATAACAAAAATATTTTAAAACAACGATATGCAGACATGCAAGAAAAGCCAACAAAGTTCCCAGTGGCTTCCAAAATGCTGCTTATTGCATAAAATTTCAATGTCGTAAGCAACTTACTCCGAGCTGATAAGTCCTGGACACTAAAATTTGAATGCTAATAAATACAAGAAAATTAGCACTGTTTAGCTCCCCTCTGACTGTGTGTTTTGATATGCGAAATAGTCCAAGAGCCGGCTGTAGAAAAGTTGAGTGTATAAGATTACAGGATGGGATGCATGCTAAATGATAGAGCTCAACGAGCCTAATTAGAATATCTAGGGTTGCCTTAACAAAGCCTGTCCCGATGGCCGAAAATGCCCGAATTTTACCCAATTTTGTTGTTCTAATTAAAACTGTAGTACGTAACTGCTCGAAATGTATGCCAAATGATAGAACTCGAAGAGGCTTAAATATAATGCCTGGGATTGCATTGTTGAATCCTGTACCAAACATGGGTTTACACTGATTTTTCGGATATTTTACGATACGCACCAGTCTTTCTTAAATTTAAGTTCAGAGCAGTGTAGTCCAGAGCAAAGCATTGCATTTTAACATTATGGCCAATCCCAATTTGTGAAGCATCAGTTACATATCATACATACACATCATTCTCAGAAAATCAATGTGTCCTCAAAAAAAAAAAAAAGATTACGCCGTTTGGTCGTTGGCATTGCCATGGTGGTTGCGGTCAACATCATAAAGATTCTGGTCGTGGTCCTGGTCTGGGTCAAGGCTTTTGTCCTGAACGATGTTATTCTTATCATATGATTGGCATTGGTGGATTTGGTCAAGATCACTTTCATGGTCATTATAATGGTCATTATCATGGTCATCATCATGTTTTCCATTGTGATCATCACAATGGTCACCATCATGGTCACCATCAAACAAATGTTCCCACTTACCAGAACCAACGTCATCATCAAGGAGTACCTGGTGAAAACCCTATGAGTCCTGTAATAATTAACAATTACTTTTATGGCCATCAAATTGAATCGGCTCCGCTTCTTCAACGTCTAATATCACACTTTCAAGTGGTGGTAACGGCGTAAATGCGAAAAGGGTGGAGATAGAGGAGGTGGAGATTATAGTGGTGGTGGTGTTGCTTGTAGTAAAGTATCTGCTACCAATGTAATTCAAGCTCATTCTCAAGGATAATTTTTAGTTTAAGGTATATTAGAAGAAATATTTTGTGATGTTAATTTTAAGTGATATTTTTTAATTTTATTGAGTAAAACAACACCTTTTTGTAATTAAAATTGTCGTTTTGTTTTTTCCAAATCATAAATGTCAAAGTCTGGATAGCTAATCACGTTACGTTGCATTCTTCGTTAGAGCTTATATTCCAGATCTTGAAAACATTTAGTCTTGAGTACTACCGTTATGTACCTCATTTGAAAGGTATTTCATAGCGCCTAAACTTTTGTCAAAAAGGACCTTAACCATAAGTAGGAAAGACGATGACTATAGGCTAAAATATGATTAAACTTATTTTAAATATAGCTTGTGATACTGCTTCTTGAAAGTTGAATCACTAAGAAATATATTTTAAGTTAGCTCTGTACAAGTCATCGGTAAAAATTAGATGTTTTCAAGCTCTCAGAACTGGATACAGCGAAAGAAATGCAACGTGACGAGTCAGATAGACTTTGATGTAGACTTAGACGTTCCTACTCTTTTACAATTAAGCAAAGTAAATTTCATCCAGAAATTGTTTCGGGACAACGCCTTGAGATTTTAACTTGGACTAGTACTTTATATGAATTTTGGTTAGCTGAATCGTTTTGTACCGCATTTTTAGAAATAAAGTTTACATTGGCACTGTTGGACTTAAGCTGAATCGGCTTCGTTTGACGTTGGCTGTTTTGTTAAGAAGTGCAGATGTCTGCTTTTTATAGAAAATGAGATTCGAGATGTTTTTGCTTGACTTGGTTTAAGTGGACGGTGATCTGTTTTTGGTTGCATTTTAGCTCAAAAACTAAATAAATCAAAAATGTGCCGTTTTTGATGACAGTGTACCAAGTGTATGCATAAGTTTTTTCCGGTTTAACTAAGAGATGGCGCCAGCGAAAAGTACGCAGCGTACTAATTTGACACATATGTCATTTTGTTCGTCTGACATTTGACTACAAACACACACAAGTTGAATCCTAAAAAAAAAAGTTTCTTTGTATTATCGTTCATTGATCATGTCGAGTTTTGTGCCTGAAAAAGAACATTTGCGGCACATTTAAAGTTGCAAAATCACCCAATATTTTTTTGTCGCCGATCCCGTGATGAACTTTTTTTAATGAACTGTTATCAACATTTTTAATGAACAGTTGTTTGCTTAAAAGAATGCCGTAAACCGCATATCATTTTCTTATTTCGAACCCGAGATATCTGCATTTTTCTAAAGTAACAGAACAGTCTTGTTGCAGGGTAATAAGAAACACAAATATAAAATCGATAACAACTTAGTATTAAAAAACTGGTACTTTATAGTCCGGGAGGTAGCGCCCCAAAAACTTGACTCATTTTCGCACTTTTCCATGTTTATACATACATTAAGATGTTTTTTTTTTCAAACTTTTGGAGATGGATTTTATTTACCTTTTCTATTTTATAGCTTGAGGAATAAAAACAATTGTCCTAACATTTGAGCTTCCTAGCTCAAACCTGTAAACGGCGCGGACAGAGTTTATGTCCAATTTCGTTGAAATTTAACGAAAAAACCGACTTACTAAAAGATAGAAAAAGTCTGCGTAAGGTCCCAAGATATATGATTTTGGGTTTTTTAGTTAAATGGGGGACGCCACCCACTGTTGTCAAACCACGCCCACATTTTTCGTGTGACTAAAAATGCGGAAATACCTCGAAGGAGGAATTTTTATTTATTTTTTTTAAATCTGCGGTCCTATTATGCCTATATAATAGAATCGGGTTTGAAAAAAATTCTCCCAAAATTTCAGCTTCCTAGATCAAACCTGCAAACGGCGCATCCACTTTGTTTCCTATTATAAGTCATATGTATAAATTATTAAAAGACAACTTTTTAATTCAAGCTTTATTTCCTAACTAAATTATATAGAGAACAAATAAAATAAACGAATTCCAAACGCCTGAGTTGTTTTGTTGATTCTTTTACTGTTTTCTTTTCGCCTCGCAAGCTATTTCATTGCTTGCTGTTGTTGTTGTAAATATCATGTTTAGCTTGGCTGCACCAGGAAACTATCCAGACGCTGACGTTGACAATTTATTGTTAACTCCTCCCTCACTTAGATGAAGGCCGTCCTCGGTCTTCTTCAGCGCATTCATTATAGCGGTCTGTATCTTGGACTGGTTGTGTTTTTTCTTCAAGCGTAATATTAATGAAATGATTCCATAGCAGATCAAAAACCCTGCGAATGCAATGCAGCCAGCCACTACAGGTCGTACTTTTGTCTGGGTTCTTAGTTCACCAATATAGTGTAGATTTTTTATGTTCATTTCACGTAAGAAGGGCAGGCTTAAAATTTCTTGGTGTTCGGTAATGTTAATCATCGGAAATGTTGGTATGCCGGGTTGCCTTTTTACCACATTATTTCTATTTACATATAGTGACCCATTAATTGTAACACTATCGTCGAACGTTAATAAATAAGTGCCAATAGCTGTTTTCTCCCCACCGTTGGAGTCTTTGATGTTGGCAATGGCATCGTTGATAATAATAATGCCGTCATCGATTTCAACTACTTGGTCAAGGTGATTGAATTGTGTGCCACAATGCGCCAGAACACCGGAAACTAGCTGCTGGGCGCAAGTCGAATTTTGTATTTTGCAGAAAGTCGATGTTATTGTTGAACTGCAGTTGTCAACGGCATGCACTTGTGCGCCACATTCGGCCACGGTGTTGCTACCATCCAAATGTATTATTTTGCCAGAATGAGGAACAGGAAAGATACTTAATTTTTTGCAAACAATCTCAGGTTTTGGATATCTAATGATAAAATATAACATAAGACTACTTTGTAATACTTTAATACTAGATACTTCCATTATTTCAGATACGCTTAAATTTGTGAAGTGCTCATTGTTAGTTATTAATTTCAGATCATCGTTATCCAAAATAAGAGGATTAACGAGGTTGATTTTGGCCAGAGTAATTGACAGTATTAAGTTTTGCAAATTGAACATTATCATTCTATTTCTTGTTGTTAAGATTTCAAAAAGGTTGCCAGTGTCCACCTGTGTTTTTTTACTGTTTTCTAAAATTACGTTTACAGTATGCGTTAAATTCTGTATTTGGGCTTGAACTTTACTATTTATTTCGATCTGCCTATTATTCGAGTCTATAAGTTGGCCCTGTTTAAACCGGGTTTCCTCAAAATCGTAAAAGTCTGGGGTTCCGGCGATTATTTTTAGAGTCGTGCCCAAAAAGTTCAAACTCCTAGCGTTTCTATGATGAATATTGAGAGTTGTAAGAACCGTGTCTATGTAACCTGCGTCCGAGTTTAATATCCTTTTTACATCCGACTGTGGGAAAAGACTTGTTATATTCGTTATCTCATCCAAAATTGTATAGTACAGGCTGAGATTAGTCGAATGTTGCAAGTATCCATAGTCCTTCCAAATGACAACATCCCCATCAACTATTGGGATATAATTTGAATGCGAATAGTCGATTAACCTTGCTGACGCGGTCGTCATAATGGTAAGTATCATTAATAGTAACCTACAATGAGAAAAAATAGAACGAATTACAACTCCTGTTTATCTCAAATTGTCCTTATGGACCACCCTCCCTTTAATGAGAACGGTTGTTCCCAGGTCTGCTTCAATCTTTGCTGCTTCGTATAAAGGAGTAAGTTTATTTCCCAGTCTTCGATTTTTCCTAACATAAACCTTATTTCCCACTTGAAAAGTTTTGTTTTGTCTAGTTTTATTAAAGTTTTCTAATTGAAGTTTTTGCGTCTTCAGGATTTTATTTTTTATTTCTGCCCTAAGTTCCGATGGAGCTGAATGGATTATGTCGATTGGTTTCTTATTCGTTACCGAGTGAATTGTTTTGTTGTATTCAACGACTGCTTGTAGTATTAGATCGTTTGTGTCTTCTATGTTTCTTTCAAGTTTAAGACACCTTGCGATTTCTGACAAAGTGCTGTGAAATCGCTCTACCTGGCCGTTGGAGATGCTATGCAAGGGTGGAGCATTAACAGTATCCACATTGAAATTATTTAGCAGTATAGATTTAACGGTTTGGGAATTTAGAGACTTCTCGTTGTCGCAAAATATTATCTTCGTTTGAGGGAAAATATTCATTAACTGTATGATTGGTAATTTTACGTCAGCGATGGTTCGTGACAGTATTGGCTGCACCACCGCAAACTTTGAAAATTTATCGATACAGGTCAGAAAATGCTTCCGATCTGTAGAATATATGTCGATATGCAGTATTTCTCCTGCATACGAAGGTATTGGTGTTTCACCAATTACGTGCTGCTTTGGGTGTCTTTTGTATTTGGACTTTGAGCAAATTTTACAATTTGCAACCACTTCCTTCGCTAACTTAGTCATCTTTGGGAAGAAATAATCGAGTAAAATTTGCTTCACATTTTCTTGGATAGCCCTGTGTGCTCGATTGTGCTCTGTTGTTATTATTTCTTTTTGTTCGTTTCTGTCAAAAATGTCTAAAACCCTTTTCTTAGTGTGCCAAAACTTTGTGGCTGGAAAAAATTCGACTAGTTTATGCTGAATATAGGCCAATACTGGTAGTTCGCAATGTATTGCGTTAACCACGTCCATATTAACCACATCGCGAATTCTTTCTATTAGGGTTTCCCTATCTGAAAACTGGATAACGTGCCTAGTTTTTTTCCCAAAAATTATAAAAGTACTCGTTGAAGGGTATTCTGACTCCTCTATAACTATTTGGTTCCTAAAACAGTTTACCGGTTTATCCGTGGTTTCAATGGTATTGGTAAGTGATAGTTCACTATGAACAGTAGCAGCAGCAGAACTTAATGGATTTTCCAAAGCATTAATAAATTGTCGCGACAGTGCGTCGGCAACATGGTTCTCCCTACCTGGCTTATAGTACAAGTTAGCGTTATGTTCATCAATAAAGGCTTTCCAGCGCTTTATTTTTGCATTTGGGTTTCGGTCTGAAACCGCAAATGTCAGAGGTTGATGATCGGTAAAGATGTTCAAATTTCTTGCACCATAAAGGTAGTTTCGAAGAGTTTTCAATGCCCACACAATCGCTAGAAGTTCCCTTTCATTGGTAGCAAAATGCATTTCGTTGTCCTTAAGAGTCCTAGAAATCATTGTAATTGGCTTTCCATTCTGTGACAAAACAGCGCCAAGGCCCTTTGACGAAGCGTCTGTCGTCAGATCGAAAGACTTTTTGAAGTCAGGGTACATTAACAGTACATCCTCAGATATTAGAATTTCTTTCAATTTGTTGAAAGCTTGAAGTTGATTTCCTTGCAACTGAATCACAACCTTTTTTGACTGACTCGCAGTAACTTTACCGTTCTCACCCTTTAAAATGTCAGTTAACGGTCTAGCTATACTGGCAAAATCTTTTATAAAGCATCGGTAATAACTGGAAAGGCCGAGGAATGACCTGAGTCCAAAAAGTGTAGTAGGTACCGGGTAGGCTCTTATTGCCTCCACTTTGCTCGGAGATGTCCTGATACCTCCTCTCGATACCACGAATCCGAGGTATTCGACGTTTGACTTAAAAAACTTAAATTTTTCTACCGAGACTCTCATGTTAGCCTCGTGAAGGCTCTTGAGAACCCAATCAATATGCTTAATGTGATCCTCTTCTGTTTCTGAAAAAATGATTACGTCGTCGACGTAGACGTGGCAACTTTCTCCAATTTGCTCCCGGAGCACATCATCGATCGCTCTCTGAAAAATGCTTGGAGCATTCTTCAGCCCGAATGGGAGTCGACAGAATTCGTATTTTCCGTTGTTTACGGAAAACGCAGTTTTTTCCCTATCCCTTTCAGAGAGTTCAATTTGATGAAACCCTGACTTTAAGTCGAGGGTCGTAAAATAGTTGGCTTTTCCCATATTCGACAATATTGCCATAACATTTGGTATAGGATACTTGTCGTCGACCGTTTTTTTATTAAGCTTCCGAAAGTCTATTACTAGACGTTTCTTTTTGTTGCCTAACTCGTCAACGCCTTTTTTGTCAACAACCCAAATAGGGTTGTTGTACGGAGATCTGGAGGGTCTAATGATGCCATTCGCCAGAAGTTCCTTTATTTCTGAATTAACAAATTCAGCTACACCCATTGGGTATGGGTATAGTTTTGAATAAACAGGTTCGTTATTATCCGTCCGAATTGTAGCCACAATATTTGTATTGAAAGGCAATGACTCGTTAGGGTCGGCAAAAGCTCTTCCTCTGGTTTTTATTATTTTCTGAAATTTTTCTTTTATTGCTGCAGGCACGTCGTCGTCATCAATTTTCATGAAATTAACGTCCTTACAGTTTAGATATTTAAGACTTTCCGATCCATGTTCAAAATTAATTTTTCCGTTTTTCAAATCTATCTCTGCGTTAACCTCTTTTAAAAGATCGAGGCCGATAATTCCATCAAAAGTTGACAGACCAGGCAAAATAAAAAAATTTGAATTTTTTCCAAACAAATTGATGTAACACTTAGTTTTTATATTATCGTGTCCGTGTATTGAACGAACAAGAAATGGACTGTTCACTGGCATGATATTTTTTAATTCTTTCAGTGGTTTTATACCATATAGTTCTTTGCAGCCCCCGTGTCGATTAAAAGTTTTATATTTTTCCCTGCTATAACGCGTTCTATGAGTGGTAGCAGGGAACTTCCCCTAAAAAATTCACATAATCAGAATCAGAAGATTCTTCCTCTACTTCTAATACTTCAGACTCGGCCACATTAGAGTATTCTTGTACCAATGAATTTCCGGGCTGAGGACTTTCCTGTAAGATGTGGTTAATTTTTTGTAACTTTGGCCCTGTGTTTCTGTCGGAACCTGCTTGTCTTTTAATTTGTTGACCTTGATTTTGAGTGTTTGCGTTATATTGGCCTCGTCGTTGGCTGAAGTTGTTATTTGAGTTGTTCCGTTGTGATTGTTCTATTGTGATATTCGCGTTTCGATAATTTGTCTGTTGGCGATAACGCGAAGAGGATGGATCTACGTCCATGGGCTCTATGCGATCCCATTTATTGCCATGGTAATTAAGTTTTTTTTCTTGGCGTCTGCTAAAATAAGGGTTCTTTTGTTGGTAAAAATTTGTTTGGTATTTATCTTTGTCACCATCAGCTATTTTTATTTGTGTCTGATTTTTTTGTTTGTCTTCATTTCTACTTGCATACGTTGTTGCAAACACGTAGCGCTCGTGATTAGCTTCAATTTCTTGCGCCAAAGCCAATGCAGATGGCAAGTCGGACGGACGTGAGGAAAAAAGCATGTCACATAAAGGTTTCTTGAGGCCAGATACAAATATTCGGAGTGCATATTGTCTGTATTTTTCGTTAATGGTTGATGCTAGTGTGCTATCATACGTCATTAACGTTTTATTTGTCAACAATGTGAGCTTTCGCTCCACATTGTCGTAAAATTGTAGCACTGTTTGAGTGCCCTGCCTTAAGATGCTGAGCTCTTGCTCAATAAGATAAATGGGACGCTTGTCCGCAAAAGTAAAGTCTAGTCTTGATATTATTGCTTTAAAATTCAAGACAGTGTTAAATGAGGACAAAGCAGCATCGGCTGAACCTCTAATCTTATTCCTGATAATAGCTACCGCTTGGTAGTGTCTGGAACTTCCGTCGTATTTCTCAAAGACTTTATAAGCGGTATGCGCCGCCTGTCTCCAAGACACGTAATTTTCTAACTTCCCGTCAAATTCGGGTAAGGACTTCACTACGTCTAGGGATTCAGTGCACGTTACACTGTCTACGATTTTTGTCTCTTCATATGCGTCCACCTCTGGTGAACTAGGTACTAACATTTTGAATTTTCCTGACAATTCGTCAATTTTCCTATTAAACTCTACTTTTTGTGTTTCCACTGCTAAATGGACTGCTGCTTCCAACAGTTTTGCTATATCTTGGGCATTCATATTTGTTTTCTTATCTTTAGAAATAGAGAAGCTTTCTAATAAGTTCCTTAATTCGACGTCACTGTCACTTTCCCTATCACTCATTGACACATAAAATCTTCAAAATGCAACCACACAACCGTCCGTTATACTCAATGACAACTGGTGTCGTTAGTGCGTTATTTATTTATTTGCTTTACTTTAATATTAATGAGCACTTCACTTACATTGATTAAAATTCGGCTCTATTATCTGCAAGCTAATGTTTGTTCCTCTTGTCGGGTTGATTTGCTGGTTCGAATTTATTTCTTATCTTCACCGCTGCCGTCTGGAATCTTCTAGAAGCTCGTAAACTTTTCTGGAACTTGTGATTTTATTTGAATCACTCTTTTTTGATCGATTAATTTGTATTTTTTGTTAATAAATTTCGCGTGAGTTGAGAAAAAAAATTTTACTACTGGTCTTGTAAAATAAAAATTTAATTTCGCGAGTTGGGCGCCAATTATTAAAAGACAACTTTTTAATTCAAGCTTTATTTCCTAACTAAATTATATAGAGAACAAATAAAATAAACTAATTCCAAACGCCTGAGTTGTTTTGTTGATTCTTTTACTGTTTTCTTTTCGCCTCGCAAGCTATTTCATTGCTTGCTGTAGTTGTTGTAAATATCATGTTTAGCTTGGCTGCACCAGGAAACTATCCAGACGCTGACGTTGACAATTTATTGTTAACTTATATTAGGGCAAAAGTCGTCCTCAGTACCTTACACAAGTTTTTAGTACATTCGGTAGATTTGGTGTGTTTTCAATACATTTCGCTCATTTTCGGTACATTTTTAGTACAATTTCAGTACAATTTCTAATAATTACTTTTTTTTTAATTAATAATTGAGCTGAAATACAGGTAGTATAAAGATTAAATGTTGTTTGAGTTTTTGGAATTTTAAGTAACTTTTTAATGTGCATGTCGAAAAAATACATTCGGCATCTAAAAAGTACATTTGAAGTTTCAATTCACTACATTTTCACCAAACCCAAATAAAATCGCTGAATTAATTAAGCTATAAAGAATAAAATTTTAAGAAGTTTAATATCCTCATTAAGTCTCAATAACAAAAATGGTACTATGCTATGATTATTAATTTAGAAAAATAACAAATAATCATAGTTGGTGCAAACATTTTATTGTTTGGATTGCTAAGGGTCCTGACAGTCGTGAATCAGATGAAAGGGTCTATACGGTATTTTTTTATACAATTTTGAACAAAAATTGTACAGCACATTGAATTATTTCCATACGAATGGATTTCGATCCATTTTAACTGCGTTAAAGTAAAGTCCAAAAACATTGTAACGTTATCTATAAAAATGTATTTTTTTATATCTGATAAATTTGAAAACATGTTACAAAAGCGTTCAATAAAAACTTCTATCATAATTGGGATCGATGAAGCAGTCAATTCCACCACAGCTGAATCCAAAAATACCACCGTTTCCACCATTGCCACCGTTTCCACTTTTGCCACCGTTTTCATCATTACCATCATTTCCACCTTTGCCACCGTTTCCACTTTTGCCACGGTTTTCATTATTGTCACTGTTTCCACCTTTGCCATCGTTTCCATTTGTGCCACCGTTTTCATCATTGCCACCGATTCCACTTTTGCCACCATTTCCATCATTTGCATCAACCATGATATTTTCTTATCTTAGTATTGACTATATCGTATTACTTAAGTAACTCTTCAGAATGAAGCTCAGTGTGAAAATCTCAAAGCTTTTATATCAAAATGAAACAGTACAAATGTTATATTAAGTGGTAAAATCCCTGACTCTGAGACCAACACAAATAAACGATCTTTTTACCTTCAAAATATATAATTTCGAGAAATCCAAAAGCAAGTTTATTGCTCATAAAGAATAAAAATATTACAAGAAATGATCACTATGATACATAATTTGACTAAAAGAACAAAAAATGTGTGAGTTCATGAGAGAATAGAGAAAAATGCATATTTCTACTAATATTTTATTATAATAATCTGGATTATCCCCGATATAAAGCCGCAATTCATTGCGTGGGAACGATTCGTCATAAAAACCAAAATCGGGACTTAACAAAACAATTTAAAACTTGAACTTGTTTCTAATATGCTCGTAAAATTTGTGAAACACTGCTGCTAGATCTATGGATTTTGTTTCGGGGATATATGTATGGTATATATTTTTTTTCGGTCACAGTTTGCGTTTTTAACATTTATCATTCCAATATTTGAAAATTCCATAGAATTCATATAAAAGCATACAATTTAAATAGACCACTCCATCCAAAATTGCTTATATAAAAAGTTTCATACAACATTTTTGGTGTTCGAACTTCGAAGTTCAACTTTGAGTCCACTGTGTCACTTAAAACCAAAAAAAAAAAAGATTTGATTTCTTATTGTTATTTTCTTTCCTTTTCTTCTCATTTTCATTGGCCACGATATGCTACTGTGCGATGATCCCAACGGCGTCAATGGTGCCAATGGCGTTAATGGTGCCAACAGGGTTACTGGCCAATGGAGGTGATGAAGTTATACAACATATACATCAGGAATTCGTAAAATTATTTTTTCAAAATTTAAGTTTGTTAAAAATATAGATGTGTTAGGATGAAATGGGTGCCGGAGTACGATTTAGCAATATTAAATATGTCCTTAAGCAAAAACCGTGTATTATATCAAAAATAATGACTTTTGAGGATGACACTGTACAAATCGCATGATTATAAAAAAAATTATTGTATGCACTTCGAAAGAGCATCAACTGACTAAAAATATGCAGTTAGCGTAATTAGTGGAGTGCCTTTAGCGCCTAAAACATGAAAACCTCGGAGCCCAATTGCTTTGATTGTATTAATGTGGAACCTATTGAATTATTTTCAATGGATGATATACAAAAATGTTTACCTATTTTTTTTGTGTGCTTTGCTTTGGTATAAAGAACCCTAAGTGCTTTTAGTGGGCGTGGCATCGCCTCTAATGAGAAAAAACACTGCCACGCCTGAGTCGCTGCACCAATTTTGATGAAATTTGATACAAAGAAAGACTGAACTCTGAAAAAGATATTTGTTTTTGAATGCGCGGTGCCACGTCCCTAATAAGAAAACATGCTTTTACTGCTAAACTAGACTGATTTTCATGTAATTTAGTACGGAGATAGATTGAACCTTGAGGAAGAGATAGAGATGAGAAATGAACAGCATGATTGCATTTTTTGGAGCATTGGCATATAATCAGGTATAATAGTACTGAACTGTTTTGTATTGTCACTATAATGGTTGAATTTCAACCAATGGGCTAAGTTAAGCTATAGTAAATTTTCAATTATTCAATTTTGCTACTTGCAAATGACAAAATGTTTACAGACTTTGATGAATACATTCCAAAATTACTCAGTTTTTCGCTAACAGAAATAATTTCAAACGAATAAGATAATCCGAATGTCTTGCGTATTTGGGGATTTGGAAAATAATGATGTGTAGAATATGTGGTTTCAACAGGACTTTGCAACATGCCACACAGCAACAGATTCCATCGATCTTTAGAAAGAGAAGTTTGATAATTTCTCGAAGAACAGACGTGAATTGGTCACCAGGGTTATGCGATTTAACACCATTGGATTGCTTCATAGTAGGTTTCTTGGTATTTCTTTTGAAATTTATTCTTTGAAATTTATCAAACTTATCCTCCCCTATATTTTAAGTCCACTTTTTCACATTGTTAACCATTGCTTTACCACATCGTCTTTTCCTCACTCATGGAAAGTTGCTGTAGTTATGCCTGTAGCCAAGAAAACCTTAGCAAGTGAACCAAGTGACTTTAGGCCTATAAGTATTTTGCCTTGCTTGTCCAAAGTGTGTGAAACTCTGATGGCAAAACAAGTATCGGATTTCCTTGACACAAATAACCTTCTGTCTCAGTTGCAGTCGGGATTTAGAGCTGGTCACAGTTGCGCTACTGCTACTGTAAAAATAACTGATGACATAAGATTCTCATATGATGAATGTTTGTTAACACTCCTATGTCTTATTGACTTTTCAAAAGCGTTCGACACAGTAAACCATTTTTTACTTTGTGAGAAGCTTAAATTTATGTATGGTTTCTGTGATAGTGCTGTAAATCTCTTGAAAAGTTATCTTACAAATAGAGTTCAAAGAGTGAAGGTGGGAAACAGGTATTCTGAATATAAAATGGTCAGTAGTGGCGTACCCCAGGGCTCAGTTCTTGGTCCTTTACTGTTCACTGTATTTGTCAATGACGTATTTTTAGTTTGCAAACATTCATCTATGCATGCTTATGCTGATGATGTTCAGCTATACATCTCCAGAAGAATCGGTCTTTTGGATGACCTTGCATACAGATTAAATGAGGATCTTGATAATATAAGCAAATGGTCTATCAGTAACTGTCTTCAACTCAATGCAAAAAAATCGTATGTATTGCCCATTTCAAAAAATGAAATTTTCTTTGAGGACATACCCTGTCTGCTCATAGGTAATGAGAAGCTAAGGTTAGTTAAAGACCGTCAGTTGAATACACACCTATTGACACAAGGCGTAAGCTTGTAATTCAACTAATTATGCCAATTATTACATATGGAGAATTAGTATATAGTAAGCTAGACTCAAATTCTCAACTAAAATTATCAATTGCGATTAATCATGCAACACGGTATGTCTATGGCTTACGTAAATTTGACCACATCTCCCAATTCAATAAAAGTATTCTTGGCTGTGACTTGATAAGCTATCTCAGCTTTAGAAATTGCATTTTTCTATATAAGCTTATGCATTCTAAAACACCCCCATATCTATTTGATAAATTACAATTTAGTATATCGCAAAGGAGTCATATTCTTATTGTTCCAAAATATAACTGTCTAAACTCAACAAGAATGTTTTTCATCAACGCTGTTAGATTGTGGAACTCTCTGCCGAATCACTATAAGACCATTATTGGGATAAGAAAATTTAGACTTTCCGCATACGAATATTTTTCTAAATAAATGAGCAACTTCTCTTATTTCTTATATATTATATCTTCTAATTATGTATTCTGTTTACTCTCTTCTAATTCTTTTATTCCCTTTACTTATGTTCAATATACATGTATCAATTAATTTTTTAAAACTTATTTCTTAAAAAAATCAGCACATACACATACATATGTTATCTATATTTTTGTTAGTATTTAAGTTCTTTATTTACCTAAATTATAAGCATTTTATATTCTTGTTTGCCAACTCTGTTGTATACAAAAGAAATTTATTCTTAATGTACAATGAAATTATAAATAAATTGAAATTGAAATTGAAATTGAAGAGTAAAGCTTGAGCGGGCAATACTCAAACTGTTCAACACCTTAAAGAAAAAATATCAAATATCACTATCATTACACTATCGACACTCTTTTTCATTATAAGCCGGTACTTTAATTTCCAATAAAATAAAGATTTCATACGATTTACTTATGTCTTATATTTAAAATTTGAAAAGACACCTGAAATTTGAGCATCCTTTAGTTATGTTGTATTATTTCAGTAAATATGCCATCTGGTTTTGACAGGCCAATTTTTTTAAAATTCCTTATGCTTAACCCTTCCTTTAGTGAAGCATATTTAATCAGTTGTTATAGTATTAGTCACCCTGGCGAACCAATAGACATCAGATTGTTAGGTGAAAGCCATGTTGGCTATTGCCGATGATCGGCTATTTCCGACGGTTCTTGTTGTTGCTGTGTCTATTATAACACTGAGAGCAAGCTGTTAAGCACCAGCCAGCCAATTTGACGCACCGTCAATTCCTCGCCCAATCGTCGTTGGATGATGAGGGCTTAAAATGATCCTAGCTAAAATCTTAGTAAATTCAGAAATTCTAACCATCCTAGTTAAATTTGAACATGGAGAAATTTTGAAAACTAACTGAAAAAACCACCCGCCTGAATAATACTCTAACGGAGGTTAAGAAGCCTTATGTCAATCTATGTCCTCAAACATTTCCTTACCGATTTCATTCACTGAACGTTTGGTTATAAGGTTTGATGAAATAGTTAATATAACACCTCAACTTAATACTTGTTCGGGAACCTCAGTATATCCTTATAATTTTTTAAAGTTTTCATTATATGATTTTAATTTTTATTCAAATATTATTTACGATCCTCACTTGTCAGGACATTATTTATATTTTAAAATTTATTATTAAAGTTGTAATGATTGACACCCACCGCCTTTGCCACCGTTACCGCCATGACCACCACTTCCACCGCTGACTCCGTTGCCACCACTGCCACCTTTACCACCACTGCCACCTTTCCCACCATTACCAGCACCTCCTCCACCACCACCTCCGCCTCCACCACCACCACCACCACCACCACTACCAGCGCCACCACGACCACCAGTACCGCCAACACCACCTACGTGTTCACTCATATTGCCCATAAATTTAGTAGTTCGACAATAATTCACGTTTTTATCAAAGGTTATTAAAGTAAGCTGTTTGTTTACCTGAAATCAATAAAAAAAATTAGCTTAAATTTTAAAACGAAAACTTTAAATCCCTACTTTAATACTGAATTTCACAAAAGTTTATATGTATAAGCTAAAGTAACCCTTGTCCGATGACGACTATACCACAAATGCAGCTCCTTCTGAAATTTCATAGCTTTTTGTATTATTTATACATAAGTGGATTCATAAATTTTGTCGAAAAAGGGGAAATTCCCAAATATGAGGACGGCAGAAATAAAGTTTGTCACAATGCTGACGAATTTCGTCAAAAAGTCATACGATTGAGCTGAACAAAAAATTTTGTTTCTCTCTGTATTAAATACTGCTCTCCGATTCTTTGAAATAGTATATTTCAGAGAAACATGTGATTTTTTATAGTAAAAAAAGCAACATGTTTCAGAATACATACAAAATCAACTTCGGGGATTTCTCAACATTGGTACATTGTCAATCATAACTGGAATATAATATAATTTTTTGCTGTTGGGACAGCAAAAATCTACATCCTCAGCCGCATAGCAAAAAGTAGTGATATTGATATTTTCTTCCTCAAATGCCCTACGCTATTGTCACTCAGCAAACGAAGTTATAATGGTAAGCGTGTGCGCCAATTTCATTAGATAACTTTCAGCCATTTATTTCCACAGATGGACAAATAAGGACTGTCCCAGAAAAAATTTTCCTTTTTTTTTATTTTCAGTTATAAAAAATACCCAATGAACTTGTTGGTCCTTTTTCTTTTATATTAATAATGGCTAGTGTTAAGAATATAAATAACTAAAAACTAATTAACAGTTTTTTTTTTTTTTTTCATAAAAATTTCTAACTTTTTTCTTAAGGCCTTTTATTAAATTTTGTAAAGGTGTCTCATCGACAGTACGGAAAGATATTTTCGAAGCCATGGTCGAGCTAAGATCACAATTTCAATTTTTTTTTTTTGAAGCAGACTCTTCAAACATGGTTTTTCTTGAAGTTAAGACTATTTTGAATTAATATTCAAGAATGAACAATTAAAATTCAAAGAAACACATAGTTAAAATTGCATTTAAGTTAAAAAAAAACAAGAAATGTTACATATAAAGTTAAATAAAAAAAATAGCTATCTCAATTTTAATTGAACAACCTTGAATATTAATTCAAGACAGCCTTAGTTACCGGTAACTCGCATCTTCATCATTTAACAAGAGTTTCTGATAATTTTTATCTATCTTCTTTAGACTGAAATGCCGCTATCGGCTGCCAAAAATGAAAAGGAGGGAAAAATTAAAATTCGAGGGAAAATACTTAGATTTCAAAAAGACACATAGGGAAGCTTGCCGAAAGAGTAGAGCAAAGAAGAGAGCAAAAATTGATAGTTTGTTAGAAGCAAAAAAGAAAGAAATAATACGTAATGAACGTCGGAATATCCTAAACCCATTTAATTTACTGGCGAAATGAGAAACTGCAAATGGCCCAAACATCAATAGAAGTAAACATGGGCATCAAACCAAAACATTCTATTATGAAGATGTGTATGGATGTAGGAGTGATAGTTATAGTATGTAATATACCATTAGCTGTACTTAAATCATATTTCAGTGCATTCTCGAGTTATGCATTCTAGAGCAATTTGATTTATTATTCAATTTTTGTTTAATTTAAATTTTTGTTTAATTTTTGCACATTAAGAAATGATTTGTTTCTTTTTATGCATTTTGCGCTGTAATTTTTTTGTGTTTTTCTCGCACTAACAGTACTGAACAGAAGGCTCAGTAAAAAATAATTAAAAATTATGAACTGCTCTATAAACACAAACATAAATAATTAAAATTTATGGCATCATTAAACTCAAAAATACTTTCTGGATGTAACGCGAGTTACCATGGAATTACCCTGATGGATTTGTACATATATCACATCACATTACAAAACCTAATGAGAGCCGTGCACATTGTAATTTACTATTCACAATAATTTACTTAAAAAAAAAGTAACAAATACGTATATTAAATTGAATTCCAAGCCTTTGCGTCAGGGGCGGGCGCCCAACTTGTTATGCCTCAGTAAGTGACATACCCAAATAACCTTGGAAAGAGCGCTCGACCCTGGCGACTGCACTGAATTTTTGCACAATTGCTTAATTTTATAAAATATTTATTTTACGCGGCCTTTTACCACAATCTGACGGTGGAAAGTTACATAAAATCTAATCCAATGAACACCATTACTCGAATGAGGACGAACAAAGATATTTCATGAAACCTCTCGTCAAGCTGTTTCAGTTACACACTCTCGAGAATGATGTTGAGTACGATTCTGGTGAGTCATGTCACCATGACACATTTCACATTTATGAGGCTGTAAATTTCCAAAGTCACAATTCGTATTCACTTGGTAATAGTTACAGTGTCCATGCCCTTGCATACGAAGTTCATCGTTATGGCCTTGACAGTTTTTGCTCCAAAACGACATTATCTTTTGTGTTTAAGAAGTGATGGATTTGATGAGCTCTTCAACTTAAATAAAATTGCTTTATTTGCCGTGTTTTTTAGCTATAACGAAAAATTATTATGTTTATTAAAAACAAAAATATTGTAGTGAAATTTGGTTTATGCTAGAAAATTCTTGAAATAAAAATCAATAAAAGAAACTAAACGATACTAGCACCATCTAGCGGCAAATAATAAACCGAACAGACGCTGCAGTACACTATAAAAGTCAATAACCGAGAGACATCTAGATTGTGAATTCAACGTCGTACAACGCCATCTAATAATAGCAACATTCTGGATAATTGTGAACTCAACGTCGATACGCCATACTGGTAAATTATGGATAATGGTAGAATACACGCCATCTAAGAGGTGGCAGATTATTCGAGAAAGTGATGCCTGTAGTATAAAAGGGTGTCATTTAAGTTTTCAGACTCAGTTGTATTTAAACAGTGAAGCGATAAGCAATAAAGTGAATACAGTGTGATCCGTAGTAAAGTAAAACAGTTTTCTATACAGTGTTAAATTAATGTTAGAATTTGAATGTTAATGAGATAAACAATTGTACCGTGTAAAAACTAACTATTGTGATTTAAATAAACCATTTTATAACTAAATAAGTTGGTGCGTTTTTAATTGTTACACAATCCAGTGTTCGAACTCAGAAAAGTGTAAGAGATCGAAATTATCGTCAAAGAGACAGAAATTTCGTAACAATATGTTTAAATTTAGTACACTTTTGATTCCTGAAATTTATTTTCCAATTTGAGCTCTTCTGCTGTCGCCTAAGTTTTATCGAAGAGTGCAGCTTGTGCTAAAATTCTTACAAATTTTATATTAAAAGTTCGGTTATGTCCCGATTTCGGTTTCTATCCGGGATAGTCAAGCTTATTTTAAGATACAGCAGAGAAACATGCATTTTTCTCTTTTCTCTTACATTTCTTATACTTTTACTCAAATTATGTATCGTAGTGATGAATTTCATATAATATATTTATTCTGTGCGAACAATGTACCTGCTTTTGGATTCCTCGAAATTATATATTTTGAAGGTAAAAAAATCGTTTATTTGTGTTGGTTTTGAAGTCAGGGATTTTACCGCCCAATATAACATTTGTACTATTTCATTTTAATATAAAATCTTTGAGAACTTCATTCTGAAGAGTTACTAGAAACAATACAGTCAATACTAAAAAGAAAAAATATCATGGCTGATGCAAATGATGGAAACGGTGGCAAAAGTGGAGACGGTGGCAAAAGTGGAAACGCTGACAAGACTGGAAATGGTGGATACGAGGGTAATGGTGGAAGCGGTGGTAATGGTGCACTCTACTCTGGTCAATTTGTCGAGTTCGGCTGGTACGCCAATCCCAGTAACAGTGGAAGAAATAGAAGTCAAATAGAAAAAAAAAAAAAAATAATTTATGGATTACGTTAAACTGTTTTTGAACTTTACCTTACTTACTTACAACCAATTGTTTATAAGCAGCTATTTTTTTTTTGTGTTTCTGACTATTGAAAAATCTGAAATTTCACTATAGATCAAAACTCTTAGGAATCCAAATTAATTGACAATATTTTAGAATCGCAACTATTTTGGAAACTAATACGAAAACAAACTCATTGAGTGGAGTATTTAACTAAAAAGTACTTTGGTACTTATAAAGATAGATTTATATCTAGAAAAGTGGAGAACCGGCGAATTTGTTTAACTTTAATAAGCGATTCTCCTAATAAATCTCACTGTATTTCACAAATTGTTTTGAAAGTAAATATAACAATTAATGCTCTAAACGTTTTTTACAAGTTGAGAAACCCGGAAGCCTTAGCCCACCTTAAAGAAAAGCTCCAGTTATGTCAATGATAGTCATCTTAAAATTTGATTAAAGTTTTCATAAAAGATGCAATTGGAAACAATGCAACGATTTCTGCAATTGCAATTGCAATTGATCATTTGCAAAGATCATTTTACGAGCAGTATAAGAACTTTAACCCTCCTAGGGACACCGATGACAAATCCATACTTTTGGCAATCTTAAAAGCGGTATATGGGCGTATTCTAGAGCCCAACTCTAAAAAAATATTCATCGTAGCATAGGTCATCATACCAAAGCGCGTCACTTCTCATGAAGCCGTTGTTGAGTAATAAAAGCTTAAAGTTAGTGAGAAGACGAATTCATCATAGGTATCCAGAGTCGGCAGTTTATCGAGTAATTAAAATTTTTTTAAAAAATGGTGTTGCAAATTTCACCTACATAAATAAAATAGGTTTTTTGAGCCAGGGCTAACGCCAACAGGTTCTATTGAAGACCATATTATCAAAATCAAATGCCTAAATACTTTATTTTATTTTCTAACAATTAGTGTCCGAAATATCGATAGTAAACTGGACACTTGTGCCCATTTTTCGCGATTTAATTAATTTTGACCCATCCATGGCTTAATTGTTTTTTTCTAATTATATTACTTACAAATTTAATCAAAATAATGAGCGATACCACCCACGCCTCTCATATCAGAAAAAAACAAAATTTTTGATGCAGATGAATGAAACTAGGTAAGTACTGGCAAAACGAAATTTCCGCCAAAACTTTGGAAAATATGAGTTTTTATTAAGGCGCACATCAGTCTAATTGTATGAATTGCTATTTTCCATTTTATGTTGAAAAAAGATGGTGCGCGTCAGTAAAAAATTCGTTGTTTATGGCGTGAATTTCGATATGAAAGAACATGTATTCTTAGGATTGATTGAGGAATAACAAATATAATATAACAAATAAAAAAAAAAAACGCAAGATGTTATATGGAAAATATTTTGAGAAAAATTTTTTTTAATTAAATAAATTAGTGTTTTAACAAATTTATTTAAATTTTTTGTAACTTTTTTATAAAGTTATAGTCTTTCAAAGTGTGTAGTTTTTAAAAGAATGACCGATAAAAGGCAACGACTTTTTTAAAAACCACGGACCACACTCGATTTTATTCCTTCTCTGCTTTTAAGTAATTGAACGCATATAAAATTGTACATTTCAGAATTTTTATTTTTTTCTTATGTTTTGTTCTTTTATCTTTAATTTTTCATTATGCGCATATTTTTTGACACTGAAAACTATTTTGTATAGGAGAAAGATAAGCCTTTCTTTTGAAATGCTTTCTTGATAATAATACCGACATTGTACTCAAAAAGTAATTTATAGATGTCGTTCATTCCATAAATAACTGCAAATTTTTTGATTTTTTTCTCCGATATTTTTGATTTCTATATATTGTTTAGCACTTATCTAAATGTGAATTTTGTAAAATTTATTTTCAAAAAGAGTATTTTAAAACTCGACTGAAATATTTTTTGTTAAGGGCCTTTTTTTTTTTGATTTTTTTATTTTACCTCAGAATATATCTGCTTTCAAATCGAAATTCTCGACATAACTTTGGAAAATATGATATTCTTAATGAAAGCGTGCACCATATTTACATAGTTCATGTACAAAAATTCCATACAACAAGGTCGTATGAGGGATCACCATAAATCTACTATTATAAACGAGCTAAAATTGTATGTTAATATGGTGCGATTTTGGAAATAATTTTTAGATTATTGTTTTCAAACTGCACGTAATGATTGGTTCAATCATCTCATACTCCGCATCGTACTCTTTTCTTGTGCCATTACATTGTTTTCTGCTCTAAACCGGTTTTTTTTTACATATACATATAGTTGGACCACTATTCTACTAAAAAACTCTGAAAAAAAAAAATTTATTTAGAAAAAATTTATTTGGAAACAATATTGATTTCATTTGCTTCACCTCAATTTACATATCATCGTTACATGTGCACAAAACACGTATTCGTCATACTACATGAGTTACATACAATCTATTAATAAAACTACAAAGCTCAAAAAATTAAATGTTTATCAGTACAACTATCAGTATATTTTTAGAAACATTACCAAGATAAACAAAAAAATTATTGTGTAAAAAATAAACGCTATATTAAATTCAGTTGATGAGCTAATAAAATCAATATATATAATTATTTTGATTTGAATTATTAATTTGTCTTTAAGGTGTAGTAAATAAAATTGCTATTATATCATGTACAGGCAGATAGAACTATACTGGAAAAGCATAAGAAATCAGACTTCAAATATGGTCATCCCATAAGGTTTAACGTATACTAGACAAAGTCTAAATACATTACGTATTACTATTATTTGTTTGAAAAATATTTTTAAATCGAGCCCAAATCGATTATTTAGAAATTTAAGAGGAAATTTAATTTATCAGAAATTTATTTAAATTAGACTGACCCATCGTTAAAATGTAGGGTAATTCAAATCGACCATGACTTGACACGAAAAAGTTGATTAGCATTAGTTGTAGACTGTTTGCTATGATCGTCAATTTTAGTATACTTTCGGAATTAAATATAGAAACACTCACAGAAGTTTAGTTCAAACGAAACATGACGGAACAATTAGATGCCATCATATTTGGTGCTACTGGATTTACCGGTAAATATGCCGTAGAAAATGCAGTGCAGATATACAAAGATTTAAAATGGGCTGTGGCTGGAAGAAATAAGGTATGTCAAAAGATATATCTTAAAAATTTTATAAAAAATAAATTTTAATTTTTTTAGCCAAAACTCGAGGAAGTTTTACGTGAAATAGGCGAAAAACTTGGCAAAGATTTACTTAAAACTGTACCAATAATAGTGGCTGATGTCAGCGATGAACAGTCTATTATAAATATGGCAAAGAGATGCAAAGTAAGTATTTCAGTAGGATAGGGTTTGCATAAGTAATCGTCAGTTCTATATGCACATTAATGTCTTTGCATGACTAATCCTACAGAAATAAAATGAGGACGTTATCTTTAGCCACGCCAAAGATACTGCGTAACAGATTAACATTTCAGCTTAATTTTCGGGGGATAAAGTTGTGTTTTTTGTACTATTAAAAAAGTGGAAATTTTAATGTTGAACCAATTGTGAATTGTTTTTTTTTTTTTTTTTTTGTGGTGGCATTATGCTTGTCCCGAAAATTTTTACCAGTATAGAGCTACTTTAGAGTGCTGTATATTGAATTAAAAATCCTTATGAGAAATCTTAACTCACGCTACCAACAACATTTCTGGTTCCATAAGGGTAATCGTTGCGGACAGCATCATCTTTGAACATTATCTTTTATTTCAGCTACCACTTCCGATAAAGAAAGCATATTTCCATAGATGTACTACCATACTTCTGGTACATATGATCATTATCATGTCAAAGACTTGCGAATTGACCAATTAGCCCTGGCCAGTTTGAACAACAATTATAATGATAACCTACAATACCCCAATTGGCTTTTTTATTTTCTATATCGTCCAACTATTGAATTTTTCACTAAAACGAAATTTCCATAGAAAACAGGTGCAGTCGCTTTAAAAGCTACGTCCAGTAGATATTTTTTGGAGAATAAATCTTTTATATAAATTGATTTTGCACTATTTTAAGATACCATTCCAATTAAAAATTCTTAAGCATTTTTCAGATGCGCAGTAAAAATAGTCCGTTTCAAAAGAAAGTTGATAGTATTTGGTTTTAATACAAATTCAAATATGACAGTCCGAGATTAGGGTAAAGATAAGGGCAGGGGTTATTAGAAATATTTATAACTCAATTTTTCAGAAATATTGTAACTCAAGTACATTAAAAATATCGAATCTTATGACTTAGTCTTAAGCAACTCGTAAAATAAGCCTAGTCACACTGAATTCGATAAGTAGGAGTGGCTGTCCAATATAAGGAATAAGAACCATACAAGCCGCTGATAGTTCAGACTATTAACTTAAATTTGTGCCGTTCTCGCGAAAAATATATTCTTCGAAAAATTTCTCATGTCTTAAGTGTCCTCAAAGGATTTCAGAAATGGTTTTGAACAAAATTGGTGAGGTTGAGACTTTCAATATCATTAAAATAAGGAAAGTAGTTATCTCAAAATTTTTAAATTTCGACTAAAAAATATTTACCAGATATTTTATTAAGTCAATAAGACTTTCAAGCTAATGGTCAATAAATTTAGAAGGACTCAAAAACATCATTTGGAAAACTGAATTGTTTTCAATAATTTATATGGCTTGGTTCCTCTTTCTTGGTTAGAGTTTCGGCTATATATTGTCAGATAAACCGCAATGATTCGTAAAAAATACCAAAACTATCTACTTCAATCTATGTAAGTAGTAAGCTCTAACCTTGTTTATGTGGTACTTATCCAATATGAAATTGCCTTCTGTTACAGCCAAAGTATTTAAATCTATTTTTTTCCAATACAGAGCAAAAGCAAAAATGTGTTCGATAGCCTACCCGCCGTAGGGTTTCGGACAAATTTCACAAACTTTAAAGATAGTAACAAAAAAATTTGACAATCCGCTCCTGACTTCTTCGTGAAAATGCTGCTTGATCGCTGCAAAAGTTACGTTTCAATAAGAAGTCTCAAGGAACATTACGAGCCTTACGAAGTGACGGTTTCCTCGCATCCTCACCCAGTTCTAAGAGGAGTTTGTTGAGAAAGTGTTTTTCTCAGAGTTTCTTTTGTAGAAATATTATATTCATGAATGTCATAAATTATATTGTTAGTGATAAGTCTGCAATGCTTCTATTTCTCACTAACCATACATAACAATATTTTTAGCTTGTGGTTAATTGTTGTGGGCCGTATCGTTTTTACGGTGAGATTGTTGTCAAAGCCTGCATTGAAGCCGGTACTCATCATGTGGACGTAAGTGGTGAACCGCAATATGTCGATGGCATGCAATTGAAATACAATGAATTGGCGCAACAAAACAAAGCATATATTGTTTCGACATGTGGATTCGATTGTATACCATCCGAAATGGGTACGGTTTTTGCGGAACAGGAATTTCCAGGTAGAGTTTACTGAAAAAGTTTCACAAATGAGCATGAGTATTAATTTTGTTTTTGTGTTTTTTTTCTTCAGGTACTGTCAATTCCGTAGAAATGTTTTGGGAAAATGAAGTAGACTATAAGGATAACAGCTCTAAAGCTTTACTGCATTATGGTACATGGGAGAGTGCTATCTATTCCTTGGGATATGGCAGAGAAATGTTGAAGCTACAAAACAAATTTGGAGATGATAAGAAAGTACCAAAGTTAAAACCAAAATTGAGCATAAAGTAAAATGATTTTTAAAAATGATATTGAAATTCGATACAAAGCTTATATTTTTCAGCCTTTTTTCGCTCTTCTCTCGTCCAGAGAAAACAGAAAGTCACTTTGTATTTTTTCCTAGTGGTGATCGTGATGTTGTGCGTCGTTCACAGCGCATACGCTACGAATTGGAAGATAAGCGCCCAGTGCAATTTGAGGCATATGTTGGTTTCCGGTAAATGCTCTTTTTTGCAATATAACTTAAATTTTTCAATATACTCTTACTTTCAGTCGCTTCTTCATCGCCGCTCTTGTACCTTTTTATTTAATGTTGTTACTTTTGCTTGCGCAGTTTCGCGCCACCCGCAAGACGTTGTTGCGTTATCCGCACATTTTTTCATTTGGCTATATAACGCGTGAAGGTCCCGCTGCAGCGAATGCAAAAGCTCAACAGTTTTCCATGACTTTTCGAACACGTGGCTGGTCTAAGGCACAATCGCTGACGGAGACACCAAAGCAGGAGCTTTTTACGCGTGTGTCAGGCAATGATCCATTTTATGGCTTAACTAGTGTCATGCTGCTTTTGGCGGGACATACAATTTTAACTCAGTCAAATAAAATGCCATTGACGTGAGTATATTTGCGTGAAGGCGAATTATTGATTTGTCTACATTTTTATTAATTTTTTTTTTTTTCAGTGGAGGTGTCTTACCGCCTGGAGCTGCCTTTGCTCATACCAACTATATTGAGGAGCTGCATAACCATGGACTGAAATTTGAAGTATTGAAATAAATTTTATATTTTTAATAAAGAAAGACAATACTCGTTAGCCTAAAATTTACTCAGATATGATATTTAAAAATTATTTTACCTCGCTTCGCAGGTAACTATAATTACATATGTACATATGTATGTCTCCACCACCTCACCTTTTTCTGGATCTCAGGGGAAATATTTTTAGTTTGTTTTGAGTCGGCGATTTGGTAAGTGCGAAGTGAAAATTCTTAGTTTGAGAGCCGTATTCTATCTTTAGAAACATATCCACAGCTCGCATATTTTTCCAATCCAGCATTTTCCTTTCGTATTTTTATTCCGCGACTTTACTCATTGTGGAACGATCTGATTCATATAGATAAAACATGGCGCTGTTTTTCGACATTTTTGACCCCCTCTTCCTTGTGATATATAAGACAACCCCTCAACCCATATCACGTCACAATGCTATTGTTGCCTTTCAGTCTGAAAACTGAATATATCAAATATGGAAATTTTGTGCAATAATTCAGTACAAATAGAAAATTATTCATACATAATTGGTGAATGAAAAGTTGAAATTATTTAATAATATTAATCTCAAAAACCTGATATATGGCTCATGTTGATGTTATGCTAACCTAGCTAAACTTTTGGGTTACGAGTTCGTCGAGAAATCGTGCTTTGTCAAGGAAGGTAATAAAAAATAAATAAATGACCCACCCGCAGCATGCAGTTGATTGTACAAAAGTAAAAGCAAATAAAATAGCAGCATTGCACGGTTTCTAAATATTTTATAAGAACATCAAATTTTCAAAAAACTTAGTGAAAAACTTTATCTTATAAATTACCAAATTTTGGATAAGTTCCCGTGGTACTGATCTCATAAAATATCACTACTGTCGCTGTTTCGCTTGAGCATGTGGCAACGCTAATCAACTTTAATCAGTTAGTTTTAATTTTATATGTTTATGTTTTTTATGTAATACGCGTAAAAATTTATAAATTCAAATTTTTTTAGTATTTATTATAATGTTATTGATAAATAACATAAAAAATGTGAAATTTATGTCTTCGCGAGTGTTGTGCAATAAATTTAGCAAAATTTTTAAGTGAAATGAAGCAGAGCCGATGCAAGTGTAGTGCTTTATTTTCCCCTGCAAAACATAATTTAATTTAATGAAATCCTATTTCAGTTGCTCAGAAAAGCAACAAGTGTTAAAATTTAAATTTAATTTTATGAGTGTTTGCTTAATTTATTAAAAAACTAATTTAAAATCGTAAAATACCAAGGTTTTTTTTTGCTATAAGAAACAAACTGAGTGCGCCGTCCGCAGGTTTGAAATAGGTAGCTGAAATTTTGGGAGAATTTTCATCCAAATTCAATTCTATAATATAAGAGCGCAATTTAAAAAAAAAACTCATATGCTCACACGAAAAAGTGTGGACGTGGCTTAACAACAGTAAGTTAGATCTCCCATACAACTATGTAAACTACCTAAGACACTATATATTTGCACCTAAGGCAGATTTTTTCTTCGTTTTAGCGAGTCGGTTTTTTTTTAAATATCAACGAAATCGGATACAAACTCTGGCCGCGCCGTTTGTAGGTTTGGACTAGGAAGCTCAAATATTGGGACAATTATTTTTATTCCTCAAGCTAAAATATAGGTAAAATAAAAAATAAAATTCATCTGCAAAATAAACACCCTAATATAGATACATACATACATATGTATGTCGGTCATTCTTTTAATAACTGCACACTTTGTTTTTTTTTTTGTTTGAACATTTTTTGAAACGAAATAAAAATAATTTAATCATATTTGTTAAGAAAGACTATAACTTTATAAAAAAAATTAAAATTATTTAAATGATTTTGTTAAAAACCTAATTTTTTTAATAAAAAAATTTTATTAACAAAATTATTTAAATACTTAAACTGCAAAAACGTGTCTCCATAAATCTTGCAATTGGACATCTTTTTCCAGATATAGTTTTATATTCATACAAAAAAAAAAACAGTTAAGCTCTTCGTTTAGAGTTAAATGGGTTATCTGCCCAGTGATGGCATTTATGTTTTGTAAAAATGTACTGAATGGAGACTTAAAATGTAATTTTTATATGGCGAATGTACTTTTTCGTCATGAACATCTAAAAATTACTTAAAATTCAATCAGATTTTCACTACTGCACGCTTCTACGCATATATCAGCTAAGTTTACTTAAAAAATGGTAATTTTTTAGAAATAGGCCAAATGTACTGAAAATGAATCGAAAATGTATTGAAAATGCGCCAAATGTACTGAATGTACTAAAACCCTGATTTTTTACGATGCAAATGTGCTGAAAAAAGTACAAATGTATCGAAAAAGCCATCCATTCCCAACAATGCCATTTTTAATTTTTTTCCTGTTGGAGTTTAATTTATGTCAAAAATGTAAGGCGTCCCATTTTGATGTAAAAAAAATAAATGGTCACGTTATACATGACCACACCGAATGGCACATAACAGTGCAATTTTAACAGATTGAAGCAAAGTTTCTAATGAATCCAACCAACTGACAAAATGGCTCAGGATCCTGAAAAAATCATTCTCATAACGATTCGGCATAAAGCCAAATTTTGTTAGATTCTTTAATAAAAAGGTATTGCTGCATAAAACACAGAGCCGGGTGTTAAAAAAAGTGAAACATATCTTTCTTTAGCAATTTATGCAAACATTCTTTGACAATTTCAATGCTGCATTAGAAAAATACACATACGTATATAACATACTAAAATAAAAGTCCCTTGGCACATGCTATCCATAAATCAAGCACTGTTAAAATTTAAATTTATTCATTGATTCCATGTAGTAAATGTTGTGTCTCTAACTAAATGTGCAGTACCCACCTTCGGCATACATCATTGGAACCACTTGTCAATGTGTTTCCAATGTCTGGTCAAATGATTTATTCCGTTCAATTGATGTTGGGTATTCACTCGTTACTAATGCATTACCAGCTGCATGGCACACTAACTAAGTGACTCTAAACGTAGCTTAAACGTTGGCAAACGATGTGTTTAAATCGATGTTTTAATATGGTCATATCGTAATAATTGACAAATGGAACCACTACAGCGATTGCAGTCACTTATGCGACATTTGTCAAATAAATTTGCAAGTTTCTTATACAAAAGGTTTTTATTAGATATTTTTTTTGTCTCAAACTGTTTATTAAATTGCTTTTAACGTGACTTGTTATGTCACGGTGCACAGTGGGCGGAAGTGCTAAGGCAGGCATCAAAATTCACTCGCATGGACAAACTATCATCATAATAAATTAAGCTGTTGTCGAAATTTTGCTCCACGAACACCTATTACATCATTGATGCACCAAGTGCAAAGTCATAAATTTTACTCACTCTCACACAAGTCGAGCACGATATCCTATCACACACCGAGCACCGAACACCAGCATAACTTAGACCTAAGTTTCAAATCCAATTTCGCCACACAAATTTGGAAATTCGTATTAAAATATATAAAGCCAATACCAATTTATTTTTTCTTCACTCTCTTAAATATTACGCCTTAGAGGTTCATCATAGACCGATAAGTTTTCCATACAAACTATATGAAAAAATTATGTTTATTAAGTGGACTGACAATCCTATTGTGTGCAAACTTCCATTTATGTTGGAAATGTAGAATTTTTTGTCATCTCCCTAGCGTTTCGCCCACTGTGCTTTGCCTGATCATTGAAATTAATTAATTGTTGCTTGATTAGTTAATGTACTAGTTTGTGAAGCTAATCAATGCTGACAATGAATGTTGACCCAAGTGCAAGTATATTATTAAGGGTCATCTAAGCAGAAATTTAAAAAAGGTCTAACGTGTTTCTTTATCAACGAAGTTCAAGAGGGATATGAACTGTCCAGAAAAAGAAACATAAACAAATTTCACATAATGTTTAGGGATTGAAATACGAAAGTAATAAGAGTACGCAAATGTCAAAAGACATACGAAATTAAATAAATAAATGTTTAACTGCTAAGTTTTGATACGGAACTAATAAACTTCAAAAATAATTCAACATTTGTTGTGAGAATCAGCGCTTGATAACCCAAATATTGAAAATATTTTTTTTTTTTTGGCATTTTGCATGATGGTGTTTTCATTACAACGGTATTAGTTCTCCGAAGAAGACAAATAATTATTACTGAACTGATTTCCATTCGAACTAAATTTGAATTCGAATTGATGTTCATGAGGTATATGAATCGGCATTTTGAAAACATAAAAAACTCTGAGGTAATAAGCGGATAGTCTATAGATTAGAGAAGAAATTCGAAAAATTTTCTTTACTTAAGCTGTCATCAATGAGGTTCGCAAATGAAATTCGGCGACTGACATGGGATGTGAAATACTCCAAAAATTTTTGACTATATTCCATCATATATGGATATTACACTTTTTAAAATTTTTTTTTTTTGTTTTTTTTATGTGATGTATTGAATTAATTTAAATAAGTAACCAACAAATCATTAAATTAATTAAGCAACTTTATTTAAAAAATTTGCATCGCACTTATTATAGGAAAAGTAAAAGTACGGCATTATTCAGACTCATGCTCCCACAAACAAAGAAATCGTTTATTCGAGATAAAATTTCATCAATGGTTTCAATTTCAATCCAATTATAAGGATTAAGCAGAATTGGAGGTGCCATATTTCGGCTAATTTCACAGATAATGGGGCCTTATTCAAATTTAAGTTTATTACTTAAACAATACAAATAATTTTTCTCAAATTCAAGAAACAAAAAACATTCTACATTAATTCACCTACTATATATATTCATTCTTTGCTTATTTGCATATATGTAACATAAATATGTTCTGATTCAATCGGACAATAACTCTTCAGTATCACATTGAAACTTCACTCTTCCAATGAGTCTTCATCCCTAATATCTACTATATTATTAACAACGTGTTCAAATTTAATTCGGAAATGTTCCTATATTTAAGTATTTCAAATTATTTCGAAGTGTTTCCAGCCACTGAAATGTTGAGGTTTCATTCAATTGACTAAAAACAAAAATGGTCGTACGACTTTTGATCGCAGATTTTAAAAAAACTTACTAAAAAAAAGGTAATTATTATAAATTATCCAAATGTACCGAAAATGTACTGAAAATGTATTGAAAATTCTCCAAATGTACTGAAAATAACCCAAATGTACCGAATATACTGAAAACTTGTCGAATGTACTGAAGACGATTTTTCAGGATGCAAATGTACAAATGTACCGAAAATGCCATCACTGTAATGTACATGTGATGTAATTATTATATGATATTAGCCGCGTTTTATTCGCTTAAACCTAAAAGTGAATAAAATAGAGCTGGGAAAAATCGTTAAAAAAAACATCGATGTTTTCGATGTTTTTTGGTAACGAAATCGATTATCATCGATAAAATCGGAATTCTCCCCTCCTAGGGCTGGGGAAAAATCGATGTTCATCGCTTTTTTTTGACATAGCTTACTATCGATTAATTTTGAACCCTAATTTCGATTTCGATTTTAATCATTAGGGTTCAAAATTAATCGATAGTAAGCTATGTCAAAAAAAATCGATGATTTTAATCGATTTTTCCCCAGCCCTAGAATAAAACGCATAAGCGTTACCTTTTATAATTCTGCATTTGACCAACAGGTGGCATGACAGTGTTTGACAGAAATTCTATTTCAAAATCAGAGCCGAGTTTATGGTCGTGTGGTTGAAAGCGGTAAGAGGCCTTATGTATCAGTAAATAATCTTTTTTTTTCAAATTATTGCTGTCAAATCATTTCAAACTGTTTTTATAGTGTCGCAGACGCTAATACCAAAGTTTTATTTTCGTTCTCTGTTGTTTCATCACTGTTTTTTTATTTTCATTATGTGTTTCTATTTTAATGTTGCGGCCTAGCACTGACTGGATGCACGGCCTCGCGTTACTTTAGATCGTTTCTTCAAAATTCCAGCATAGTTGCCATATATTTTTGATTATTTTAGGTTTGTGTCTAAGATGCTTCAAACCTTAGCGAAGACAAAAAAAAAATTCAACCAATTGAACTGGAAATTGAGCTGGTTCACGCATTTGTATAAAATTTTGGCTTAACCAAACCCAATAAAACACGGCTATTAGCCTATTAGCCGCGTTTTATTCGCTTTGGTTAAACTTAAAAGTGAATAAAACGCATAAGTTTAACATTTTATAATTCTGCACTTGACCAACAGGTGGCATGACAGTTTTTGACAGAAATTCTATTTCAAAATCAGAGCCGGGCTTATGGTCGTGTGGTTCAACGGGGCCTAGCGCGGTAAGAGGCCTTATGTATCAGTAAATTTGTTTCCAAATTATTGCTGTCAAATCATTTCAAACTGTTTTTATAGTGTCGCAGACGCTTATACCAAAGTTTTATATTCGTTCTCTGTTGTTTCAACACTGTTTTTATTTTTATTATGTGTTTCTATTTTAATATTTCGGCCAAGCACTGACTGGATGCACGGCCTCGCGTTACTTAAGAACGTTTCTCCAAAATTCAAGCACAGTTGCCATATATTTTTGATTATTTTAGGTTTGTGTCTATGATGCTTCAAACCTTCGCAAAGACAAAAAAAGTTCAATCAATTGAACTGGAAATTGAGCTGGTTCACGCATTTGTATAAAATTTTGGTTTAACCAAACCCAATAAAACACGGCTATTGTTTAAATATATTTTTGAAATATTAATCACTATAAAACAATGCGTGTTAAGTTTAATTTGATTATGCAGTAAAAATTATTGGGGAAAAGTTTTTCGTTTTACGGTACATAGTTGAAACAAGTTGTTAGTACTTATCTTAAATGAATTTTATTAAAATGTCCCTGAATCATTTTTGAAGAACCATAACTCCGTGATAGTATTTTTAGTACAATTGTATTTTTTCACTACACACACGGTCGCAAAACCACAAAGAGTACAATGAACTGATTCCATGAAACTTTGAGCGCCAAAAATTAAAGCTTTTTTAAGCTTTATGATTGTACTGACCAACTAAACGCAAAGAAGTAGATAGGAAAGAACTACACTCCGAGCTTTTTGCCTGTATTAAATTTTGGCGAGAAGAATGAAAGCTGGAACCAATGAGAATTACGAAGCAAAATCCAATTGGATTTATTTCTGATTTTGTTCGGCTTTTGCAACGAACCGAACGAATTCACAATGTTAAATTCAGACCATTTTGTATTTTTTAATTTATTTATTTTCTTAAATTCATAAAAAAGTTATTTGAATATTAGAAAATGAAAATAAATAAATTGAAATTCAAAAATAAGGAAAACTTGTTGAGAAAATTATTCAATTACGATGACTTACATTTAAACCTGCATTTGAGAAAATCAATTTTTATATCTACCAGGCAACCAGCAAATGCAATAGCATGATTTTTATTTCGACTCCTTCAAACTTGCAAATTTGCAAGTGATCCCGCGTAAATTTTGTTGTTGGTTTTTCTTCAGAAAAATTCAGTCGAAAAAATCCTAAAAAAAATGCGTGTATTTGTTGTTGCGTTTTTGTAGTTTACAACCGATGCCGTTAGTTTCAATTTTGTTGGTATTTTTTCGGCAGAAAAATTGAGTGGAAAACAACAAAAATTATATTCATGTTGTCTGCTTGTATGTGTGCTGAAATTATGCTATTTTTCGCAACTAGGATTTTTCCTTTGGGGGCTATAAATATATAGAAATTATGAAGTTATATTTTTCAATTTTCTTGTTTTACTTCAAACGAATCATTAGTTGAAACAAGTTAATAATAAATAAGTTCAATTAGAATAGCTTAGTCACTAGAACTGATTCTGCATTTAAAAAAAACACGAAAATCATATTTTCAAATATAAAAAATGGAGATTTCTTTAAAATTAACACGAAAACTAAGTCAATGTGTCAAAATACACTACTAATATCGAAGTGTTATCTTAATTTGGGCTTAAACCTTTCCGAATCCAAAAATATTCATGTAAGGGGCTTAGCACCCTTGATTCCTTGATCAAGTACGTACATTTTTCGGTTCAAACTGAAAAATTAAAATGATATTCATGTTGTTTTATTTGCTGAGCGCCTGCTTCAAACAAAATTTCATTTATCTTACGTATTGAATTGAAATTATTTTACAAAACTCAAAATATTTCTATAATTTCTATATTTTTCAACATTATCATGGAAATAAAAATGAAGGTTGTATTAAATTATTGTATTAAAATTTGACAGCGAAATGTGGCTTCGTAACTGTCAAAAAATTGTTCAACTCAATTTCTTTTGTTTACATTTTGCATTGGATTTTGACAACTATGAAACCACATTTTGCTGTCAAATTTTAATACAATAATTTAATACAACCTTCATTTTTATTTCCATGATAATGTTGAAAAATATAGAAATTATAGAAATATTTTGAGTTTTGTAAAATAATTTCAATTCAATACGTAAGATAAATGAAATTTTGTTTGAAGCAGGCGCTCAGCAAATAAAACAACATGAATATCATTTTAATTTTTCAGTTTGAACCGAAAAATGTACGTACTTGATCAAGGAATCAAGGGTGCTAAGCCCCTTACATGAATATTTTTGGATTCGGAAAGGTTTAAGCCCAAATTAAGATAACACTTCGATATTAGTAGTGTATTTTGACACATTGACTTAGTTTTCGTGTTAATTTTAAAGAAATCTCCATTTTTTATATTTGAAAATATGATTTTCGTGTTTTTTTTAAATGCAGAATCAGTTCTAGTGACTAAGCTATTCTAATTGAACTTATTTATTATTAACTTGTTTCAACTAATGATTCGTTTGAAGTAAAACAAGAAAATTGAAAAATATAACTTCATAATTTCTATATATTTATAGCCCCCAAAGGAAAAATCCTAGTTGCGAAAAATAGCATAATTTCAGCACACATACAAGCAGACAACATGAATATAATTTTTGTTGTTTTCCACTCAATTTTTCTGCCGAAAAAATACCAACAAAATTGAAACTAACGGCATCGGTTGTAAACTACAAAAACGCAACAACAAATACACGCATTTTTTTTAGGATTTTTTCGACTGAATTTTTCTGAAGAAAAACCAACAACAAAATTTACGCGGGATCACTTGCAAATTTGCAAGTTTGAAGGAGTCGAAATAAAAATCATGCTATTGCATTTGCTGGTTGCCTGGTAGATATAAAAATTGATTTTCTCAAATGCAGGTTTAAATGTAAGTCATCGTAATTGAATAATTTTCTCAACAAGTTTTCCTTATTTTTGAATTTCAATTTATTTATTTTCATTTTCTAATATTCAAATAACTTTTTATGAATTTAAGAAAATAAATAAATTAAAAAATACAAAATGGTCTGAATTTAACATTGTGAATTCGTTCGGTTCGTTGCAAAAGCCGAACAAAATCAGAAATAAATCCAATTGGATTTTGCTTCGTAATTCTCATTGGTTCCAGCTTTCATTCTTCTCGCCAAAATTTAATACAGGCAAAAAGCTCGGAGTGTAGTTCTTTCCTATCTACTTCTTTGCTAAACGCTGCCAACAGCTTTTCATTAATCAACATGCGCTAACAATAGCAAGACACATACATACATATGCACACAGAAATGTTGGGTTTCAATCACTGCTCCATTTGCTGCAACACCGTTATATGGGGATGTAGCTCAGATGGTAGAGCGCTCGCTTAGCATGTGAGAGGTACGGGGATCGATGCCCCGCTTCTCCAAGTAAAAATTTTTTTTTTTTCGCATAAGCACATTGAGTAAATATTTGATAAATGCAATTTGCAAATATTACCATAAATTAATCATTTCTGCACTGTTAACCTCAGACTGTTTATTTGGCACGTTTTAATTAGACAAACATTAGAACAGTAGCGCCCGCCTTGAGCACTTTGATGATTACAACAAATTTAACACCTTAGGTGTTTACAAACATGTTGACAACGCTCAACGCTGTAACAACAACAGTGTTACGAGTGTGTGGCAAATATTTAGAAAAAGGTGCTGAAGATAGCAAATTCAGAGTAGAAATCTTGACAGCTAGACACACGACGGCGCCGAGGTATAAGCGGTGCCATTAGTTTGGAAATAAAAAAGATGAAATACTTTTTTCTCTATCTCCTCAACACTGCGAAATAGTTCTCGTAAGCTTCGGTATTTTAACTTAAATACTTTCCGTACGGTACGCTTCTGTCCTTTTCTCCTCTCAAATATGACAGTTAAAACTTTATAAATTCTTTTTCACTCAAGCTAAAAAGAAACAGAAATTAACATACCATAAAATTACATTCACCCAAAAACTGTGAAGCGATCTATGAGAATGAATATTTTAAGAAAATCGAAATTGTACCGAAATTGATGATTTTGAGATTTTGCTGAATTTCACCTCTGGATATTCTCCCACATTGTGTCAATTGGGTTTTGTTTAAGACTCGCGCTTATGGCTGAACTAACAATTATTTGAAATTACTATGACAAGTGGCACACATACATAGAAAATTTCTCGGTCATTCCACAAATAACTGTATACTTTTTTTGACCTTAGGATCGATGAAGTTTTAGTCGAAGTAATATTTTCAAACAAAATAAGAAATCAAACATGACGTATACGTAGTATGTGGGCAATTTATATCTAATTTTAACGTAATAAATTAAAATTTAAGGGAGGTATACTGCCGTACTAAGCGAAAAAGACGTATCTCAAAAAAATTCATTTCGAGATAAATGATGTTTTGTTTATGTCAATTTGTTGAAATACCTGTAAAATTGAGATAGAGGAAATTTTCTTAGTAGATTTTTTTAATTGTTGAACTAAGATGCCGACATTTGGAGTATTTTATTAGACGCGTTATTTCTTAAGCTATCCGATGCCATAAGAATCTCGGATATATATTTTTTTTGAGATACGTCTTTTTCGCTTAGTGCGGCAGTATAGTAAAAATAATAGTAATTACTCTTATACAAAAACTCATAATACGAGAGAGTAAGAGTGGATATATGTAGTTTGGCCAAGGAAAAACTAGTTTATCCTAAAAACTAGGTTGGCCGGTAACATATACATAATACAAAGTCTCCTACCCACATGTGTTATGCCCAATTTTATGGGTAGCAATTCTCAAAGTTATTTGAAGAGCTATGACATAAAACTATTGAGTGCGGTATATAAATGTATATGCGGTATGATAACTTGAATATGAAATAGTTTTGTGTATCTACTGTCACGATAAATCGAATTGAAAAATAATAACATGCAAAGTAAAATTTTTTGTAAATCTAAGACGATTTTTATCTGAGTATAGCTTCACTTTAACATAATATTTTTAACACAACATTCAAATTAAACTTACACAATAAAGCGATATTCATTAGCAGACGTTGAAATGTAAGTAGATTTGCCAGAACTTTGTATTCACATGTGTAGACAGACTGCTGGATATCAGGAACTTTTGAACTTCTGCAAATAACTCCCATATCAGGCCCAGTCTTTGAAAATGCTTGCCTATTTGGTGTTGACTACAGCCAAATAACTTTTAATCAAGCCCGAATATCGGACAAGTTTCGTTTTGGAATTCTTGTGTTAAATACGAGTCACTTGTCAGTTACGTTAACGCTGTACTGAGAGAATTATTTGAAGTAATGTAACCAAATTTCACTCATATAAAAGAAATGGCTCAGTCTATCATCAGACAAGAAGTTGGCGAATATCGAGGGTGCGCGTGACAACTCCGATACAAGCTGTTGAAGTATTTGTTACCAATTGGTATAAGAAATACTCTTTTAATCAAAATATGAAAGTTGTGAGCACTTTTCCTGTCATGAAATGTAGGATATTTAACTTTTGATATAGCCTAAGATTACGCTCTTACTAGATTTATTTTTCATGGGCAATAGAGGACTGAAAGTAAAGCAAACAAAAAAAAAAAAAGATAAAGTGTCGGTCGGATCTATTTTCGGAAATATAGCCATCAGAAGTTGTGGATATAGTTTTTGTAAAAACTAAGTAAAATAAGTTGGGAATCCCTTGGTTGATATCGAAAATAAAAACAAAGTTAATACACTTATGGAATTGAAGAGGTCAATATCAGAACTTAAACATAACCGGAGCATTGATTTGACTCATTCTTCGAAAACAAAAAAAAAAAAAATAAACCCGTCTTGGGAAAATATCGATATAAATTTTTACATAGCCAAAGGTAACCAATGGTAAAATTTTGAAAATTTATTTCGAACATTGCCAGCTGCTTTTTGGGCCAATTCATTGAAAATGTTAATTTGCAGCAATTGATGAAAACGAAATAAGTGTATGAGAACAATATTTCGAAATCGTTTTCATCGTAAGACTTTGGTATCAATGCGTTAAGTATAATAATTCTACTGCATTACGTGGATTGGGTTTTCAGTTTTTCTGGATGGTACTTAAAACTAATATCAAATGAGTTCGTTGTAATTAAAAATTATTTAAAAAAGTTCAAATCAAAATCTTAAATTGCAATTTTCAGTGTTGAATTGTACATATTTTTTATGTTTGTTATTAAATTTTTGGAATTCTAAAAGTACGGTGTTTTGAATCACATATATTTTTCACTGTGTTTCTTAAGTAGAAATCACTAATTGTAGCAGTAATTGAAAATTAATAGCTTCGCACAACCCTACTCGTGAGATTCTGATGTTACCTGAAGTAATGCAATATGGAAACTATGATATATACATAGTTGAGAATATCAGCTATAAAACCCTCCTAAAAGTTTCATTTCAGTTGTTGCTGCAATCTATAATCAGCAGCAAACAAACAAATTATTCAGCGATGACTTTTGACTCTCACTGACAGTTGGAAAACAACTGCAAGTACCGCCACTAGAGTGTGTCGTTGTGGAAACATTCATGCAACAGCAACAAAAACATCATAGCAGCAACAATGGAACATTTAATGAATGTCTGTGGTCTACTCATAAGCAAAATGCCGCCACTTGCTTGTGTTGCTGCCGCTTATTTGTAAACATCATATCCGCCAAATTGTTGCTACCAACACAGTTGGTTATCAGTTTTGTTGCTTCAAATTAAAGATGCCGTTTCTTTTTTCACCGTAAAGTAAAAACAATTTAAATGTGATTGTTGTTTCACTGCACTTCACGCCAAATTGTAAAAGTATGGCAATACTGGCATGCAGTGCGTTTAGTAAAATATTAGTTTTGCACATAGAACTCACAGCTTAAGCAGCTAATGAGTGGAAGAAAAAAAAATGAAAGATTATGCATGACTTTGGTGTTACCTCTGCTGAACTCTACTCATTTATTTATTTGTACGAGTTGCTTCCTAACTGTTTAGCCATGGTTCCTGACCAGTTGGTTGATACATTAATTATACGGGAAGTTAATCACAAATCGGAAAACTGACACTTTTATGGAGTCTCCTGCAGAGAAGAATAGTGATTTACGTACGAGTATGTTCTTGGCATGGGAAGGAAAGAAAGTAGTTTTTCGGAAGCATTGCAACTTTTTGGAACAAACATAAGAGGCACGTATTTATGGGTTTGCTAAAAAAACATAGAAGGGAAAAATCCCAACAGTTTAAAGTTTCACGTAATCTACACCGAATCTTGAGATTTATGAATTAAAATTTTGTGCAGAAAAAGTACGTTGTTTTCGATTCCGAGAACTTTTACGGCATACTTTCACGTTAGACTAGGCTGAGCAACTATTTTGAAATCTTTCGTCAAGTTGAAGAAAAATAGAGGTATTTTCTTTATACAATATAAAATATACAGGCATATTCTGCATTTCACTTCCGAGTGAAAATGAAGCGAAACCATATGAATTTATTTGAATCTCATTTGAATTTCACTTGGAAGTGAAATGTACAATATGCCTGATTAAGTACGAGTATGAATCGAAATTTCAAAAATTGATATTATTTTCTTAATAACTAGAATATATTACTGAGCTTGAGAATGAAAATTGCAGATAGGACTACTTCAATACTATTTTAATGCAAAAATCTTAAATTCAAGCAAACGCAGTGTGAGGTGTGAATTTAATGATGATTTTGATTTATAGCATAGAAACAGTTAAGCCGCCATAAGTGTTCAAAAAGTCGAAAGAAGTTAAAAAATAGAAAAATTTTGAATAAGTGAAAAAAAGGAAAAGTCATAAAATAATGAAAAATTCGAATAATAAAATTAATCGAATAAAAAAAAATCGAATAAATAAAATTCAAATAAAGTTGAAAATGCAATGTTGACTATAAAAAAAGGGAAAAAAGTATTGAATAAGTCGTAAAATATGACAAATACGAAAAATGTTTAAAAAAATTCAGGTATGTTGTAAAAGTTGAAACATAATTACTAAAAATGTTTTTAAAATTCGAACAACGTTGAAAAAATTATGTGTAATGAATATCTCCAAAAAAAAAGTGATAAACTCGAAAAATGTTGAAAATCTCGAAAAAGATTTAAAACTTGAAAGTTTTGTTAGAAAAATGCTGAAAACTAAATATGTTGGAAAAGTTGAGTATTTCGAATAAAAAAAAAGTTATCTGAATTTTGATTGAACAACCTTGAATATTAATTCAAGACAGCCACTCCAATAAAAAAACAAAAAAAACGAGTCCAGCTATAACGCTAATTCTGGCGGATTTGCACATATGTCGCCGATCCGGTGTTACAACATTTTTCATGTACTGTTATTTGCTTAAGAGAATGCCGTAAACCTAATATCATTTTCTTATTTCGAACCCGAGATATCTGCATTTTTCTAAATTAAAGTCTGTCACGTGCACCATTTTTTAAATCAATATTTTGGAAAATGGGTTGTTTACTTAAAACAGAGGGCGCTAATCCAGTTTTCAATATTAACCTTAGTCCTAGTAATAGTGTTCACACATGAAAAATTTAGAACTTTTCCAACAAAAATCGGTATAAGAAATCTGTTAAAAAAAAAGACAATAAGCCATGCTTGGTCGATGATATAGTTAAATTACTTGGCAGAAATTCGGCCGCTTTCAAAGAAAGTAAGATCTTTCGAAACAAGCTGTGCTACGACCAGTGACGTTCCGTTTGTAAAGTTTGGTAGTTATGCTAAAAACAAAATTTGAATTTCATGTTACTAGGACCATTTACCGACACCCAAGCCTTTAAGCGCGGGCGGCCGCTCCTTTCTAGGTACTCTTATGGCCACGACACGTCTCATGCAAACGTATGCTGAGCTTGTGTATCAACTCTCTCAAACTAAAATTACGATTTTCAAGTACTATTTCCCTTACTTTGTAAATGTTGAAGACTTTGTTGGAGGACTAGAATGATAAATTCACTACATTCGTATGCTTGTGTTTTTGTAAGTTATTTTCAAAATTTTCAACGATTCTAAATAAAAACGAAATCTTAAACAAACTCTTAATACAAGTTCTTAATCAAATTCAAAATTGTAAAATTTACTGGAGGGTCGGTCAATAAAAACAACAGCTATAAACAATCTGGTTGAAAGATCGTGTTCAAGCTCCACGTAATTCGTAATAATAAAATATATTACTGCGATTTTGCACTATGCAATCTTTCATATGAGCCAATTTTAAACAAAATCGAAATTTTGCGCACTTAAGTATTTAACAGAATGATGTTGTGTCGTACAATTTATTTTTTCAGAGATAGGTATTACACCGCTGAAAAGTTTGATGGTATTCCTAGATGATATCGAACTAGATTTTTGGGTAATAAGGTCAAGGAGCTGCCGACTAAGCATAAATTTTGTGTATGTATAATCAAGTGTATGTGTAATACATTTTGTATTCACTACAAAATCAAAATTCAGTTTTGTTCATTCAAGTCACGTTTTTTTATGCGTGCGTTCCCACATCATTTTGAACAAAATTTTTCATAGAATCAAATTGGGATCAACTGTAATCGATAGTCTCACTTCAAATTCTACCACGCTCCAGTTTGAAACGTTAAATTTTATTATAGCAAATGCTACATAGATACAATGAACAACACCAACAACTACAACTGGGGAACATTGCAAATATCATTTGCAGACTGAAAAGAATACTTTGCCAGACACAACAACAACAACATCAATTCTGAATGTTAGTTGCAGCATAAAATTTATTACAACATTAAAACATGAAATTAGAAAAAAATTAACATACACCCATATTCGCAACAAAAAACAGAAACACATGGAGGCAATTTCATTCATGACTTCCTACGAAGCGACAGTAACAGCAGCAACAACAACAACAACAGCAAAAACAAAGACGAAAAATAATGCCGATAATAACATTAGAAAGTATCAGTAGCAATGCCGGTACCAGTAGCATTCAATGTCATTCTCGCGCACTTCGGAAGCGAGACGATTCTGGCTCAGTACCAATGGCAATAGAAGACAAGGCCAACAGAAATGCGTGTTGGGTTGCCAGATAGAAAGTTTCATACGAATTTGTTATTTCTAATGCTCCCTTACTACTCTTTCCAGCGGTTTGACCAAAAAAATGGAAAATTTATTAAATACTTATTTAATAATTTTCACAATATTTGTAGTTTGATTTTGACAAATTGGCAAACTTTGCAGAAAACCCACATAAAGAATTTTAAGATATCATTTATATTTTTAAAATATTTCAATGGATTATTTTTCTAACAAAATGTTTACTGAATGCACTCAACTCAAAACAAACTCACATGGTAACCTTAGATTTTAAAGATCTTTCTATGTTATCGACAGCAGCTGGCAGCAAAACTTTGACGATCACATTGAAACACATGACCAGGTAAATACCTAACTTTGGAAGTGGCTTTGTATTTGGTGCAATTTACAATACCTTCATAGAAATTACTACATGCAAGAAGCCAGTAGGAGCAAATGTATTGTATGTCACAGTTTCTGGAGGTGCTGCATTAGTGGTAAAGTTACTCTTTTTATTGCTTTCGTTATTTATAATATGCAAAATGAGTTTATTTTTGCACAATCTAATGTCGGACAATTAGTGTTTCCTGGAAAACCAATATACTTAATTCAAATTAAATGCCATCCATAGTTCGAGCTATATATGTACTTAGGGTGTTTTTTTCAAACTTTTGGTGATGGATCTTATATATTTTTTCCCATATTATAGCTTGAGGAATAAAAATAATTGTCCCAACACCACCCACTGTTGTAAGACCACGCCCACATTTTTCGTGTAACTAAAAATGCGAAAAAAATACACCCGAAGGAGTGTACATTTTTTTTCTCATTAATTTTTTTAATAAAAATTCATGTAGTGGCATTGACAATTTCAAGTTAAAGTGTTGCAGCTTCTGTCAATGGCTAGCGTTACAGATCTATGATAAAGAACATTTCATGGTCTGAATTAGAATATATTGATTTAAGAAACATATGATTTATTAAAGGATCATACCACAGGTTCAAAAATAAAGAAATGTTTTTTTTTTTGGGATTAGCAAATGATTGCAATGCAACTCCATATCGAACTTGCTTTTTATCATTACGATGCTGCCACAAACGGCATACCTTACAAGATAGGATGGAACCAAGCGGCTCCTGACAACCAATGGTACCAGAATGTCTCTGGTCAGACGTCAAAGTAAGCTACAATGTCAACTTTTTACTAACACCAGTTGAGCTCCTGTTCAAGCAAGAATTCGTCACCTTTCGTAGGAAATTTAGTTCAATACTTTGTTCTTTGAAAAAACCATTCCCTCGTGTTCTGGTCATTAGTCAATGACCAGATAGATATGGTATGCGCCATGCAAATTTGTTATATAGACAGAAATATTCATATAGGTTGAATACCATATATAAAGTGGCGTTTCAGCTATTTCTTGGCAAAATCAAGAACAAAGCCGAGTTAGGAATAGTAACTTGTGTTCTATAGGCAAACGGTACAAAGCATTCCAAGGAAACACCTGATTTCAAGCGTCTGAAATTGCCTTTGAAACCAGCTCCTTTACCTGGCTATTATTTAAAAAGAAATAAAAGAACTCGCACAAAAAAGTCATTAAGATTATTTTAACATAAGCACATAGCAATAGTAGACGCTTTCATCATGAAATTGGTAAGAATCAGTCACCGATCACTTAAAAATCATTTGCCAAACTTAAATCATAACCATTCGCAGAAAAAAAATTCAGCCAAGTCAACACTACACAATAAAAAATAATGCACTACTTTTGATACTTAATTCCCTAATATTCGGAAGTTTCATTCAGTTAGCTTTCTTGGTTTTCCCGTAAACCTGATTTCAAGAGACGGTCAGACGGACATCGCTAAGTCGACTCAGGTGGTGACGCTGATCAATAATATATATACTTTTCCATACCTGCCACGCCCCCTTCTATGTGCTACAAACGGAGAGACAAAGTGAATATACCCTCGGTGAAGGGTATAAAAAATTTCCAAGGGTACTTATTAATAATATGTAATTGACAATATGTAAATAATAATAGTTGAGATTAAAAAATACACAAAAATCAGGAAATGCGACATTAGTTGGATATGGTTAAGTTTATATAAGAGCTCATCATTTTTACATAAGAGCTAGATGAGAAAATCTTTGCTCCAGCTGGACATATATGATGAAAAGCAACACACAGGTCGTATTGATTTTCAAGTATTTTAAGTACTGAAATACCTAACTGCATTTTGGGTTAGGCAAATGTTGACATCGTTTCTAATTAAGAACCACACGCAACAGTTTTGTTTGATGGTAAATGGTGCAACAACAACCGCAAGTAGATCATATTACAAGAAAGTCAGCTACAGAAACAACTTATTTAAAATAAACATGGCCAACAACAGCAAAAAAATGAAAATGCAATTTGCATGATGCCTTTAATACAGGTGAAAAGTGTTTGACAGATTTGTCAACTCCAGTGAGCACTTGTTATTTTTATAAAAATAAAAGAAAGAAAGTTCTCGCAGACATTAAAAAATGTCTAAGAAAAAAGAAGACTGATGATATGTCTAAAAGCAAATCCCGTTGATTTAGTATGAAAAAACTTGAGAAGAAGAGTAAGATTACAAACGTGTACGAGTCGTACGCCTTGGCATAAAGCAATCAAATTAGTCAAGTGATGCCAAGTTAAGATGAATTTCAAAAAAAGAATGTTCTTTCGCTAAAAAGATGTTGGCATATTGTGACAGTTAATATACTCGTACATAAAAGGAGAAAGAGCGTGAGAGAGTGCACAGAGTTCTTGGTAAGAAAGGCCAACTTATTACGTTCAAGACAGACAACAGATTTAGAGGATCAAAACACTGCACGTAGTCAGTCAGTCAAGTTAACAACCAAGTTGATCAGACCAAGTCGAGTGTAGTCAAGTCCACAGACGCCGTTGAATTCAATTTACCACATTTCAATCAAAATTTATGTCGGAAATGTCCACAATTCGCTGTACTTTTTTATATTTATCACCATTGGACTTTGATTCCTCCACTACGAGTGAGTGTTGCACTCGACTTAGTTTTTGCCAAGCTTACTCATTAGTATTTGGAGTTATATGCAATATGCGTCAGAGTTATAGAGTTTCTGTAGCGGCAGCGTAGAATTATTATGTATTATTGTTATTCTTTGAAAAAAATTATTTTTAATGAATAGGATTGCCAAGTTTCTTGGAAGTACATATGTGACTCCTTTGAAAGATGTTTTCTATATCCACCACGAGGCGGATATTACAAGTCGTGAGCGTACAAGTCAAGAAACATATATTCCAGGCAGTGTTTCAGATGTAAGCTAGAGGTTAAAACACGGGGGGGCCTTTCGAAAAACTTTAGTTAAATTAATATCAAATCAGAGGATACGCGGTTTTGGATAAGGTTTTTCATTCTGAATTAATCATCACTCTGTAATGATGAGCTGAGGTATCTTCACTTCATCATAGAAGCTTTCAGCGCCATTATGGGTCAAGCTCAATGATGGGCACTAACATGCACGCACATTTTGTTCCCTTGTAGTGGTACAGCGACCATATGAAGTTATACTCCTGCTGTAGTAGAACTGAATCGTTATTGTGCGCTTACATTTGCATACGTATACAGTGGCGGATTTACGCCTAGGCCCGTGAGGCCCAGGCCTAGGGCGGCAAAAACTTAATAACGACAGCATTTTAAATCCATCTCAAACTATGCACGCGGATTATTTCATGTTACGGAATTGGTTGCCGATGAAATATGTTGGTTTTGAAAGGATATATATTTACCCGATTCGATAAAAAAAATTTTTTATGAAGTTGTGGCCATTTTAAGTTATGTCCATTTTAGGCTGAAAATTGTTTCAAAAAAGTGGCAATTCCACCTAAATCAAAATAATTAACTTTTGTCTTTTGATCATTTTGTCTTTTGGCTATAGAACTTCTTAATTTCTGTTAGAATCTTTTAAAAAATTTCAAAATGGTTAAAAATTGGCAGAGTTATAGCGCTTTTTATGAGAAAAAACAAAACTAAGTAATTTTCTGAAAAACACCACCTTTTATTTCGCTTAAAATTTTATTTTGGACTTGTACTAATATAAGAAAGAGATGATATGAGTTTAATGCGCGCTTAGAGACATTTGAGGTGATGAGAATTTTTTTTCCAAAAAAAAATTTTTAAATTTTTGTTTCAGCCAGCTGTGATACTACTACTTTCAGCTTATTTTCAGCATCATTTAGTACCATTCTTTCTCTTTAAAATGAGCTTTCAAATGGTAATCTGCGATGTTTCCTCGCAAAGTTACAGCCATTTGAAAAAGACATGAATTTGATCCCCTACGACCAAACAGTATTAGCCAACCATTTAAAGAGAAAGAACGGTACTAAATGGTGTTATTATTAAAAATAAGCTGAAAGTAGTAGTATCACAGATGGCTTGGCAATATTGAAACAAAAATGAAAATTTTTATTTTGAGAAAAAATTCTGCTGACCTCAAATGTCTTTAAGCCCGCATAAGACTCATATCATTTCTTTCTTATATTAGCTTCGTTTTTTTCTCATAAAAAGCGCTATAACTATGCCAATTTTCAACCATTTTGAAATTTTTTTCTGAATTCTAACAGAGAATAAGCAGTTCTATTAGAATCAAAAGACAAAAGTTAATTATTTTGATTTGGATGGAAATGCCGCTTTTTTGAAAAAATTTTCAGCGGTTTCATAATTTTTGACACCAAAACTTAAAATGGATATAATTTTGTACAATTTTTTTTAATCAAATCGGAGAAATATGGGTCCCCTTATATCCTTTTAATACAACATATTTAATCGGCAACCAATTCCGTAATATGAAATAGTCCGACTGCATGGTTTGAAATCGATTTGATCTTTAGTTTTCTGAATGTTTCACTTCTGCCACGTGTGAACTGCACACATGATTTTTTTTTACACCACGCATGCTATGACGCCTTTTCGCAAGCCTTCATTATAAACAGCCGCACACACAATAAAGAAAGCAAGATAGAATTGACTTTCGGACTACTGAGAAAATTACAGCATTTAATAACAGCAATAATAGTCATTGTTTGGAACGCAATTTTAAATTGCTTCAATTCTGCGAATAAAAAACTTCAGGATTCTCAAATCAATTCATCATCCGTTGTCCAAGTTTATGGTCCTCTGGCTTCTTTTCTTCAAGATATGAAAGATAAACAGTTTTCTGAATATGAAGAAAAAGCCAAGACACTATATGGAGTCCATGATTATTATTATAATGATACTTCTCACCAAAAAATTAGAAAACTTCAGCCAGACGAGTCACGAGCAAACGAAAGAGCACCTGTTTCTAGGCAAGAACATTTTCGAACTACTATTAAATATCTTATTTTGGATACATTCCAGATAGAGGGCTTTAAGGTTGGAATTCGTTAAAAGAAAGCGAAAAAAAGACGTTTTTATCTAATTTCGATCATAACAGCCATAACATTAAGTAATACTATTGGCACATTTTGTTTTAAACTGTTTGTAAGACTCTCCTCTAGACATATTTAAAATTGGCTTGGCTGACAATCAAATTTCTTACAAGCATTTATGTGAAGTATGTGCTCTCAACAGTGCATTTGTTTGAGTTTTGCTATTTATATGGAAAATTAGGACCAATCGAAAAAAAAAAACACTACGATATTCGGATTCTAGGGAAAATTTCACTATACATAGTTAGAAAATGTTATCGGAATTTGTTATGGAAAATCTTGTTGAGTAGTGTAATTAGATATTTAATTTTGACAATCACTTTTACGTAGAAAAAAAGGGCGGCATATCGGCAAGGGCCTTGGGCGGCATCGAACCTAAATCCGCCACTGTACGCATACACAAATAGTCTCCCGTTACTCTCAATTGCACTCTCGTTAGAACTTGCAGAAGAACTTGTGCCCATCTGTGGTCAAGCTGAGAGGGTTACCAGAATGAGACAAGTCCTAGACTAAAATGAAGTATCCTCGCGTGCTTGACAATGTGTGAGTTTATGCGATTTGAAAATATTTTTTTTTTGTAAATGTCTTCGATTTGAGGTCATATTTGAAAAAACATTGTCTTTGCTCAAAAATGCAATAACTTTAAAAACGAAAAAAGAATCTCGAGAAGCTCCGCCTACTTGGGGTTCATCTCGAGATCTGGTTTCTCATATTCCTTTTTCATGTATTTTTTGGCGTAGATTCCAAAAATGGCAACCATTTTTTTCTTGTTAAGAATCGTTTTCGATATCCCCAAAAAACCCCTTTTTCGGCACTTTTTTCATTTATTTGGCTATATATCGATGAATTTTTTTTAACTTAAAAACGCTTTTCAGCACTCAAAAGATATTTTTATTCCCTTTCTAACGGTATGCTTACATCGAATAAGATTTAATGGAGTTACAATTTTCGTCCAATTTTATTGCAAGTTTTTTACTGTTTTCTCGAATAATTTCTACATTTTTTGACCGATTTCCACAAAATTATACTTAAAATATATGCAAAAGAACAGTCTTTTATTTTTAATTCTAAAAATATGGAAAATAAAAAATTTTTCATTCAAATGGAGCAATTGAAATGTAGTGATTTTCAAAAAAAATCAGTTTTTAAGCGCTTGTAACTTCATTAAATCTTATTCGATGTAAGCAAACAGCATACCGTTAGAAAGGGAATAAAAATATATTTTGAGTGCTGAAAAGCGTTTTTGAGTCAAAAAAAATTCATCGAGATGTAGCCAAATAAATGAAAAAAGTGCCAAAAAATTGGTTTTTTGGGGATATCTCGAAAACGATTCTTAAGAAAAAAAATAGTTGCCATTTTTGGAATCGACGCCCAAAAATACATGGAAAAAGTATATGAGAAGCCAGATTCCGAGATGAACCCCAAATTTGTAAACTAGTGTTTTTGAGCAAAAACTAGTGAGAGTGGTATGGGAGGTGGGCGTGTGCGTAGGCGTTTTGGTTTTCAGATGGATAATAATACTCCATACACACATAGCAAATTTTATATCTATAGTACAACACCTATTATTGAGATTTCACAATTGTGGGTGATATGTGAGGTGGGCGTAATTTTGGGCGTGTGCCAAAAAAAAATCAATAGGTTTAATGCTTAGGTTCATATGAATCTATGCACCGAATTTCAATCGATTTCGATATCTTTTTCGAAATATATAAAAAAAAATATTGCTAAAATAAGGGCTTAAAAGTGACGAAATATCAATCGCGAATATCTCGAGAACTTGATCTAATCGAAAAAAACTGAGTATGCCACCGTGTTCTAAGACCAAAAAATAAGTTTGGGTGTCTCGGCGTTTTTGTGTGTCTTTTCAAAAGTTGAAAATTTACCTACAGTGTAATTGGAACTTACAGAGAAAAAAGTCATACAAAAATATTTTCCTTAATAATTTTTGTATTGAACTTTTTAGTCATTTATACAACCAACATGAGAAAGATAACAAGTGGATCAATTTAACCTGGTAATTGGTGACATATGTTTCGGCTATTACCACGTATAAACATATTTATATGCATATACATAGCCTCATCAGACCAGTTTTGGTTAAGTTGTACTGAGAATCGAACACCCGACCGTATGCATTTTTTTGAATTGCGACGGCCGCTCTAACACTTGAGCTATTGGGTATGTGACCTTGATGTGTACAAAGTGCGTGTTTGGATTTCGCACGTATTGTTCCATTTTTCTTGTTATCTTTCTGAGTTATGTTCAGTTGACATAGCTCTTTTTAAGCTTATTTGGCTTATACATGTGCTATGATTTTTTATAATTTTATTTTCATATAATTTCAAAGTTCTGGAAAATTTTCCAGCTACTTTTTTATTATTGTTGAAAAATTGGCGGGTTCTCCATATATTAAGAATTTTTTGGTTTGTTTTTAGACTAATAATTATTATATTAATAATTTTTGTATTGAACTTTTTAGTCATTTATACAACCAACATGAGAAAGATAACAAGTGGATCAATTTAACCTGGTAATTGGTGACATATGTTTCGGCTATTACCACGTATAAACATATTTATATGCATATAGTCATATGTGGTCCCTTTCACTAACGTAGAGTACCACATATGAATCTACATAATCATGTATGACCCACTCAAATAGTGTAGCGCGTCATACATGATTCCATAAAATGTAATACTATATCAACGTATGCAATTGCCATGCTAAAGACTGCTGACATAGCAATTGCATGCGATAAAATAAACTTATAACGTTAAGAAATGTTTTGTGTATCTAGCCTTAGTTTTTGTGAATCGAAAATAAAGTGGAGTAGAAGATTGACTCTTACAGCAGAAGATTGACTATTACTGGCGACGAGGGAAAACATTTAAAAAATTTTATTTTCAAGCGAAAAAAAATTTAACTACGACGGAAAACATTTAAAAAATTTTATTTTCAAGCGAAAAAAAAATTTAACTACGACGGAAAACATTTAAAAAAAATTTTATTTTCAAGCGAAAAAAAAATTTAACTACGAGAAAAAGTTTTAACCATAAAATAAAAATTTACTCAACAACCCAAAAAGGGTATAAAATAAAATAAAATAAAATAAAATAAAATAAAATATAAAAAATAAGCAACTACAAAAAAAATCGATCAAGTGAAAGTTTTGGAAAACAAAAAGTTATGTTACATAAAACATTAACATAAAGGAGTTTTCTTAACATAAATAGTATTTATTAAATACTATAAATTTAATAATATAAAGACCAGGGTAACCAGCAAAGGCGAGAAGCCTCCTGGCAGTCAACAACAGTGACCGACAGGCTGTATTGCAGTTATACCAAAAAAAAATTTTTTTGTCCGCAAAGTTTGGAAGATCAACTCACCGAAGCAACACTTAACATCAACATTAAAACCAGCAACGAATAAGACAACATTTTCTTTGTCACAAGGCAACCGGCGTTGGACATCGAGGAAAATTTCGTTCAACAAGGACCACAACAATAAGGGTAAAAAAAAAAAAAAAGAAGGGTGAGAATTGTAACGAATTTTTGAAAGAAAAATATAAATCATTATCGTCTTAAATACAATTCGAAGAGTCAAACGCGGTTTTTGTGCTTTCTTGTAAATCGATTGGTGAGGATAAAATTTTATTGAAAAAAAAATTAGGGAAAAATACTAACATGGATCCCAACTTAATACAATCGTTTCAATTAGTTTTAACCTGCATAAAGGAAATTTCTGAATTTGATGGGTCGGATATTAACCAATTACCTGACTTTATTGAGCAAGTCGAAAGTGTGCTCCCGTCTCTAAATATGTTTGATAATAACAATAAGAGAATACTATTTACATATTTAAAGAATAAGTGTACCGGCCGCACTAGGCAGGCAATACACAGAAGTGCGGAAGTAGGGGACTGGGACCAGTTAAAGACAGTCCTATTACAAAACTTCGGGGAAAAAGAATCCAGTGTAGAATTAATGGATAAGTTAAAAACATGTGGATTGGACTCCACTATAGAAAAACTCCATTATAGCATAAATAAATTCAGAAATAGGTTACACAATAGGCTCCTAACACATGGAAACGAAGGTTTCACGACAGCAGAAATTAATAGAATTTCGCTGCAGGTTTTTAAGGAGAAGCTACCAGAACCAACTAAAACTTTAATTTATGCTAGGAACCCGGCAAATTTGGAGATGGCTTTTAAAATAGTAGTAGAAGCTAGACACCAAGGCTATACAGCCACCGGTTTCAGAAGAAATTTTAACGATTCTTCAATTAGAACAAACTTTAGCGATGAGGTAAGAAACAATTGGGGTAATCAGAAAAACCGTTTAGGTAACTCAGGAAATCATTCCGGTAATTCAAGAAACAATTGGGGTAACCAGAATAACAGTTCAGGTGATTCTGGTAATAATTCGGGAAATCATTCCGGTAATTCAAGAAACAATTGGGGTAACCAGAACAACAGTTCAGGTGATTCTGGTAATAATTCGGGAAATCATTCGGGTAATAACACACCAATGGACATTGGTAGTTCAGGGGCAAATTTTCCCACAAACCAGGTAAGCAATTACCCTATATAGTAGTTGAAACTCCAATAAGGCAATTATACTTCATTATCGATACTGGAGCGGAGTTCAGTTTGATAAATGAAGACATTTGCAACCCAAAATGGAAAACCGACACAAATATCGATATCATAGCATTAGGTAAAAAATTTAGAGTAAAAACACTCTGTAAATTCCCGATTTTTGGAGAATTTAAAGAAGATAATTATATGAGTGAATTTTTAGAATTCAATTTTAATAAAAATTTCGACGGACTGATAGGGAACAATATTCTGACAAAATTAAATTGCGTAATAGACTACCCAAACAGAATGTTGAGAACGGACAATACCACAATACAGTTTTACATGAATAAGGAAGAGGAAGATTATGGGAAAAATTGCTATCATGAAAACGTGGTAGAAATTTTTAGCAATGAAGTAAAAAATAAAGACATTACGGAGTATGTTGATACAAATCATTTGATTAATGCAGATAAGAATAGATTGCTGACAAATTTAAGAAAACATAAAAGGGTTTTTTATAATCAGGATAATGAGGGCCTTACGTTTACAAGCACAGTAAAGCATAGAATTAACACCCAAAATGAAATCCCTGTGTATTCAAAGCTCTACAGATACCCGGAGATTCATAAAAACGAGATTAATAGACAAATAGAAGAAATGCTCGAACAGGGTATAATACGAGAGTCTTCTAGTCCTTACAACAGCCCAATTTGGATTGTTCCAAAGAAGCTTGATGCGTCAAACGTACAAAAATGGCGCCTTGTAATCGACTATAGAAAACTGAATAGCATCACTGTCGAGGACAAGTTTCCAATTCCAAATATAGATGATATATTTGACAAATTGGGAAGATGCCAATATTTCACAACTCTCGATTTAGTCCAGGGCTTTCACCAAATACAAATGGATGCAAGGGACATTCATAAGACTGCATTTTCAACAGCAGATGGCCATTACGAATTTTTACGTATGCCATTTGGCTTGAAAAACGCACCTTCAACTTTCCAGAGACTAATGAATTCTGTTCTTAAAGAATTCATTGGGAAAATATGTGTAGTTTATATGGATGACATCCTTGTTTTTTCAACAAGTATTGAGGAACACCTAGACTCACTAAATAAGATCCTAAACTGTTTAAACGAACATAACCTCAAAATCCAATTAAGTAAATGTAAATTTCTTGCTAGGGAAACAGAATTTTTAGGACATTTAATCACTGATAGGGGGATCAAGCCAAACCCAGCTAAAACTGAAGTAATAAATAAGATTCAACTTCCAAAAAGTCAAAAAGAAATAAAATCGTTCCTCGGTATAACTGGCTACTATAGGAGATTTATAAAGGACTACTCAAAGGTGGCACATCCTATGGTCAAATATTTGAAAAAGAATGCCAAAATTAATGTAAGAGACAAAGATTATATTGGGGCATTCGAAAAATTAAAGAAATTAATAAAAGCAGATCCAATATTGGTTCACCCTGACTTTTCCAAAAAATTTACGTTGGTAACCGATGCTAGCAATTACGCTCTGGGAGCCGTTTTAATGCAAGATAGTAGAGCTATTTGTTATGCTAGTAGATCCCTTAATGGGCACGAAAAGAACTATAGTACTATTGAGAAAGAGCTCTTAGCTATAGTATGGGCTACGAAATATTTTCGACCCTATCTTTTCGGAAGAAAATTTACGGTTAAGACGGATCATCGCCCACTTATATGGTTGAACAATTTAAAGGAACCAAACTTAAAGTTGCAAAGGTGGAAAATCAAACTAAACGAGTTTGACTTCGACATCGAATACATTAAAGGGAAGGAAAACGTAATCGCTGATTGTCTAAGTCGAATCTTTACAGAACCAGACAAACCAGTATCTATTAATCTTAATGAATTGTTCGATAAAGATACCGACATTTTTCATTACGTAAACGCTATGACAACAGAGGAAGTTTTAAACGAATTAAGGGAATCGATAGAAGACGACGATGACGATACTGTTCACAGTGCAGAAACTGACGGTATTGACTCGATAAGAATTACAGAAAACGCTATTAATATTTTTAAAAATCAATTAATTTTGAAGTTTTCCGAGAAGCAATCTTTGACCAAGAAAATAATTTACCAAAAGAAAATAAGGACTATTATCAATGTAACAGCAGATAGCAATATCTTAGAAATTATGAGAGACAACTTGCCGCAAAAAGGACTTTTAGCAGTCCTCTGTTCGGATAACGAACTGTTCTTGAAATTCCAAAACCTTTATATATCATATTTTTCGAGGAATAAAAACCTGAAAATATTAAGATCGCACATACTATTGGAAGATATTGTAGACAGGGGTAGACTTTTGCAAATAATAGAAGACAAGCACTTAGAAAATAACCATAGAGGCATTAATGAGGTAACGGAGGAGATTAAGAAATTATTTTATTTCCCTGATCTGCAAAAGGAAGTACATAAATATGTAAATAATTGTGAAATTTGCAATAGAGCGAAGTTTGATAGACAACCAATAAAATACCCTTTGAACTTGACTGAAACACCTGGAAAACAAAATGATATTATCCATGTCGATATTTGGTTTCCCCAGAGAAACAAAATGTTTTTAACTAGTATTGATAGACTTACAAAATATGCCACTACGCACGAGTTGGAAGATCGGACTTGGGTATCAATAATAGGGGGTTTGAAAGAACGTATACGATACTTAGGCAAACCGAAACGGATAGTTGCTGACAGCGAATTTAACACGGCTATGATAAACACATATTTGAGGGATAATAATATTGAAATTCACTTCACCACTACTTATCTAAAAACGGGGAATGCAGATGTTGAAAGACTTCATTCTACACTAAATGAACATATAAGGCTTTTTAATGCTGACGAAGATAATAAGGATGACCTAAAAGAAAAAGTATCTAAAGCAATAACTTTTTACAATAATACTATACATACTGCGACTAATAAACGACCAATTGACTTTCTAAACAACCTTTTGTCTAGGGAAGACTTAGAAATTTTTTCACAAAAACTGACCCAAGAAAAAGAATCTAGAATTAGTAAAACTAATCAAAGGAGAGGTATAATAAGCGATCACCCGTTTGACAATGAATTCGTTCAAAATAACAGAGTCAGTAAATCGCAACCTAAATATAAAAAAATTGCAAATTATAGGAAGGAGGGTAATCACCTAGTCAGTGCAGACAATAAATTTAAAAAAATTTATAAAACTCAAGTTAGGCGAAAATTTAAATATCAAAATAATACAAATTAATATCATGTGAAACTAAATATTTCAGGAGAATCTGAACAACCAAGATGAAAATCACGATTGTAATAACAGCACTTATAGCTTTGTCAGTTCAGGGACTTCTACAAGTCAACAAAATTGAGGAAAATTCCGGCTTCGCGGTAATACGGCTAAGGAAAGTAGAAATTGTCAATTCTACAATTACTGTATTGCACATCATTAATCCAACAGATATTTTAGAGGTAATTAACATTATTGGAAATAATATTGAGGAACTAGACATAGACAATAAGGATATTTTAAAACTAGAAATCAAGTTACTCAAATCTAAAGTAAAAACTATAATGCCAAATAGGATAAATAGAAACAAAAGGGGATTAATAAATATTGTGGGTACCACCTACAAATGGCTCTTTGGGGTCATGGATAATGAGGATAGAGAAGAGATATTGGAACATCTTAGAGTTACTGACAAAAATAGTCACAACGCGATCGAAACAATAAATAAACAAATTTTAATAAATACGCACTTTAACGAGTCGATAGAAATACTTAGGAAAGCAATAAATAATGATAGACAAAATATAGAGGGATCTCTTAAAGACATCAAAACTAGGCATAATGAAATTGCGAGAAGACTGCTATATTCTGACCAAATGTTAAAACTTAAGTCTCTTGAAAACAAGATAACACAGATTCAAGAGAATATAGCTTCTGCAAAAAACAATATAATACACCCTGGTGTATTGTCTGCTGAGGAAATTGAAAAGTTTGAAATAGATTTTTATAAATTAAAACTCATAAGAATGGGAATAATGACATACAAAAACGATTCACTTATTATAGCAATAAAAATTCCTACAGCCTATATATCGACAGAATTAAAAATTATAACTCCAGTTCCTAACGAAAAATTTCTTGAAATTGACGAAAATAACGAACTTGTTGTGACAGTAAATAACATTAGCTATTTATATGAAGAAAATTCAAGCTTAAGAGAATTACAAGAAAGTAGAAATTGCGTATACCTTCGAAATTGCAAGCTAAAACATAATAATGAAACTAGTGTAGAAGTCATGGATGATGACCTAATTATTATGAAAAATGCATTTAAAATAAAACTTAAGCAAAATTGTGACGAAAGAAAAATCACACTAAATAGAAATTATTTAATAAGCTTTTACAATTGTGAAGTATCATTGCTAAACAAAACATTTTATAATGAAAGGGCTATTGCACAAGAGAAATTTTACTATCCAAAAAATGAATCCGAAGATGTAAGTTTTCAAGAAACAATTAATTTTGAGGAAATAAAACTTAACCAATTCCAAAATATAAGAGAAATTAAGGAATTGAAATTCCATAGAAATGTAAGTTATGGTTTGAATATTGTACTGACCATTTTATTTATATTAGTATCAATATTTGTATTACATTATATTTTTCGAACTTGTAAAAATAATAAGGAAAATAATATTAATGTAGAACTTAAGTTAAATCCTACTTCAACAGGGACTGTTGAATCCAGGGATGGTGGAGTCATATGTGGTCCCTTTCACTAACGTAGAGTACCACATATGAATCTACATAATCATGTATGACCCACTCAAATAGTGTAGCGCGTCATACATGATTCCATAAAATGTAATACTATATCAACGTATGCAATTGCCATGCTAAAGACTGCTGACATAGCAATTGCATGCGATAAAATAAACTTATAACGTTAAGAAATGTTTTGTGTATCTAGCCTTAGTTTTTGTGAATCGAAAATAAAGTGGAGTAGAAGATTGACTCTTACAGCAGAAGATTGACTATTACTATATACATAGCCTCATCAGACCAGTTTTGGTTAAAAAATTCTTAATATATGGAGAACCCGCCAATTTTTCAACAATAATAAAAAAGTAGCTGGAAAATTTTCCAGAACTTTGAAATTATATGAAAATAAAATTATAAAAAATCATAGCACATGTATAAGCCAAATAAGCTTAAAAAGAGCTATGTCAACTGAACATAACTCAGAAAGATAACAAGAAAAATGGAACAATACGTGCGAAATCCAAACACGCACTTTGTACACATCAAGGTCACATACCCAATAGCTCAAGTGTTAGAGCGGCCGTCGCAATTCAAAAAAATGCATACGGTCGGGTGTTCGATTCTCAGTACAACTTAACCAAAACTGGTCTGATGAGGCTATGTATATGCATATAAATATGTTTATACGTGGTAATAGCCGAAACATATGTCACCAATTACCAGGTTAAATTGATCCACTTGTTATCTTTCTCATGTTGGTTGTATAAATGACTAAAAAGTTCAATACAAAAATTATTAATATAATAATTATTAGTCTAAAAACAAACCAAAAAATTAAAAATATTTTCCATTAAATTTTTTTAAGAACTGTGGAAATGGGACACCATTTTGCTTTTGCATCTCTAGTTTTTTTGAAAATTTTTTTAAGCTACACAGAGATTATTTTCACTTTGTCAATCAGTTTGTAACGTATAGAAAGAGGCGTGGTTGTAAATAGAAAAGTATATATGTGTATGTATCTTTGATCATTGCCACCACCTGAATTGATTTAGCCATGTCCGTCTATATGTCTGTGAGACTGTGAAAATCACGTTTACGAGAAAACCAAGCAAGCTAATTCAATGAAATTTGACGCATAGGTCACACCTTGAAACAAACTTCTTGAAATTAAAAATGGGCAAAATCGGTTTACAAAATGCCTACTGCCTACACAAGTAAAGCATAGATAGCAGGTTCACATTAAATGTAACGAAATAAAAATAGGTTTCTTTAATATAACCGAAATTATATATGGCAACTCTGGAATTAATTAACATGCAAAATATTAGAAAATTAATGAAATAAAGAAAGGGGTAAAACAACTTAATTGGATCAACCGTTCTCATGTGTTAGCTGTCAGCTTAAACCACTGTACGAGTCATCAGTGGACATAACACATTGAAATTGCATAATATTGTCAGCGGAAACAAAAACAAGATCCTAGTCAACGGCAAAGAGTTGATCTCCTCGAATTTGAATCTTTCACGCGCTCATACAGTTTTGTGACTAGTGCTAGAACGTCTTGTTGATAATGCGTGTACTCGCACAGCATGTCAACGTCAATCAGTGCTACCATCAGTTAAACAATTGACAGCTGTTGTTGGCAAGGGCGTTGCCAGCCAACCACCCACATGTGTATGTTGTTGTTGCTGCTTCTCTTAAACAGAAAGAAATGATGTATTTTTTTTGATATTCAACACAAATTCAACATGGATCAGTTACGCCGAATGTACAGATGTAATTTCATTTTTAGTTTTAAAACCTTTTGTTTTCTAATCAGCGACATCATCGATGCTGTAAAATTCAAATAATTCATGCATTATTGCACCCAACTACATATTACGTACGAGTATACTGCTCGAGTATTCGGGGTGTACGTGATGATCGACACATGCCAGTATATGCCAATTCTAACAATTTGTTCGAGTAATTTTATCCATTAAATGCTTTGTATTCATCTATATACAGAGAGTACTTTTTCACTTGAAAGTAATATAAATAATTTAAAAAGCTTTTGTCACCATTATTTAAGTACAATCAATTAATTCACAAAAAAAAAGTTTAATTCTTATTCGCTGAAAAATAGCATTTATTTATTTTTGCATTTTCACACCTTCTTTTTGTGGACGGCAAGATTATTGATGTGAATTATTTCGGTTTGTGCCAAAATGTCAAAGCGATTATCATTAACATTGTCATAAGAACTAATAAGATCGGTTTAAAACATTAGGCTACAAAGTATGTGAAAAATACCGTACTCTTCAAAAACCATTTCCTACTATTTTGTGGTCACTCCATTAACGAAACGAAATTTATTCATCAATTCATCAGTCAGCTCTAAAATTTTCGGAATCTGATTGAGATATTTTCTTCAGCAAATTTGCTTTTATGAAGTTAACCGATTCACTGCACCTTCCTTAAATTAGTAATTTTAGCATGAGGAACATAAATTAGTTAGACGGGGCCATATCGGTGAATACGATGCTCGGTCGATGGCATTTGTTGAGTTTTTGGCTAAAAACTCATGCTCAGTTGTGGCTTGGCGCATTTTTGTGGTGCAAAATCTCGCTTCAATCGTAAGCAAAAGTCCGATAAGTTCAATTGATAACGTAAAGTCTGACTTTCAAAACTTTTTGTTTAATACTTTTCGACTAATATCGAATATTTATATAATATTACATCCATATAATAAGATACTTACCTATTTTTATTGACTCCTGTGATACATTTCTTCTTGTTCTATTTTGTATGGTTCTTTTAGCTAAATTAATATGTGTTTTTTCTGTTCTTGAAAATTTTGAACATAACATATATTTTGATTTTAGTGATATTTTCTGTAAAAAACAACAATAACTGGAAAATATTTCTGTTGGTATAAATTTTGTATTTATGATAAATTTCAAAACGACACAGCTGATTCCAATTTTATTGTATTTAGGATTTATTTTCTATTTCCCCCAACTTTCTTCCCCACATATGTATGTACTTTCTCGATTGTGTTGGTCTTTATAAAGTATGAAACTATTTAAAGCTTATTCAATCATATGTACGACTTAACCGAGCTGATCCAATTCGCAGGTATGTAGACTCCGACAGTCCAAGTTGTAAGTAAAACACTCTTTTATATAGACACTAAATAAAATATCAAATTTATATTAGCAGAGGTGTGTAGAGTTTGTTGTCTTTAGTAGTGCCATAATTTACTTTGAATTTTGTGTGTTCAAAAATTGCCCTAAGTCCTGAACTGATCGACCATTAATTACACTTTTATAATTTTTCAGTATCATGGAAGAATCATTGTTACTTTGATTTTCGTCAATCAGTTCCCCACATCATCTTTGGTCACCTAAGCGCATCGTTACTATTGTATGAAGTTTTAAGTAATCTCTTGGTATCAGCACAAAATTGAGTCATTGGTGCCATGAATTAAATCACTACTGTTTCTTATTACTAATTCAAAATCTTTGATTTTTTGTTTCATGTGCAATGCTAATGTTTGATCTTAACCCGAATCAACCTGGCGTTGCCATATGGCAACGCAAAGTCATCACTTTCAAACGATCACAAAATGGAAACAAATTCAAAAACTGATATTTTCTAGTTAATTTTGAACTCGCAATTGTTCGTCTATTAGAAAAAAATCGATACGGGATCAGTGAGTAATTGTTTGTTGAAGCTGGAGTGTCACAAAGTGAGAAAAGTAAATATTTACTCAGGTTGATTCGGGTTAATATATCCAGTGAAGCAACAATATATCCTTTGTATAACTTTAAGCGTTAGCCGATAGTGAAATAGTGAAGTAGTTAGCTGTAGAGAATCTTTCTTATGATTTTAGTGAATCATTTATCGAAGATTTTCAATTTGAAAGAAGTCATATTTCTCGAACACAAATATTCCAATGGAATTACTTCTGTTCTGTTTCATCGGAACGGAAAATAATGTATGTATGTTATTTTATTTAGCCTATTAGTTTTATACACTCCTTAATGGATCCAAGCTAGTCTCTGTTTTATGTATGGAAAGACACTGAGACCTAAGTTCATACTGCAATCGAATCAGGCAGACATGTTGAATAAGCCACTAGGTGGCTAGCGGATTACCTAATTAATAAAGTCACCATTAGGAGCCCCCTTCCGTAATGCTTTGGAATGCTTAGCTGTTACAACATTCAGTTTTACATTCAGACTATAATTATTTCTTATTTTTAGTATTACTCAGACCAGAGGAGTATAAAATAGCTTCTGCACTATTTTTTCTTTTCAAAAACATTTTTTTGATCTCCAAACCTTCAGCTCCATTTATGTCATATTTGTTTACAATTTAAGTCATAATTTGTTTGTATTAAAAATAAGATATAAAACATATGGAGTACCCAGTAGTTATCTACTCATGCGAATGTGCGCTATAAATTAATGTTGATAAAGTGATACCCTAATCAAGTAGACGAATAATAAACTAAATTTAAATTTTGCAATTTAAACAATTTATACTCATAAGTTTTGTTAAATTCGTAATAAATAATTTATTTTTCAAAATCCCCAACACCACCTTCATGTACATATGTACATAGATACTATATCTATTAAATATACGCAATAACTATAAAAGTAACAACAACACAAAGCATGCGGGAAGAGTTCATTGCTTTCTAAGGCTGATGCCTAATCTCTCTTAATAATTTTGTTTGAAAATAAGTTGTTTAGTACCTCAACTTATATAATTTATCATACATATTCCACTAACGATTTGTTTATTTTCCACAAAAAAAAAAAAACGATCAATTAATATAAGCACACAAACAGTTATACTGACCGACACATTGGTCAATGGTTTATCTACACTTGAAAAAACTGTGTTTCATAATTGCTTCGAAAAATGGAGAATTCAAGTCTAAATAAACTCAACTAGAATCCTATGATTGTTCCCATCTTTATTCGTATCCTTTTTGTAGAAATGTGGGAAATGCTAATTTTGGGTCCGTCATATTCTTCATTAGCGCCCCTGAATTAAGCTTCTATAAATACTTGTATGATAAAATGTCCAATTTTCGATTATCAGACATTCAGAGATTTTTGAAAGTAATGCTCTCTTGCAAGTAGTATGCTTAAAACTGAAGAGATTTGTGGCCTATGAACTTTGCAGTAAAAGATACCGAACTTTTCGATTTATTTGAAATGGGGAACTTCAATTATGGTCTCCTGTTCTAGGATTCTTTAGAAGAATTCGAAAATTAATTTATATTTGAGTATATCCCAGTTTAAAAAAAAAAATGTCCTAGGTAAAAAAAAAAGTTTCTAGAGTATAATGTAGAGCTAAATAAGATACTTTACAAGCTTTCTTTATTCAGTGTAATAGTTTACTATAGCTTAAATAAACATAACACATTTATACGTAATTAACACTTCCTCATTGCAAGGCATGCGAATTTCGCGAAATTTTGTAAATTTTTAAGAAAGTGAAAATTAAGGTATAATATCTGCCAAAAAAAGTTTGCGTTTATAAGTTCATAAACGTATCTTTTTTTGCTGTCCTCCTTTCTTTGTTCATTATTATCAAAACTAAATTTTGAATGCAGTATATTTTGCTCTATTTGGTTTATTATTGTTATACTAAACATTTGTTGGAAGTTTCATAACATTCCTACTTCCCCCTGCCTTAAGCCAACGAACCGATCGTAAAGCGATCGTACCAGCTACTGATTTCACATGGCACAGAAAGTGACTTTGAACTTGAAAATAAATCACGCATACGCTCCAATTTACGTCGTCGTAGTCGCTGGGCTGTTATCAGCTTTCAGCAATATGCCTTCGTCACCGGCAATACAAACTGTATATATTATTGTACATACAAAAAATTTAGTTCTAATTTTTGTTTTGTGTTTTTTATATATTATTGCATCATTAAAATTTTAAGTGAAGCGTTGTTATTGCAATAAGAAAAAGTGTTATCAACAATAAGCAATTTTTGAAGGGGTTTCCCAAATAAACTTAAAACGATTTTCTAAATCCTTTTTTTTAACTACAAAGACAATAATATTGCAATATGTTTTATTGAAACAATTTCCTTAAGGTTTTCCTTTAAAATTGATAACAACAATGAAATTATCAGCCCTATCTTAAACTTAACTAGATGACTGACTGAAAGGAAAATAGTAGGATACTGAAAGGTTCTTAGCTTCGCCATAAGAAGTGTTTCTGTAATAAAACTTTCTTTTGAAAATAATACTTATTATGTTTCATGTACCTGTGTAGGAATTTTCATCCGGTTCACATACGACTGGCCGGACTAGAACAATCGAATCAGGCCCGGATAGGTTTGGTAAGGCATGGAGCCAGGCTAAACGGGCCAAATGTAAAAATTGTGCATACAGGGAATGCCCAGGGTGAAACCCCAGTAGATACGACATAATTTTGTTTTTAATCAAATAGAATTCCATGGAATAATTTATCAGGTTGACATGTTACATGACGCAGGTTGGAGAAAAATACATGAACTCTAATATTTGACTATAATTTTATCAATAAATTTGATCTGGCTAAGATGATCAGGGCCTTATGTAGGTTCTTACAGGGTCTACATCTTTGAGGCGAAAATAAGTTCAACCATAAGCAACCATAAATAAGTTTCCATAATAAGGCTACAGTATGGATTGCCTTTCGCATACCTGATCCGCAATTCCTTAATAAGTAACTACCTTTTAGATTCTGATAAGATTCACATATGGCTACTTCTAATAGCGCCCGCCATTCGTAATCTGATCTGAAGCTGACTACGGTAGGGTAGAAATTTCTACTCGGGTATATGGAGTCCCACAGGGCGAGATTTTCGAAACTTGGAGCGGTTATGTTAATTTCTTCTGGCAGTTATAAAATTTTATTAACGAATTTGTTCCAAGTAATATTTACATTAGGGTGATTCAAATTTTTTTTTTTTGGTTTTTTTTAAGGTGCTGTTGCTTAAAAAGTAAGTTTATGATATGAAGAAAAAGTTCACGAAATTTCAGCTCTGTAATTCAATTTTATAAGGTGGCGCCGGAGCCTGTTAGTTTTGCATGTAAATTGTATGGAAAAATTATTTTTTTACAAAAAAGGTATCTAAATGAATAGGTGATTAGTGTTGTTGAGCTGAAAAGGGTCGTTTTTCGACGTAAATTTTTACGCTGAATTCGAATCTGGCCTCAGACCCAACATGTCGGAATCCTGAAATATTTGAGGTTAATTACCTGAAACATGATGTTTTTTGTCTACTTTCGAGGTCATGTATAGGATTCAAAGAAATTTGATCAGCTTATTTTTAACAAAAGCATCTTTTAGTACCATCCTTGCCCTTTAAAATGAGCTTTCAAGTGGTGATCTGTGATGTTTCCTTGCAAAGTTATAGCCATTTTAAAGTGACATGAATTGGATCCCCTACAAAGGGTTGCATCCCAACAATATTAACCAACGGGTTTCAAATTCATGTCACCTTGAAATGGCTGCCCTTTTCAGCTCAACAACACTAATCACCTATTCATTTAGATACCTTTTTTGTAAAAAATAATTTTTCCATACAATTTACATGTAAAACTAACAGGCTCCGGCGCCACCTTATAAAATTGAGTTACAGAGCTGAAATTTCGTGAACTTTTTCTTCATATCATAAACTTACTTTTTAAGCAACAGCACCTTAAAAAAAACCAAAAAAAAAAAAATTTGAATCACCCTAATGTACATACTACATATCTTGTTTAAGAAATATTTTTGAAGATGAAATACATTTGCAATGATCAATTGCATTTCTTGATGTTATAATCAAAATTTTATGAAAACTAAATTCCTTTCTGACAATATCTATTTCATTTGAATGATCTTTATTAATAGTGTAATTTTTATGAAAACGAAGTGTAACAAATAGTACACATAATAAGCTACTGGTTGAAATCCATTTTTCATGTTGAACCACTTTGCTTTAGAATTTAAAATAAAAAAGTTTGAAGAAGAGCGTTTGTAACCATATCAAAATCAGGTTAATTTACTGTAAGGCCAAAATCTGATGACAGATTCGAGCTCAGCGCTCCCAAGATATCCTCAGTTGTGTCAATCGATGTCCCTTGAGCATTAAGGTCTCATTTTGCACAGAACGTTATAAAGAAGTAAATATTTGCGACAGCGAAGTATTTGCTACAACCGAAATACGATTTGGTAATTATTACGGCCAAGTTTATATTTCATACTTTTGGGAAAACAACGAAAAACGTTTGTTTCCATCTATGTTCATTGAAAAATTAAAAAGTATTTCACACATGATAGCTTATAAAATTTCATACTCAAGGTACGTCAGATCAGATATTTAAAGTTTTATTTGCGAATGTTTTTGAGAAAACAATTTTGGACTTGGCCGGTTTTGATTCCAATGAACTGGACTTGGCCGGTTTTGATTCCAAGGCGTTGGAAAAAAAGTGGACTTGGCCGGTTTTGATACCAATGTACTGGACTTGGCCGGTTTTGATTCCAAGGCGTTGGATTGGTTTTGAATGCAAGTTCATGGACTGGGCCGGTTTTGAAACCCATGAATCAATAATAAATTAAAAAGTGTAATATTTGTGTCAAAAAATTTTTTTTTTAATCTAAAACCATTGTAGAAAGATAAAGCATGGTCTAGATTTTTATATATGAGAATATCTCAAAATTTTATTTTATTGGACTTGGCCGGTCTTGAAACCGGGCGCCTCATATGTATGTTTATTCTATTTTTATAATATTATTCAATTCAGCGGAGTATGTGGCATGTTAACTAATAGCATACATAAATTTGATATATGTATTCAATTATATTCTTTTTCTGTGTGCAGAATTGTGCACATTAATGAACAAAAATTGGAATACCCTCAACGAAAGCGTTTGCAACAATGTCTCATGAGCTTTTTAATGCTTTCCTAATGAAATTCTTATCAATTAAGCAAAATATATGCGAAAAAAAAGCTTCAACGAATTGAAATCAGCAACACTATCTATCAACTTTTAATGACACGTGCTTGCTTCACGCTATAACAATTATGTTGTGCATCTCGTTCGCTCGTTCCCATGTCACATGGTCAAACGTCATTTAACTACAACAAAAACCGTCGGTCGAGTTGAAGTGATCGGTGCAAATTCAACCATGTGGCTTTCTATGCGAAAAGACGTTCAACTCAATGTGGAAAAAGCAACAAAGAATTAGTTACGAGTATAATAAAGAGGCAAAACAGAAGCGCTCTCCTCTCCGCTATCGCTTTGGTAGGTGAAATTTTAGAATTTCTATCTAGAGCAGTGAGAATGGGGAAAAATACAGAATAAAAAATAAAAAAAAAAATAATTTGCAAATGAAGTGATTTTAATTTTGCTGTTACTGCTAAATTAGCTGGTAACCTTCCTCCATGATTGCCTGAGGCGAGTCACGTAGGCCGCAAAACTTTTACAGACAACAGGTAAAGGTGCTGGCGTGCCACTCGATCGGTTCTGCTAGTGGGTGCATCTGCACATTTGCTGATTATCTAATTTCTAGTGTAAAAAAATGTGAAGATGAGCGGAACAAGGATAGCCACAAAAATCCAATGATCTGATACGGATACAGAATAAATATATAGAAATAAAGAATACAAAATTAAAACTGATTTTTTGATCTTAAACGTTTTTGTTAACCGCATAGATCTATCGACATTTATTTTTTTTTCCCCCAATTTAAGTACATAATTCGAAATTTCGATGATTTTTTTTTTTCGATGGATAAAAAAAGAAAATTTCAGGAAGCATTTCTGGAATAAAGAGAATCACATAAAATCTCGAATAAATACATTTTTGTGCAAACATATATTTAATTTATAATAAATTGCCAAACTGATTCACTTAAATTTAATACCACAAATTTCGAAAAGTCTTGTGAGAAAAAGTTTCAGTCACAAGCTTAATTTTCTCATTTTTAGAATCATTGTTGAATGTTCATTAACTAATAATGCGGGTTTTTTGCTCTTTTTTTTGTACTTGCCAAATATTTTCCATGCAAAGATAATCTTGAGTAACGATACATTATTTAATATGAATTATTCCTTATGTACTGAATTTGTTTCGCAAGTTACATTACCGAAACTTTGCCAGAATTCTAGGCCATAATTTGACTTAACATAGATTTTATTGTACTGCACCCAGAAGAAATTACCTGCATGATTCGTACCGGAAATTTCTGAAGTGATCGTTTTTGTTTTAGCTACGCAATTTTACTATGGTTCGAATTAACTATCTGTAGCTGAGCAAACTAATGTACGGAACCACCATTAAATAATGCTAGGACGTTAAGAAGTTTAAATCCCTATCAAAAATAAATAAGGATTTCTTATGGAATTTTTAACCCGTTCCACCCATAAGCGTACCTGGGGAGCGGCAAAATGGTCCTCATAATATCTAAATCAAATTTTGTTTTTAGAATAGCTAACAAAAAATAGTATTAGAAAGTAGTGGTCGGAAAATTACCTGTTCGCCCCGGGCGCCATATGTCCACGGTACGCCACTTCTTCATTCTATATCTGCTTTTAAATCGAAATTCTGACATAACTTTGGAACATATCATAGAATTCATAATAAAATCATATTTTTCAAAGCCTTTTTTTTTATTCTAAAATTAAGGTTTTTTTAATAAAAATTATGTTGGGTTTTTATCCAATTCCATCTTGTTCTGATTTAGATATTTCGCTGAAAACAATTTCAAAAAAACTCAATAAAATAGTGTGCAAGTTTTTAAAGAATGACCGATAGCTATTTTTACTCACAAGAAAATAATTCTTATTGACCACATTCCTTGGATAAATCTTTACATAAGTCCTGCCAATGCGATTTTGCGATATCAAACCGGCATTCTTTGCTTGCCAGCATCGCAGATTCACTTAAGACATTGCCTGAAAACACTAAACTATGATATAGCAGCCTATTTGTCTTTATATATCCGAGATTCCCAGAAGATGCTGGGGATAGAATGTTGTCTTAACTAGATAATGAAAGATTAGTTTTATATAATAACGTATGTACTTAATTCCGATAAGCAGAGTACCTTACCCTTCCAAAAATGAACTTTATTCGTAAACAAGATACCTCCTTCATGTTTGCTTTGAACAAGGTATCTCATAAGTTCTAGTTTAACAGTTTTTTGTGTATTACTGGATTAAAACGAATCAGCTATCTTGTTTAACGCAATCACTAGTAAGTTCCCTATTTTAAAACAAACCCATATATGGTGTCTTATTGAACGCAAACTTGTATAAGGTAGTTTGGCCAGTGATGGCGTTTTCGGTACACTTGTACTTTATTCAGTACATTTGCGTCGTGAAAAATCGTCGTTAATACAGTCGTTGACAAGTTTTTGGTACATTCGGTACATTTGGCTCATTTTCAGTACATTTTAACAATTTCTGAAAATTTCCATTTTTTGAGTAAATTTATTGCAAAATAAGCCTGGAGTGAAATTTTTTAAGCATTTTTTTTCTAATAAAAAAGTTAAAATTTTGTTCAAATTAATTTTTTTTTTTGAATTGAAGTTACATTTTCATGTTCATGTCGACAAAAGTACATTCGGCATCTAAAAAGTACATATCAACTCTTCATTCACTACATTTCCAAAAACCCAAAATGCCATAATTGAGTTAGGCATTATTGAAAAAGTTATAATTCTACAAAACTATTCATTTTCTGGAAAAAACTATGCCAGCTATACGATAAGTTCTATTAAAACCAGCTATGAATTCCTTTCACTTTTAGTGTTAATTTTATTCGTATAATCTTTATTTTGATATGGATATTAATAAATTTTTATTGATTTAGTTGTGCCACAGTAAATTTTATGGAATATTTACTCATTGCTTATTTTAGCAATTTTTTCCGCTCAACAACGTGTGCACTTTGCTTTCTATGACTACGTGACGTCGAACAAGCAGTCAACTTGCAAGCGTTAAATTGTTGCTTGTTAGAATAAGTAGCTGAAACTTATATTCTGATGAAATTTCGTTGAAATCGCGAAATCAATACTTTCGATTGCTAATCCAATTGGGGAACTCTTTGACTGACTAATAAGTTCGCTAAAATTTTAAATACTATTAATATGGTGGTCATAAATGTGTACTTTATGATTGATTTTTTTTTTATCAAATGCTCAGAACGCATGAAGGGTTTGCTTGTTTTGCGTTTAGCCTTTGCCGCCAGCTTGGAAAAAAATTAAAGTAAATTCATTTAGAAAACGAATGCGCAACATTATTTCGAAGAAAAAGACACAGTACTCATCGTTTACATCAAAGTGGAAAGATAATAATTGGACATTAATTTTTGGAATGAATAGGTGATTCCTCAATCAACTAACAAATCAAAAAGTAAAATGAACTACAAAGGTAAGATTGATCAAAATGTAGTACTACTTTATTTCGATAAAAAAGAGTATTTTTTATGTAAAAATCACGACTTTTGACTTAACTTTATGAGCACGGTTTTCTCTGAAAATATCAAACTTATGTGAAGCAACTTCAAAAACGTATAATATTTATTTTCAATTACTTATAATGGGACCTCAGCGGTTGAAAAATATATTCACACAATATCGTAAAAATGATGTGAAGAGCCGTTACATATCATCGAATTTAAAGTTTTGACCTAGAGAACGAAATTCAGTGTGATTTAAATATGCATCACGGCGCACTAGAGGGTTAATGCAAGTTTTTCTTTTTTTTATGGGACCAGTCTGTATCTTCGATTTTGGGTAAAAACCAGGTTTTAACTTTATTTTGCGACTATGGGCCAATATGTTTGATTCAAATAAATATTTAATTGATTCAATCAGATGCACACAACAATTCCTTAAATTTCATCAAATTCCCTGCAACCATTTTCGACATAAAATTGTCGAAATTGTGGGAAGCCGTGAATTGATATCGGTCATTTTAAAGCACACGAGCTTTGATTGAGTATGTAGCCATTGAACCAAATTTAATCAAATTGTCCGACTATACTCTTCCGTAATTGTGATTTCCACGGAATGGCTAACGTACATAGCTATGTATATCCACTCAGGAGATGACACTGTTCAAGAATATATGCATATAATTTTCTATGATTGCCACGCCTGCTGTTATGTATTGCAAACGGAAGTATAAAATGTATATATCCCGTGTATTGAGTATAAATATCTCGACTTTGAGCGTTGTGCCGTACCCTTTCGACCAAAGGATTCGTTTTTTACGCTAATTTAAAGGATTCTAATAATAAAAAATATTTTTTGATAGCTCAAGAATGTTCGAACAATTGATTACTGGCACCATTGACTTTCCACTTTTGTCGGATACTTACTGACTTTGAAGAAGTAACGCGATGATGACAGAAATCTTGCCGCCGAATATCCAACTGTTATTTCTACAGCATATTTAAGTGCTTAGCTATTTGTCGATATCTCCTGCTGTTAGCCATAATTCTACTTGATTTTTAAGAAAATAAATAGAAGCGGTTTTTCAATTTAGAAAAATGGTTGTACCTTTTCTCTCGTACCATGCGAAATCTATCACTTTACTTTTATTGATCATTGTGCGTATATCGTTAAATTGCCCAAAATTTAAAAAATCATTTCCAGAAATGATGCTTTGATGTATAAAAATTTTCTTTAAAACAAACAAACAAACGTTTGTTTTTATTCCGCCCAACAGCGCGTTTTTCAACAACACACATTACTTACAACTCACCTGATTCACCTTAGATGATGATCATTCTTTCAACAATCAACAAATTGAGTTTCACCTGACTGAATATGCGAATATGTATCCATTCACCTCTTTAGGAAATGCATAAACAAATAAACAAACTAGGGCAAAATATAAAAATTATTTTTAATGTTTCGACCAGAAAAATTTCTCAGATTAAGTGGAATAAATTGTATGTACGCCATATGAAAAAAGTGGGCAATCCTACCTGCCAATCTGCTGAAAAATGAAATTAAGAAAATAATTAAAATTTTGCAATAATAAAAAGTCAATATTTTTATGTTTTCTTTTAAATATTATATGTATTTTCAGTCTTAAAGTATTTTTGTTTTTATTACTATACTTTTCCGCATTAATTTTAGGAATTTTTCATTGGGTCATGAAATTTCAATTCAAATGAAAACAAAAGTTAAAACTTAAGCTAAAATAAATATAATAGAACTTAAGTAAGTGATTTATTACATTAGCGTTAACGGAATTATGTACTAATATTTACAGAATTTCTTAAATTAGCAAAAGCAATAACTTTGAAATATTCATAATAATTATTAAGAAGAATCAAATACAATTAAAGGCATTAGGAACACTTGAAGCAGAGGAAAGCACTGCAAAAAAACGCTATGGTATCGTAAACTCTGAAGCAAAAATAGCTTTTCTACATTTATTATTTATTTCATTGAAATAAGTATGCAATAAAAAGTAACTAAATTAAATATTTTTTTTTTAATTGTTATTCTGCATGGTATATTAACTGAAAAATTTATTATTTTTTTTTTTCGTTTGCTTTAGGTACCCCATAGTGTAGCTTTTTAATAAAAAAGAAAAATGTTAAATGTAAAATAATTTTAGATTTTTTTTTTTGGATTTCCAAATACTTTTATACAATTTTGTTTTTTTTTTTACAACTTTTTCTTTAAGCGTTTTAGATCCATACATGAAAACAGCATTGCATTATCCACAAGAGCACAAATAATTCCCAAAGGCTGATTGGTAGGCTAAAATAAGATAAGAAAGAAGACACAAGCAGGATGTTTGGAGTATTAGAAACAATAAATACTTAATTGGGGGAACATAAATATCAAACTAAAGCGTAATGAAAATAAAATGGTTAAATTAAGATAAATATTAATATCATTCAGTTATTTTAAGCAGTCAATTCTGTTTATGCAGTGGAATTGAAATTATAACAATACACTTATTCGTTCTTCAAAAACTTAACTTATACAAAATACCATAATATTACCCATCCATGGACCTAAAGTACATATAGAAGAGTCAAGTCGATTTAAATACAATTACAACAACCAAACTGCTTATAGTGTTACTTAGACAAAATACCTTATACTCTAATAATATAACTGGGCGTAACAGCTGTTTCTCTCATTTTAATAGATCAACTGTTTTTTGAAGAGAAACATCTTTAGTACGAGTGTGATTTGCAATTAGGTGTGTATAAAGCAGAGGTCGGCAAAATTTGATTTTCTATAGCTCAATTGAGCTGAAGTTCATCACACACATTGTTTTTTGCCGACCCCTGGTATAAATAAACGCAAAAAGCGACACTATTTTGTTTAGCCGCACTCTCACTTTGTATAGTTTTTTCCTCGAAGGTAAGGCTTGATTGACGGGATTCATTTATAGCTACAGCAATAAATGATATTTCATCAAGCAGAGTGCTTGAAAATCATCAGCTTTGAGATCGCTTAATTAAAAGCTGAGATATAAGCGTGGAAAAATTTCCTATTTTTTAAATGTTTTCAACTCACCAATGATTACCCACTAGGCATTTTTGCATTTATCTATTAGGCACTTCAAGAGTTCTATATAACCATTCTTTAAGAGCAGAACTCTTGAAAATATTCTTTAAAGAAGTTTTAAAACACAGAATAAATGCTACACGGAAAAAAATATTTTGTATAAATTCATTGGATTTCCGACAATAATTACAGTTTTTTTTTTTAATACTTAAGACCAAAAGGGCACCTTCTATGGAGACCTTCAAGAGGTTTATGTAAGAGTTAGAAACGACATTTTCAAAACCTATTGAAGAGGTCAATAAATGATGTATTTTATGCTGGTTAGAGGTCTATAAATAATTTGAATTTTGAAAATATTTATACACCATTTTTTTTCGAACGGAAATTTAATGAGTTTTATTTTATTTTGACGAAGTTTTAATAAAGATTTAATTTTTGTTATACATACTTTTTGCAGTATGTACTACAAAATTAAATGAATAAAAAGAGAATAACAAATGGAAATATAAAATGGCAAGCTGGAAATGATGCAACAAATAATTATGAATTTCGGCACAATTATTGAAAAAAATATACGTGCGAGCAAAGATTAATGGTAAAGTTTGTGGTTTTGCTTCGAAAAATTTAACGCTCTTCCGAAATATTGCATTTTAGAAAAATAAAATATTTGGGCGAACATTTTTTTTAATTTTTTCTTTAATATTTATGTTTCAAAATATGCTTTAATGATTTTTTAGGTAAAAGCATATCGAAATAAGGATTTAGTGCAGAAAAAATTATTACTTTGGCAAAAGAAAAGAAACTCATTTAATTTTGTGCTGTTGTTGCTATTTTGTCGGCATGTATTTTGAAAAAGATGGCGGACGACGACATTTTTTTAAAATTCCTCGGTAAATGGCATTTAAAACTTAAGGATTATCTCAGAAGCTTCATAAGAGGTACTTTAAACTTAAGGATTATCTCTAGGGCTTAATAAAACTTGACAGTTTAAGTTTGTTTAAATTGCTTATTTAAAATGGTTTTGAGTCTATTGTTAGGGTTACCATATGATGTAAAGTAATGACGAAGCACTTTTGAGCTATTTTTGTATGCAGTCTTTACAGAAATATGAGTTATAATCCCAATTTGAGTGAACATACTTTGGGACATCTTGCGTTTATTTTTTTTCTCAATTTAGTTATGGTAATACCTTACATTTTTTAAAACAAATTTAGCATATATAATTTTTAAACGCTTAATTTGATTTTGTAAAAATTTCGTAAATCAAAGATAAATTGTGTTTCATTCGACAATGCTAGTAGTGTACGTAATAAAAATTGTCACCTGCCCGTAAACTGGTTCAATGCCATGACAGAAACAGAAAAATATATTAAGGCCAATGTTGTAGAGGAGATGAAAACAAATCGATCTTATAACCGAACCATTTTCGTATGGCCAGATTTGACCCCCCTTTCATAGCTTTAAAATATCCATCCGCCATTGCGATTTTCGAACAATAGTAAGTATTTTGGCGAAAAATGTTTTCATGGAAAATTCTAAGGTAATATTATTTGTTTTATTCTGAAAACTGGATTTTGCGCCCAAAATAACTATTTTTGTTCGAAATTATAGTATTTATTGCAAATTTTAATCAAAGTTGGGTCAAATCTTGTCACATGGAAATTTTTCGGGTATGAAATCGATGTGTTTTCATCTGCTCTACAACATTGGTCTCAATATATTTTTCTTTATGTGGCTTACTTTCCGAGTTATTGAGCAAAACTCGATTCTCAGCCTCTTTAGTTGATCAGATTTTAGCATTAGACAACCAATGTGGGGGCAGGTGACCATTTTTTAAACATAATTTAACTTTGGCGGAAATGTGAAAACGGAATACATAAGTCAAAAATAGCTATATTACTTTTGGTCACTTTAATCAAGAATTTGTCAAATTCCAAATCTTGAATTCTTCAAAAAATGCGTAAGTTATAAGTTTATTATAATTTTTGTAAGATTAATGATCATTTAAAAATTTGTATTGAATTGCGGACGTTTGGTAAGCCTATTATTCGAAACGTACGTTGCTGCCTCGGTAACTGTGAGATCATTAAAAGTTTTATGGAGCTCTTGTGAAGAGTTCTATGAATACATGAAACCAAATAAAGTTTTATAGACCTCATGGAAAGAGTTCGATAAATAGATTAACCTATACAAAGTTCTATAGAGATCTTGAAAAAGTTTAAAGAAGTACAGTTATCATATTCCGATATTTTGATTTTTAAAAATCTTAACGTACTCGTGTAATTAAATTCATTCAACGATAGTAATAATTTTAGTTTTTGATGCGAAAATGTCATTCAAAATAGTGCAAAGTGTTGAAAAAAAAAGGTTTTGTATTGACTACTGTACCTTCAGCATGGGAATACAATAATCTTTCAATTTTATCAAACACTTTTTGAAGGCTTTGATAAATATTTAAATTTTCGAATACAAAAATATTTATAAACGTTATATGAAGATCTTCCGAATGCTTCTTAAGACCTTATAAATACCTTAGCTCTCCTTAAGAAAGAAATGCTTATAGACGTTTCAAGAACCTCTCACAAAACGTCGTTAAGACCTTGATAAATGCTTTTAAAGTTCTAAGTAATTTTTGTATTTGTAATTTGCAGTTTTGAAATGTTTCATAAATATTTTTCATCACAGGATTTAATTTTATTCTTCTAAGAGGCGAATAAATACTCTGGTATAAAATTAGAACCTTATAAATGCTTATAAGGGAGAGAGCTGCCGATTATTTTAATGCCCAGTGGGTAGCTACCAAAGCCTTGCCTTAGCGAAAAGAAAAAAATCTACTACGCTTTCTCATTGTAATTTTCTATTGATTTTGATATTTAAATAACAACAACATTTTTCAATTTTCAAACTTTCAAAAATTTTTTAAAAAAACTTGTTCCATAAAAATTTTAATTGACAAATATCTATTATATAAAACTCATTTTTTGTCTGTCTGTATGTCCGTCTGTCTGTCCGTCTGTCCGTCTGTCTGTCTCTTATGTACGCGGAAACGATCCAGCCGATTTTGATTAAATTTTTATATAATGTTAGTATCGATCGGGCGGGGGTCTTAGGCTATAAAACTTTTATTTAGGGTGCATATTTAGGGTGGCCCTCAAACACAATTATTTTCAAAATAGCGATTTCTCAAAGACAGGCAAATCGATTCTCATGAAATTTACACAGTATGGCTTTTATGTTAAGGGGCAAAGATTGGATGGTAAAAATTTTATTTAGGGTGCATACTTAGGGCGGCCCTCATACAAATATATTTTTAAATATAATTTTCACGAAGACAAATAAATCGATTCACACCGAATTTACACTACGTATCTCTAATGTTAAGAAGCATAGCTTAGGCCACAAAACTTTTATTTAGGGTGACCCTCATACACAAATATTTTAAAAATAGTATTTTCTCAAAGACTGTTTAATCGATTCTCTTGGAATTTACAATAATGGATTTTATATTAGGAGGCAGAGACAGGATTGTAAAAATTTTATTTAAAGTGCAAAATTAGGGTGACCCTCATACACAAATAGTTCAAGTTAGGCCACCCTAACCCTCATACAAAATTTTTTTAAATATCGTTTTCACGATAACAGGTTAAAAAACTTACCTCTACGTAGCTCTTATGCTAAGAGGCATAGCTAAGGATACAAAACTTTTATTTAGGGTGGCCCTCACACAAAAATATTTTTTAAATATCATTTTCTCGAAGACCGCCAAATCGATTCTCAAGGAATTTACACCACATGGCTTATGTAATAAGCGGCACTGCTTAGGTTGTAAAAATTTTATTTTGGGTGCATACTAAGGGTGGTCCTCATACAAAAGTATTTTTTAAATAGAACTTTCACGCAGACCGCACGTCGAATCTACACCACGGTTGAGGTGAGGCGATGCGCAAAGGGTTAAGGGTTAGCAAAACTTAGGTCGATTCTGAGAGTGAGGGGTCAAAATATAGGCTATATTAGAGGACCCATATCGCGGCGTTTCTTTATGTTAGTTCGAATTTTTTTTTAATCGACCTTCGAACTTTGCAGTCAAATGACGATTTTCAGCATATTGTTTATATGGTTTTTTAGCTATATCTCGTCGACTAATTGATATTTTTCAATCTGTAAAAGCCAAATAATTGCTAGAGACCTGTGTAACAATTAAAATTTTTTAAAAAATTTATTTCGAAAAGTTTTTTGGTCCTTAGGGTGGTCCTCATACAAAAATGTGCTTAGAATCGCATTTTCTTAAGGATCGCTTCATCGATTCACATGGAATTAACACCACGTGGTCTTTATACTCAGAGACTATTATTTAGAAATATAAGTTTTATTTAGGGTGGTCCTCATACAAAAATATTTTTAAAATCGCATTTTCTTAAGGATCGCTTCATCGAATCACATGTAATTAACACCACGTGATCCTTATACCCTAGCCATTATTAAGCTTTATAAATTTTATTTGGGGCGAATATTTAGGGTGGTTCTCATAAATTTTTTTTTTAAATCGCATTTTCGTTACGTGGAATGGTTACAGTTTGAGAGTTCTGCCATGAATTCCGACCCGACAGTCATTGTTCTGTCATCTATTACAAAAATTTGTTATAGATATAACAGATAGAATATTGTTTAGAACCCTCTTTAGCTCAGTGGAAATAAAAACACTTCAATTATTGTGGAAAAAGAAGTCATGTCAAAAAATCCATTTCACATAAAAAACTGTTATAATTTTAAAGTTTTCGATGTCTAGATCACACTTGAACAATGCAAGTTATTAAATGACCTTTTAATGACTGGTTCTTTATCAGAACATAATCTTTTGGAAAAAATATCGTAGATCGTAATCCTCTAAAACATCGACCGTTTTGAAGCGCCTAATAAGCGAAAAACTTACCTGGGATATGGGTATTTCAAATGTTCATACATCCTTTTAAAAAAAATTATGTCAAAACTCACAATAAAAGCGATCAAAAGGGTCGATACTTGTGAGAGTTACTGACCTAACTAAACTTTCACTATGAATTTGTGAAGAGACTAATCTTTTACAGAGCCTATTTATTGAACATTTTAAAAGGGAATTACTGCCCGAATTTTAAATCCCTAATTTCGGCTCGTGATTGTTGTTTCAAGCAGATAAGTCCGCATATTTAACACATTGGATCTACATTTGATCAAAATGAGTCAATTCTTAAATTGATTGTCACTCCTTCTAGCACAGTTAGTAAAATTAGAGAATTGTTTGTCTTAAATAACTATGTCAAATATATGCTATGTTGAAAAATTAAAAATATGCGACTGTTTTGTATTGTTAACATGCAGTATACTATGGATGTGATAGGAAATGCAATCGACACTACTAACTAAAATTTATATTGTGTAGATGAATATTAAAACATGCAAAAATAAAGAAATAAAAATCATTCCACTTAAGAGTTATTAAATCATATAATCGTAGGCATATAATGTCAAAACTAATAGAAGCCCTGTAAGAAGAGATTTTTCATCAAAGTTTGTTGCGAAATTCAAATTAATTGAAATTATTCTTGCCTTTCGAAATTAAAACAACAACAGTTTTGTTCATTTTTTTATATATACTAGTTACTTTTTTTCATAAATATATATTCAATTTATTATCATTTGTTTCATTTATTGTTATGTTACTTTTAATACATTTTCATTATTTTTTATTTAACAAAAACATAATAAACTTTAAATTAAAAACTATTCCTTATGCTTATTAACTAATTTACATATACAATTAAAGGATCATTTCTTTTAAGTTTTAATCGAAGGACTCAGCCTGTATAGTTTTTAATGGGGGTTGCATTTGTGATTGTATATTTTTTGTGTATGCTTAATGTAAATTTTACAGCAATTATAAAAATAATTAAAATTATAAAAAGTTGCTAAATTAAGTTTTTAATAATTTAAACTTATTTGGTTATTTGTAAATATTTGCATTGTTAGTTTAAAAGATTTTAGATATAATATATAAAATAAATAAATAATAAATTATGTTTGGATGCTATTTTGATTTACATATATATGAATTTATTTTACAACTGTTGACTTAATGTGTAGTAAAACAAACAAAAAAAAATAATTCTTTTTACAATTGCAATTTTTTTTGAAAAAAAAGCTAATATATTTTTTTTTTACTGAGAGACAGCGAGGTTTCCTGAAATACATTTTATTTTTAAGCTTATCTCTACTATAGTTTCGTTAATTATTTACACAAATTACAATACACTTCAATTTTAAGTATTGATCCTTTGATAGTTCTCTAGTAGTCTACTACTAGCTACTTGTTTTAATACAGTTGAACAAATTTTACATAATATTCGACTTAAATGCTCTGCACAGTTTTTTATTTCAATAAATTTTTCAACTTTTTTTTTGTGTTTAGTAATGTGTGCTTTTTTTGTATTTGGTTTTTTGGCTAAAGTTTTGTTTTTATGTGTTATACCTTTTGTGTCACATATAACTCGATAAGTAGCGACAGCTCTTTGAATATAAAGTATTACAGCTAATCATCAATATTTTGCCGCCAAATTGCATTTTTACAATCAGTTTCAATAGATTTTGAGTTAGTTTTTTTAGTCATCAAAATATTTTTTTTTTATAAAAAACTTACTGTAGTAGCAAAATTTTCCATTTCATTGTAGTAAGTTTCTCATTAAAATTATCAAAATAAACAAAAACTTTTTTTCTCATTTAATCTGAATGTAAATATTTTGCAATTTACATACATTTCTGTATTTGTATCAATAGCTCAAGAAAATTTTCTTAAAATATGGTCACGTCAGATGAAAATTGTCATCAAAACTTCACTGATATTCTACACGTTTAGATATTTTGAAATGGATTGTAATACTACAAACTGACTTAAGTACTTATGTACGTATTTTTCAGTATTGTTGTTATTGCTTTATATTTTGCAAACTAGTGAATTGCAAAAAACAATGGAACTTATTACTAATAACTGAATAGGGATAAGGTGCTAATATTTTACTTTTTGTGGAAACTAAAAATTAAATTTTTCAACAAATTTCTATGAGAGCTCATCATATTTGTAGAGAGCCAGAATAACTAACTTTTTTCGACTTGGCCATCTCTTGTCTAAATAGTAGAGGAAGTAACTACCGAAAGTCTTAAGGCGTTGCAACGCAAACGAGGGGTATTTGCAGAGAAAATGGAAAACAGTCTCGGTCTATACAGGCCGAACATGACTTTTTTTTGAACATGTCTAATGTACATACTTACATATATTGATTTCATCATATTTTTGACCAAATTCCAAAAAATGAAAATTTTGCAGCTCTGGTAGCAGCTATAGGATTATTTTTTATTTAATTTTTTTTACGAGAGGAAATACTCGAATATGAATAAATTTTCGAAAATCGAGTGTTCTTAAATTATTCTAGAACGTGACTTTTTTTTGAACATGTCTAATGTACATATATCACTATTTAGACACCCCATTGTAAGAATATTTTATTAAGAAAATGGCTAGTTTTCAAAATTGTGAAGACCAATCTGAATAGATCGCTACGGAATTCATTAAAGGTTTTCATCTCAGTCAGCCACTTAAAAATTGGAAGAGCAGTCTAATTTTGGAACATGATATTACAGCTGATGTCTTCAATAAAGATACTGTTGTAGCCGTAAAATTTTGATCTCCAAAAACAAGTCTGTGATTTATTGTTAATTTTAATTTGAAGATTTATTTACATAATAAATGAACTCGATTTCAATAAATCTGATTGTACAAGATGAAGATGTCACTTTGAATTTTCAAATCCATTTTTCATTTCTATGGTGACCTTATGTGTTTCTTTAATTACTTTACGTTGGAATAATAAATGTGGTTACTTAGGGACTTTTCTTTAATAGATTCCATATACACTTCTTCAAATCCTCCCTTTTTTCAGAATGTGCTTGTATCACTCTGTTTTATTTTACCTTGTTTCATAATACAGAATTTGTGTCTGTTTAAGACTTTAAATTTAAAAAAACTACTCATTACATGATGATGTACATTAGGGTGATTTAGAAATTTTTCACGATATATAGACGAAACTGCCAAATGAAGCATTCTTTCCCATATGAATCATATGAAAACTTAAAAGCTCGATGAGCCACCAGTAAATATTAATATTATGAGATCTCCTTGCAATAGGTTTTTTCTTTCGCGTACCTGTAACTATTAAATCTGTTTGAAACAAAAAAATTTAATCACCCTAATTTACATACATATTTCAAATTTCATGTTTCTAGGTGTGGACGTAGAGCTTTTATGTAGACATTTTTAGAGATTGGAACTTGTAAACTCAGAACTTTTTACTTTATTCAGTAGAAAATGTACATATGCGTGTTAATAAAAAGTAGAATTTTGGTTCAAGTCTCCCAAAAATTAAACAAACAATACGAAAAAATTACGAAGGGAAAGATAGAGCTTAGCACTGTATCTCTAAGTAATGTGCAATGATTTTCCATGACCAAACTAAACTACGCCACAAAATCACTTGATGAAATTGGAACGACCACAAGCAAGTGAGTTTATTACATACTTCAATAAGACGATATTTCCACCTTGTTAACTTCGTGACGAATTTGTCGACGCATTATGCACTAAGCGAACGATTCATATATTCAAATAAAAGCTCTGTATTAAATTCTATCTATCCAAATTTTTTTCAATAACCTTCGAAATATGGCTAGCGGAAAGCATGCCTGACGATTGGAATCTCAGCGTGCTTTGTCCTGTAATAAAGAAAGGAGACCCGACAATCTGCGCCAACTACAGGGGTATCAGTCTTATTTTCATCGCATATAAGATCCTCTCGAGCGTATTGTGTGAAAGATTGAAGCCGTATACAGAAACACTTTTCGGATCCTATCAGTGTGGCTTTAGACCTGGTAAATCCACCATAAACCAGATTTTTACACTACGCCAAATCCTGGAGAAAACCCATGAATATCAAATCGACACTCACCATCTCTTCGTCGATTGTAAAGCTGCGTTCGATAGCCCAGTGCGGGATTGCCTATACGCAACAATGTCTGAGTTCGGTATACCTGCAAAGTTGATAAGGCTCTGCAGGATGACGTTGAGCAATACGTGTAGCTCCGTCAAGGTAGGGAATGACCTCTCCGGAACTTTTAATACCGAGCGAGGTTTCAGACAAGGCGACCCGCTCTCGTGCGATCTCTTCAATTTCATTATGGAGGGGATCGTACGAAAAGCCGGTGTGCATCATAATGGCACCATTTTCTTCAAAGGTGTTCAGCTCCTTGCGTACGCTGATGATATTGATATTATCGGTCGGAGTAAGAGAGATGTTACTGCTGCTTTCACTGCTATTGAAAAGGAATCAGCCAAAGTGGGTTTGACGGTAAACGAGGGCAAGACGAAATACATGATGTCTACTAACAACAACAAGAGAGCACGGGATCTAGACTCTCATGTTACAGCGGGCAACTGTAAATTAGAAGTTGTCAAGGAATTCATTAACCTTGGCACTGCCGTAAACAGCAACAATGATGTCAGTCTGGAGATTAAGCGGAGAATAACAATTGCTAATAGGTGCTACTACGGTCTCAGTAAGCAATTACGTTGCAGAGCTCTCTCTCAATCGACAAAGCTAACACTCTACAAGACGCTCATTCTACCTGTGCTTCTTTATGGCGCTGAGGCATGGGTGGTTTCGACAACAGACGCAGCCGCTCTTGGGGTGTTCGAGAGGAAAGTTCTCCGCAAAATCTTTGGTCCTGTTCGAGTTGGCGACGACTATCGCATTCGAATGAACCACAAGCTGTATGAGCTCTACGCCGACATTGACATAGTTAATCGTATAACAATACAGCGACTACGCTGGCTGGGTCATGTCCATCGTATGGATAAAGAAGCTCCAGCGAAAAAGGTATTCGAAGGGAAGGTCCCCGGTCAACGACGAAGAGGGAGACCATGCCTCCGGTGGATAGACCAAGCTGAGGAAGCCCTAACCGCGTTTGGCATTAACGATTGGAGAAGGCGCGCGCAAAACAGAGGCGCCTGGCGAGAGCTAATGAGGTCGGCCGTAACCTGACAACGGGTTGTTATGGCCATCTAAGTAGGTAAGTAAGTTAAACACTTTTATGAATTACAATGGGTTTTTCATATCAAGACAATCGTCACAAGAACATGATATATTTTACGGTTGAGCTTGGGCTTACATACTTACGAAATTGTTATTACGCAAGAATTACACCTTAAATTTGCTGTTTTTTTTTTTTGTCCTGAAACTACTTGGAAATGAAGCGTATGTCCATCTCTCTGGATCGATAAGTAAGCAAAATTAACTGAGCTCAATCCAATTCACAAATTATTAACAAGGAACCTTTACATTCCGTAAAAGCAACTGTTTAGTGTGGTTTGTGGCACATCAGTTGTTATTTTTTAAAAAATTTCGAACTTTGTTGAATATTTTACACCAAATTCGTTTAAGAAGATCTGATTTATTAAATAAATATTTGTACACGCTATAAACTTATGCCCTTCCCCTACTGTTTTGTTTTTATCACATGAGTAACTTCAAAAAGTTTGAAAAGCGGTTTATTTATGTACATCCAAGCCTCCGTAAACTTTTAAATTGTATTTTAAGCTTTCAGGGCAGTGGAAGACTTTCACGATCCAAATAAATATAAATAACTTCAATTTTATGCATAATTTAATATGTACATAAGTAAAAAAAAATTTGCATAAACATATTTCAAAAATCGTATAAGAACATGTAATATTTTTTATCTCGATGGTTAAGAGCATCAGTTTTGGAGCTATATACATATACTATTTACGTTTTGAAACTAAGTTTGTTCAAATAATTTTAACGAGAAACTTTCCTTTAAACGACCTCTACGTTAGAGAAACCTTTTAATAGCAAAGTTAGAAAGTATCTCTACATATATATATTATAGTGTCGTAGTTTCGAATTGAAAAGAAACAAAAAAAAAATGGTCCTAATAATCTGAAAATTGACTTAAGTTGCTAAATTATTTTATGTTTTTTAGTATTGAAATCTTATTTTGGGCATATGTTTACCGCAACTAACTCGTATTAAGCACAATCTAGAATTTCAGTTTTTTTTTTTTGAAAAATTCTCTAAATGACTACAGTCGATATTATCATTAAAGCTGCCTGCTCCCAACGCCATACTGAGGTATTTTTAACCCATTTGTTTCAAGAAAACAACGGCACCCCATTTTGTTTTATTTTTCAATTTTTATTCATTTATTTTTCTATCAGAAATACTCTGGATTTCTTGAGCTCCAGACATTTTTACCAACAGTATGAATAAAAAAAAAACAGACTCCAAAAGGTTAACACTCATAAATATACATATCAAAAATAGCCCAAAATTTTATTTATGCAAAGTACGGATTATGCAAATGTTTTTTTTTTTTTAGCCAATACCTTTAGATTAAGCCATAAATAAATACTTTAAAAATTTTAAATAAATAATTTGAGATTCAAAATAAAGCGTTTTTAATTTGAGGGGACAATCCAAAATTTTGTTTCTAGTGTGATATTGGTGTAGTATCAATGGTGTATGAAAAAAAAAAAAAAATGAGTGAGTGTAGTACTGGCGTGGTTCTTAAGTTCGATAATTTTGAATTCCATTATGAGACTAACAACTTTATCTGTCTGTGTAAAATCCTTAGATAATAATTTACCAAAGAGATAAATAGTGAATTTTCGAAAGCTTTCAGAATTTAATGAAATCCTGTGCCTATTGCACGAACTCAACTAAGGCCTGCTTAAGCGCTCGTAATGTGATGTGGCGTTATGTTGCCAACTGCCAAGAAAAAATCCATGTATGTATGTACATACATACGTTACATGTCTTAACATTTCGACACAGCTGGACATCCTTGATCAAATAATTAACTTCGTTAATTAACGATTAACGGACTAACGAGTTAGGAGAAAGGAAATAAATAAACAAAAAATAATTATGGAACAGAGAGTAAAAACAAAATTACAAATTAAAAAAAAAATTGATTTTTCAAGAAATAATTTATATGGTAAAAAACTTGCAGATCAATTGTAACGATACGGCACTAACCACGCATTTAGCTCTTAAAAAAGCTTGTTCACAAGTATATGGGCCAACATTGCAGTCGATAAAGTTGGAGATTGGAGCGGAGCAGCTATTTGTTCTTTCTATGATTACTCAGTTTAAGGGCAATTCCAGTTTTTAGTTAGTGAAAATTTAAATATTTGTTTAAAAAACAAATGAGGGTCGCATTTAAGATTCAAAACTCACGAAAATAAGAACCATTCAAGTAGCGTTTATGTGTGTGTTTGTGCTCTCTTGCAAATTACACATGTATTTTTTTTTTTACACTTAACATTAATTTGTAAATGCCTTAAAACATTTTTTTGAAAAACAATTTCCCTTATCACACAATCACTTGAAAACTGTTATAAAATCTGTTATTATTTTTACCAAAATGCAATTAAAATTATACAAAACTACAATACAACAAAAGATAAGTGAATTACTAAGAAGAAAACAAACCAAAAAAATTGTAAAGATACTAATAGTTAATGCCAAATCAATGAATAATATGTAGGTAAGTTTCAATTTTGAAAAAAAAAGTTAATTTTGAAAAAATTCATATCAATACACTTTACCATCAAATTAATTTAGAGAAAGATCAATTACATTCAATTGAGTTATAAAAATAAATAAAAATTTTGAAAATATTAAAAAAAAATGGAATTACAAAAACAGAAAGAAAACTCACAAATCAAGCTGGTCATTGTAGAGAAAATCTTCTGAACCACTCGTTAAATGCGTCGTCACATGTGCACTGCTTGGCACTGTGCCGTCATCTTCGTGACTGTCGTTCGTATCGTCATCAGCAGCTACCTCGCTGCTGTCGGTGACACCATCATCTTCTTCTGAATTTTCTGCTGAATCGGCAACACTATCATCTGCTTCAACACCTGCCCCCGCTTCCGTTTCCTCCATGGAGTTGGAATAGCGCGCATTGCGCTGTTCACGTTCGCCACGATCACTGGTTGTTTGGCCATCAGGCGATGTCAACATTTTTGACATTTGCACTCTTTTATTCTGTGCTTTTTTGCCATTTTGTCTCTTTGGGCCGCCACGTTTTTTGTTAGCACCATTTTTATTTGCATTAGGGTGCACAATACCATGCAATTTTTTTCCCTTTCGCCCATTAGGTACCACCACACCATCGGCGCCAACTAAGGGATTTTTCTTGTTATGACGACCACCGGCTTTATGTGCACCCTTTTTGTTATTGTTGTTTTTCTTATGACCATTAAGTTTAAGTGTGCATGGTATGAGCGTGGTACCATCAACGTTCGCTTGCTGCTGCTGTTGTTGTTGCTGTTGACATTTCGGCTTATTATTATTGCCCCTCTTTCTTAGTGCCTGTGGTCTGGGCAAACAATTGTGTTGCTCTTCATTTTGATGCGGTCGACATTTTCGTTGTTTTTTCTTCTTTTTTATATTACCACCACTACTACTGCTACTACTACTACTACTATTACCACTAGCATGTTCATTATTGCTACTAGGAACATTGTTTAGTAATTGATCATTACTATTACTTCTACTACTAATATTGCTACGACTAATGCTTCTATTGCTAGTAATACTACTACTGCTAATGCCACTAGTTTTAATATTACTACTACTACTACTATTACTACTGTTTGGATTGCACTGTGGCCGTGCTTTAAAATTTATACTATCGATCAGCTCGATCAATGGTTTGCCAGTATCACAGAGTTGACGCAATGCGTGATTAATACGATTTGCGCCGAAGTTTTTCGTTATTAATTGTTCGACTCGCTCATGTGGCACCGTTTCAGTGATAGCGTTTGCATAAGATGCCAATCTCCTAAGCGGACGTGTTGGCGGTATTTGCAGTATACGCGGTTCACCAAGTCCATGCAGCGCCAAATAGCTAATACGGTGCGAATTTGAGTTAAAGGTGGAGGAGTAGGTGTTATAATTGTGACTGTCCAAGTTCTCGTTAAAGACACAATCGTCGGTGAAATTTTTCTGTAACAGAAAACTATAATAAGTTATTTTGATTATTTTTTAACGTTTTGTATTAAAATGGTAAAGAGGACAGAAGGACAAAAAATTTATATATATAGATAGAAGAATAGCAGAGTATAGTCTAAGTACATTCACTTCTGTTACATTTCTTCTTAAAGAAAGCACATACTTAATACATACAAATCCTAATTATAGCAAAAAAATTCAACGACAAATACTGCATTCGATGTCTTTTTCTAGATCGAAAAACTCTTTCAAGTGCTTAAAGAAATTAAGCCCATTCAAAAATAAATATTTACTTAGTGACCGCATTTTAAAGTAAAAAAATAAAGTAAAGTGAAAATTTCTTCTAATCGAAATTCATTTTAAGTGAAATTACTTTTCGAGAATAGTTTGCCTATAGTGAATTGAAAAAGTGTCACCCTACCGATGTAAAGGCCATAAAGTAACGCCTCCCACTTGTGATTTGCATGGTGCAATCAAGGAAAACTAATGCAATTGCAATAAACACAAAGTACCGATCTGGTATCTATGCTTGCCCATCTTTTCATTTGGCTGTTTGTGTTTTTTCTGTCTAGCTGTCTGTCAACACTTAATCCACCGTCGAGTGACTGTTTATCTATGTTTCAACTTTAAGAGTTTTAGCTCAGCATAGTCTGAAAAAGAAACAAAAAGTCTTTGCCCAACATTGCAGATTGCATACAGACAGCACAAAAGTCAAGACAGTCAGTTAGTCAGTCACTAGTTTAAATATCAGCTATAAAAAAACTTGCTGCTCTAATTCAGTCCTATTTGCAGTAAGCGCAAACATAAAATAAAAATTTAAACAGAAGAAATGAATACATCAAGCAAATTTTATTTAACATAGCTAGAGGAACACAAATTATTTACAAAATTTCAGTATTAAGTATTTTGTAATGTGATGTAGTTCTGTTTCTGGCCATAAGACTGTGTAGCTCAGAAGTTAAAATGAAAGAAATCAAAAGAGAGAAAACTCAACTCAATAAACATGTTCTCCTTGAGGTCACTGTGAGATTCAAAATTTGATACTTAAATCACCAACGATGAGAGAAATACACAAATCATCACTGTATCCACAAAAAAAAATTTTTATAGTCAAATCTAATACAGTAGATCCGGCTTCATTGAACTTTTAACGGCGCAAAAAATTCCTTGAATCTGCTTAAAAAAATCGGCTATGGACGATTTTGCAGTCTATTGGTAAAAATGTCTCTCTCCACATTTTCTAATTTATTGAAATGTCTATGATTGTGCGGAAGAAAATATTTGCAAAGATTTTGAATATTTTGAAGTAGCTCGCTAACAGTTGGAACCATATCAGTCATTTTTTCCTCTTCTTCGTCTGCTTCTTCGGAGATTTTAGAAGTTACAATGTCTTGTTGTCTGTGAGATCCCGAAAGCACAATAATTCGTCGTCGCATCTAATTTACTCTTCAGAAGCATTTTGCAATTCCGCATCATCGCTAATCGTTATTCCAGTAGCATCATCCCCGTCCATCACATCTTTGATCTCTTAAAAGGAGAATTTCACATGTATTTTTCACTTGGGAAATATTTTTTTTTTGATTATTTAAGCGGGAATCATTTAACAGGGGACTTAGATGCACATTTCAAATGAGGAACATTTCATTGTTTTTTTTTTTTTTTGACCAGCTATCCGGGGATTTCAATTAACCGGGGATCTATTAAGCAGGGTCTATTGTATATTGTCAAATATTGTAAACATTTGTCGAACAAATTGAAGTTCCTGACGAAGGAAATTTTCTCACCAAGCAATTATGGCACTTGTATGGGGGCGTTGTTCCTCCTGTTTGTGAAATAAATGATGTTTGAAAATTAACTTACATCAACTAACTATAATCGCTAGAGCTTTCTGAAAGTATGTAAGAGCGTGCCTTTATATTAACTCCTGATTATGATAAGGTCCGCACAGCTTCTATGCCTTAATACTTTGTAAGTTGAAAAGGCCACCTTCTACAATAAAACAAAGTAATTGCGAACAGTATTTTGCAATGAGGTTCTGTACTATTTTTTGTGCCTAGATTTAAGTTAATATATCTGACCATAAGAATGTGCAATAAACAAGATATGGTCTCATCAACTATATCAAAAGCACCCTCAATGCCTAGGATGTAAGCAAAGGTCAACTTTTTTTAGCATGAGGAGTGTCTAATTTCCCTACTACACCAAAAAAATACCTAGCTAAATTTAAAGAAACCACTTCCTTCGTCTTAATACAAAAATTGCTCTAAATATATATAATTTTATCTCATATTGAGTAATTTTTCCTTGCACATTGAAGGTCACCTTTTTTCTGAATAATTTAAAGTCTTTCTTAAATTAGTAGATTTTTTTTTTGCTGCTGAATTCATTTATTCGATTCGAAAGCACCCTTCATTCCCAGAATATATTAAATGATATATTCTTTATAGAAGTATTAAATTTCCAATTAAGTTAGATTTTTCCAATGAGGCTCTGAAGAGCATTGGTGGTACATGTGGCGATTTTTGTTATATTGATGTGATTAAGAGGTTTAATATGTCTGTTCGCTAATAACTTGAGACTTGTATGAGTCCCAGACGCAATCATATGTAAAGAATACAATGCCTCGACATTTGAAAATATAATTTTAAAAAATCAGTTTATCAAACGAGAAATATTGTTACGTGGTTGCTTTCTTTCTTAAACTTATATGACGACCTTAAATAGTGGTCTCTGTAAATTAAAAATTTCTGATAATTAACTGAGGGTCACAGTCTTAAGGCACTTTCTATAAGATGTATTCTTAATTCCTCAGATACGTCAGCGGTTGCATGTGACATAATTTATCACAACACTTTCACTGAAATAAATTAGACTTAGTTGAAAATCAGGCTAATTTATTTCAAATTTTATAAAACCCATTAGACTAAAAATAATGCAATATTTCTGTGCAATTTTCTATTGGAAAAATGCCCATGCAAATAAATTTATTAGGCTATAAAAACATGTGATTGCACAAAATTCATTTATAAATATCATATGATACAAAATAGAAAAACTAAATAACGAGGTAAACTATTTGTAATAAATTACGTTAAAAAACAAATAAAAATTAAATGAAACAAATATCCAATCATCATTTGCTTCTAATCTCGGAAAGAGATAAAAAGGACAAAACTCACAAAACTCGCGCCTTTGATCACAATCAAAGAAAATTCCAGATAAGCGAACTCATTATCACAGGATGTGTCAAAAGACGACGCCATAGTTAACGATCAATTGTGGTACTGTCAAAATAGTTGGTGCTGTCAAGCAGTCAATAAACTATGGTATTTTATGGCAGTAATTGACAGCTAACAAAAATCGTAACAATAAATGACGATGAAAAGAAAGGCTTCTGTAACGTTTTCTTTTTCTTTCTGAATTTTTTGTAGAGTAGGTCACCTGTTGTGGTAGAAGATCAAAAGAATAATTATAGAGTATGTTCATTTCTTTTGAAATAAAAAATATTCAAATGAAGCAAAAAACTAAAATACATTGGGTAAAACTGAAAAGGATTCTAAGAATTTGTATGTTTTCAAATCAAAGCCATCCCTTTACTCATCAACTAAAAATAACGTCGGCAAAAATAGTTTAAAAGTCAAACATTTACTTTGAGGATAAGACGACGGCTATTTTCATACTAGTCTAGTCAGTAAGGTTAAAAAACTGTCGTTCTTTCCTTACAGTTTTCTATTGTACGACTAAAAGACATGAACAAAAAAAAACTACTAAAGCATTTCAAGTTCATTGCAGACATCAAAATCAAATGCAATTAACAACATTGAACTAATTTTGCTGTCAAGTAATTAAAATTTTTTTGTGCGCAAGTGAAAAAAAAAAGTTGCGACAAGTTGGCATCACTAGACGCGCATCAATGTAGCAGTAGCAGTAGCAGCACGACAACTATGCAGACGAGTTGCTTAACATGGAACACGGCGAAAAACGGAAATTAACATGATATCTATTTTAGCGCAAGCCAACAAAAGGGAAGCGCTATCTAAACAGTTCTTGGTGTGGAGGGGCGTGTTGGTAAGAAGACATCAAATGGCAGCACCAATTTAATTTTCAATAAAGCGTATCAAATAATCTCAGCATTTATTTAACGCTTCGTTTGTAGCTTTCTAAGGAAAAATACAAGAACAAAATTTAGATTGGTAATTTTTATAAGAAAAAAAAAAACTAAAATTTGACATGTGAGTAGCTGCATTATTTTGCTTGCATATAAAATTATAAAGGGACATTTTCTTTGATAAGAACATGATTATGGCCACGCATCAAATTGTCAACACTCTTTGTTGATTTGCTTTTGCATAGTCATTTTCTATGGTTATAAAATTGTCAACAAAACATTTGACAGATATCGGCAGAGTTCCAAATATTTCCATTATAATTTTTTTAATAAAAAAAATATTCTTGATTTTGTTTTTTTTTTATTAAGTGCAACTAATTTTCACCGCAATAATGAAATGTTTGCCCTCACCCTATGTCTTGCACGCATACATAATACAAATGTCAAGAATTTACTTGTGGCAGCATTTAGTGATGCTATTTGGAAATTGTTTGGAAAATTGAATTCTACGTATTATGTAGATTTGTTCATTTTATTGTGATTGCTTTGAAAAGGGGCGCAACATATCAAAAGTAAACTGTCATCTTAGGAATATGCTTTAATATAATGCTTTTCGATATAAATTTCTGTACGAGGGTGGCTTGTAAAGTTCCAACAAGTTCAGGCAATTTCAGGGTTTCGAAGATCAAAAATGTATTAAAATAAACTATTGATGCAAAAAAATTCGATAATTCTTATAGATTTCTTAAAAAAAAAAATAAATAACTAGTAGACTTTCAAGACACATTTATTCATAAAACTTAAAAAGTTTAAGAACCATATTTGGTAACTCTCCTCTAATAAAATATTGACCCTTAACCCTTAAGTAGGCACATGGGATCAGAAAATTTTTGAAAACACTTGGTTTTAAGTTACGTTAGTTGGAAAATTAGAACTAATGAAGTCTTGTTACTTTTAAAAAGTTACGAGTATTATATGTTTTGTTTGAATTAATAGAAAAATAATTTAATAAACAATGATTATTTTAATCCTTGATTTCAAAACTATTTAATTAACTACATGTAAAAATTTACAAAAAAAAAAATGTTGAGTCTAAGTTGACCCCATATGTCCTCTTAGTTAAAAATCTTTGGCCGCCTCTTTGAAATCTCGCTTTAACCACAACAAACCACTTACCTTGCAAGTCTTGAAAGCCAACATTAAATATGAAATCACTAAATTGAACCCAGATGTTTCGCGAGCAACAATTCAAATTGCTGTAAAACGCGTACAAATGTGTATCATTTGACTGATATCATTTTTTCAACTTATTGTCATAAATTTGACACCTTCAGATCTTATCATAACTCAAAATCGATGTCTTTTTCTCCTTCGTAATTTCGACTATAATATATTTTTTTATTTAAGATAAACTTTTCATTTAAATTGGTAAAAACTAAAATAATGCCTATTGTATTCGATTTCAAGCGACCTTGTTGGATCGAGTGTTCTCATTTTCATGTTTAGGGATCAAAAAACTTTTGGAGTATCAAGTTTCACCTTATTATGTATACAGTGAAAGCTTTACTAACGGATACCACTTACGGGTGGACTCTATTGAACGGACAATATTTTGGTAACCGAATACAAAATTACTTGTTAAATCCACTCTAATAAGCGGATCTTCTCTTAAACGGACGACAATTTCGAAACCATTATTGTACGTCCTAGAGATATTTTACTATGTATCATTTTGAGCTTAAGCTGTATTGAGTGCAGATGATAATGAACTAACCAAAAAGGTATATGAATTAATTTTCAAATGGTATATATTTTAACACACTATCCTTTGGACTATTGGAGAATCTTCGTAAACATTTTTAATCTGAATTTTTGAAAAATATTTGATATCTTTTTATGTAAATCAAGTGAAATGAGCAATGAGGTAATATTTTAGTTTTAATTTTCATATGTCTATACGGAGGGAATTAATTTCTAAAATAGAAGTAAAATTTACGTTGAATCAAGAAATCGTAGCACGATTCTCGTCCCAACAGATTATTATTTAATTCAAACATTTGCTTTTCTTGATCCAAGAATCACTCAAAATAAATAAAATTACGAAATACTTCTTAAATCAAAGCATAGTTATTAGAACTTCTGAGAATCAATCAGAATTTTTTTCTAGAATTCAGAAACAATAACTAGAACTTTTAAAAAATTAATAAGAAATTTTTTCTAGCGTCTAGAAATAGTTACTAGAACTTTCAAAAACAAATAATGGAGTCGAGAAATCATTACTAGGGGTTCTAAGATAAAACAAGAAATTATTTCTTGAATTGAGAAATAGTTAGTAGAACTTCCAAGATAAGAACAATCACTTCTTTCTTGTATCAAAAAAATAATGTTCGATAGCAGAAAAAAGCGCAGAAAATACAGCTCAATCCGAGAAAAAATTGATTATTTTTATTAACTTTTGATTTTGACATTGTTTTGCTAAATACAATGATACATTAAGTCTAGACGACGTGACATTCGTGTAATTTTTCATTTCTCTATCCTTAGACTCAACAGTTGTATGAAATTATGTCGAAAAATATTATTTTCATTCATTTCAAAATGACATAATAATATACACATGATAGTTTCGTATTTGTACAGTAGGCGACATAGGTTTGGTTTCACAAGAAACAAATATTTGAATCAAGAAAGTTTTAAGTTTGTTTAGATCAAAAATTACTTCAACTAAAATTTAATTGAATCGAATCTCGTTGATTTGATTAAATTTTGAAAAAATTGTAGAAAACGCAAGAAATTTTTACTTGTTTCAAGAACCTCACTACTGATTCAAACTCATGCAGATAACTCGTGATATCAAATAAATAATACTTAATATTAGAAAATTCGAATATTTCGAGTATAAAAAGTAACTAACAAAATTCTTCTGAATATAAGAAATTATAGTTTGTGTAGCTGCAAAATGTAATTTATGTGTATCAAGAAAGCGTTTCTGAATCTGAGTAAAAATTGATCAATACGATTAAAACAAGTTTAAATTAAAAACAATTTGTTTGTTTTTGGATTTTCTTAGTTTGAGAAACGAAATGGATTGATTTAGAAAATATAATTTTCTCCGTGTTCTAGCAAGTTTTGGCAAATTGTCAAGCTTAACTCAACTTAAAACTATTCTATGGAAACCAAAAAATTTTTTTTTTCTCAAAACACTCCTGATATTTTATAGCCTAACAAGTTTCTTTTTGTACACCTTTCTTTTTGGTACTTATAGAAATAAGAAATATTTCAAGAACTAATTATTTTATTCTTCTGATTCTCAATTTTGAAAAATGTTTGCATAATAATGGTTCAACTTATGGTGAAATGACATGATTTGTTGCACATCATCAAATACTATCGAGACTCAATTACCTGTGATTTGATTAACCGGGAATATAGACTATCAGAGATCAATAAAGAAAATAATATTCTTTTACCTCGATAATTTTTTTGCCGGCATTTCTTGTAAACGTGTAAGCAACCCAAAAATTAATATGTAGGTGAAACGAAATTAGTAAAACTCGAAATCGCATACTCTTTCTCAGATGCTTTGTTCTGTTTGAAATTTGAGCAGTGCGGATTATTGGTTATTGATTTCGTAATGGCAACGTTATCAGTAAAATCGGTTAAAGGATGGATACAATTAGTTCACAGTGTCCAAGAAAAGCTTGTAACAGAAAATATGAAGATTAATAAGAAGAAACAAGCAGCATTATATATGTAATTAGAAAGTTATTCTCGTTCCGCAAATTTTGGAGACATTAAGTGATTCCATATACCTAGAATTCGTTAATAGGATTCCTTATGCTGTAACATGTTATGAAGAAGGAACTTGATAATGAACATTGTTTTACGAGTTTATTTAAACCAACAATTGAGAAAAAAAAACCACAAATGGCGCCCTTTAAGTGAATATAAAACATTCAAACAACATGAAAAAACCAAAGATAAAAAAGGAAACTGATAAAAAAATTAAGGAACTTGAATTTTAATATTTTATTCAAACATTATTGGTTAATTCTCTCAAGACAAATTTAAAATCTATAGAGAATGCATGTAAATACCAAATGATATCTCTTGGGTCGAAGTAAATCGGTAAATGTTTTGAATTAATTAAGAAAAATGTTACAAAAATTAAACACTTTCGTCGCCGCTGTCAACGTTTATCAATGACAATGGGATAATAACAATACCAATTATGATAATTATATGATTATTTGCAGGTAAAAGGTAAATAATCACAATAGAGACCAGGCCGCCCATTGAGTTAAAGGCAAGAAAAAAATAAGGGATATTCATAAGTGCATGTTAATGACCTTTTAACAAAATGCTTTAAATTTTTATGTTCAATAAGAATATTTAATAGAAATCTTTATACTTTTGAACTCAAAACTTTCACGAGCATTTTTCATTTATAGAAAAACTGCGAATATGCGATTGTCCTAAAATCAAATGTTTTTTTTTTTCGTAAGTGTTGATCTTTTCACACACTTCTCACATTTTCAAAATAAATATTTGCTCAATCAGATATGATTCTATTTTCTTCATTGTATATCTTTTTCAAAACAGATTCTTAATACAAGAACAATCATATAAATCCTAATTAACCGTGACCATAACGATCGTGCACACAAATCATGGCGCCCAAGTGTAAACAATTAATTTTCTTTACGGAGCATTTACCACAAATAACACATTTGAACCCTGAACAAAACAGGTCAAGTGCTAGTTGATAAAGGACATTTTTGACAAAAAAAAACGTAATAAATAACTTAAGGATGTCGTTACGGTTTCTTAGTAATTTCACACAAAAAGGCGCTTAAAATTGTCACATTAATTTCTTTGTTTGAAAATATCACTTAGTTTTTTTGTTGTTCTCTCAGAAAGATATGCAGTGCTGCAGGACATATTTTACATTTTTTTTTAAGTCTACAAGGATATACCTTTCGTACTGCTTGCAAGACCTTCCTCACTTATCACTTTGTTTTTTGTTTTTCTGTTCTCTTTTAGGGAAGTTGATATCGAGTGAAAAATATCAATCATTAGTAAAGCGCATATTGAAAGTACGATCCATATACTGGAGACTCTCTAGCAAAAAAAAAAAGTTTCTTAGTTGTTTATCTCCCGTTTATTATCTCACAACAAACGTTCTTTAAGCACAAACCGTGTGAAATTTATAAAAAATTGTCATTTCGAAAATTAAATATCTTTAAATGAATTGAAAGGTGTTGAAAATGCGATAGATCTTGGCATTGTTTGAAAGTAGTAACGAGATTTCAAATGTGGACGCAACACTTTTAATGGCGAGACTCAGTTTTCTACTGCTGATACTGTAAAAGATTCTCCACGGTTACCTGAATATTAAGTAGTTATTTTCTTGATGAACTACCCAAAAATCTAGTGAGTCCTAGTTCTCTATTGACTGGTTACTCAGTAAAAGGAGTTTAAAAAATATAATTTGGTTTACATTTGTCTGGACGGTGAACAGTGACAAATAGCTAAATTTACCACCGAATCACAAACTACCTGACGAATGGCACATAGTATTTAGTCTGCATAAGGTCAACACTGATATCCTTGCTTATTCAACATGCTAGTCCTGTCTCGAGGAGGAAGACGGTTCGAAAAATTTTTTATGGCTGTTCAGCTTACGCGAGAACAAGGAATCGCCTTATAGGGAGGCATAAACTCTGATCGTACCATTCCGTTATCAAATTCGTTGGTTTCATAAGTCGGCGTTTACACGAGGAAAGTCTGAGAGACAAATTCTTGTCCATTCTCTTTTGTGATTTTCGTTTCGCGTTTGCAACATATGACAAATTTTTTACCTCGTCCCTATCACTTTTCCCCTCTTGTCTACAAACAAGGAAACTTTGCGGCAAGACTTTCCTCGTGTAAACGTTGACTAAAGAAGTCGAAATTCGATATAGTAAATGTTTCCCATCCTTATATGTTTTTCTTCTCTAAATGAGCGAGTGAAATATTCTGAGAGCGGGGTAGAGTTTTTCTCATGCGCTCAAACTTATTGAATCCAAGAGAATTCAAGCATCATCAGATAGGACCATAGTTGATGAAGCATACGAAGCATTTTCCTCAAATATTAAACGAAAAGAATCGTTAACTATAATTTCTTGCTGTGCTTCCACTATATTATTTCATGTTTTTTTCTTTGCTACTTGTAAATTTATTTCGTGATATACGCAATCGCACATTCAGTTTGAATGCGATCAAAATTTAATTGATTTTATTGAACAGAAAAAGGTTCAATCATGTTGTATTTGTTCTTTTAATTGTTCTATTATCGATCGTACGATCAGCAGTTTCTTCGACAATATTGTGTGGAAAATATATATCTACTGAAAGGATGTTCCTTTGTTATATATTTAATTTATTGCATTTACTTCTAATTGTTAACGTATTTTTTATCCTGTTGACAAATAGTTGACTGAGGTTTATTATTTGGGTTTAATGTTGTGGTAATTTTTGCTTTTGTCAATATGTCAACATATCTTAAGGAAAGGTAGGCTATAGTTTACATTGCTTTCACCAAATAATTATTGAACCATAGAAGACAAAGCAATACAAAAATAACCCTTTTTGGCTTCACACAAATTTTATTTTCTTTACCTAACAGAAATATCCAAACAATATGAAATATAAAATGGGAGAAATGCAAAAAATCACTACAGACCACAAATTATTTCATCATTTCGAAAACCCTTTTTATTCGCTAGCGTATATATTTTTAACATTTAGAATATTTAATAATTTAAATCGAATAATATTGTTGTAATTTACTTACCGAGGCAAAAACAGCACCACACTGATCCATACACAAATAGAGGCAGGTGGCAACACTTTGAATCTTAATGGTCCCAACATCAACAGACGATCGTTGCAAAATAGCTGTAAGAAAATTGAAAACAAAAAATATTTTAAATAAACGATTTAGAGTTGTTTGTTACAATTGAAAACTATATATTTCAATAAAAATTTTGCAACAAATCTATGCAAAAACGAAAATATATCAGGCTTAAAAATGTTTACTCATCGGCTTAAAAGTCACTGATTGTTCGATTTAGCATTGGATGAAACTAGTATCACTAGCTTTAGCGCGGCTTTTCTGTTCTGTTTAATGTTCTTGTAATTTTTTGATGTAATCACAATCTGCAAATTGATGACTTCAAAACAAATAAAGGGTAAGACATCAACTACATGAAATAAAAAGAATTTCACAACGGTTAGAGCGAGAGTACCATGAACTCTATGCAGTATGGCAAGCAGAACTTGTTAATACATGGAAGTGCGAGAAACTTGTGTAAGATATTGCACGAGAGCATCACTGCTATGTTAGATGGTTAATCGGTAAATTCGAAGAGAATGTTCGAAGGTTTTGTATAAGCCAGCATCGTTTGATATTAAAGCTAGTCTCTTTACACAGTCCAAGTGTGCAAAACGAATTCGTTTCGAATTCGAAACGAACTCGTTTCTTCGTACTATTCATCCGAAACGGATTTCGTTACGAACTCGTTACGAATTCGTTTTCGTATGAAATTCGTCTCGAAAAAACGGAAGAATTTTCCGCTTATTATGAACAAAAAACGAGTTCGTTTCGAATTCGTTTTCTGTTCATAATACGAATTCGAAACGAAATCGTTTTTTGTTCATAATACGAATTCGAAACGAATTCGTTTTTTGTTCGTTTTTTGTTCATAGAACGAGTTTTTTTTGTTCATAAAAAAATTAATTTTATTTAAAAAAAAAAATTTTTTATGTATGCAAATTGTAAGACTTTATTGCATATGTATATGAATTTTATTTTATTATCAAATTAAATTTTACTTACGATTTACAAATTTCCAAAGTCAGGCTCGAACCCATGTCCCAGCGATTCATAGTCATGCGCGCTACCTACTAGGCTACCTTTCATATATTAAAATAAATGTCAAAGGCGAATGATATCTTCTCTCATTTGATACGCTTTATTTACAAAAAACGAATTCGTTTCGAATTCGAAACGATCTCGTTTCTTCGTACTATTCATCCGAAACGGATTTCGTTACGAACTCGTTTCGAATTCGTTTTCGTATGAAATTCCTCTCGAAAAAACGGAATAATTTTCCGCTTATTATGAACAAAAAACGAGTTCGTTTCGAATTCGTTTTTTGTTCATAAAAAAAAAATCCCGGAAAAAATTTTCAAAAAAAAATTTTGTTTCTTAATCGACTTAGAAATGCTTAAAAAGTCGAAAAAACAAAAATTTTTTTGAATATTTTTCTTTGAAAATTTTCCGGGACTTTGAGTAAAAAAATTTTTAAGTTTTTTTTAACCTTCTAAGCAATTTGAAGTCGCTCGAAACATAAAATTTTTTTATGAACAAAAAACGAGTTCGAAACTGATCCGATTTATGAACAAAAAACGAGTTCGAAACGAATTCGTTTTATGAACAAAAAACAAACTTCGAAACGAACTCGTTTTTTGTTCATAAACCGCATCAGTTTCGAACTCGTTTTTTGTTCATAAAAAAAATTTTTCTAAGTCCCGGAAAAATTTTCAAATAAAAATTTTGAAAAAAAATTTTGTTTCTTAATCGACTTAGAAATGTTTAAAAAGTCGAATAAACAAAAATTTTTTGAATATTTTTCTTTGAAAATTTTTCTAAGTCCCGGAAAATTTGAGTAAAAAATTTTATAAGTTTTTTTTAACCTTCTAAGCAATTTGAAGTCGCTCGAAACATAACATTTTTTTATGAACAAAAAACGAGTTCGAAACTGATCCGATTTATGAACAAAAAACGAGTTCGAAACGAATTCGTTTTATGAACAAAAAACGAATTCGTTTCGAATTCGTATTTGAAGTCCGTTACGAATTCGAAACGAATTCGCTTTACTTACAAAAAACAAAATTCGAAACGAATTCATTTTATGAACAAAAAACGAATTCGTTTCGAATTCGTTTTCTGAACAAAAAAACGAATTCGAAACGAATTCGTATTTACAGTTCGTTACGAATTCGAAACGAATTCGTTTTTCTTACAAAAAACGGAATGCTCACAACAAACGAATTCGCTTCCGTTTTTGTGCACATTGGGGTAGGTCAGTTGAAGTTGAAATCTGTGTTTTTCAACATCATATCACAAGTAAAACAAGTTCATTTCAATCTTTGAACTCATAAAAACCTTTGATGATAATTTTCAAAATAAATTGAGTTATAAATATTCCAGAAAAAAATGTTATTTTATTTAGCTTCTTATCGAATAACATAATTTCAAGCTATATAAATGTCATGTGATTAAAGATATAGTGCTCTTAAGTTACTTCACACTCTGAAATTATGGGTGTTGACTGATGCGAACATATATAGCTTTCCAAAAGCTTCTTGCATTCTGGCTTGAAGTCTACGAGCTCTTGCACATTACAGCATCTTGCTTAAATGAATGACATAGAATGAGTGAAGGCGCATTCGTACATAAAATTGATCTATGCAACAAAGCTTCACAATATATCTTATGGCAAATGCGGGCGGCTTTCAAAGCCTTACCAAATAAAATATTTGACGGAAAACCCACTTTTAAGATGAAATATATAAACCTTTGGATAATGAAAACCACGTCAAAATTGCGATATTCTATAACGCTTTCTTTGCAGTACTGCTAAAAGCATACAGGACGGTGACCCAACTTTACCTTTTTCGCCAAAAGTAGCGACCAAAAGAATGTTGAAGTCAAGTCAGAACAAGCGCTTACAATACAATTTATGTCGGTAAATTTTCATTTATCAATATCACAATGATAATATCACAAAATTTGTAGGTATGTTTCCAAATATTTTTAATATTCAAAGTAGAACAAAGGCATTGTTTGTTAATCAGTTTATTAGGTTGAAATATTTTTAGTTAGTATACTTTTTACGACAATGGTCAAAAAAATTTCATCACACTTCTTCAAACAAGCTAATGAAAGTGTCATTAATTCAGGTCAACTATGTCAGCTCAATTCCACTGAAATATTTTAAAAATTTGACAGTCATTATTAAGCTACCAATCTTGTGTTGCTTTTAGTAAGGAGAAGAGAAAAAGAAAGAAAGAAAAAAAATATTCTGTGAGAATGTGAAAAAAACGGACCACAGAGAACCTTTTGAAAAGGTGTTAACATGTAAGCAAAATTTTACGCCAATAGCTTATTAAAATGTTAATTATTCGTCGTTCGTTCAAGTTCGATTGTAGGGGTTCTCAAGATATAGCGGCCCTTTTATGTAACGACGGCAATTCTTCAAAAAAAAACTAAATGAAAAAGAAAACTCTCTTTGTATTGAGTTGCATAGAATTTAATTTCACTCCATAAAGCGTTAAGCTATAAATCATGTTCTTCTCGAGCTGATCTTGTAAATTGTAACTTTCTTTTGTTATTGAATATTTAAGGCCAACATATTTAAGGAATTTTTATTATATGTATGGAATATTAATTTAAGTAATCCAATTAACATGGACATAGGCAATAATTAAAATTATGAAAATTTTATAAATCATGAAATTTCCTGAAATTTAAAAAACCAAAACAAACGATAAACCTGTTTCTACCAAAAAAAAAAAAAAAACAAAAAGGGTACTCAATTAAATCCATTCAATGTGTGGTCAACATCTGGTTCATTACGTCTCTTATGTCATGTCATGCCAAGTATCGAAAAAATGCTATAATTTAATACACGTAATTGCTGCATTTTGAAATGCATGTCCATATTTTGATGGAACAACTTTTTTTAGCGCTTAAATTATTTAATTTTTGTCGACCAATTTTCCGTTATCGTTATTAAACATGCTTGTTAACTGTTTGGCCTGATATACTGTTTTTTTGGTTTATTTCTGGTTTTTGCCATAGGTAATCAAGATTTGCTTTATATGGCTTTTATTTGCAATTCAAGTTCAATGTACAAAAAGTTCGCAAAGGTCGTTGTTCGCTTGCTGCGCATAGTGATTTTCGAAAAAAATAATATAAATGTGGGGCAATCGCAAATACATTTTTTTGTTTAGCTATCGCCATGAGCTTACACTTTGCAGTACATTTTTTGATCAAATGTACGTTCGAAATATGCAATATTTTCCATATTAAGGGACTTAATCATATACTGTCACACTTAGGACACATTTTGCTTTTATCTCAAAACTTCAAAATACTAAGTGGGGGTTGAAAATTAGTTTCAGCACAATTTTTAAAATTTTTAAGTTAACAAATTTTCGCACAAAATAAAAAATAGTTCGTTTCATTACAACTTTACTCCAAGAAGGAATTAAAAGCATAATCGGGCCGCATTTGCGTCGAGGACCATCTAAGATCCAGCTGCTTACTGCTTTTGTGTCTTGAAGAGGAAGAAAAGCCGATTGAAACAATAAAATTAAATTTTGTTTTTTTTTTTAAATGAAGAAATGTTGAAAAATGGTAAGTCACAGAGATAGTGCTGCGCAAGAAGTTTAAATGAGCCTTTAAAATGCGAATTTGGCACTTAACCGAATTAAAAGCCTTAGGTGATTAAGGTTTAATGATTTTCTGTCCAGACAAACGAAATCGTGGTCTTATATCCCATTAAGTTAAAATGCTCAATGCAACTTACACTTTTGGAATCGAAATCTGATCAACACCTTTAGGAAAACATTTATGGCAGGCACAATTTGAAGTCCTGAGCCAAGTACGGTATTGATCAACGATATCAATTGTTTTATTCATACATTAAGAAAAGAGAATGTTTTCTTCAAATAAATACATATATTTGATTAATGAAATTTAAAAATATTTATTAACTATCCTCAAATTTTGATGGATATAACTATGCCCTTAATTGGAAGTAAAAGTGTTGTTCACTGAGCATAATATGTATTTGAGTTGATTGAATCGAGTATATATTTGGAAATCCTATTTTTATTAGATTTAATTTCATATTGGCATGAATGTTATACAATTCACAATATACATATCAAAGTAAAATACTTTTTGATTACCTTTAGGTTGATACACAATATAGCTATTTATGACTCTGTAAATAGCAATGAAATTCAATATATTGTTACAAAATTTCTGTCTCTTTGACGATAATTTCGATCTCTTACACTTTTCTGAGTTCGATCACTGGATTGTGTAACAATTAAAAACACACCAACTTATTTATTTTTAAAATGGTTTATTTAAATCACAATAGTTAGTGTTTACACGGTATAATGGTTTATTTTATTAACGTTCAAATTCTAATATTAATCTGACACTGTATACACAACTGTTTTACTTTACTACTTAAAGTCACTTTATTACGGAACACACTGTTCTGCTTCACTGTTTTAATTCAAATGTGTCCGAAAACTCAAATGACACCCTTTTATACTACAGGCATCACTTTCTCGAATAATCCACTACCTCCTAGATGGCGTGTATTCTACCATTATCCATAATTTACCAGTGCTTCTAAGTGGCCTGTATTCTACCATTATCCATAATTTACTAGTATGGCGTATCGACGTTGAGTTCGCAATTATCCAGAATGTTGCTATTATGCTCTAGATGGCGTTGTACGACGGCAATAATTTCTCTCGGTTATCGACTTTTATAGTGTACTGCAGCGTCTGTTCGGTTTATTATTTGCCGCTAGATGGTGTAAAAGTATTTATACAGCCAGCGATGCTAGCTATTATCGTTTAGTTTTCTTTTTTTGGTTTTATTTCGAGAATTTTCTGGCGTAAACCAAATTTCGCTACAATATGGATGTGGTGATAAAAAAAATCGATTTATTTATGAATCGTTATTTTAAAATATCGATTTTTGCTCATCGGTTTTTGTCTAAATTTATATTAATAGATGCATACGTTAGCGGTAAAACTATTTTTCATACCCTAAGGAATTATTGGTTTCTACCAAGTTATTATTTGGTAAATATTATTATATATATACTTAGCATTAATTAGGTAATTATTACCAAATACATGTAGATATGCAGAAGCATAGCGTGCACATTGGGGCCTAAAGGAAATTTTCCGGCCCCCCCAACATGAAATAATCTCTATTTCTAAAATTATACAATTTTTTTAAAAAAAAAAAAGAGATATATTTTACATTGAATTACAAAAAATACGTACACATTCTCAGAAATTATTTGCCGTTTACTAAAAAAAAAGCTATGCTGCTTAAAACAAACCCCCCCCCAAGTGGTTACGCTCAGGGTGGCCGCCCCCCATACATACGCTACTGAATATATATACAATGTGTGAAATGTGTGACATGTCAACTTATATAAAATATTTATTTCGCCTACATCAAATATATAATTTGTTAATTATTACCAAAACTAGACATATACAAATACTTACTTTTCTCTGAGTAGTTTTAATCAAATTTTTTGAAAAAAAAAATTTTTTTTTGGGTTTGGCATAAGAATTATCACGATGTCTTGAAATTACTTTCAAAACAATACATACTACAAAAAATGTATTCTAAGCATAAAGATATTAAGTTTTTTTTTTTTAAACAGATTTAAAAAAAAGACCATAATAACCTGATTTAAAAAATTTTTCGCACATTCTTGCATGAAAGGTTTTTACGCGAGAATGCTTTTCTCACGATTGCTAAACAAATCTTTACATGCGGATTTTTTTGGCAACAATGGCCAGCTTATTCCTTTGACAAACAAACTTTTAGAGAGATGGAAAAAACTTAATTTTTTTTTTAATAATTTTTTTTATTTAATTGTTTTAATAATTAGAAGAATTTATTTTGTAAATTATTCGATCAATTTATATCACTCGAATTTTTTCAACTACCTAATTTATTTCAAGTTCAAATAATTCGGTTTAGATTGGTGCTGAATACTTTGATTCCATTCGTCAGAAACAATTCGAAGCTTCGAATTCCTTTCAATTGATGTTTAGATTTTTCTTTAAAATTGATAAGGGCGCTAGTTTCAATTTTAAGGTATTTTTTTCATTTGAAAAAGGATATTAATCTTAGTCGAGTCGTGAAAGAATTTTCATCAACAATGCAGCTTTTGAAGTCACTAGCTCACAGTTTAAAAGTCATCATCACGAATTTAATCTAGAATTTATTTCGAATTTTCAAAACTCGAATCGTATTTGTTTAATGCAAAAATAATGTATTTAGTGTAATCCTAAGAATTATTTTAAGAACTATAAAATTGAAAGTGATAAGTTCTGATAGAAAATTATAAAATTTCAGTAATAAAAAATTTATTGAAAAAAAACAAAAGTTTCATAGTTTTAAACCAGACGACTATAATAAAATATATCATCATAAATATTATTAATTCTGTTTTACTATCAACTTAATAAAAACAAAGCTAAACAAAAGTTTTATTTAATTCTATAGAAACAAAGTAAATAGACCTAACCGTCTCAACGGCTGCCCACATAAATCATTCAATTTTTCAAAAAAATATTTTAATAGAAAAACGTGAACAGCGGAAAAACTTAACTTGTGAAATTTATGAGTTTTCCGTCATCAAGTGGCAAAAAATGAATGACTTTTCGTGCGTTTTATGTCACTTCTCTCTTTTGCCATTTGTTGAATTCACACAAATTTGTCGGACTAATGCAGAGCTTATTGGTGGACAAGTTTGTCTGGTCCCAGGCAGGTGTTTAATTCTTAAGATATGCAATAAGATGAATGAAGTCTGTATTACATGGTATTAATAGCATACGATGCAGATGCAGTAGCGTGTATGTATGTACATATGTAGGTGCATATGTATCCGTGGATAATATGGTTCATTTGGAAAAATATAGATTTTTGATATCTCCTGCACAGACGATTTTTCTTAATAGAAAGTGTGCTAATTCAATGATAGAAAACAGTAATTGAATGTTTACATTAAGGGGAGGGTAACGTTAATTTGTACAAAAACGGGCGCATTTTTGTGATTTTTTGTTGGCAACACAGTTGAAATCTATTGATTAAAACCAATGATAGATCAAAGTCTAACATTTGAAGAATATTTTGAAAAATTTTCAGGTAGATATATTGAAAACTACGGCAATGGCAGCAATTATTTGGAAGCGTCTCAGAAAAAAGAAGAGTTGCGATGCACACGATAAGTCGGAACTGGATAATTTTAAATCAAAAAAAAATTTTTTTTTCGTTAGTGAAAAACGCGATTTTTGCAAAAAAAAAATCGGATAATTTGTTATTATAAAATAATAAATATTGACAAATTTGATTCTCCAGTGTTACCTTGTAAATTATGTAAAGAAATAGTGTTCAAAATTTCAAAAGAATCGATGCAGTAGTATTGAAGTTATGGTGTGCACCGACTTTCAAAACGTGAGTTGTGGGAAAAGCGCTTTAAGCAGTGATGGGCACATAGTGGCTCTATTTGCTCTCACCGTTATTCGACGCACAATTGCAGAATTTCAACGCTATCGAGGCACAGCGTTGACTTGAATTCAAATGAAAACAAAACACAAAGGCATAAAAGACGGCGCCGCATTGTGTCTTGACGAATGTAGCAATTGTTTTTGTTTGTAGTGCAATTTGGTTTTTTTGTGCTAATGGCAAATTTGGAAATGATAGTAAAAAAAAAACTTTCAAATTTCGTTTGTTGTTGCTTGATGTTGTTGTTTTGCTATGCCCTTAAAATGTTATGTAAAAAAACCAATTTAAAATTTTCACCTAAGCAAAACAAAAAAATTTTCTCAGTTCTTTTGATTAACTCTGAAATTACGCCAATAAATATATCAGGTTCAAAGTTATTGAGTAAGGAACTATACAGATTTTTCGCTGAAAACCTTAAGACCAAGTTTTTTTTTCTTATTATTTTTTTTTCCAAATTCAAAATCACTTTGAAAAAAATTCGTTATCTCCTTCAAATTGTTTGCCTATGAATTGTGCCTTCAACCCAAGCAAAAAGATAGAGGTCGTTGGGGTTAGATCTTCAGAACAAGGTTGGTGGTCAAGCACTTCAAAGAGACCTAAACTAAATTTACAATGAACAGCTTATATTTGCTAACAACATATCTTTGGCTTTTTGAAACTGATCTCAGTGAGGGAAGAGGTCGAGGACGAGTACTCTTCGTACACCGAAAAAAATCATAGGTAAATTCAAAGAAAAGACTTCCTGTGATTAATTCAATTCCTGTTTAGGCACAGGAAACATCTGTGGCTGTCAAGCAGAACTACTTGATGACATTTATTTCATTTCGCTCCATTTTCGTATTACTCACATTGGCTGCTAGTATTCAATTAAATGTATGTACGTTACACACTATTTTGCTGAGGGTATCTACTGATGAGTCTTTTGGTTATCATTACTTTTTGCACTTAACAAAACTTTTTGCGAATAAACACTACTCTTACATCATTCTCATCCGATTTCGATGCCGTTGTATTTGAAACAAATTTTATACAAATTCATGTACAATTCGTCTAATTTTTACATCAGTGGTTCTCCTAACATTTTCACCAATTTTTTCAATGTCAAAAGTATAAAAATACTATTTATTTTTTGACGTTGCTTGGCAAGTTTTCAAAGTAATAAAAAATATTAAACACGTGCATGTATGTTTTAAAAAGAAAAAATATTGTTGTCAATAAAAAAAAAATAATCTAAAATAAAAAAAAAAAAATCATCAGAGAAATTCAATTTTCCTCTTAGGCCCCGGCGAGATTCGAACTCACGATCTCCTGTTTACTAGACAGGCGCTTTAACCAACTAAGCCACGGCGCCTATTTGACGCATGGGTAGTCAATTGCGTTATTAGTCTCTGTTACACATAGATATGATACACTCGTGCATACAAAGTATAGAACAAATCAGGGCACGTGAATAAATATAGGAAATAGTTTTTTAAGTTTTAACAGAATTTTATTTTTGTTGACAAGGTCGACTAAATCAGGGCGAAATTAGAATTGATAAGATAACTGCAGAAAAAAATGTGAATCGAATAAAAACTTAATTATTAGATAAAATTGTATGCATGTATGTATTTAAAAAAAATCGAGTTTTTGTAACTACATAATTTTAAATATTTCGTAAAAAGTTTCCAATATTTCACAAGTTTCCTTAATCAAAACGCTTGATACTCGGATTTTAACAAAAAATTGACCGAAACATTTTTGATTTGTCTGAAATTTTTTTTATGGGTTCTATATCGAAAAAAAAGAGAAACGTGTTCGAGGATTTATTAGAAAAAAATTTTTTTTTTTTTTTCAAAACAGCGATTTTAAATTTTGAGATTTTAGTGATTTTTGGCTTGGAGTTTGAAAAACTTGTAACTCCGGTTCTGTTAAAGCTAGAAAATTAAGTTTTAAAGGTAAAAAAATTAACTTCAATTAAAACATTGTTTCTTAAAAAAATTTTAAAACATTAATATTGCTTCAAATAATTAAAATTTTAAAATTGATCGAAGAAATTGATTGAAATCGAAGCGAATTTTTAATATTACCATCGTATTTTGCGACAAATTTCCTATAGAAAACGTTTTGCTTTTTAAAGGAAATTATTATTACCTACTATTAGAAATAAATTGGCTTAAGTTTACTTTAGCTGACATTCTCCAAATTAATTTAGTGGTAATAGAGGATTAAAAATAAATAAAAAACGTCAAAAAAAGTCGCTCGGATCTAGTTTCGGAGATATAGACAACGTAAGTTGCGGACATAGCTTTTGTGGAAATGATTATAAGTTGAGAGCCACTGAATGGAAAATAAAAAATATGGATGTCATAAGAAAGATAATTTAATGGCCTATAATAATGTTCAACAAAGACTTGAAGTTTGACCAATAATTTTGGAGATAAGACACTTTTTCTGAAATCTTGACAATTTTTTTTTATTTAACATATTTTTTCCTAAAAATGTGTTAATGACCTGTAATTATTTTAGCATGTTAAGAAAGCTTAATTTATATCTTTTATGATATATGATATATAGCATGTTCTAAATTTTTGCATAATGACCCCTTTTTATCGGAAAACATGAAAAAATATTCAATGAGTTCTTATGAAAAGTCTGAATTTCTGGACAAAAACACTAAAAAACCAACAACAGCAAGAACAACAAGTATTATAAGACGATTCTCATTATAAGATTTAAAAATGTTTATTGAAATCGCGCGATGTTGTACTTAGGTTAAAAAAAACCACAGATCCCATTACTTCAAGTTTTCTCTCTAGTTTTCCAGACATTTTAAAAAATCTTCAACTCAGTAGAAATTTAACGCACATATCTCATGAGATCCAATTCTGATTTTGATACATTTTTTTGCAGCAGATTTAAAAATATTTATAAATATTGATATATGAGTTCTGGACAATTTCAAGTTCAACTCAAAATATCATTTTCATTATAGGAGAACAAAATTCAAATATTTTTATTTTCAGAATACCAACTAATTTCTAATATTTTTGTTTTGTTTATTCGTAAAGACAATATTTAAAGTAATAAAATGTACTTTAAAAGTTATTATGTACTTTTCTCAAAAAATTAAAGATTGTAGAGCAACAATGGTTTGACATATGCTGACTGAAATGGTTTATGCTTAATCAATAGCTATTCAATTACTACTACCCACAAAAAAAAAGTCAATAAATTCAGAGATCTCAAGATTCATATATGTACTTTCTTTTTTCAACACAATGCCTCATATTTACCTTTAAAAACAGTAAATAAGCAACTTCCTCATTTCATAAGAAATTTACGACTTTTAAAAATTTGTACATTTTAACTCAATTTTCCGTTTAAATTCCTGAAAGCAAACAACTTGATTTTCACACTTAAATCACAACAGTTGTCGAAAGGTCGATAAAGCGGTTGTTGACTTCTCGGGAAGGTTGCACACGCACTTATACACTTCAAAACACACGTACAATTTGTGTGCTTTAAAGAACACCCACACCACATTGCACAGACCTACAACGTCGTGGCATTTTTCCCCCAAAGATAAGAGAATCCTCATAAAATAAAAAGAAAAAAAAAAACACATTAAATATTAACTTAACCCAGCTTAGCTAATAATAAAAAGTGAACAAAAAAATAAATTTTTTTTTTTCTATTTACTTTTTACTGATTTTCCCCAACTTTGTTTCATGTTCCCTTTTGTTTCAGTTAGGAGTTTTTTGTTTCCTTTTCAATTTTCTTCTTTTGCCAAATGTTGCCAACACTTTTGTGTACATTCAAAAACAGGTCAAAATTTAAATACAAAATTGCAAAATGCCGGCCTTGCTATCTTTTTCAAGAATGTTTTCCGCAACAGTCCTATTAAGTACAGTAAATTTCAGGCTGTATTGAGAGGAAAAATAGGAGTTGAAGTATCGTTTTATTACAATAGGTAGATATGTACATATCTATCGATATCGAAATAACGTAATAATTTAAAAATTAATTCAGATTTGCTTAGACGTAAAGTATGCCCTGTATGGCTTTCACATATTTTTAATTCCAAGAAGTGTATAACTCCTACAGAAAATTCTTAAGTTGCATTTAAACGTGATTTTCACAGATGAACACGCAACAGATAATGCTGATTAAGAGTATGCATTGGTGGTCCTGTAATAAAGAAAGGAGACCCGACAATCTGCGCCAACTACAGGGGTATCAGTCTCATTTCCATCGCATATAAGATCCTCTCGAGCGTATTGTGTGAAAGATTGAAGCCGTATACAGAAACGCTGATCGGATCCTATCAGTGTGGCTTTAGACCTGGTAAGTCCACCATAGACCAGATTTTTACACTACGCCAAATCCTGGAGAAAACCCATGAATATCAAATCGACACTCACCATCTCTTCGTCGATTATAAAGCTGCGTTCGATAGCCCAGTGCGGGATTGCCTATACGCAACAATGTCTGAGTTCGGTATACCTGCAAAGTTGATAAGGCTCTGCAGGATGACGTTGAGCAATACGTGTAGCTCCGTCAAGGTAGGGAATGACCTCTCCGGAACTTTTAATACCGAGCGAGGTTTCAGACAAGGCGACCCGCTCTCGTGCGATCTCTTCAATTTCATTATGGAGGGGATCGTACGAAAAGCCGGTGTGCATCATAATGGCACCATTTTCTTCAAAGGTGTTCAGCTCCTTACGCACGCTGATGATATTGATATTATCGGTCGGAGTAAGAGAGATGTTACTGCTGCTTTCACTGCTATTGAAAAGGAATCAGCCAAAGTGGGTTTGACGGTAAACGAGGGCAAGACGAAATACATGATGTCTACTAACAACAACAAGAGAGCACGGGATCTAGACTCTCATGTTACAGCGGGCAACTGTAAATTAGAAGTTGTCAAGGAATTCATTTACCTTGGCACTGCCGTAACCAGCAATAACGATGTCAGTCTGGAGATTAAGCGGAGAATAACAATTGCTAATAGGTGCTACTACGGTCTCAGTAAGCAATTACGTTGCAGAGCTCTCTCTCGATCAACAAAGCTAACACTCTACAAGACGCTCATTCTACCTGTGCTTCTTTATGGCGCTGAGGCATGGGTGGTTTCGACAACAGACGCAGCCGCTCTTGGGGTTTTCGAGAGGAAAGTTCTCCGCAAAATCTTTGGTCCTGTTCGAGTTGGCGACGACTATCGCAATCGAATGAACCACGAGCTGTATGAGCTCTACGCCGACATTGACATAGTTAAGCGTATAACAATACAGCGACTACGCTGGCTGGGTCATGTCCATCGTATGGATAAAGAAGCTCCAGCGAAAAAGGTATTCGAAGGGAAGGTCCCCGGTCAACGACGAAGAGGGAGACCATGCCTCCGGTGGATAGACCAAGCTGAGGAAGCCCTAACCGCGTTTGGCATTAACGATTGGAGAAGGCGCGCGCAAAACAGAGGCGCCTGGCGAGAGCTAATGAGGTCGGCCGTAACCTGACAACGGGTTGTTATGGCCATCTAAGTAAGTAAAAAAGTAAGTATTGGTGGTCCAACGTGTTAGCCGGTATATGACAAAACCCATTAAATGTATTGGGTTTTATTTTAGAAATATTATACATACTTAGTTTCGGAAAATAATGCTGGTCTGCCTTCGACCTTATACGCTAACATAAGTTGGAGTTTTGAGATCGTCTTTATCTTTTATTAAACCTTTCTTATCAACCGAAATAGGTGTTTGCAAAATGCTGAATAAAATTAATATTAAGAATATTTTTTTTTGTTTGTGTTTTTGGAATAGATCATAATTTAATAATTATTTTTTAACGGAAAAATCACATAAAAATTACAACGCAAAATCCATTACAGGAAAACCAAAAATGGGCAACCAGCTGCTTGCACTAGTTTCAAAACCAAGAATTATAATAATTACACAGGACCACAGGTAAGGTATCATACGGTATGTATTTTGGCGTCCTAAGCACGAATCCGAGGTCAGAATTTTTCCATCACCCTCAGATTTTGACATAACCTCAAAATTACACTTTAAAAAGAAAGTCCCTCAAAAAAAAAGAGAATCAAAATCCAGACGGTAGATCTTACTTACTTATATTACGTATCTAGGTGTATTACGTATCTAGCTGAGTTTTAGCTGCCCACTTTTCCCCCAGCACTCCCATTTACCCCCAAATGGTTAAAAACTCATTACTTATAAAAATTCAATTTTGGTATTTTGGTGCACGAAAACTCAGAATGTTGATAAAAACCTTTGGGAAGAAGTAGTAAGGTACTGAGGTGGGTTTGGGGGGTGCTTAGGGGGTAGAAATGAGTTCTTATCGATATAAACAGCTTTAGTGCACCAAAGTACCTACGGATATGCTACTTAGTTAGAAACGTGCAACGCTTTAAATTTGCTATTTATTCAAGACACAAATTTAGATGTGGCACAACAAAAAAAATAAAGAAATATAGTCGAGCAGGATCAGTGGAACCGGTAGATTAGGTAGGAGTGGCAGTCAGTTGTGAACCGACTCACTTAAACCAAATGTTGGTCCATTGTGATAAGTAGAACCGGTAAGTTTTAGGTTTTTTTTTTTATTAGCACATAATCGAGGCCACAAGAGTTGCGTGTTAAGAAAATGATGTATTTTCGATACAAAATTTTAATAATTTTTTAAGTCTTTTTATGAAACTTTCTTATTTATGTGCCTTAAAATTGAAAGTCATAATTTGAATACCTTCTTTTATCTGTAAAAAGTCGATATTCATGAAAAAGTATCGTCTTAATGCTACTGGCCCTTTCAAATTGAAGACATCATAAAGATGAATGCCATATTCACGTTTGCAATGTGTGTATGTATGTGAGCAAAGTTTGCTAGAAGGAAAGTGAACATTCTTCATAATTTTATCAACTTTAAGTTAAGTGCTCACAGATGTTGCAAGAGCATCATGTTCAGCATCGAATGTTAAATCAATTTGGAAAGAAAATGTATAAGAAATTTCAAAATACTATTTTAGGGACAGCATTAAAATATTTTTTGGCTGAATTCAATAGTTGTGAATCGAAGTTCAGATGTACATGATCAACTAAATTCAATTGCTAAAAGGCATTAAGTACCCGCATCATTGGTATTGATAACATAATTTCGAAATTTAAGGTATAGCATATAACGTTAGCGAAGGGTTAAGATGCACCTTCACTTTTTACAGCAACATTGGTTTGCGTTTTTAAACAAACACTCAAAACATTTCCTTATTTATTTTATCAACAAAAGTTGAACAGAAACGATTAAACACTCGCACACACACTTTTGTTTATTACTCGAAAACACCGCACACGAGTCCAAAGTCAAGTGCAATCATTATTTTTAGGACCCTTTTCATAAATTTTTACGACCTGGCGCATAATCATAAAGTTGAACAAATATTTCTGTTTGTTTTTTTTTATAAACCAGCGCATTATTCTGTATTCTCTCGCTTTTGTCAGTTGGCGGTATTTTCCTGTTGAAATTGAAACAAAAAGTGAGAGTTGACGATCTATGAAAAGCATTATGTTTTTTATGCGTTATCTGTTGACCCGTGAATTTTTTCACTTCAATTTGTTGAAAAGTGTTAAAAATATCGGATGTATGACTTGACAGAGTGAAAGCAGTGGCGAATCGTGCATGTTGGGCGCCCGGGGCGAACAGGTATTTTACCGCCCCAAGCAAAAAATATTTTAAATGGTAAAAATTTTAATTTTGTTTACTAAAGAAAATGAAATAACTTAGATAAATTTTACATTGGTTTACAAAATCACCTACACATTCTCTACTATTTTGCCGAGCCCCCCTATATACCATACTGAGTGAAGGTGTTAAAGCGTTTGTATTTATGTTTTTCTGATAATAAATTTATCACCATTGAGCAATATTTAAAAAACAAATTGTGTTTGGTATCTCGAGATTAAGTTATGGTCGGATCTTTTGTTGAGGCAGGCATCAAGGTCAACAACTACCGAAAAATAGTAGAAGCTGGTTCGAGGCCTTGGATATCCAAACTCTTTAGCCGCAGGCTTTAGACATAGCAATAAGACTCAGCACCGCTGGATGAAAGAAATGTGAATCAAAAACATCTTTCCACTCAGCATTTAAGTATGTTCAATAAATTCTTAGCATGCGAGCCCGATTGGCCAAGATTAATACAAAAATCCAAGAAAGTTTGGAAGCTCTCAAGGTAGTGCTTGTCCGGGATAGAAGAAAACTCCAAAAGCTAACGTTCGTGATTCTTTTTATTCGCACGTCGAGGAAGTTGAATATATTGAACAATTGATCTATTGCATAAATTTCAAATATTATAAGCATAAAAAACAATATATCGTTTGAACTATATAAAAATGTTGAAAAATAAATTCTCGAGAGTGTTTCTAAGTAGTAACATAAAAATTACAGAATCCTGTACAACTTAACATTGAATGTTTACGAATTGTCTTTGGGTGGTTTACCTTAAAGCTTAATCCTTTTGTACCAAAAAAAACATATCCATCCCACTTCATTCACTTAGTTTTTCTTCAAAGAAAATTTTCTAGAGATAAGAACCAACCCCGTTTCATAAAGAGTAATAAATTGTAATCAGCGCCATGTAATCAGTTTTCACAATCTCTAAAAAACACTCACTTTTCCGTTGGCTAATTGCATAATATTGATTTATAAGAGTCGTATATCCTTTTGCAACAGGATATGTGAAGCCATCAGGAAAATCCTTACATTCAAAATGTCAAAAATATTAAAACACAAAAATCATACTTAGATAAATTACTTTTAGAAAAGTATGAACTTAAGTGCAACACGTGCGTTATATTTTCCACATTTTAAGGGTTACCAAACAACCGCATTGGGGTAGGAAAGTGAAAGTGCAAAATGCGATGGATGGTGGTGGTAAGTGGATAAGGCAATAATTTTCATGAAACTGTTGCATTACGTGCGTAAAAATGAGCAAAACTAATGCGATTCAGTGTGTTAAGAATATTGAGTGTCATTTAGTTGCATAAAAACTTCAAGTATTGTGGCGATTATAATATTATCACGAAAATTGGCTTTTATTAACAAAGAAAGTAAAAGGCGACTGAAAAATCTTCCATCTCCTCTTAAAGCATTCGAAAGCTATTAACGAGCATTGTTCTTCATCAAATCATTCAAAATTACACCCAAAGTAATTTTCGGAGGGTTTCGCTCTATCCCTATTTCCTGTCGTTACCAAACTGATATCCTCTAGTAATTTGATAATTTTTATGTCAATATTGATATTTTCTAGAAAAGTGGATTTTGACATTTAATTGGAAATCATTAAAAGTTATAAGTTATTTACAGCGGTTCTCAAGCAATAAAAAAGTTGATCCAAAATCAAGTCTGATAGAATGCCTATGTCACTTGAAAGTGGACAAAATGTAAAAACGGGGGGTAGTATATTGAAAACAATTAAGCGAAGTAACTTGGTAAAGTTTATATGATAGGTGGATCACGGGAAGTTTCTCTACAATCTTGTACGTTTTTTTATCGTTTTTGAGACAAAAAACCTTTTTGGCTTCTCTAAGTGGTCATATCTGGTGAACTAACCGCTAGCTATATAACAGGTCATTGAAATGGTAGTCAAGTGAAGTAAATATTCCATATAATGGGTCGTCCATAAAATACATCCGCAAAATTCTGGAATTTTAACCCCCTCCTCCCTGGTATTCCCATTTCATCTTCTTTTTTTACCTTTCTTCCCTAGAGGACGTTCTCTAAGGATTATGCTACCTCTTCTCCCCCCTTTCCATTATTTTTTAGTTTCTATGAAAAAGATTGACGTCCAAAAATGGCTATGTTGAAACATGTTTTGACATTTTGCACATTGCACTCCAAATATTAGTTTTTATGTTAGGACTAAAGTACCTATGTACTTAGTACCAACTTAGGGTAATTTCTTTAACAACTTTTTTTTAAGTCTGAAAGGTTCGATGTCTGAGGCTAAGTTGTTCGTCATGAAAATATATTTTCCACTTACATTACCGCTCTAGCACCTCTTCTCAAGCCACCTATCAAACATTTTAGTTAAATTTTCTAAAAAAATGTGCTTACGAGACAAACAACTGAGAGTCTTATGCAGAAAATTTGACTAAAATGCTTCGTAGGGGGTTTAAAGTGTAGTGGTGGAGGGGTGGTGAACATAGAAAAAATATTTAGTCTTTTAATGGGGAATAACTTTGCCCCAGACACCAAACCTGTCATACTTGAAATAAAAAATTTTTATGGAGCAGCGTTTGTAACCTTGCCAAAATCAGGTTAATTCAACATTATCCCAAAACTAAGTCGAAATCTGACAGATTTGAACTCAGCGGCTACAATTTTTGAAGTGTACACTTCTATACGCGCGTTGACATGGGGGTAAGCTAGTGAATGCGTTACGGAAATGAGCGAACAAAATATGTTACGGAAATGAGCGAATTTGAACATAACGTGTGGCATACAGGTTTAATAAAAATTGGGTGTTTACGCATGCATTTAACTTAACTCAATGCTGCTTCACTCAGGGTGGTGGTGTTTTTTTCTGTAATTAATGGGGATTTTGGACATCATTTAGGGTGGCACCGGACCTTGGAAGGACCGTTTTTGACCCATTTTCGGAATTTTTTTTTCTATAATTAATGGAGATCTTGAACATCATTTAGGGTGGCTCCAGAACCTGGAAAGAACGTTTTTGACAAATATTAGAACATTTTTTTTTTCTGTAATTAATGGGGATTTTGAAAATCACTTAGGGTGGCTCCGGACCCTGAAGGAACCGTTTTTGACCCATTTTCGGGAATTTGTTTTTTTTCTTTAATAAATGAGGAAAGGTCGAAGTCCGGAGCCACTCTAAATGATATAAAAAATCCATTTTCGAGCTTTCCTCATTAATTATAGAAAAAAAAAATTCCGAAAATGGGTCAAAAACATTATTTTTGACGGTCCGGATCCACACTAAGTGATGTCCAAAATCCATTTTCGACCTTTCCCCATCGGTTGGAAAGAAAAAAAAAAAAGTTTTTTTATACTACAGTTCAACATAAGTGGCTCAAGCCATTCACTGCTTCATGAATCTGAATCCATGTGAGTGTGAGCTTCACACGCATTCACATTCATGAGCGTAGAGCTACTACTAAGAGTACTACAGATTTAAAAACCCTCAATGAGCTACTCAATGACGTTCTCTGATATATGTATATATATAAACATATGTATGTATATATACATACATACATATAGATGGAGCTAAAGTAGTATATACTTCAGATGTGAGTTCTAAGGCACACTCGTTTTTTTTTTCTATGTTGACATCAGCGAGTTTTCCTCCAATTTTACTGCACACAGTGTTATTAATAGACCTCAGCTTACATCATGACACAAACATAGTTTCAGCATTTTAGTTTTTACGAAATGGCCTACTTCTTTTGTATGTAATGAAATATATTTTGTTCCAAATTTGGTTCACTTTGTGTTCAACACGCAGAGAAAAACAAAAACAGAAAACAAAAAGCCACACAACATCATTAGACAAATATTCAAAAAGAAATTTAAAACGAAAACCATTCCACTAAATGAAGTTGCACTAGACACAAAATCCGACAAGAAAAAAACCATTCATCAAAAACAAATAAACAAACAAACCATCAATTAACAACTTGATCAGTAATATAATATTATAATATAACAACAGTCAGCAACAAAAATAGTACCATTTTTAGCCTTAAAAATGAAACGTTTTAAAAAAATCACAACTACAATTAACATAAAATGTAATCTGGTTGGACTTGTAAGAGTTTGAACCGCTCATATGTTGATTTAATTTTCCTAATTTGTATTTGTATAAAAGTGTCAAAGAGTTCCCCCAAAACAAAAATGATCAACTGCTTTAACATAGTTTCTATGAATTTACATACATAGTATAACATCAAGACTAAAATTTCCCTTTTTTGTGAATTAAAACGAAAAAAATTCACATGTTGTTGTAAGAGCTTGCATACGCATAAAATTGCTATAAATTTTTCAGCACCACAGCATGTGTCCCACCATACACTATGCGTGCGAGCACACTCCCAAAATGTAACAACAACAAAAAAACAATAATAATTTATAACTTCAACAAACAGAGAAAACAAATGGCAACTCTATTGCTTTTAACCCTTTAAAACCGATTTTGAAGAAGAGAGTTTTAGTACAATAAACAACAACAATAAAGTTCAACTTTGCATTAATTAGACGACCGCCCGCTGTGGAAGTTCCCAGTGATTTATGTTTGTGCGCTTGTAAAAATAATTTCATTTTGATTGTTGTGGCATCTTAATTTGTCGGCAAGACATTTCAGCCTTTTTTACGTAGGAATTCAAAAAATTCTCTCAGCGATTTGGAATGAAATTTGAGCCCGTAATTTTTTAATCACTCAGTGCTGAAAAACGTAGAGAGATAAATTGACATAAGACATACAGAAAATTATTCTTCAATTCGGATTTTCGAAGAAGCTGTGAGATGCTTCATCCACCAAACGGCATAAAGTAAAACATAATTTTGGTCAAAAAATAATATATGTACCACAATCGCATTTGCAGATTACGAAGAAAAGTTTAAGATCTCATAGTATTTTTGCACCGCCAACAACAACAACTAAATCAATTGAAACTACAAGCTTTAATATAGCTTATTCCTTAAACCAGTGCCGGATTAAAATATTTTTGAAGGTTAAGCCAAAATATATTTGATCGTGTTTCCTCCAATATAAGCGAGTATATAAAAAATAGCTAATGCCTCCTTGGATAGAAATTTCCCATGAAATAAAAAGCCAACAGGTAAGTTAATTCTCATATATCTGGGAGTTGCGCTGGATAAGAAACTCACTTGAAATTCACAGTATTTATATGTTTTAACGAGAGATACAAAAGCTCTTTGAAAAGATCCGTGGCTTAAGTTTAAAAATGATTTTCTGGATTTATGAAGTGATGATCTTATGCGTTCCATTTTTGGTAAGATTCAACAGAAATCTGTTATAATATAGCTGATTAAAGTTTAAAGACTAACATACCGTGACATAACAGGAACAAATTACAGCCCTTGAATCCTTACCTTTCCAGGTTTTATTACAATCAGAAAACTTGGGGCGAATAGTGTTGTGAAATTTTCAACGAAGTGCCTAATATTGAGAAGTAACTCTTAATTAACATCGCTGATAAGTTCATTTAGAACAACACTTAGTAACAGAGATTAAAGGATAAAAATTGTATAGTGAGGGCCCCTAAGATGAACTGAATACAAAGATAATGATTCCGCCCACAAATTGTTCCAGAATTTATTAAGCCGAACTTTATGCAATATACATATATGTACCAGACTTATTATAAGCAAAGTATTTAGGAACTCCTCTATTCATATTTTCACTGATAGAACACATTCATCGCAATCAGCTCATTCGAGGTAAAATCAAAAATAGTTGACTTTTACACTGACTCTCTTAAGGTTTTGAAAAGTTGCATTGTGGTGAGTGTCTGGTCATTGAGGAAAAGATATCGCGGACTAGTTTGCTAGGGAAGGTACCAACAAACCTTATTTTCTTTAATCCTCTTGAGTATACCTTGCACCTAAGCAAAGAAAAGCTACGCAATCTGATGAAATTTACCTCTGAGCACTATTCACCATTAATGTCACACCAAAATAGAATTAGACGATTTCGCAGCATGATACTTTTCATAGAATCCATTAGTCCAACCAACAAAGGCAAATGAAGTCAAAAAGTCTACAAATAAAATCATAGCGCTCATTAAGGACGTAAGACAGCATTAGCCTTAACTTAACTGGCACAAAAGATGTATTTGAAGATCGCGTAGCCAGCCTTTAAGCAGGGACCTCCTACTTGACCTATATAATTTGAGATGCAAGTGATGATATGTTGCAACTATAAGAAAAGATCAACTACAAAGAAAATCAGTCAATTTTAGTATTTTGATTTCCTAAGTTCTAAGCAGTTCCTAAAATATGCCGCTGTAGGCCTGGAACTATTCGGCAACTCCCTAACTCAGTCCCTCCCTAAACTGTTTGCATTTTAAGACTCAAGATATATCAACTTAGATTTGATGATAGCAAAGTTTAAATCTGAAAAGTCTTAAGAAATGAAAAATCTTGTGGTGGATGACATTTTGAAAGTTTAATTGCTACGATAGATCAGAGGAAAGGCAATTTTTAATATATGAAGAGGTGAGGTGTGAAACCCGCCATGTCCAAAAAAATGAAAATGTGTGATATTGTAGGAGGGCACAGAAAAAATGTTTGTCTACAAGCCTACATACTCTAAATTATAAAAATAAAATTTTTCCATTCACAAACTTTTGATTGCAAAAATTTCTGCTAAATTCTTTTTATCAAAACCCGCCAAGTCCACATTTCTGAAATTCAAAACCCGCCAAGTCCAATTTTATTTCTTATTTGGAGCGAAACATTAATTTGTGAAAAAATTATGGGCATTCCAAAAGCTGTGAGAAGTAATCTAAATTAAAAATAATCAATCTTTATTAATATGATATGAGAGTATTTAAATCAAAAAACAACCTTAAGAATATTAAAATTACAAAACGCAGAAATATCGTAAGAATAAACGTTGTTTTGAAATGAATTTAAACTTAGGCATTTTTAAAAAAATGATTTCGAAACCTTTTACCATTATTATTTTTCAAAATCATAATCATTGGTCATAAAATGTAATGAAAAATCAGGATTTTAATAACTTTTGGCAACAATTACAATGGATCAATTTACTTTTATAATATAGTTAAATTTCAGTGAAATACAGTTTTTTCGTTTTTCTCAAAAACGTAAAATATGGACTTGGCGGGTTTTTCATCTCAGCTCTTCAAATGTAAATATTACAAGCATTATTAGTCTTAGGTTGATATTGCAATCATAGCAGTGTCGTGGTCTTGCAAGCCAAGACTGCAATTTGAAGACTGATTTTGATTACCACTAGACATTACTGAAACTACATATGATCTTCGATTCTTAAAATATTTTCGTATATTTTAAACTAGGGATAGTATGGCTTTGGATAAATATTAAAAAAAAAACCTGCAGCAAAAACCCTGATATGCCTAGTCAGTAGTAGGATTTATACTGCGTTTTTTATTATATTCTGCTACAGAACATATTCATTTTGTATATTATTGATTACCATAACCTCCTGCATTGATCTACTTATGTCCGCTTACCTGTCTTCCACTCTGCCAGTAGGTTCATCAGTCTGTTTGCTAGTTAGCATATTATTCTATCAGTAATTATATCAATCTATGAATCCGTCGATCTGTGGCTTTGTCAGTCCATGAGTCTGTCTCTCTGTCAGAGAAAATAACAAATACATACATAATAAAGAAGCTACAGAAGCGTGACCGTCTATGAAAAGGTGCACCTGAAGCATGTAAAAGATGAAACATCGAAATTTTCGGGTTAGTAAGGATATTCACAGAGCTTACGCACTTTCGACATATTTAGTGTTAAGCACATTGACCTTCAAAATCAAAATAATACCCAACCTTCTGTAATATAAATATGAAAAATATTCTGTTGTACAAGACGTTTAAAAACAAATTACTCGCATATAAACAGATTTTCGGACAAAAAAAGAAAGATCTAAAATTACGTTCAATAAGCCAAAATTTTCTGACATAACTAAGGGTATCTATGACATACTTGTAGTAGTTTTCTTTTCTTCAGAAATGCATTTTTATAACTTCACAAAATATTAAATTTTTTTAAAGGTGCGAAGAAAAACCTCTTTAACCCATAAAGGGTTAATGAACCAATATCATAAAAGTACTAATAAGTAAATACCCAAAAAAAAAATTTACATTTCATGCACGATTGAGCTTCTTTAAATTACTCTTACAAACAAAAATTTTATAAAAGAAATTATTGTCGCGCGTACACATCATAACCATCAACACCTACAACTCACACCTTCATCTTGACATTTCCAATCACGATAATGATACGGACGAAGCTTCGCAGCAAAGTGTCATAATTGAAATGTCATCCGCAAAATGCACGTAGGAGCCGTTCAAGTGCAATTGATAATGACAATGATAGCTTACGTCAATAATTTGACAGCGTTGACTGATTGATTGATGGAAGGAGAAGTAGCAAACATTGACACTCGTACTCGCGAATGAATATATGATGACATAATTATTATCATATAAATAAAAACGAACGGATCGCACATTTAATAATATGTAAATAAAAATTCCTTTGAAAATTTTATGACACACCTTAATTCTCTTAAACAAAATATTACGTTTTGAAATTGTATTGTGTAAAACAAACATCTATTTGATCATACATACGTAATAATGCACCTTCATTGTAATGACATTTGCATACAACTGTCAAAGTTCTATTAACGCATAATTTATTGTTTTCCATTTCAAATTGTCAGTCTTGCTTGATGTAAAAGATAGAACGAAATAGGCACATGCATTCATGTACTTCTAGCGCCACTTAAGTACTCACTTTAACTTGAGTTAAGTTTTAATTGTGATTTATGACAAACTTTGTGTGACGTATATAATTGAAATGCAACGCTTTAGTAAATAACTGTTTTTTTTTTAGAAAATTAATTAAGTTGTTAATTGTATGAATTGAAGAAAATAAACCATTCATTCAAAGAAGTTCTACAAAAACGCAGTATTGTCACCTTAATTAGAGTAAAATTTTTCATATTTTCACAGTAAGAAACTTGATGGCAACAACTTAATCCCTTGCACTTACAGCAGTTGCTTAGATCATTAATTTGAACTAGTTTCGCCGAGTGGTTGAAATTCAACCATCAAAAATTCTTTTGGTGTTAAAGAACTGATATAAAAAAGAGCTTTTATTTTTCATCGCTTTCAAAAGTAAAAATCATGGTAACATGTTGCCCTATACCTATCTTAATCTCAAAATCAGTCGATTAGTTTAGCTAAGAAAACATGTTTTCCTGTTAGGGGCGTGGCGCCACCCACTTAAAACATACACTTTTTCTTAAGCCTCAATCTATCTCCATATCAAATGTCATCAAAATCGATCCATTTTTTTAGCTATGAGAACGTATTTTCCTATTGAGAGCGTGTCACCCTCCACTTTAAAACTAATACGTTTCCTCAGGGTATAATATATATTTCTGTACCATATTTCATCAAAATTTGCTTATTAGCTTAGTATTGAAACGTTTTATTCTGTTAGGGGTTTGACTCCACCACTCAAACCAAATGTCTCAAGACTCAATCTATCTACATACATACCAAATTTTATCAAAATCGGTGTAGTGGCTCAATCGTGACACCGTTTCTCCCATTAGTGGTGGTGTTACGCCCCCTTTTAGAACTTGAAGATTTTAGAACCTTTTCTTAAAGTTCGATCTATCTCCAAACCAAATTACATCAAAATCAGTTCTAAGTTTTAACAGCGGAAACGTATTTTCCTGCTGCAGGCATGGCTCCTCTTCACAACCTTTACAAAAAAAAAAAAATTAAGCGATTATGTGGTGTTATGGCAGTTAAAAAGGGATGGAACCATTTTGCAACTGCCTATTTAAACAAAGATAATTCTCACTCTCTCACAAACAAAGAGTACGAAGTTGTTGTATATCTAAACCCTGCGCTTTCGATTATGTGGAAGACCGGTAAAGCTCAAATCATGAAGGTATGTTCTAATGAAGCGAGCATAAAAAAAACAAAAAACACTTTTTAGTATTGAAAGACCAAACTTCAAAGAGCTATTTTTTGTCATCGCTCCCAAAAATTAAAATCATAGTATCATGTTGCTTTATCCCTACCGCTAACTCTTTGCCTTCCTTAGGGTGCAATATATTTCCATACCGAATTGCATCAAAATCGGTCCATTAGATAAGATGTGAAAACATATTTTCCTATTGAGGGCGTGACACTGTATATTTTTATCTGAATACCTTTCACCAAGCTTCAATCTATCGCTGTACCAAATTCTATCAAAATCGGTCTATTAGCTTAGCAGTGAAAACGATTTTTCTGTTTGGTGTGGTGCCACGCCTACTAAATGAACTCAGAGTTTTGAGAAATGTTTTTTTGAATTCAGTCTATATCTATTATATAAAATTCATTTTTTGTCTGTCTGTCTGTCTGTCTGTCTGTCTGTCTGTCTGTCTGTCTGTCTGTCTGTCTGTCTCTTATGCACGCGGAAACTATCCAGCCGATTTTGATGAAATTTTTACAGTATGTTAGCATCGATCAGGCGGGTGTCATAGGCTATAAAACTTTTATTTAGGGTGCATATTTAGGGTGGCCCTCATACACAAATATTTTAAAAATAGCGATTTCTCAAAGACAGGCAAATCGATTCTCATGAAATGTACACCGTATGACTTTTATGTTAAGGGGCACAGATTGGATGGTAAAAATTTTATTTAGGGTGCGTACTTAGGGTGGTCCTCATTCAAATATATATTAAAATATCATTTTCTCAAAGACAGGTTAGCCGATTCACACCGAATTTACACCACGTAGCTCTTATGTTAAGAAGCATGGCTTAGGCTACAAACATTTTTTTAGGGTGGCCCTTACACAAAAATATTTTTTAAATATCATTTTCTCGAAGACCGCTAAATCGATTTTCATGAAATTTGCACCATATGGCTCTTATGTGAAGAGACACAGATTGGATCATTAAAACTTTATTTAGGGTGCATACTTAGGGTGGCCCTCACACAAAAATATTTTTAGATATCATTTTCACAAAGACAGGTTAGTGGATTCACACCGAATGTACACCGGTGGTGCACCACCTAGCTCTTATGTTAAGAGGCATAGCTAAGAAAAAAAAACTTTTATTTAGGGTGGCCCTAAAAAAATATTTTTTAAATATCATTTTCTCGAAGACCGCTAAATCGATTCTCATGAAATTTACACCATATGACTTTTATGTGAAGAGACACAGATTAGATCGTAAAAATTTTATTTAGGGTGCATAATTAGGGTGGCTTTCACACAAAAATATTTTTAAATATCATTTTCACAAAGACAGGTTAGTTGATTCACACTGAATTTACACCACGTAGCTCTTATGTTAAGAGGCATAGCTTAGGCTACAAAACTTTTATTTAGGGTTGCCCTCATACAAAAATATTTTTAAATACCATTTTCTCGAAGACCGTTTAATCGATCCTCATGAAATTTACATCACATAGTTTTTATATTAAGAGGCACTGCTTAGGCTGTAAAAATTTTTTGGGTGTATGCTAAGGGTGGTTCTCATACAAAAGTATTTTTAAATAGAATTTTCACGCAGACCTTACATCGAATCTACACCACGGTTGAGGTGAGGCGACGCGCACAGGGTAATGCTACACGGAAAAAAAGGTTTCGTAAAAAATAGCGTGAGATATTCAAAAAAAGCAAAATAATCGAGAAAAATTGTCGTATAGCCCTGTAATTTCTAATTTCATGGAATACTCAGTATAAATTGATGCGCAACCTGCAATCATTACAGTCTAAAACTTTATTATTACAGTTTCAGAATGGAAAATATACAATGTGGTCAGGGAAATATTTAGTTAGCAAAAAGTACTAAATAATTAATGAAAATTTCATATGATCGACAAATAAAAATTACAGGGTAAACTGTAAAAACTTCAATAAGTATCATATATTAAATTATTTATCTTATGATTCGATATAACTTTTTTGTCACCTGAGTTGTACAAATACGACATAAAATGTAGATATATGGTTACAAGAAAATAATTATATGAATGTTGCCAGGCTGGTTCTCTGTTTCGTGCTAAGTTAAGAAGTATGGTTAGGAAGTATAATGAAACATAAAATAAGTAAAAAATAAAATAAAAAAAATAAAATAAAATAAAAACAAAAAGTAAAATTTTCGTTTTTAAAATTTTTTCGGAGTAAATGATAAATTTTACAGTGTGAGCACTGTAATTTTTCATTAACAATCACAATCAATTATAACAGTTTTCCGCTTACTATCTGGGCATTACAGGGAAAAACTGTAATTATTGTCGGAAATCCAATGAATTTTTACAGAATTTTTTTTTCCGTGTAGTTCAAACTAAATTTCATCAAAATCGGTCTATTAGCTTAGCCGTGGAGATGTTTTTTTTCTTGTTAGGGGCGTGGCATCGCAAAACTTTCCAGGTAACGTCGTTTTCTACTACCAAATGACTGTATTAGAAGTAAAATAACATTTTTTGGAACGTTCTCCTTAGTACATGTGGGAACCAATAATATCTTTTAATGATCCAGATTTATGATAATTATAATGGGTACCAAAGAACAATTTTAAAACATACCACTGCATTTTAGTGATCGTAAGAACTTTTCTACATACAACACTTACCTGAAAAGAAATAAAAACAGAAATAAGAACATTAGCAACATTTTATGATAATGGAGTTATAATTTCAAAATGACTTTAAATACTATCTGTAACATTAAATACATGTAATTCAATTTGCATACGTGTATTCAAAATTAAGCATATCTTTATAAAAGGTATTATTAAAATTTTAACATTTAAATCGCTCTTAATTCTATTATCTAAAATTAATGTATAAAATTTTGGTTATAGTTATAAACTTAACATATTCATTTTCCATGCTGACAAAAGAAGAAGACACACACAAAGAGTGAAAGTCTTTACAAATTAAAAAAAAAACCCTAATGATGTAATTAATTATAATAATAAAAAGACTCTAACACGCATTGAAAATATTTAAAAAAAAATACAATAAAACTACATTTTTCCAAAAAAAAATTGAGGAAAATGTATATCGACCGCAACAAAGTCAAGACCGAAAAACAGCTTGAGTTGCTCATTTGAAAATGAGAACATATCCGTACAAGTTATGGGAATAAAGACGGTCAAATTTTGAATAACAAATTTTAAAATTTCTAAATACCAGAGTTAGCGCCTCTTAGCAACAGACAATAAAATTACAAAAGTAGGCGTGTCTAATACGCGTTAATATCGCGTCGCTGCAGACAGGCATCAAGTATGGCATGTTAAGTTGTCCAATTGTTCATTAACGGTGTGACGTCCAACTTACGGCTGTGTTATGAAAAACTTGTGGCTGTGTAACAAGTGGCAAATGTTGGTGGTTTAAGCTGCCAAGCTGTGATTTGCTATAAGAGATCAAGTTTAACAGAAAAGTAGGCTTAAAGCACGCATGCATTCAAAAAAAAAAGGTGTTGACGCAGTAGTTTTTTTTTAAAAAGAAGTTTCAGAAAAACGGAAGAAACAGAAATATCTCTCATAAAAAATGTATGTTTCATCTAATTGGCTACATAGTTAGTCATCTTTAAGATTGATCGTTCAGTAAATGTGTTGTTCAAAATCATAGCAAACGACAACATTTTTTTACTTCAACTTTGTAGGCTTTCTCAGTGAAAATTCATGTTTTGCTTAATTTGTTAGAAATTTGTTAGAGACAAAAAATAGTTTTCTCAAAGCTAAGATTGATAGTGCAACCCACGAAATATACATGAAAGTGCGCGTATGTATGTATGTACGCAAAATGGGTTAAAACGAAAATTTTTAAAAACACTATAAGTTTTTTTTTCACTTTCATTTCACATGTAAATTGATTTTGAAATTATCAACTTCACATGATGTTTAAGCTTGTAAATTGCTTTTAAGATAATGCTAGCACAGTGTGCGAGAGTTTCGGTTTTTTTGAGAGATAAATTTTCAAATTTTCTAAGCAACCAAACAATTTTATCGTGAATTTGAAGAAAATTTGTAACATTTTTCAAAAAGCCTCATATCTCGAAAACTATCAAACGGACTCAAATTTTGTAAAGTACAATTTTATACCTCATTAAATTACATTTTATCTTAGAGTTGTCCCTAAAGTAAACATAAGCCGAAAATTTAAATTTTTACGGAGATAAAAGTTACAGGAGGTACAAGTCAACTACTTGGTGTTATTAATAAGCAAGTGCTCGCTCGTTCAACACTTAAATTTTGAGATCCTACGAAGTCACTTAAGTATTTCAAAAAAATTAAAAGTGCAGGGAGGGTAGACTTTTTGAAAAATAATGCCTCATATCAATGATGGAGGATGAAAAAAGTTCAACTGTACCGAAAATGCCATCACTTCCTCATAATATATAATTTCGATCTCTTACACTTTTCTGAGTTCGATCAGTGGATAGTGTAACAATCAAAAATACACAAACTTATTTAATTATAAAATGGTTTATTTAAATCACAAAAGTTAGTTTTTACACGTTACAATTGTTTATTTCATTAACATTCAAAGTCTAATATTAATCTGACACTTTATATACAACTGTTTTACTTTACTATATCGAATCAACTGTTCTCTTATGTTGCTCAAATTCAACTGTTCTGCTTCACTGTTTTAATTTAACTGTTCACTTATGTTGCTCAAATTCAACTGTTCTGCTTCACTGTTTTAATTCAACTGTGTCACTCAACTCAGATGACAACCTTTTTATACTACAGTCATCACCTTCTCCAATAATCCAGTACCTTCTAAGTGGCGTGGAATCTACCGTTATCCATAATTTACCAGTACCTTCAAAATGGCGTATCGACGTTGAGTTCACAACCATTCAGAATGTTACTACTACCCTCTAGATGGCGTTGTACGACGGCATTAATTTCTCTCGGTTATCGACTTTTATAGTGTACTGCAGCGTCTTTTCGGTTTATTATTTTTAGTACAAAAACTGCACTTTGCCGCTAGAGGGTGTAAAAGTATTTATACAGCCAGTGATGCTACCTAGTATCGTTTAGTTTTCCTTTGTTGGTTTTTATTTCGAGAATTTTCTGGCGTAAACCAAATTTCGCTACAATATTATAACCGATGGGGAAATGTATAAAATAGATTTAAGACATCACCGGGAGTAGTTCAGGGAGAACATATTTTGGTCCCATCGTTGTCTTTGTATTGATTGATGGATTAAACTTATCGTGGATAAATTTGAAGAAACTGGTTCAGTACAGCCAATGACATCATAACATGACATCAATTAAACCTCAAACCAACAAACAATGGAGTCAATTAAAAATATTGATGTGCAGAATATGGAGTTTCAAAAGGACGGGTGCAACATGCCACACAGCTACAGAATCAATCGATCTTTTAAAAGAGAATTTTAATAATCGAATAATTTCTCCACGAACAAACATGAATAAAATTACTAAGATTATCATGCGGTTTAACATCATTGGATTTCTTCTTATGGGGTTTCTTGAAGAGTAAAGTTTATGCAGATATTCCCCAAACTGTTCAACACCTCAAAGACAACATCATCGAGCAAATATCACTAATTGAACTATCATTATGCGAAAAGGTTATTCGAATTTTCGGTAAAAAGTTGACAGCTTGCCGAGCTAGCAGAGGAGGTGACTTGAACAACATTCTCTCTCATCATTAATTGGAATTAATTTACTTTGATTTCAAATAAAAATATATAAACATTTCATATAATTTATGTTTTTAATTTAAAATTTCAAAATAATACCACAAATTTGAACATTCCTTAAGTCCATTAATTCTTCGCTCATATATTATATTTCCTTATTATTCTCAAATCCGAGTCTTGAAGCCATTTCGCGTATTAAATAAAAATCTCTTAAATTTTTTTTTTTAAAGCTTTCACAAAAATGTTTTCACTTTCTCGATCGAAATCTTTAACAAAATTATAAATTATTCAAGTGAAAAATAATTTAAAGCCTCTACTTTTTGAAGGAAGTGATTTGAACTTAAAGCCTATCTACCTATGCATATTTTTGTAAACCTGTTTCCTTAAAGACTTAAAATTCATATCACTAATTTCCTTAGATTTCGTGCAGTTCAATATCTCAAATAATTTTATATCAATTGGATAATGAGTGCTTGCACACTGTGCGTCAAATAAACACCTTGCTTAGTTATTGATTAACTGTTGTAAATTTTTTCAAAAGCCTTCCGAATGCAACACCACCATTGCCGTTAAGTTGCTCCATTTTTCATTACACGAAAATCATTCATTCATAAAAAATGTGGGTATCAAGATGAAAAGAGAAACAAAACAAAAATAAAGAAAAACTTCAAATTAACATTTGGAAAAAATCCAGTTAAACTTGCTATCATTTTTTAATGATTGCAAAATCATTTTAAGCTGCCATGTTACTGCGATATTCAATTTGTTAACGAATTTGCCTCGTATTTGTCTTACTTTGCATACAGAACTTGTATATCTTGAAGTAACTGAATAAAAATTAAGTGTCTCAACATGGCGGTTATGACAGTTTTTTGACAAGTGCAAGACGTAGGTATTTACGTGCAAAAAATTACAAGTTTTACTGCTGAGAGCTCGAGAAAATCTCAAAATTAAAAACCACAGTGTGTAAAATTCACTGCACTTTGCATTTGTATTTAAAAATAAATGTATTATGAAGTCCTTTAATCTGTTTCCCTTAATATTCACAAAATGCATCTAGCAGTATCATTTGGTTGGTATTTTAAAGTAAACTAAAATTCGCCCACTGGTTGAAATTCAGCTATTATAGTGAAAATACAAAACAGTTAGTACCATTATCATGTTTCCATATCTCTATTCCTTTCTTGGGACTCAATCTATCTCCATGCCAAACTGTATCAAAATATTTCCATAAGTTCAGCATATGTTTCTGTTAGGCACCGCCCACATAAAAAAAATCTTTCCTCAGGGTACAATATATCTCAATACCAAATTTTATCAAAATCGGTGTAGTAGGTGTAATACAAAATTTTCTATTTTGAGGCACGGTATTGCCCATTAAAACAAATATCTTTCTGCAGGATTAAGTCTATTTCCATACTGAGTTTCATAAAAGTTAGTGTGGCTGTAATAACATAATTTTTGGCTAAGGGCGTGGCACCACCTATTAAAAAAAAAAATATCTTTTCGTAGACTTCAATCCATTTGTATACCAAATTTACTCAAACTTATTCTATAAATTCAGCATTCCTTGGTTAGGGGAGTGACATCGCTCACTTTAAAATAAATGCCTTTCATCAATGTTTAATTCATCTTCATAACAAACTTAATCAAAATCGGTCTATAAGTATAGCTGTTCTTGTTAGAGGCATAGCACCGCCCACTAAAAAACAAATATTTTTACTCAAGATTCAATTTATCTCCACACAAATGTTCTTAAAAATCGGTCCAGTGACTCAGTCGTGAATCGGTCCATTAGTTAAGCGGTAGAAATGTACTATATTGTTAGAGGCGTGTCACTGCTTTCCATTAGAAAAAAAAATTTATTACATTCGGAACAGCCCCTATTCACAGCCTTTCCATCAGAAAACAAACTAAGTGATTATGTTGTGCTATAACAATTTAAAAGAGATGGAACTAATTTGCCTTCTCTTATTTACATAGGTATATGAATATAGATTATCTTGTGCAAAAATAATAAATCATAAATTTTAAACGACGTAACCTTCTAGTCCCATTATTTGTAACTGACTTGTCATCAATGTCTCATGCACTTTTGATATAAGATAACGGTTGCTTTGAGCATCAGCTAGATCGCAATATGATCACTGTATACTAAGAAATTAGCTTTGAAGGAGATTTAATATAGAAGGAGGTTTAATATAAACACATTTTCCCGATATTTTGTGTAAATATTTACAATTGGTTAGCGAAGTGATCATCGTTGCGCAAAATATTGTCAAAAAAGTGCCCTTTATAATGACCTCTGCCTTACTTCTTGGAATGGAGTATGGATTGGTGAGACAGTTGATGCAAAACTGGAAAGTTTTACGAATATAATCAATCAGATTTTTGAGCAACATGTTCCAACTCGGACGGTATTAATTAAAAATACGGCTTGCCCATGGTTCAGCTCTTGCGTCAAATATTGTATTAAAAAGCGTAATAAGTTGCATAGTTTGTGGAAAAAGAGACCCTCTGCTGAAAACTGGGAAAACTTCAGAGTGACAAGAAATACTTCTATTCGTGTTACTAGGCAATCAAAATTCAACTTTTGCTCTAAGAAACTAAATCCATCTCTTCCTTCCAAAGTCTTATGGAGAAACCTAAAAGCATTTGGAATTGGTAAGAAAAGCACTGCTGAATGTAATGTCGCTCCAGACGTTCTAAACAATTTCTTCCTTTCAAACCCTCAAGTGTCTAGAAGCAGCAATATTGACTTTTCGAACACCTCTGTTCAGCAAGCTTTTCAATTTTCAGCGGTTAATGAAGATGACGTCAGCAAGTGTATACTTAAAATAAAGTCGAATGTTGTTGGTGAGGATGGAATTTCTTTGAAATTCATTAAGCTTATCCTTCCTCATATTATCAGTCCCTTAACGCAGATTATCAATCATTGCTTTATTTCATCTGCATTCCCTGAGGCTTGGAAAATTGCTTTAGTTATCCCAGTGGCAAAGAAAAGTTCAGCTATCAATCAGATAATAAAATACTTAAATGAAAGAAAACTTTTATCTTCACTTCAATCTGGCTTTAGAGCTAGGCATAGCTGCTCCACTGCCACTGTAAAATTTTTTGAAGATATTAGGTAATTTTATGATGAAGGATCAATAACACTTTTATGTATGCTTGACTTTTCTAAAGCATTTGATACTGTCAATCATTTTATACTCTTTCAGAAATTAAAATATTTGTTTGATTTCTGTGACAGTGCTGTACTTCTCCTGAAGAGTTATCTTTCAAGCAGACTTCAAAGGGTTAAGGTAGGCAACAATTATTCTCAGCATAAAGAAATCTTTAGTGGCGTACCCCAGGGATCAGTCCTCGGCCCGTTACTTTTCACAATTTTCATAAACGACGTTTTTACAACTTGCAAATTTGCGTCTATGCATGCCTATGCTGATGATATTCAGTTACATCTGTCTAGCCGAATTGGGCTTTTGGATGACTTGTGCTGCCGATTAAATGAAGACCTTGCCTCTATTCAGGAAAGGGCATTGATTAATTGTCTTAAGCTGAATGCAACTAAATCTTATGTTCTGCCTATCTCGAACGATAAAATTTATTTTGATGATATACCTAAACTGTATATAGATGCGAAGAATCTTAATTTGATTGATAATGCAGTTAACCTTGGTTTTCACATGAACTCCTCATTGACGTGCGTTGATCATATTAACAGTGTAGTTCGGAAAATATATTGCACTTTACGTAGCTTAAGGCTATCAGCTGACTTTACGCCTACTGAAACAAAGCGTAAACTTGTCTTACAATTAATAGTTCCCATAATAAGTTATTCGGAGGTTGTACATATATAGTAAGCTTGATTCAAGTTCTAAACTCAAACTTCAAATCGTATTTAATCATGCTACTCGATATGTGTATGGACTACGTAGATATGATCACGCAACTCATTTCAAGAAAAAGATACTAGGGTGTGATATAACTACCTATCTAAATTTTAGAAACTGCGTATTTCTTCACAGGCTCATACAAACAAAAACGCCATCTTATTTGTTTGATAAACTGCATTTTAGCCAGTAGCAAAGGAGCAATTTTCTAATTATACCTAGATTTAATTATTTAAATTCATCCCGGCTATTTTTTATTAACGCCATCAGACTTTGGAACTCTCTGCCAAGCCAATATAAGTCTATTAGTGGGAAAAACAAATTTAAACAATCCGTTTTTAACTTCCTATCTCAATAAATAGTAGTAACCATTTCTCTCCCTTCTCAAATTATTTATTTTTTTCTATCTCTCTAACTTTATCTATTTATCCTTGCTATTTTCTTAATTATTATAATTATTAGTTATTACTATTAAGTTCAAATTTACTCAATTACATCTTAGGCTATTAAAATAGTATTCTTATTTTTAAAATTTGTTACCTGTAAACACTTATTTAACCTACATACTTCCGTATTAAAAAAGAACTAAGTTCTTGTTATACTTATTGAATTCCAAATAAATTGAAATTGAAATTGAAAAAATTAGTTCGGGAAAGTGAATATTTTGCGCTTTCTAAATTATTGTTAGAGAATATTTTACATAGATAAAAATTTTACCCTGCACATGCGCCGCAAAAGTGACTCGCATTTTTTTATCGATATCGAATCCACTATCACTTACATACTTACCATTTATAGGTAGTGGAAATAGCATCCCACTACCACTTAAAAGTTTAATGGAGTTCACTAAAAAACTTTATGTTAGATTCAATTTAAATTTTTTAACTAGAAATTTCATTTATTTTATTTCCATTCAATTTTCCACACATGAAAAAATAAAAAAAAAATTGTGGAAGTCGGAAAAATTCAAAATTTTCATTTCAATATTTTATGAATGATGACTTAAGTTATATTTTATACTAAATTATTTAGTGATAGTGACAGACATCTGCATTGAACTTTTCAGTTTTATTTGATTTTATTTTCACTACTAATTATTGTTTAGGGATAAAAGATTTTCCCCACTAGTACTAAAAATATTTGAGTTAAATTTACCTGATCTGATTTAAAATGAAAAATTATTAGGAAAAATTTTCATTCATTGTACTTTATCTGCTTATGAGAGAGACTTAACCAATTCATACGTTAGATGGTACTCGCAATAATTTTATGAACTCAAATGTATAATGTTTTCATAACTCTATTAAGAATACTGGAACCACATAGCGAGCTATTTCTGTACATAATGTTTACATGTCCAAATAACCAAGTGACTGACTGGCTGACAGAGAATTTATTGTCTTCCGTAGATTAAACGCATAGAGCCAACCGCTACAACAGAAGTAAATTAAATAATGACGACAATAATAAATCATTAGGGATTTAATTACTGTAAGGGGTACAGATCTACTAAAAATAAACTATATCTGTGGAAATGAATGAAATGAATAAACCACTGGCGGGCGTTAAGGAACTTAAAAGTGTTACATACTGACAAATGTGTCACTTTGAATTATGAACAATTACATGATCCTTCCGTCGGATTAAAAATTCGCACAACTAAAAACATATGAAAGTTATTTTTTGATATAGTGGGACGTAATATCTCACTGCTATATGGAAATCTGTTTATGTGTTCGAGAATTTTTGATCGAAATCGGTGCTGTTATACCTCGTGAACATTTTACTTTCAAAGAAAAATACATCACGTAGATTTTCCAAAAGTCTCGTCGAGCAATAAAATCATAGTAAAATATGTATCTATTTCTCGCACTCGGTTTGTTCCAGAATGATCATAAAAATCACTGCATAGATGAAAATAAAATTTGTTCAGGGAAAATGCTGCGTTTGATTCCTAAGGGAAACCGCAAGTACAAATCTTTATATTTTCCCCCAGACAATCAATTCCAAAAAATTTCCTTGTACGAAAAACTCATTTAAACTTCAATAAAACTCTTGAAACATTTGAATTGATAAATAAAGTGTGAAGTTTACAAATTGAGCATAAAAATTAGAGTAGAAAATTACTAAAAATGTTCATTGTATAGAAGTCAGTCTGTTTAAAATATGTCTTTTTAATTTTCCAAAAAAGTATGCTACAACTTTGACTTTAAATGGCACAAAATCTTTAATAAAAATAACTCAAGCGTATTTATAGCTATGCCACAAAATAATGCACCCCAAAATATAAGCAGGAAAACAATAAAGTGCGGGAGAGTACGGCGGTTTGATACTTAAATGTCAAAATGATAATGACAGCATGTTGACAATTTACAACATTGTGTACAACAGAGATTTTCCATGTATGTAACATAGTTTGTAATATAAAAGAGGAAAATTCGTTTAACCAAAAAAGTGTGGCACTTTCATGCGGCTTCCCTCAAAGTGTTTTAGAATTTTATGGGTATACAGTATAAAAAGTCACAAGTGTCATTTTTGACACCATTTAAAAAAACGAACATGAGAAATGAATTCTTTATATCACACTTGTGTGTAAGCCATTAATTTCCAATTTCATTATCATAAATTCATACACTACAAAACTAAAATGATTGCTTCAAATAAATTGTTTCAATTGCTTATGAATTACATGTGTCAAATGACAAGTAAATGTCAACTCTAAGTACGTTAATTGTGAGAACAACTACTTAACATCATTAAATCAAATTTAATCTTCATGCAAACTTGTCAAGTGTTAATTATTTCAATATGTTTTTCTTTTTCTTTACGTATAAATCTTTTGACCTTAGACGCATAGCATCAGCTACAGCTATCGCATGGATTGCAATATTCTGCAGTGTGTGTCTGCAACAAATTGTTATTGCAGTTGTTACAATTTTTATAGTTGACTATTGTTGTTGTTTTCCATTATAATTAGCAAGATATTCTTTGAGACTACGCATGTTAAACTATAAATAAGAGCAAAAATGCCTACGATTTATGTGACACAATAATTCAACTGATAACGTTGTTAGCACAACACAAAGTGTGCGATTGTCACAGTGATGACAGATCAGTTGATTTTTGTGTTTATATAAAATATGGTAACAATGAGTGCTTACTTTAAAGTCTTTAATATCAATTACCTGGTTATGGTAACGCATTGTGGGGCCGAGGCAGAAATCACAAGAAGTAGCGATAAATTAAAAATCACTTTTGTTATAAGACTTCAAGTAGTGAATAACAGTGCTGTTCAGCATAATGTAATTAGTATTCCTTGTCAGTTAGAGTAAAAAGTCTTAATTTATTTTTGGGAATTATGTGCTCATCACTGTTTTTTTCCAAAATTTCTGCTATTTGAGAAATATATATAAGAGCTTAATTTAATTTAAGCTATTTTCAATTATTGACTCACTAAGATCTTTTCAATGACCATTATTATAATATACTTTTATTCTTAATATAGATATCTGAATCTGGATTCAGAAGATAAATTATATTAATGGTCATTGTAAAGATCTTATTGATACAATAATTGAAAATAACTTAAGCTAAATTAAGCTCTTTTATTTTGTTTGTTTGAATGTCCATTTTCTGGTAGTTTTCCAATCAATTCGATTTTCAATAACCTTTTTTAAAACAAGAGCTAAGAATGTCTGTCTTTAGTTCATTAAAAGATCTTATCTCAGCTGGATTGTCATTTGTAGGTCTGAAATTTGGTATACGCTCCTAATTTTGAAGCGAAAGTCACATATATTTTTACAGCATTTTTTGAGAACCCTTTTTGAAAAGTATTATTTATTCGTTTAAGTAAAAAATTTTTTGAGTGCTGTTCTGCTTTGTAAACAAAATTAATTCAACTCAATTTTTTAGTTTTGAGAAAATCGAGTCCTAATTCTTAGTGAAAAACATTTAATTTGCAGTAATTACATGCATAATTTAAAGAAGTAAATTATTTTTGGAGGTAATAGAGCAAGTGCCTTTTTAAAAAAATTTAACTACAAATTAGTGTATTCTGCAATTTTTAACTTCAATGACAAGGATTTTTTTTTTTTTTTCAATATATCTTGAAGAAATGTTCTTTTAGTGTAATATTTCAAGATATGATTTCCGCCCATTTCAGCGTAATTTTAGAAACTTGCATCTATATTATCAAAAAAAATTGTTTAATTTTATAGATTTCAGATTTTGTCTCGTATATTTGCTACTAAAAAGAGTCTTCAGTACAGTGTTGCCAAGTTGAAAAGAGCAATTCCCGGCGTTTTTAAAACAATATAGTTTTACCCTCTAATGGGAAAAAATAAAAATTTTTTTTTTAATGGAAAAAGTCAATGACTTTTTAAGCCTATTAGTAAGAAGTACTAAGTCTGATATGCTTCTCTTTTTGCATAGATCTGCTAAGACCCCAAGCAAAACAAAAAGTCTTTTTTCTTTTTCCTTGACACTTTATTTGATTTTACTTTTACACTTTTATTTCATGTTTTAAAAGTCGAGATTTGATGGGTGCTTGAGGTTAATGACCTTTGAAGCAAAAAACAAATTGGTTTCCTCGAGACAAAAACATCGAAACGTCATGTTTAGAGATCCGACTCTACCGAACACATGACGAAAATTTTAATAAGGAAACTCTTACGTTCGGCAAAAAAAATTAAAAATATTTTTTAAAATAGTTCTAAGGGAAAAATCGAAGTCGTTTAATCATTTTTTGTAAGCTTTAAGTGGCATTTTCATGTTATCTTTCTTGACCTTATCTTTTCACAAATTGTTTGCCATAATAAGCGAGATGGATATACATATGTCATTCTTGCTAAAAAAGTTTGACATTTCGGCATGTGTATTTGTAAACAAATCACAATTTATTTTTCAAAACAAAAACTTCCACCGAAATGAACGACTTCGAAGGCGAAGAAACCCTTACAGCTATGGAAATTTTTTTTACAAGCTCCTAAGATGACGAACCATCGCTGTCAAAACGAAAGCGTCGTTCATGGGTACGCGAGTTTTATAAAAACAGCAACTTAGATGGTACCTTTATGCCACTTTGATCCTCTTAAAATTTGGGATCCACAGCTTAAACATCAGCTGTTAAAATAGATTTCTTCATACTGTTTACTTATTTAAATTGTCTTGTAAAATTCTAATTTAAACAATAGATACTTTTGCTGTACTCTCAGATTTTTTCTAATTCAAACTAAATTTTGTGAAACTCAACAATAAAAATAAATCTTATTCCTTTTTGTTTCATTGTTGTTTTTTTTTTTTTTTTTTTTTGAAACTGTCAAGGTTGACACTACATACATTAAATTAACGCGCAACTATAAAAATTACCCCTATCATGAATAAACATTCCCTCGAACTTTTTCTCCAATTCCCTGTTTTGCGATCGTGGAAGATTAGTGGGGAATGGGAACAAACTCCCTGGAAAATGAGGTTATCGGCAATTCTTTCTTGGGGAACATTTTTTGACGTTTCACGCAAATTTTGTTCCCCAACTTTTTGGCGAGGAATTAAATGAGGAAAGAGTCAATGCTAGCAATATTTTGAAATTTTATTTAATAAAAAAATTTTTTTAAACATATTTACAAGATCTGGCAACACAAGCAAAGGGAACTTACTGTTATTGGCCCAGTATATGGAATCCAATTCGGATACAGTAAAAGTCTTCATGAAAAAGAGTAGATGGCAAACTATCAAGCTATGCTATACTATATTTTAGGTGATTTTTTTGTGATATAGATAAATCCACTTCATTTTTATTTATAAAATTGTTCAGCTGACAGGTAAGCTAATGTCAAATATGCAAAATTGCGGAAAAGCTAATGCCAAATATGAAAAATGCAACTGTGATTTTGAACTGACTGGAAGTAATTGGAAATATTTTGGCAGCACTGACTGGATATGAAGTTTTCCAATCCGCAATTATTCATGATCGCAAAATACTCCTCTCGAGAAACGAAAAAATCCGCGAGAGTCGTTTTCCTCCGAATGTTCATGATAGGGGTGAGTATGTAATCCACTTTGATAGAAAAAGTTCAACTTTTTGAACTTTCTTGATCTCCTTATATCACAGAGGATATCAAATGCTATAAAAATAGCACATACATACATATATGCCTATTCACTCTCGCATTCTCCAAGGGCATTAGGTTATGCTCGCATGCTTTTTCTTTCTTACAAAAATTTGATAAAATAAGATCAAGAAAGATAACATGAAAACTAGGCATTAACTTTCTGACATTAGGTTGGTACATAAGAATGGTAAGAGCTGAGGTCTGGTGGGTACTTAATAGGACGGGGTACTTGATGTTAATGACCATTGGAGCAAAAAACTTGGTCTACTCGACACAGAAACATTTAGATATCATATTTTAAGATCGGACTGTACATACTGAAGATATGACAAAAAATTTAAATGAGCGACCTCTATGTTCATTCAAAACAAACAATTTTTTATATGAAATTGCCTTGCAAAAATGTTTCGGTTGCGATGGTGTACGGTGCACTTTTTTTGCTTGTAAGATGTCACGGTATGTTTTCCATTGGGACGCATACAGAATTATCATTTCATTCTTGATCACGACTATACTTTTCCAACATTTACATATATAAAATGTTGAGTAAAACTTCCATTCTAGAGAGTAGTCATAATCCCCAAAACCCACTTTCTGTACTTGCGTTTGGCCTTCATTTATAAAGATTGTTAACTGAAATCAAACAAATTATTATAAACAAGCAAAAAGTGTTACAAAAAATAGGTGCTATTTATGTAAATGCAAATATTTAGTTCTTAAAAAATATTGTAAGAAATACAAATACCAAATGCTAGAAAAAACTATGTATAAACAAAAACATATGAAAATATGAATGAACTACTAAAAACAGCAAAACAGATGCTTAAAAAAAAAACAAAATACCAAAACTGAACAGAAAAATATTGAATATGAACTGAAAAAGTTTTCAACTGTGGCTACAATTTTTGCCACTTGAAGAAAAATTATAGAAAAAACAAAAAAACGAATCCATAAAGTGGCAATAAAATTTTTAAAAAATGGGAAATTTGGTTGCACTTAAACCCATTTGAAGGAACGAACAGAATGAGATAAAATATCATTTAGACTGTCTGTCTGTCCGTCCCCTTGTCTGTCTATCGGTACGTCGCCTATTTAAACAAATAATTAAGTATTAAGTAACAATTTGAGCTGTAGATTGCACTTAATTTCGAATTGTTGCTATTTGCTTTAGTTTTTACTACTGCTGCGATTTTATTTGTTTATAAAATATTTCAGCAACACATACTTAGATACAACATCAACATCTACAGACGCCTGCACATACATATAGACAGTTGTATTAAATTTTATTTAAGAAAAAAAGCAGCAATGAAAAACAACAACAAAAATGGGAGGAAAAACGAACAAAATAATTTGCATGTGCGATCAATGAGCCACTGACCTATGGCAACGCTGTTTGCATTGACTTGCTCACTCAGAGTGACTGTTGACTGTTTTTGTTGTAATTGTTGTTGTTGCTGCTGGCAGTGAGCGAATGACTGTCAATGTGGCAGTGGCTCTCAGTGTATTTGCACTGAGTGCTATTACGTTACTTAACGTTACGTTAATGATAATGATGACGTTTTCTGTAGAACGCACGATTAAAAATTACGTTGTGATGATAAGAAAATTGTTGAGGATTTGAAAAAAAAAAAATTAAATAAATTTTAATGCGGAAAAAATTAACTTATTGACAGTACGTTATGTTGTTTTCTCATACATACTTTGTTGCAAGTCTAATCAATTTATTGCATTTTTTATGACTTGTAAATTTGTTTTTACTATGGTTATAGAGTTGTATGCATAAGGGAACTTCATGCTCCACAATGTGGGTCAAGACATTTCTTGACTATTCGGAGTACGGATATTCATGGAATGTGATGATTTTGAAAAAAGTTTAGTCAAGTACTTAAATATTTCTAATTTGATAATACCACATCTACCAATTACTGAGGCGAACTTCCTTGTTTATATTCCTGTATAATTCAATATGTTCTAAGTTTAGCTAAGTTTTATTCAAGTCACTATCTACGTATGTGCGAAAAACCGACCAAGTTGCTAAGTATCCTACTCGTTGTTTATACGAGTACTCGTTAGTTGTTCTTTCTATATTCTTTATTTCCAATCTTGATTTTCAATTGCATGTTTTTGCCGCCTGACATTTTAAACAATTTTTTTTCCGCGAAATACATGTGAACATTAGGGTGATTCAAATTTTTTTAAAATGTTTGCTCTTAAGGTGCTGTTGCGGAAAAATTAAGTTTATGACATAAATGGAATTTTCCCGCAAACGCAGCTCCGTAGGTACAGCAATTTTAAAATGTGGAGCCGAAGCCTGTTAGTTTTACATGTAAATTGTATGGAAAATCTATATTTTATTAAAAAGGTATGTGAATGAAAAGGTGATGGATATTTTTGGGCTGCTGAGGGTCGTTTTTCGAAGTAATTTTACACCTGAATCTGCATCTGGCCTCAGGGTTGATCCATCACGCCAGTTTTTCGATTTTGTTTTTGCTTTCCCTTACAATTATAGTTGCTAGCTATAGATCACAGGTGGGCAAAATTTTGGAAGCAGGAGCTACTTACAACAAAAACAACAACTACAACAACAGAAAAATCACAACATAGATTCGAACTCGATAAAAAAAAATTAAGCCAAAAGTCAATTCGAAGAATTAATCAAGAACAACATGACTGTAGAAATATATGTATAACGATCAAACGAAACGAGAGACGCTGCCCTCAATGTGTGCATTGTTGTTTCCTTGTTCTTGATAGCTTCGGTTTTTTTGTATCCTTTTCATTAATGATGCAACAATTGCAATAATACAAGTCACGCGCATAACGCGTATAAAAAACACAACGATAAATATGTGTCTAGCAAACGACGTGTTTGTTGTCGAGAGCTAAGATTTGCTCAGAGCCGTGCCGTGAGAGTGCGAATCTGGGGCCAATGAAGAATTTTATTTCTACATTTTGAGAGCAATCTGCATTCTTCGCAAACGTTAAAAATCAATATTTCAAAGCAAAAATCAAATCTTCATTTAACAACCTCTAAATGATAAAATAAGCAAAAAAAAAAAAAGTTCAAAATTTTTTGATATCTAACTGATAGGCTCACCTAGCGTCGTCTATAGACTTTACGTGGTACGGGGCCAAAAACTGGAGAGGAACCAAATTTAAAAAAAAAAATGCAAAAGGTCATTCGGATTATTTTTACTCATATTCATTCAAATTTGCAAACAGTCCAAGTCTATTGAAAATGTACTGAAAGTGTTCATATGTACAGAAAATTCGTCCATTGTACCAAATGTACTAAAATGTATACGAGTACGTATATTTTTCATAACACGAATGTACTGAAAAAATGCAAATATACTGAAAATGGCCTCACTGCTTCAGATACGCGTGGTCTGGGTCGATTCACCACACTCGTCCCGTCTATTGTACTGCCGTGAGTAAAAAATACCACCGACACTGCAAAAGATGGCGTACTTCATTTTCGAAAATACACGAAAGTCGAATAGAATTGAGGCGAAAAGTGACGAAAAGATACAATAGAATCGAATTGTATATTTGATTTGTGGATTTTGTAAATTTAGCACACTGAAAAAGGCGGGAAATATTGAAAAAGAGCTAGCTAGAAGGAGTCCAAGCAAACTTTGAATAGAAATCTGGAACTTCCTGGGGACTAGCATTTTGCTTAATCCTCAGTTAGCAAAGACAAATGCTTTCTTATGTAGGGTTTTGTGCTAGTTAGATAAGCCAAAAAATCTTAATTAAATCTGCCTTTCCATATAATGGTCACGTTTTTCACTGCGCAAAATGAATTAAATAAGATATACCGCTCCGGGCGTGAGCCATGTCAAGAAGATGGTGAAGGATATTCTTAGTATATATTGCCTGTCTTACTGTTGGACTTCTTTCTTTATCTCTAACATGAAAGCATGATATTTGCATGTTAATAATTTGTTTTCTTCTCAGCACTCCTTGCACTCACCCAGTGAACTTATCAGCATTTGATTTCTCGCGCCAACTTTATCGTATTATCATTGAATTACAGAACTAATTTATCTGTCTCGTAGTGTGATTTTTAAACTTCAAAGTTTGTTTTGTCTTTCTTCCTATTATCTACCCATTTTATTAAAACAAAAATTGAAAAATACATATCTATCACATTCTCTTTGCGTAGCAAAATCAATTTATTATATTAAAATGTAGTGCAGTTTTACCACAATTCTTGCAAATACCTCACGCTTGGGCTCTCACTTATCACTTGGCATTAATTTGTCTCATTTCGCCACAAATAAAATCGGTATCAATTAACATGTCGTTGTATTAATCCGACTTAATCCACGTGACAAGTAGAGCACATGAAGAGGAATATGTACTTTTTTTATGTGTTACAATGCAAAAGAGAAATTAAAAAGAAATAAAGTGCAATGTTGACATTTAAGTTGTCACTTAAGTACATAAATACTGTTCCGTGTCAATGAACTGAAGTGGTTTCTGAATAGACTTCGAATATTAATAAGTGGTTTTTAATTTGTTTTTTTTTTATTGATTATTCTTTAAAATTATTTCAAAAGAGTTTTGCTAGAATTTTTGAAACCTCTCAAGCGATTTCAAGCTTATGCTTATGAGCTTTAACTAAACATTAAAATAAACTTAACAATTATTCACAAAATTAAGCAATTAAGTTAATTAAGAAATGTGTTCGAATAAATAAAAATTAATGTTTACAAACAGATTGGCGTAACAATTTGAAAGACCTTAAAATCACATCCACATGGATTATGTCAATCATAATTAATTGAATTAAAAATTTCATATTTTCAAGAATCCAATGTATTTTTGTAATTTAACGTGTTCATAATTTAACGATTTAAGCGTTTATGCAAACAAAAACTGCACAGCCAACTACCTAACCAAATAATGTAGGTCAATACTAATTTTATTGGCTAAAAATTTAATATAAACAACATGCAAAATCGCAATTAATGTACAAGTGTTCCATTGGCTTTAATAAGTATTGACATTCGAATTAATGAAGTGATAAAATAACAAGTAATGGCCTAAAACTACACAGCCATGTTACATTGTAGTGGTAATGTGTTGCGTGAAATATTTAATTATAGGCGTGATTTTAGCTAATTTAAATAGATAAATAATTTTTTATTTTTTGCATTCAAAATTGCGCTTCGGGATTACATAACTTTATATTTTGCGAAATTTTTTTTGATATTTTAATAACAAAAAATACTTTTTTTTTCAATTTTTTGTTGATCTGAAGATTGTGACTTTCTCCTATTTCAATGCATTTATAATTTTTTTCTGAAATTTCCACATCTAAAATGAGCTTAAAGGTATGATAAAAATTGTATTAACTTTTTCATTCACATAAAAATAAATATTTTTTTCCATAAAACACGTCAAATAAATAAAATTTTTTATTACACTATTAGTTTTTTTTAAATAGTCTAAATATATTATCATTAACATAATGTTATCTAATAAGCTGATTCGTAGATAAAGATGGTATGCATTTTCCAAAAAAATATTTTTAGTATGCAGTAAAATTTAATGTTGATTTAATCGACAAATTAATTGGTTTTAATAATTTCTTATAAGTGCTTTAATCGAATAATATTTTTTTTTTTAAATTACTTATGCATGGATAATGAAGTTCAAAATAAAATATTCAAATGACTTTAAATTCCTATTTGCTTTTTAAATAATTTCTTTGCGCAATAATTGAAAGTTATATTTTTATATCTATTTCAATACATAGTTTATTTTTTTCTAGCATCATATGGGTATTTCCATGTAAATGTGGACACGGTACAGGATTATTTTTTATTGCTTTTCAATCTTCAACTATATCCAAATTAATGTTCAATAATAGTAGTTTTGTCACCAAGTGTCAAATTTAAGATTTGACCATAAAATTCGTCATTATTTTCTGTTCTGCTACTGTGTGTACGCGTGCTTTCAGTTTTGAAAAAAAATCATTTTTTAAATCTCTGTGTTTTGAGATTCTTGTTTTATTTGGTAAGTAAGGTTCATGTACCTGATATAACATATATTCATGTTATCAACAATGCGTTGCAACACTCGTTTTGAGAAAGCTGAGTGCTTAAAAATGAAGAAAAAAGATACCCTTGTTTTTTGTAACGCGAGTTACCAATAAGTACATTTTTTTCTAGTATTGTAGGTGTTTGTTGTCTAATTCAAACAAATACTTAGATTCTCTTTTTGTGTTTCAATTTGTACCGAATAGCGGTAAAAACATCCTCCATTTGATATTAATAGTCTTAAATAAATGTAAGTACTTTTTGTAACGCGAGTTACCGGTAACTCGCATCTTCATAATTTAACAAGAGTTTCTGATAATTTTCATATATCTTCTTTAGACTGAAATTTTTTTTTTGGCTTAGGCAAATGCCGCTCTCGGCTGCCGAAAAAATGAAAAGATGGAGGGAAAAATTAAAAGTCGAGGGAAAATACGATGATTTCAAAAAGACACATAGGGAAGCTTGCCGAAAGAGTAGAGCAAAAAAAAGAGCAAAAATTGATAGTTTGTTAGAAGCAGAAAAGAAAGAAATAATACGTAATGAACGTCGGAATATCCAAATCCCATTTAATTTACTGGCAAAATGAGAAACTGCAAATGGCCCAAACATCAAAAGAAGTAAACATGGGCATCAAACCAAAACATTCTATTATGAAGATGTGTATGGATGTAGTAGTGATAGTTATAGTTCTGAGGATAATATACCATTATCTGTACTTAAATCATAATTCACTGCATTCCCGTTTTATGCATTCTAGAGTAATTTGATTTATTATTTAATTTTTGTTTAATTTTTGCACATTAGAAACTGAAGAAGTTCCTTATTATTATTTAACTTTGATTTTATTTGTATTCTTGTGTATTACAGCTAGAAAAAGCTCCTTACATTGGTATAAAAGTATTTGGTAACACGAGTTACCAATCTTTTGTAACGCGAGTTACCACATAATTTTTGAATTAATTTAAAAATTTCGATTCATTATCGCTGTTTTTAATAATGGTAAGCTTATTGATATATTGCTCATTTATTTATGTCAAATATAAAGCAGTCTACTCACAAATTTCGGAGAAACTTTCAAATGAAATTTACTCTCTGAACACGTTGTCCAAAAATGGTAACACGAGTTACCAACACAATTTATTATTTTACTGGATAAATACTATGTTAACACTGAATTTTTAGACTAATGTAGGACAAGAGAAATGTTATGTGTTCACAAATTATCCAATTTTATTAGTTAACATAAATAATTAAAATTTATGGCATTATTAAACTCAAAAATACTTTCTGGATGTAACGCGAGTTACCATGGAATTACCCATATACATACTGAAAAAAAAAATAAAATCAAAAATTCATTATCTTTAAAATAGCAAAAAATATATGCAACGAAAACGATTCACTTAATAAGCGTCAACTTCATAGTATATGCATAGACATGAACATTTTTTTGTTCTAAGCAATTCTTGACACTTAAGAAAATATTATTATTCAACAAGTTGTACTGTAATTTAAGACGATGCAGTTCCATGGCACAATAGATGCTCTTCGTAAAAGCTATGGCCGTAATTAGTAAAAATTTAACTTAAATTTAAAACATAGCACCGTTGTTTCTTAGATATTACGAAACATAAATAAAACATGTGTGTGAAATTTATACAAATTGTCCTAGAGATAGTTATAGGTAGATAGTATTTTGAGAACCATTCTACGCCGTCGCTGTAACAATTTATTATGAATGGTCCTGGCACTATCAAATCGGAGAAAATCGAAAATAGCCCATATTATAACCCTATTGCCTGTGGAACATGATATATGTTTTTCTTTTTTTTATATTACATCACGTACCCCATTTGAAAGTAAATTTTCGCTAAACTAAACCGAGGCCGACTCAAAGCGCTTTCCTCGAAGTGGTAATTTTAGCAAAGAGAACAGAAAAAAGTGATATTTCAGAGTTATTAAAAATCGAGCGCTATACGAAAGAGCAACGCCTTTTCATCCAATTTTCTTACAAAAAATAAGGTCGGAATATTGATTTAACTGTGAAGAGATTAATTACAAAAATGAGGTAGGAGTATTGCTGAGAGCAGTCCTGGATTATCCCATAAGCAAATTAAGCAATTGCTTAGGGCATCACGTCTCGGGGGGCACCATAAACAGCACCGAAAAAATATTGGCTCGCGCATTAAAGACAAGGCTGTTTGGAAAATGTGTTTAATTAAAAATATCGCTGGAGAAAAAGTAAGAAAAATTATATGAATTATTATATGGAAATGGGAAAAGTGTAGCAAAATTGATACATTTGATGAGAGTGGGTAGCAAAGTCGCAAATGTGTTATTTTTTGCTTTAGTGTAGCAAATTTGCTGGAGCGTTTTCTTACATTCATTGAGTTGAAAACGCATCACACATTTGATAATCTGGCAAAACACTCCAATACCTTGTGGAACAATGTGGATTAGATTTTTCAAAATGCAGGGGCCAGTCACATGCCAATGCCTCAAATATGTCTGGGTGTTACAATGGAATGCAGCAAAAAGTTCTAGAGGTGAATCCATTTGCAATATATGTCCCATGTGCAGCCCATTCTCTCAATCTAGTAGGTCGAAGCACCGTCGACTGTTGCCTAATAGCTGTAAATTTTTTTTCAATAGTCCAAAATCTATACAATTTTTTTTCTGCTTTGATCATAAGGTGGCGGATATTAAAAAATCGCCTGGAAAATAAGCGTGTATTGAAATCTCTATCAGACACCAGATGGGAAGCACACGCTAAAGCGATATCTGCTATTTCAGAGACATATAGTAAAATTATAGATGCGTTAGACGCCATTTCTGTGGATGACATGCAAAAAGGAAAGTCCAGGAAAGAAGCAGCTAATTTGTCAGATAAGCTACACGAATTAGAGTTCGAAAGAGTCGGCAAGGTATTACAAGACCCGAAAGTCACTCTAGAGACGTGCGCCAATCTTTACAAATCACCCGTCGAATTTTTAGAAAAATTACGAGACGACTTCGATGATTTGGAAGCTCGCGCAAAAGAAAAGCTACCAGATGTGGATTTTAAAGACACGCGTCAAAGACGAAGGAAAAAAATGCCCAAGGACAGTTTAGTTCCTGAAGTATGCCTCAGCCTGAGAGAACAATTTAAAGTCATGACTTTTTATTGTGTCCTTGATAAGCTGATGAATGTAGAGATGCGAAGAAGAGGAGAAATATATAAAGAGATAGCAGACAAATTCTTATTCCTGACCCGATGCCGATAAAGATATGTGCCCCGATCAAACGTCAGAATACAGTCAGCATTGTTAAAATTTAGTAGACGAATATCCACAAGATCTTAATACCGATTTACAGACCGAAATTCAGCAGTTTCATTCATATGTTGTAAATAAAGTTCCAGTGATTTTCCTTGCGCAAGCTCATATCAAACTCACGCACAATTGTACAAAATAATGCATGATGATAAAATTGAATCAGCTTTCCCTAATGTGGATACAGCCTTGCGTATATTTTTATGCCTGATGATATCGAACTGCACAGCGGAACGATCTTTTTCGAAATTGAAAATAATAAAAAATAAGAAAAGAACGACGATGCTACAGGGAAGGCTCGATGCTTTATCAATATTATACTTATATAGAGCCAGATATGCTAAAAACGTTGAACATAAAATCTATTGTCCGCGAGTTTAATGCCCGTAAAAGTCGCAAGTCGCATTTCAAATAATAAAAAAAATTATGCTTTGTAAATACTCAAATGTACGTAATAATAGGTATGTATAAGTACCGTTATGATAAAAACGTTAAAAAAATTTTATGGACCAATACAAGTCTACTAGCTAGGATAGGGGGCACCACAGACGTGGATTGCTTAGGGCATCGAATAGTCTTAATCCGGCACTGGCTGAGAGTCCCGGAACACCGATTCGACACCGTGATCGAGAATTGCACATTACACGAAGCTTTCTACAGCGTATTCTCAGCAATGATTTTCATAATCATGCTTACAACTAAACACATCTTGATGACTTCGTTAATCGTCAAAATTGTCGCATTTAGGGATCAAAAACTTCACGAGAGGAACAAATGCATTCACAACGTGTCACTGTTTGATACCAATTTTGGGCTTGAGGCATCATTGGATGCCTCATCGAAAATGTGGCTGACCAGCTAATAAGAGTTAATGGTGCTCGCTATCGCGACATTATAATCAAGCGTTTTGTGCCTAAATTTCAAAATATAAATGTCGGCGATATGTAATTTCAACAAAACGGTGTCACATGGCACACAATATGTAAATGTACTTATTATATCGCTCACTTACTTCAAGACTGACATAACTCAAAAAACGTGATTTTTGAGTTAATGATGATTTTTTTTTTAATTTTAGTGCTTAAAAAAATATAAATAACAGGTTTAAAAATAAACTTTTATTTATTTTATGAAACACAGACTGCTATAAAAATTTAAAAACTCGAGAATTTTTATTTTCATTTAAGCTTTTGACTTATTCTATTTTTATGACATGTCATTCAAAGTCGGGAGGCTTTTTAAGAAATTTTTTTATTCCTTCAGGCCCCACGATTTTGACCTGCAATTCCGTGCATGGCCTGGTCAAAACCGACCACTTGACAACCCTTCCATAAAGGAAAAAATCTGAACAATGCCATTTTTTGTGTAAGGAGTCTACCCTTAGATTCACGTGTACATAGGAGCTCGAAAAGAATATAGCTTTATATCACAATATTAACGTATTTATATCATTTTGCACACATTTTATATATATTTATATAAGAAAAAATTTTTTTAATAGGGCTTTTATATTAACATGTATCAAAAAAAAACTAACTAACTTAATATATTTATGTTCATAGCCAATTTTAAAGACAATATTATCAATAAGATTTCTTGTAAATTTGCTTTGTTTTGAGCAGTTTCTGTCATATACCGTAAAAAAGTTTTGAGTACCTCACACTTTTTTTCACCGTTGTGCATGAAGTAACTAACCCATTATTGTTAAAAAATGACATAAGTGAAAAAATGTGGAATTGTTGGAAATAATTGAATTCACTCGCTATTGACCGTGCACGGTGGAAGAGTTCTATCGAAGCACTATGATTCGGCAGAAAATGAAGAACATAGACATAGAAATTAAAGGACAGATTTGAAGAATTTTATTAATAAAGACTCAAATGACGAAAGTAAATATGTAAGCCAAACTCAGAATTTCACACGAATAACTTCAACATTAGTAAAATAAGTTCAGTTAAGTTTTATTTTCATTGAAAAATTTATTTACTCTCATAAATTATGCGCTGAATTCCCACGCTAACCCACAAACAGCTGTAAAAAATTAAACGGAAAAAAATAAAGCAAATTAAAGAAAAAATGCCAAATAGCAAAGTTTACTTAAAAGCTAACACATCTTAGCAGCACATTAGCAGCAAATTGTAAACAATAAACAATTTTACGACAAACTATATTACAAGCAACAACAAACAAATGTGGCCATCACTACAACTAAAAAAAAAAAACTAATAACAACATGAGTCAATAAAGTAATCATTATGATCCCGACCATATGAAAATCAGATTAAAGTAAATTCCAGTAGTCAATAAACTTTACATAAGATCAGTCGTCAAATATGCTGCTCATTATGTAGGCAACAAAAGTAGCAGCAGCAGCAGCAGCAGCAGCGACAGCGGCAAGTGCCTCAGATAGTGAATGAATCTTGAATGAAATTTCAGCAGCTAAAAATACGCGAGGGTGTTAAAATGCCAATTAAAATGATTTTAATGAACTCTTAATCGAAATATATGTAGACTGGTTTTTATAATAGGATCGGAAAGAAAACACGCAGCTCTATGCGGATATTATATTCTTAAATTGTGCCCAATCACTTGATAATGAAGCTTTTTAGCGCTGTTTTATCGGCACTAATTGTAATAACTTGTGGTACTAAAGAGGACTGAAATTTAAGAAAATAATTTAAAAATTTCATACCATAAAAATGTCTTAAGTAAAAATAACTTTTGAGCATTAAGCTATAGTCAATAATTTCACTTAGGGTGCAAATGGAGCGCTGTAAATATGAGTGCCAACATATGGACTCAAGCTTTGAATGAATTTAAAGTTATTTGTAGTAGATCAAATTGCTTAGATTTTGATCGCCAAATAAAAATTAGAGCGAAGAAAAAATTAGTACAAACAAATTTAATTTTTATAGTATTAAAAAAATTAGTTAATGGGTCAAAAACTCATTTCTTATAAAAATTCAATATTAATGCATATTGAGACTGTTAACCTTTAGAAGGTCGGAAAACTAATGTAGCGGCTTTGGAGGAAAATCAAGAATTTTTTGTCATAAACAAGATCCAGGGCGCTTATAAAAATAAAAAAGAGGAGCTACAGAAATACTCTCTACGTCCACGTCTTTAGCTCTGGGTAATTCTAAGGGGGAGTTGAAAAATTAATTAAACTTCGGGAGTGCCAAAAACTTAAGTCTTTGTAGTAGAGGAGCTATAGTGGGGGGTAGGGATATGAAAAATTAATCAAATCTGACCCCGGATTCGTAATCAGCGACCTCAAAAACCTCTAGAGTCATCGAATTTCATCGAATTTTGGCAATTTCATAAAATTTAATGCTACAAAATTTTTCATATCCCTTACCGGACCGGAGAGCCGATATATCGGCTCATCTTGTGATATGAACTTTGCATATAGTTGATACGTGATACCAGATACATATTTGGGCACTTTTCAAGGACGATGTTAGCTCTAAAATTCCGGCCGTCTAAAGGTAAATATCGATAAAAACTCATTTCTACCACCTAATCACCCACCCCAGTACCTTATTACACCTTCCCAAAGTTTTTTATTGCCATTCTGAGTTTTCGTGCACCAAAATACCTGCGGATATGCATTAAATTTAAATTTTTATAATAAATGAGTTTCTGAACCTTTGGGGGTAAATGGGGGTGCTGGGGGAAAAGTGGGCAATTAAAACTCACTTTTATTGAAAGATATTATTTTAGTATACCTATATATGTACGTAATATAAGTAAGGTCTACATTTTGGATTTTCATTTCTTTGTTTTTTGTTTTGAGGGAATTTCTTTTTAACGTGTGATTTTGAGGTTATGTCAAAATCTAAGGGTGATGGGTAAATTCTGACCCCGGATTAGTTTTAGCACACCAAAATACATACCGTAAGGTACATACCTCAACATTCAACTACAACTATAATGAAGCGATCATAAATGCTACAAGCTCTGTGCAAGCACGTAATTTTTAATCAAAAGTTCAAAAATTTCTGACTAGGAACAAAAAGAAGTAATATATTTTTGTGGTGCCCCGCCCTCCCTGTGGTGATGCCTTAGTGCCTAGTGTGCCTTAGTATAAATCCATGACTGGAAACTCTTAATTGACTTTAACAAAAATTGTTATCATTTAAAAGATTATATATGAGAAGTTATTGATGGGCATTGCCTTATAAAAAATTGTATAGCTTTATAAGATATTCAGATGCTAAAAACTTTTTTAATGTAAATAATTACGGCAATTTAATTTTTTTTTTTTTTCAAATCTACGATCATTTTTTGGCGCGTGACAGCAAAGCGACGATTTACGTGGTAAACTCAACGGATAACGTAGTTCACAAACAAAAAAAAATGTGTTTTTTAGCAGATACAGGGCATTGAATATTAATACTATGTACTTTTGATAAGCGTTCACTCTGTCCACAACCTTAAAAGTTGTTAATGCTGTGGAAAATGTATTATTTTTAAATTGATTCAAAAGACAACTTCTCAACGCGTACAAAGCTTCAAAAGAACTACTTAATTACTGATGACACGTGCAACTTCTGTGCAAATAACAAAAGATAAATTAAAACAATAAGTTGGTAATATTGTTGCCGCAGTGATGAAAATAAAATTCGCGCATTTTTTAGTTCTATCAACAACGGAGAATACAATAACACAGATATATGTTTTTTGTGAAGTTTCACAAATGAAATATTTTTCTTTTTAAGAAACATTCTATTGAATTTGGGTTATTTACGCCATCGACGAAATAAAGAAGCAGCAACAGAGCATTCATTACAGAAGTAGGCAGCAACAGAGAAGTAAAGAGGAAGTTGCCATAGTTTACAACCGTGCTAAGTTTGTTATGGTTGTTGCAATTTTACAATAACTACACAAGTAGATGCGTTTCATTGACGTAATAATTATGTATTATAGGGTAAATAAGCATATGATTTGCGATTAAATGGAAACAAAAAATTTTAGGAATTTTTGCCTGAGAATTACTATGAGCGGTTTAATTTGAAGGTGTTTGTTATGACAGTGAACATTTTTAGTGAAAAAAAGACCAGGTGATACATTTATTTCAGGAATGTGAAAATTCAAAGTCAGGATATTTTTTTACTTCTGGAACAACTTAGATGATTAATACCAATCGTTGAAGTCTTAAAAACCGCACCAACTTGTTCTGAAATCCTGATGACTAAGAACCTTTAAAACTTTTCTTAATAAAGAATCATCACTCATAAAATATAAATATATTTTTTTAAAAACTCAGCATATATATGATATTACCCTATAGCTACACTGCGTGCGGTGAGAAATTTAAAACTTTTGTTGTTTTAAGAAAACTCTGTTCAAATGTTTTTAATTTCTTCGCATACTAAAAATTAGAGATCCACAACAACAACAAGGAACGCTTGATCGACAGTAACGAAAATTGAAATGTTTGCAAATTCACAGCACCAGTAAAATCAACATTAGAATGCATACACTATAAATATCAAAAACAACATAAATAAAATGTTGGCCAACTATTTGCTTAAACATTTTATTAATGAATTGCTTGAGTTATACTAAATTCTATAAATCTACGAATAAGTGGTTTCTTATTAAAAAGACATTAAAAACATTAACATGGAACAATAACCAATAATATGAGTAGGTTAATAGTATCGTTTTTATGGTACAATATGGTTTTTTTATGATAATTTTATTGTGAGAATTATGCGAAAATTATGCATTATAGTTGTGTTTATTAATGTAAATGTACATGAAATGCTTTTACGCTAGACATCAATGAACATGGCAAGGAATTCTAAGTAGGTTAGGCTAAGCATAGGGTTGCCATAATATAACAAAGCTTTTTCAAGAATTAAGTATTAAAATAATAAGTTAAGACCTATATATATTCAATAAAGCAGCAACTTAAGATACCAACGTACTTATATTGAAAAACATATGGCATTTTTCCTTAAGCGGAGCAAATACTTTTCGGTGTATAAACAAATCGAAAAAACGTGAACGAAATATCAGATGTGATGTGATCCTCTCTATATACTACATTCAAAGTTCTGACAACTTTTTAAGACCCCAGTTTAAAAGATCGTACTTAAAGCATCATTTGCTTTTAAAGAAGAGTAAAAAAACAAAATATAAAGTCAGTACATTTTAGCTATATGCTACACTTCGATGGCAACTCTATTAATACTTTAGGAAATTAAGTGCTACAATGTATGGGAATTCCCAAAATAAATGTGCACGTATGTCTTGGTTTCTAAGTTTTCAACGACAAGGAATGTCGTTTGAAAAACATACAAGTTGGAAAAACTAGTCCAAGATAAACTTTTTCTAAACTCAGTGTCAGTAACTAATCCCACAATGATTTTGCAGTTAACCACAATTTACTAACATTCCGGAACATTTGAAAATCTTTAATCATCACAATGAATGCAAAAATGAGCGAGAGATAACCGAATTGTACGAATAGGAAACATAGACAAACTGGGTGATTTAACGATAAACTTGGCCCAGGAAGACCATGAGCTACAACAGCAGAAATCAACCATCAGATTAATCAGCAAGTAGAACCAAAAGCAAGCAGCGCCGGCATTCCGCTTGGATGTCAAAACGAACCAATCAAAATCATTTTTAGTTAGAAAAGAGGCGGATTTCTATGGTTGCGTAGCAAAGAGGAAACCATTACTACGACCGACCAATAAGAGTAAACTGAAAGAAATTGATGCTGAAGAGTACTACAGAATAGTGATTTCAGCTATCGAGTCGAAATTTGAGATCTTTGCGTCAAAAATGCAAATTCTTGGCATCAAAACAAATGCTTCCTAACTGTGCTTGTGAGAAAAAACTCAAGAAATCGTTGTTTAAAAAGTTCACAGATTATTCGTAGAGGACCATCATTTGCCATTTGGGTCAGTCCTAATTAAAGAATATGCTATGATGCTAAGCATGCTGAGCATATATTATGAAATATATGTGGGAAAATTCAAGAAGGGAAAAAGCCAAAGAGGTTTTGCAGAAAATGAGCTGGTCACCGAATTCTCCTGAGCTTAGTCCCATTAAAACCCTACATAAAAGGGTTGCGATCAAGTATCTTTGTCAAGAAAGGCAAATGTAGAGCACATCATTAAATTATTCAGCTCTTCTACCACAAAATCCCATTAAAAATTAAGCAAGTTGAATAATATAAAAATACTATACGTCGAATCTGTCATGTATGTACCTTATATATTTTTAAGCAGCTTCAATCAAATCTCAAACAGAAACTTTTCTCATCGAATTATGCTTTGAGATTTTTAACCTGCTGGAAATGTCATTTACTTGCATGGCGACCAATATTTAGCTCTCCGACAATCTGCAACAAATGCAGATCTATAGATTTTTTAATGCAAAATCCAAATTTGGTTGTAGAATTTTTGTAGCACATTCAGATTTTGAAGCATTTAATCGTAAGGTGGACAGTGGTAAAAAATGCAAGAATGGCAGATATGTTAAATATCTCAAAATTGTGATAAAGAAATGTAGATTTCCCAAAAACATATGAAGAAGCATTTTGATCTACAGGGAGCGAATTTTTTTCTCTTGTATTGGAATATTATCACTTGGATTTCCATCCCACAGCTCTCAGTAAAGAAAAATACGATAAATCAAAAAAAACTTTTTATATGTTTTTAGCTGAGTTAAGTCCTATTCTATTTTTGCTTATAACTATTTTATTCCGCTGGCAAATAACTTCAAAACCCTAGAAAAATTCTATGGTCAAATTAAGATTAAACGTTGGAGTGTCTATAAGAAATGACAAATTTATTTTAAATTTTCAGAAATTAAGGTTAGATATATCCAACTCTTGTAGTGGTGAAATATTTCGACATCAGATTCGTCCAATTTTTTGATCATTTTCCTTTTCAAAATATTCCTTTATTTGTATTTCCGAAATTTCAACACTTACAAGTTTTTCTTTGTGTAAGAAAAATAGTGTGGAACCAGCAGAGTACTTGCTTAGAAGTGTCAAAAAAGATGTTTCGAATTACTTTCGAAGACTTTAGCATTTTTTTTAACCACTGACAGTTTTATTTCTCATTTGATATACGAGTAACTCACTTCAACAGTTAATTTTCTTATCAAATTCACCTGCGACTCTTAGCTCTTACTGATTTTGTTGTTACTGTTCTTGTTATTCACGCCAGCATCAACGAGCGTAAATTACAAGATCGATCACTATAGCTGCCAAGTAATCAACAACAACAACAACAACTAATTGAACTTGTATGTTTCATTAGCATGCAACCGATCGTTGCTAGATAGGATATGTAACCGTTGTTGTTGTCGTTGCTGCAAATGTTGGTAGCTGGAAATGCAAACGAGCGTACAAAGTGTAAATATCTGAAATCAGATAGGATCTAGAAAAAATTTGATCCAATATTCATATACTACCTTGATCAAAAAGTTTTAGGACTTTATTTTTAAAATGAAAAATACAAGTTTATTCATCAAAATCGATATTGTCTCCTTCAAAGTACTCCCCATCGACTGCAATGCACTTATGCCAACGCTTGACCCAGTCCTCAAAAGCCTTTTTATACTCGACCGTCGGTATGGCCATCAGGGCCATCTTCGATTTTTCGATGACCTCTTCTCGGCTGCTGTAACGCGATCCGCGGAGCGGTTTCTTCAGGTGGCCGAACAGGAAAAAGTCGCAGGGAGCCAAATCAGGCGAATTCGGTGGATGTTGGACGGTATTCATGGAGTTTTTGGCCAAAAACTCACGAATAATGATCGCATTGTGCGACGGCGCGTTGTCGTGATGCAAAATCCACGAGTTGTTTGCCCACAAATCCGGTCTTTTTTGGCGAACTGCTTCACGCAAACGTCTCAAAACGCCCAAATAATATTCTTTGTTGACGGTCTGACCTTCTGGGAGGAATTCATGATGCACAACACCTCTGTAGTCCATGAAAACCGTGAGCATCGCCTTCTTTTTCGATTGAAAACGACGTGGTTTTTTCGGTCGCGGCTCATTGGGTGAACGCCATTCACTCGCTTGATGTCTGGATTGCGTGTCGTACTCGTAAATCCACGTCTCGTCACCAGTAATGATTCGTTTGATGAATGTTGGGTCGGATTCAGCCTTGGAAAGCATGTCTTTTGCGTCATCAACGCGGTCCCTTTTTTGCATGAAATTCATGAAAATCGAAACCACACACAAAAGTAGATGCACACAATACGGCGTCACTTCAAGAAATGTCAAGCTGTCAAGCTGAAAATTTGACATAACGTCCATGACACTTCTACCAACACAACAAAAAAAAGAGAATTGAAATCGGACGAACGAGAGCGCCACACGGTGACGAGTCCTAAAACTTTTTGATCAAGCTGGTAGGTTTTTAATTGATCCAAGCGTTATAAAATTAGTTTTTAAAAAATATGATATCTAGTTTTACTTTTTTTTAAACATACGAGTAATATGGAAACAAAAATGACAAAAATTATTGGTTCTAAATTCGAATCGGAAACAAAAAATCTCCATTAACCATTAAAAGTAAAGAACATTTTTTATATTTTTGATAGTGGAAATGCTGTCGAGCCTTCTGTTTCAGCAGCAAATAAAAAAAATATGGTTGCAGATCTGCAATAAAAACATTTCTTTTTTGTTCTGTCAAAGGCTATTTTTTTCTGCAGTTTTGTGGAAAGGTTACTGTTACATATATGTTAAAGCACCCAACACTTCTCGATTTTATTCAACGCAATAATTTTCAAAAAAACTTAAGCTGACAGAGGTGATATATATATCGCTCACTTACTTCAAGACTGGCATAACTCAAAAAACGTGATTTTTGAGTTAATGATGCAGAAATATCCATCATTTCATGTTTTATTTTGTGTCAAAAAATCAGAAAATTATCTCATAAACTTGCTTTGTGAGAGGAGTTTATGTAGACATACTTTTCATTATTTTCATATAAAAAGCAACTTATTGAAAACTTTAAATGCGTTTTTCTCCCACTTTATGTTTTTTGAGTTATGCCTCTCTTGAAGTAAGTGAGCGATATGTATATTGTCTAAAAGACATTTTCGAAATGAAAACTTATCCCAACCAGTACTTACACATAAAACAACTAAAATTTTTGTTTTTTTCATACAAAAATCAATGAACATCAACATTTCGACAGCTTATTAATGTCAACTTTATTGTAAAAATATAAAATGGAAGAAAAGGTTTTAAGAAATTGAGCGTTTCTAAAATGCACTGAATATGACCTTCGGTTTGCCCATCCATATCTAAACTTTAAGACATATGCATCGAAAAGTTATTCCAACTTTTGATGATGGGCGAAATTGTTACATATCTAGGTATTCAATTAGATCGACGATTAACATGGCGTAAGCATATTGAAGCCAAAAAAACACAGTTAATTAATCATAGTTCTCATTTGAAGCTTGAATATAAAATGCTTTTGTACAAAACAATCATCAAGCCAATTTGGTTATATGGTATCCAATTACAGGGAAACGCCAGCTCCTCAAAAATTGAACTAATACAATGGGCTCAGTCTAAAATCTTAAGAATATTTACAGGTGCCCCATGGTATATTCGGAATGAAAACATTCACAGAGATCTATGCATCCCCATGGTAAAAGATGAAATTAGCAGAATCAAACAAGCCTACGCCATAAGGTTGCTGCATCATCCGAACCCATTGGCTCGTAATTTAACAAACATAGAGGGTCGCTCCAGATTAAAAAGAAAGGATCGTCCTTCTATGCAAGTCACTTACACCGAACCAAACTAAACAGCTCAAACGTTTTATCCTCCCTCCGAGTCACTACACGTAATCATCAAGAATCATATGAGGACTTTGTACCGGGACCTAGCTCGTCTTGGGCACACTTGGCACCTTATCGCCGCCAGCTCCCCTTCCGATGAGGGTGTAAGACCGCGACCTAGTTCGTCTCGGCCGCTTTCCGATGAATTGGAGAGAGTAGCAGGATGAGAGTTGAAACAGTGTCTTCTTGGTCTTCTTTGGGTGCTAGACCGGGACCTAGTTCATCTCGGCTACCACCTCAAGAACGTCCTGGAGGCACTAATGGGTGGTACTACGCCCATTTGTCCAAACAGGCTTATCATTTGGAAAGTAAGTGCTGCTTCACGAAAGATTAATTTTCACAGCATTTACTCAAATAGTTTACAGTATAGAGTCTTAAATTAATTATTTGAATGGGGGCGCTATGCCCTCTTGTTGAAATATTCTTTTTTTTTAGCAACAGCTATGAATTGATCTACAGCTTCTTTGCAGAGCGTTAGCTTTTTCGTTATTAAGACCGATCGTTATTAGGATGATGGAAAATCTTAACAACTTTTAACCATTCTATGGGTAGGCGTGACTAAAATGTCAGCAGTCCTAATAGTTCTGCTCTGGCGCAAAGAGTTAAGTTCTTTGTTACATTCTGAAAAGCTTAAGTATCTAATAGCATACGCGATGCATCTTCAGCATGAAGTACCACAAATATATCTTTCAAAGTATACAGCTTTGAATGCATAATTCATGTAATGAAAAATTTGATAAAATTTTTATTTTTATTAATGAATGCAAAAAATAATTGCGTCTGTAACCATTTCCTTATACTATTATTTCGTTCCTCTTGTTAGTACAGTGTTGCCGTTGTTAACATATTTTCGCAATTTAACCCCTACTTTGTATATGCACAAGCATGTGACAATTGTGCGACGCCACGTACATAATTGAAGCCAACCAGCGAAGGTTATAAGCATGGAACGGTAACAAGATGACAGCTTAAAAATAATCATAAGCTTGTCTTTTAATAAAAAGTTAGATAACTTTTCTTGACATTTGGCAGACAAAAGGCCGCAGATTCTTGAAAAAAAAAACCTTCTTGAATTGTAGTAACTAACGAGTTTCCTGAAAGAGGCTGAGGAAACTCGTTAACATGGTTGCTGTTTGACTTGTGGGTGATGCAAATGTTGTGCGAGTGCGCGTTACGAAAGTGCTAGATGTTAATGTTTGAACATTTGTGGTAACGGTATGACGGAGATTTTTAATTTTAAAGGTTAAATAGAGAGGTTGCTTGTCAAAAAGCGGTAAGTCAAAACGCACGAAATAAGCTGCAATTAAATTTATTCCCGTTCGCTGAAATTTTCCTTTAATTTAGACGATTTCAACTGTTAAGGAGCAAATAGCAAAAAAAAACTTCCTAATGCCAACAATTAAAAAAAGTACATATGATGCAAACTATTTGAAGAACTAGTGGAAGTCAAGTACATTAAGCCAATAACCAGTACCTGAAGCAATTTACAGTACATAAACCGATGTGGGCAAGTCAAACAAGTTGAAAAACTATGGCAACCATTTGATTTACATGTAAATCACTTTAAGCAAAGACAGATAAAATAGACAGACAGACACACAATAAACCAAGCAACTACAAAAAATAACATAGGATGTTTTAGTCTCAAACTCTAGAGTAACGAACATCTAGTAACAAGGATGTTAGACAAAGAAATTCACTATGTCTATAAAAGTCAAATGTCTGAAAAAGTCAAATTGTTTCGTTAGCGCTAGCGTTAACTGCTTGCGGTGGGTGGTCGGTGTGCTAAATGGATCTATGAATATGAACTATGAGAACCATATGCAAATAGCTTTGATATTCTTAACGGTTAATAGCTTAATGGAAAAATTATGCCATGTTCTATTGAAAAAAAGAAGTACTCATATGGGCAAAATAAATAATAGTGATCGCATACAGCAATAAGGAAGAATTCAGCAATATAGCAGTTATTATTTTTTAGCATATTTAGTTACCTTTCAAATGCCCTTCCCCAAGAAATTCTTTCATTTCTTATGCCAATAATTAATTGTACTTGCACAGTCTTATTTAAGTCAACAAAATGCTTATCACAACCATGAATCTAGCATAATTTTTCATCGCCTATATTCGACATTTGCAAATCTAAAGCATGTTGTGAATTTCCTAGATCACTTCTTAGTTCAACACATAATTAATCTTGTAACCCAGTCTTATTGATTAATGCGCCGCTAAGTAAATTATTTCTTACAAATATTTATTTGAAATCAAACAGACATTTCAATAGTGAAAATATTCATATAGCACTAAGAATTCACGATAAGCTCTACAAATAATTAAGGTATAATTAATATGATAATCAGACTCTATTTTAATACAATAAATCAATATAACATAAGGGGCGCCAAATACATTGTGGGATTTTTATTTTGTATATCTATCTAAAAAGAGAATTCCACCCCCAGAGTGATTTCCGAATTCAAATACATATTAAGAAGTCACCAGAATTAAGAAGTCCCAAATTCTATTAAGATAGTTGTTTCAAAATTGCTCTAAATTAATTATTACCAAATTTACAGGCTTTTAAAGTCAATTTTTCACCACAAATCAGCACTAAATTAATTATAAGGCCATTAGATAGCTGATATTTTAGTTTTTATTTTACTGAGCTTACTGTTCATTATAGTGTGTTTCAAGTGTGTTGAAAAGACAAAACAACAACAACATAAAACGTCAATAGGTACACTAAGAAAACGATTTGTTCAAATATAAAAAATAAATATTTCATGTAGAGCAATTAAATATTTGATTGAGTCAAACATAAAATGCTTCAACAAACACTTACCCTTATTTGATCCAAACACAATACGATTGACTTAAATAATTGTTTGATTACTCTATTGAAATATACGTTATATATGTTCAAATAAATCGTTTTCTCAGTGTAGTCATACTAGTTTCACCCATTGCTAAATGGAATCATCAGTGACCTTTGGCCAATGCATTGAGAATTTCTTGCTGAAGGTCACTGATTATTCGATTTAGCAACAGATGAAACAAGTATGACTAACTTCAGCAGTTTTCCTGTTGTTTTGTCCTTCGTTTTGTGTAATTTTTTTTGTGCTGTCACACTGTACTGAACAGTAAAATATGTTATTACAAATTCTTTTCTGTTCCGTTGAACCACAATACAAAATTCCCATTCGACGAGCTCACCGATTTATTATACGATTTGTGCTTGCTGTTATGGTTTGACTCACAAAGAAAGCTTGCAACGAAGCACCTGCCCGAAAAATGTATTATCAAATAGGTTACAAAAACGAAGACGAATGTCTTTCTAGAGGATCTAATTTTCCTTAAAAAGGATGCTTTGTTTTCGATTAGATCAACCGTATGGTTACATACATCAACAATAAACTTTGAAGTGCTATCGGCCCTGGACGAATTCGGAAATTTTCTTGGGGCAAAAAAATATTCGTATCAATTTTAGAATAAGAAACACACTTTCTGAAAGGAAATGCTGTACATTTTTCACATTGGGATCCATTAACTCCTACGTTTGTATGAATTACAAAAATTTTACGTCAACGAGCGATATCTCGCTTGGTACCATTTATAACAAAATATTACTTTAAATTTCTTAAAAGTGATGTATCTATTCACTATACTATCTCTCAATTTATTCAATAAATCATGAGTCATGTGGCATAATTTTTGGAATCACATATTCTCCAGATTTCTTGGCCCGTGTTCGAAAATCACCTCGGTAATTTTTAATCAAATTAAATATATATAAAAAAGATCAAGGAATGCAATTTTGATCGTTAAACTTTAGAAATTTGTTGGCGTATAAAGTCTCACCAGTTTGTGCTTCCGACCATAAGAGAGCGACAAGACCATCTTTTAAATGTAAAGCAAAGTTTTAGAAAGTAGTTATCTCAAATCCTTAAGTTACGTGTAAGTTAATAAAGCAAAAAAAAAAAACCCTCACAGAAAGTGTTTTCAATTTGCTTCTGAAGTTTCTAGAAACCTGTGAATAGCAGCGCAACTTTTTGGTGCATATTAATGGAAATTAGGGAAAATCAATTGAGTATTGATTTATGATACATCTCTCTTAAAAAATCGTTCAAAAAAGTTAATTCAATTTGATAATGCTATTTAATGCACTATTTATAAAGTTTTTTTCGCATCTCTATTGCTGCCCTCCAACTTTACATTTTTCATTTTTTTCTCTTGCAAATTATTCTACACCTCAAAATTTGCATACCAGCTAAGGCGATGCGCTGATTTATGAAGTTGACCGCCATTGAGCACACCACACATGTCTGCCAACGTTAGAGAGATGAAACGAAAAACTAAATCATTTACTCAAAGAAATATGAAATATTTGTTGCTCTTTAAGTTAATGACCTTCTGTTGTCCCTCATTCCAAGATTTCTATCTCGCTCCTTTTCTATATCTATCTATTTCAAACATTTCATTTACTAAATTCAAAGCAACATTTTTGCACTAATTTGCATAATAGATGAAAATTTATTGCGACAACACGCACAACACAAAAACATACTAGCAAACGTATGGACAGACAGACAGACAGACAGAAACAGACCGATGTAAAGGCGGACGGACAGACAGGCACTCGAGGAATAAAAAAAAATGTTACAATCATTTGTAGCGATCAATGTGTTACGTCATTATACATACCAAAGAAGTTGCACCACGATCACTAAGAATTCAGCATTAGTTCCATTCAACAAACAAGGAAGACTTTACCAACCGACTAGCCAACATTCATTTGATTAGATCAAATCAATTAAAGCTTTCAAGAAGAATTGTAAAATAAGCAAAAATTTTATATTTTCATATTCTTTGGATGCGTTCTTCTGCGGCAATCATCAATATTCAGTTAGTTCATTGACAAGATCACTCAGTTCGACCAACATCGATGATCGATCTTTTGAATTGCAAATCGTTGTGTGTTGTTTTTGCTGCAGTTGCTGTTGGTGTTTCGACTTCATTAAAAATTTTTCCACTTTTGAACTATTTTTAATCAATATTATTGACTGAAAGCGTTGATTGAAAAACTTCCCGCGCTATAGATGCACGGATTGATGGACATTTGTACGTATGAGTACTGAAACTAAAAGATCTGCAGTTCTTCAATCATTTGTAAAGCAAAGCAAAGATATAGGAAATTACTTTTATAAATAAAACAGATGAAGAAGTCAAAGCTTGAAAGGTTTTTGATTTACAAAAACTATTTCAGTTAAGAAATTACTCATAAAACTTCTTTGCACACTAACCGCAGACGAAACAATAATCGAGACTTTTTACATCGGAAAAATAAATTAAGTCACAATTTTGGAAAAATTATCGTTATCTTTAAAACTGTAGCAACTCTACTAAGATAAGCAAATTTTAAGAAGAGGAAAAACTTTGCTCTGGATCATAAAACCTAGTGTTGTTTGTTGGAGACTGTAATGCTACCCTCTGCCGAAGAAAATGTGCACTTTGTGTGGCAATTTCAACAGAACAATGATTTGAAACACTCTTCTAAATACTTAAGTCAGTATACACAAGACTTTCTTGGCTAAAACCTAAGGAGTATCACCTTGAAGTCTCCGACTAAATTTTCTTTTGTGGCTAATGCAGTGGAACCTCTTTAAGTCGAAATCCTCTCAAACTCGAAAAAATGTTGTGTTCATTTCCCTTCAAGCTCCAAAACCTCCATTGCTCGAAGTCTGACCCCTCTTAAAGTCGAAATAATTAGTGAGTCCCTAAAAATAAATTCAGTACATATTTTCCCTCTATAGCTCGAAAAAATAAATTTGAGCTCTGAATCTCGAACATAGCAATGTTTGATCTTACAACTCGATTATTTGAAACGAATTACCTCTATAGCTCGAAGAAAAATAGAATACCGACATTAAGAATATGCCGGCAATGTACATCATTCTTTCTTAGAAATAAATGTAGAAGCCTACTTATACAATAAACTAATACTATGAAATGATAAGGGAAATTATGACCGACGTGATTTCACTTGAACTTTAGCGAAGTTACTTTATTGTTGTCGATTGAAAAATTTTCAGAATTAGTTAGAATAAATCTTAAGCTCTACAAGACGAACATTTCCTAACAAAATTCGCTTAAGTCGAAGTCTTCCTTAAATACAAAACTCTATAACTGCAAATTTTTGGCGCCTTCAAGTTCGACTTGCAGAGATTCTACTGTAATAATTATTTATTATTATTAATTATTATAACTGAATAATTGATGACTTACCACAAATAGTTTCTTCATAAGTCGAAATTATAGCGCTACAAATTTTAAAATTATAAATATTAAAAAACTTTTTATATTAAAATTTGAGTAATTTCTAATTTTCCAGTTTAACTCAAAACATCATTCACCCTATTATACACATCAAAATTTGAAAAAAATGTTTTTGAAAGACCAAATAGTTCTAATATTTTATGACCATACATTCGTTTTTTTTTTTTGGAGAGCCGATATTTACTGAGATAAGAAATATTTTAATAAATAGTTCAATTATTATTTTACTTTTCAGTGAAACAATGGTTCGACGTGTACCGAAATGATTTATTGTTAGTCATTAATTTGTGAAATACTAGAAACTGAAAAAACCTAGCACTTCTCGACTTTTTTCGTTCTGGTAAAGAATATCCAAAGAATATTGTTTTGGTTCTATGTTAATTGTTTCAAACAGATTTTGTATGTTAAGGAATTTAGTATGTTACTATGGCAGTTCGAGATACAGAGAAAGGCTGAAAATATTTTTTAAAGGTACAAAACATTTCGTTCATGTACATATGTTGTGGCCTATTTAATTATGATAATTATATTAGATAACATACCAATTTTTTACTAGTCTTCTGAATAATATGTTTATTTGCAACACTTACCTGAAACGAAAAAGAAAGAAACAAATTTTAGGAATAGTTTATGATAGCGGTAAATGAGTTTTAAAATTTATTTTATACATTTATGACAATATAATAAAATAATTCTATAGTGAATTTAGATTTTAGGCTTTGAACTTTATGTAAAATATGGAGTATTTTGAAGTTTGACAGCAATCCTATATCCTATATGAGCCATTCCACATAGTCAAAATAATATATTTTTAGATTTTTACTACTCGTAAATAAACATTTTTGATTGGCTTTAGATGTAGGATATATTTGTGAAGAAAATAAGGATTAGAATCTAATACTGAAGTTCCTTAGCATTTTCTGTGCCACGAGATCTCGATAATTGGGACTGGGGGATTCCGAAATATTGACCAAACATAAATTTAAAAACACACTTTCAAATATTTTTTGAAAGACTTAACCAGCAGACAATTGAGTAAGGCTTATCCAGGAAAAGGCCTGCTAGCACTGTTGCGACAGCGTCAATATATTTGCTAGCGTTGCTGCATTTGTATGCGCTTATATAAGGCCTTCTCGAAATTGGATTTTCATGTAAATGAAAATACTATATTCATGAAAATATTTTGTTTCCTATGCGAGATTAGTTTTTGACTATGGCCCATTTGGTAAACACTCAATGTCTGCTTATAACAACGCTTGCTTTTGCCTTTCCAGCAGCAGATTATGCCTTCGAATAGCAGGCGTGCTATTATGCAATTACACAGAAGATGATCAAGTCTTATATTAGAAGGAAAAGTAGAAGAAAATTTTATATAATGTAATGTTTTATGATTGGATGTTACTTTTTTATTATCTGCATTGCATATATGCGACAGCAAATGTAGATAAATGGTTTGAAGTAAAGACCAAGCTGGTCTTCTGTTTCATATTATGTTAAGGTAGAGTTTTGTGTAGTTATTGTTCAATTCAAAAATAAGGAAACATTACGAAAAATAAACCTTAAAAAATATAAATGGCAAGTAATTGATGACGCGAATAAAAAAAAAAGTGCATCAGTTCCAAGTGCTTCTATGAGAGCTCTTTCGGCAAGTGGTCTTAGAATGCCTCTTTAAGCAAGCGATGTAGGAAGACCTGCTTGAAGATTATATCTATCAGGACTGTTGAGGAAAGTATGTTTTAGCGGGTCCTTTCATATATAAAAAAAGTACGTTTGAAAGTAGTTGGGAAGGCCTGTTTTTCTCCAAGGCCTTTTCTACTAACTACTGAGTCTGATTAGCCAGGACTTGCAAAAATAGCACTGAAGTGTAGCTGCATTGTCGCATAGCTTATTATTTTGCTTTTAATTGCTAAAAATCGTTAATCTTTAGGGAATGAATTACCTATAAAAACGTTTAAAACTAAAATCCAAAAAATCCACTTGTTGTTAGAGTTGAACAGCTTTGTTTTAAGGAGTGAATTTTTTAAAAATTGAACATAATTTTCGAAACGCGTAAGTATTTATGTACAAAAAAAAAGTTTACGAAAACCTTTCAAAAATTCTCTCATGAATGGTATTTTTGCATTGAAACCATGCTTTGATGCGCCTGTTAAAATTATGAAAAGTATGTCTACATAAACTCTTCTCACAAGGCAAGTTTAAGAGATAGTTTTCTGATTTTTTCACACAAAATAAAACATGAAATGGCATATATTTCTGCATCATTAACTCAAAAATCACGTTTTTTAAGTTATGCCAATCTAGAAGTAAGTGAGCGATATGCATGTATAAACAAGGAAACTATCTAATGTATTTACACAATAATGTTCAATAAACAATGCATACAATAAATCTTTAAGCAAAATCTTTAATAAAAAAATTTCAGTGATTAAAATTGTTTTGTGTAAAATAGCAATATATGCGGAAGATGCGGTCGCTGTCATGCGGTGTTCTTGCAATTACCGCAATTCGAGAATTTTGAATTGCGTCGCTATTCTAGTAAGCGTACAATATTTGTAGGCAAATTAATATTAATTAGTACGAGGTTATTGCTTCATATCAACCCTGAAGAATTTTGGATAATCTTGAAAGATCGGTTAAGCACAGCTGTTGCAATAAACATGAGAAATTTTTTTGTGAACGCACATATATTTGCGTCTAAAATTCAAAAAGTTTCAAGATTACTAAACGATATACTAAAGCGACATTCAATACAACTGACAAATATTCTCGCACACTGAAAATGATGTAAAACAAATGTTAAACGCTGTTTCTACTATATGTTCATCACATGGAAATAATTACATTTACACTAAGGAATTGCTAAGACATCAAATTAAATTGAAAAAATAAAAAAAACATTAACACTTGAGCTGAATATGTTCACTGACTGTAAAGTAGCTCAACACCATCATCGAGCTTGTTGAAAATGTTGAAAACCATTGGAAACGATCAGTGAGTGAACAGTGTGTGTTGGCAAGTTATTGAGAGCTTTTTGCTTTTTAAATAAACACTTGAGTGATGGCAAAAAAAAATATACAATTTTAATGAAAAGTAAACCACTTCAAAAGCTGATCGTAGCAATTGAAAATTTAATCACTTCGTTGTTCATTCATAAAGATTATTACCAAAATAATGTGTTGTCATTCAAAACTTAAATTTTATATGTTAATTAATTGGCTTATCTCTTATTTGTATATCAATCAAAACTACCGCTCACTGTGCTGATCAGATCCATATGGCTGCCATTGACTAAGGTCATGTTTTTCTTTAATCTGTTCTGGTATATTTCAGTTTTGTTATAAACGCCGCCGCACTGTGGTTCAACAGATATTTCGATTGGCCAAATTTTTGTTGATCACCGATTTTATTTTATCGTAACGTAAATAGTAGATAAGTATGTATATAGAAGTGTGGGAACTTTGGGAGAATATTGAAAATGCCTGGAAACGTTACGGAACTTAGATACTAAGAATCATGGTATCAAATCCACATCACTTAACCACACTCCTTAAAAAATATACCATGGAAATGTTTTATTCTGCAGATGTGCAAACAGATTGTATATTTTCGATAAATTGTGACAAAGCGGGTTAAAATTTACATTTTTTCTTTGTTTTTTGCTGAGATGTCTTTTAATATTATTAAAATTTAGGGGATATTGGGAAATTTTTGAAAAATGGAGAATTGTGAGGCACGTCAATTTTCCACCACAGTTAAAAATTTTAACATTCATAAATTGCTGTCATCGTCTTATCTTTGACAAAGCTCAGTTTTCAATTAGAACTCGATGCGTGCACAGGCACTTATTAGTTCTGCGTACAAACCACTTGAATTGTTTTTGCAACGATTTTCGGAGGAATTCAAGCAGATATATTTATAACTAGCATTACCCTGAGCGCATCGCTTCACCTCAACCGTGGTGTATTTTCGATGTGCAGTCTGCGTGAAAATTCTATTTAAAAAAATACTTTTATATGAGGACCACCCTTAGTATGCACCCAAAATAAAATGTTTACAACCTAAGCAGTGCTTCTTAATATAAAAACCACGTGGTGTAAATTCCATGAGAATCGATTAAGCGGTCTTCGAGAAAATGATATTTAAAAATACTTTTGTAAGAGGGCCAACCTACATATGCACCCTAAATAAAACTTTTTTAAGCTCTTCTGTGCCTTTTAATATAAAAGCCATGTGGTGTAAAGTCCAAAAAAAATCGATTAAGCAGTCTTTGAGAAAATGATATTTCAAAAATATTTTAGTGTGAGGGCCACCCTAAATAAAAGTTTTGTATCCTAAACTATTCCTCTTAACAAAAGAGCTACGTGGTGTAAATTCGGTGTGAATCGACTAAACTGTATTTGTGAATATGATATTTAAAAAATATTTTAGTGTGAGGGCCACCCTAAATAAAAGTTTTGTATCCTAAACTATTTCTCTTAACAAAAGAGCTACGTGGTGTAAATTCGGTGTGAATCGATTAACTGTATTTGTGAATATGATATTTGAAAAATATTTTTGTGTGAGGGCCACCCTAAATAAAAGTTTTGTGGGTTAAGCTATGCTTCTTAACATAAGAGATACGTAGTGTAAATTCGGTGTGAATCGACTAAACTGTATTTGAGAATATGATATTTAAAAAATATTTTTGTATGAGGGCCACCCTAAATAAAAGTTTTGTGGGTTAAGCTATGCTTATTAACATAAGAGATACGTAGTGTAAATTTGGTGTAAATCGATTTATTTGTCTTCGTGAAAATGATATTTAAAAATATATTTGTATGAGGGCCGCTCTAATTATGCACCCTAAATAAAATTTTTACCATCCAATCTGTGCCCCTTAACATAAAATCCATACTGTGTAAATTTCATGAGAATCGATTTACCTGTCTTTGAGAAATCGCTATTTTTAAAATATTTGTGTATGAGGGCCACCCTAAATATGCACCCTAAATAAAAGTTTTATAGCCTATGACACCCGCCTGATCGATACTAACATACTGTAAAAATTTCATCAAGATCGGCTGGATAGTTTTCGCGTCCATAAAGGACATACAGACAGACAGACAGACAGACAGACAGACAGACAGATAAAAAATTAATTTTTTATAATAGATTATCGTGTGGCATTGATATTTTGACTTTCAGAAATAATTGTGCATCAACTATCATAGACTGAATCATATACGGTCATCTTGTCAACCAAATCGTTTGAGAAATTATTAGACACAATATTTTTAGCAGGTTCGATTCATATGATTTTTAAGCATTTTCGAAAACCTGATAAAGATTTTTAGCTGTGATGGATCCAAAATCGGTTTTATTAATTTATATGCCTGTTTGCAGAATTTAAGCGTAGTTGAATCTTCTAAAACTTAAGTTAAGGAGAGATAATATGGCAATGATAACTAACAAAGGACTTGTGACCTCTTTCCTTAAAATTAAATGAAATTGTGAAAAACAAAAGCCGTATTTTCGTATGTGAGCTTTACCCAAATATCTTCACTGGCTTTTGGCTTACGGAATACCATTTTGAATCACTGTCTGCCAATAATATTGACTTATTTTCGGCTTTTGTCTGCCGTGTTATCTCTATGTCTTGCAGTGTTTCTTATTTATAAAAACTATTATTTTTTTTTTTTGCAAATATTTACTTTATTACCGAATGAGTATGATCTTGTTCAATGTTTTCATTGATCTATCATGCTGTGCCGCTATTATCACCGCTTGCTAGTATTGAATTTATCACTTTAATGCTGACTCTGTTATATATATTTTTGTAATTTTTAATTTTAGTGATCGCCTTCTTTTGCGGTAGATTAAATTTAATTACTTAAAGAAATTATTTCATTTTGTAAAATCGTTTTATTCATTTTTAGTTTTTAACAGCGGGAGATAAGTCTTGGGTTCAATGAAGCTAATAGTTCTGCACAACGAACTTATATGTAGCTTGTAAGGAATAATCTGCAAAACACTTAACTTTGTTGTCAATTGGCCATATTTTTTAATGCATTGGGTCAAAATAATTTTCGTAAATTATATATCATTCATAAGCATTTACATAGAGGATATAGATTCTATATCCACTTTCACTTATTTTGGGAATTTGGAAATTTGGGAAAATAGAAAATGCCAAAAGCAAATCGGAATACAATTTAGTATTTATCCACTGATATATAATTCAAAAGGTTTTTTTTTTTATTTATGTACATTAAAAGAATTTCGTAGAAAAACTCTGCATGCACTGGACTACTTGGAATGCAATAACATCACAAATTTTGAAAATTTTATTTTATTGTTCACGATGTGTTGAGAGTTATTATGGCGAATGAAAATTGATTTTACATTAACACAAAGCAATTCGCATAATCAAATTTAAATAAAAAACTTAAAATAAAAAATTTTTATATCCTTATTTCTTGTTCCTTTCGACTACTTTACTTAAAAGCATTCCGGCGCACTACAAAATACTAACTTTTCTCATTAAGTCTCTAGTCACATCTTCGGTGACATAAACATCATCATCATTACGACCACGTCGACTTAAAATTATCACATAATAAATAAATTACATATCAATTTTCACACTCTTGCGCCTAATAGGATAAAATGTTCGTTCAACAACCACCACCATCTTCAACAGGTTCCAAGTCCAAGTATAGAAATTCTGCTAAAACTCATTGCTTCTTCGTTTCCAATGGCATAGAGAGAACCTGGTATTCGAAACTACCATGAGTCTGTCTACTTTTCGTTTATCATTGTCCTGCTGTACTGATTTATAATTATGTTTTTTTTTTTTGTATGAATTCTTAAAGCGCACATTCTGCTCATATATAAATAAACTTCAAGTGCCGATTAAAAGCGATAATGTTAAGAACTACGGTATTAATGACACAGAAACAGACAAGAAAAAATGGCAAAAAAAAACTCATTTAAAGTTGGTGTTAAAAACAAGATACCTTTACCATTAAGAAAATAATATGACTACAAGTCAGATTTGAATTCAAGAAAAGAGACAAAACAAAAAAAAAAACATTTCAGATTTCTTTTCGCGGCATCAGGTCGCATTTAAGTTATCTTGTTAAAGAGTTAAGAGGTGCGCTTTTAGAGCAATATAAAAATGGCGCTATGACTTTAAATTGACGCTGGTAAGACCACCAACTGGGTGCGTTTTGTAGATCGGATTTTTTTGTTTTTCGACATTTTATTTATTGCATTATTTTTTGTAAATTTTTTTCCAAAAATTAATATAATCTAGCATATCAATTTCATCCAAGGAATTATTTCACAGTGGTGAGAAAGAGTAAATATTTCTCTTGTGCCTTATATCTTCTCACGGAGCATATTCCCTCTACAAAATTCTATCTATGAAGAGTGTGAATGCCTTCAATTTTCTACAAAAATTCACGTATTTTTTGTTAAAGCGATCCTTTTCACAATGGGAAGTCTTCAAATGGTGGTTAGAATGGAAATCGAATGTTGTTAGCATCTGGTAAGAGTTTCGACATTAGAAATGGTTTTGGGCTACGAAATTTTCAGATTTCGGCGAAGACTTCTCGATTGTGAAGCAAAGCGCTCTTCGTAAGTTATGTTTCACAGCCGGAGAACCGATTTGACTTAAAGATTTTGAGCTTTGTGATTGTAGCCAGAAACGAAACTTAGCGGAAATCCTCTTGGATCCCACACCTCGTCTGTTCATCGTCATCCTCCCAGATGCAATTGGGGTAGATATTATCAAAAGCGGTGCAGCGGTCAATAAACGCTAAATATAAGGAAGCACGCCAGTCATTTACTACTCCCTAATAATGCGATTGGTATTTATTTCAATAATAAATTAACTTATCTTGAGAAAACCTATTTGTTTTTTCCAGAAAATTGGTTATATTTTTTTGCTGACTCTGGTGAGTAGCATTTGAGTTAAGACCTTGACAAGTATTGACAATATCATGATGCTTCGTAGTTCTAGCATAGAGTTTTTCATCAAGGTTACTGTGAGTCAGTTTTCAAATCTTAGCTTGTCTTTGCAAACTTGGGTTCAGATTAGTTTTTTAACAGTTCGGCAACTATGGTATATGATATGCGCCCGCTGCTTTGTTGTTTTTGAGAGGTTTTATAGCCTTCGCTATCTCCGTTGAAGAAGGTGGGCATGGAAGAAAAAAGCCTCTCGCCTCTGATTTTTTGTTCGCCGGTCATCTCTTGAGCGCTTTGCAGCTCTCCTTTTTCTAAGATATCTAAGGAGGCATTACTCATCTAAGTTTTATTGATCAACGATGTAAGGCTAAGTATGGTCTGTTATAAAAGGAGGCTTGATAATTTGCCATTTAGGCTCAATTGAGCTCTGAGGGTTAACGTCACTGAGGTTTTTTACTTATTTGAAGTTTTTCCTTAGGAAGTTAGTTATCTATGAGTTTATAAATGGCATTAGTTTGGGTTGGTGCGTGGGTTTATTGCATGTGTACTATCTTGATCCAAAGAGAGTCCACTAAGAGGTGGAGATCAAAGCTTGAGTATACGTTTCTCTGGATTCGCACGTCAAGCTGGCTATTTTTCCAGAGTTTCTGGATACAAAAAGGGTCTATCTGCTTTTATTTCCGGTGATTTGATGTAACCTAAGATTTTTTAGATAAACTTTGTGCTGAATCTTTATTTCTTCAATCATAAGATTTGTGGCATTGCAGTACTGACTTAAAAGTTTGCTGTTTCATTTCTGAATATTGTTGTTATTTTCCACTATAGCGTTAACCATCAATAACCATAAGTATGTAATTTTTTATGAAGAAATTACCGCTGCCATTAGTTGCTCTTAAAACGATTCTTTCACTGTAATTCCAGTGGCCCCAGTTGGAGCAAAAATATGTATTATCGCCGCAATTCTAGCTCTACTTTTAAAGCAAGCCCACATTATTTTTTTACTGACATTTCTCTAAGCTTTTGCTATGAGTGTGAAACTTATGAAAAAATTCGGAGTTCTCAAAAAGATCTTCTAAATTTTCTCATGTTTGCACACAAAAAAAACGTTTGTTTTATTCAATGTATTTATTGGTTATTATCACCAAGTGTAGTCTTATGGCAAATAAGTATTTATGTCGGCCAAGACGTTATTTGGTAATTATTTATTAGTAAGTTCAATAAATCGTGTCGTATGTCGACCAGTGCTATCAAAGAACTTTCTCAATGAATGATGTGTATTTTTTGAACTTAAGATAAAGTTTAGAAACATAAATAAAAGAAGAAATCTCACACCGAAATCATCAGGAAATATCGAAAAACATTTTAAGTAAACTTCGCACTTTAAAACTGCTTTGAACCACAGTGCGAAGTAGAGTTGCCTAATAAGATCTCAAGTTAAACAAAACTGCTAAGGTGTCAAAGATCAACAGGAATGAACGAAGTCGTTTGCTTTTTGTTTTAGTTTTTATAAAGAATATCACACCGCTTAATGCAACATCGGGTCTTTTTTAGGGCCGGCGCTTTTCACAAATTCCTGCAAAATTGTCTAAAGCAAATTTAAATGATACCCATTTACCAACAACCGATCTTGCTGATCAGCAGCAACAGCAGCGGAAGGAAACTTAAACCTTAAAAAACAACGACTACATCAACATTTAAAGTGTTAAAAGCTATAAATGTGCCTTAGTTAACGCAGTTGTTTTCTTAAAGATGAACCTATTTTCGCTTGGATTAAACAAGGATTCGAAAAGAAATAACGTAGGAGGTGTTTCCTTCCTAATGAGTGAGCGATTGCGACAAAGTGTGAAGTGGTGGTAGAGAACAATAAGTGTGTGAAATGTATTCTCATTTAAATTGCTATAATTAATGCTTGTTTTTATATCTTCTGGAAAAAAGGTGCTAAAATGCTTTATGGTCTTGTAAGGCTCGTTATTGGGAATGGCCTTGAAAGCTTCACATATTGAAAGTATTTAGGTTCCCTTCAATTTAACTTACGGACATGCGTGATTACGAGCAGTAGCATAAGACTACACATAGTAAATCAATGAAGCAATTAACATGAAACTTAATTATAAGGGCGTCAAAGTCACAATTAAGGTTAGTTGCTATATGTCGGAGGATAACAGCAACTAAGTAAGTAGGCGATGAGATTAAGCGTTGGTTAATTTTTATTTCATTTGACTGCTTCGAGAGATGAGCAGCTGGAGCAGAAAGCTCAAGCTAGAAATCTACATGTTTTGAGGAGTCGCTTAAGAGATCCAGATCGCTGAAACGAGTTCACTTGGTTCAGCAAAACTAAAAAAATTTTGCTAATATCGAGAAATTTGAAGACGATTTTGTCGCAAGATTATCCATAACGATGTGTGGGATTAGACACATTAAGCTCGAACACCTTAAGTGAAAGAATAGCAATAATTCAGCCACGCGGAAACTTAGCTACAGTAGGAATAAGGATCACGCAGATGATCATTAATACGAGAACTCTTTATAAAATTTTATTGAACTTAAAAGCCGTTCTCTAAAAGTAATGATTTCTTAATTTTTCAGAGCTAAGTGACTAAGTATTCAATTGGCCAATAAGCCCATTATTTATGTGCCAAATTATCTTTGGCTCCATACCAATTACTTAACTTATTTTAATCTTCTCATCTTCAACAAAATATTCTACAATCCTAAAGTTGAAAGGAAACCGCCGACCAAGCTTTGCCCGACATTCATGTTTTTCTCACCCAGCTTATGCATGAATGCTACACAAAATGTCTAGACGTGCAAATTTACTAAACTTTAATTCACGCTTATGCTGACATGCTAATAAGTCAATAGAAATGTTCTAAGACATAGAAAAATAGATATGAAACCAAAAGACAACGGCGGCATCTCTACTCCAATTGGCATTCAAGAAGAGATAAAAAACAAACGAGAAAATTGTTATGAATTGACGTAAAAATTCAACAAGAAATTTCAATTTAAATTCCATAAATAAAGCGAGTAGACAAAAAAAAGGAAATGGTAGAAAACAAAAAATCATGGCGAATCCTAGCAAATGACTAAAATTGAAATCTCAAACGTAGAAACAGCAGCACGATTCTCCTGCCAAACCCAGTCCAAAGATAAGCCATAGCTTAAACCATCTTCTCAAAGTTAGTGCCTTTGTGCTGCTTGGCGCTGAAAATGCGCGCCTGCGCAATACCACTTGCCACTTGGATTATCGCTTAAGTGGAAATCAAGCGATCGCGTTGCAACAATGATCACTTGACTTGAGCTGCAACTGCTGCTGCTCCCTGCTTTGAATATTCAAGCGCCTGTAAGTGATAAATCTTTCTATTAACCTCGTTATGAGTTGATGATGCGCACATTGCGAGCACGTTTTTGCGCAAAGTCATTGCAAAAATATACAAATACACGTACGTAAGGAGCACAGGATAAAAAAAAGGGTTTTTTTTTTACTTTTTTTACCGACATTGTCGAAGTTACCTCAGCGCCGTCAACATCATCGCAATCACCTTTAGCTTTCGGTATACTTAGAGATGGGTGTGCTTGGTGATTTTTTTTTCTCATGTTATCACGTAGGCTCAGTATAATAAAACTCATACAATCATGAAAACAGAAAAGTTTACAAAAATCTTCTTCACTTTTATTTCGGAATCATTTAGATATCTTATATCAAAATCAACCCATTCCAGAAGTGGTACATCAAAAAATAAAGCATAGTTGGAACTGAAATGCACATTGACACGAAAAGAATATTAAGTATTGACATAAAGCTTCTTCTTCAAATTACATTGTTCTGGAAGACAAGAGGTATTAAGTTTTTAATCCCAATATTTGTTAGATATTAATACCCAAGTATTATATAAAAAACTCTTAAAGAAGGAAAGCCTTTTCCTCATAAAATAGAGAATCGTTTTGCGGCCACTTTACCTGTTGCACCCCTCCTGCAGAATTATTTATTCTCAGTCTTAGATCAAAGATCATATACCTTAGGTCGTTTGACAATTATGTGAAAGAACTGAGAATCTGAGTACTGAGTTTTAAAGAATTTGTTGGGAAGACTCCCCGTTCTCCAGACAATCTCTGTTAATATTGTCCTCAACTGCAACTAAGTATTATTTTGAGCAAATACAGTTATACTAAAGTTATTCTTTGGAAGTTCGATAAATTTTTTAGTGTTACTTGCATAAAAGCGGTTTTGTTTACTGTACATTTCATTATTTCTTCCGAGCTCTTCTTTTAGGTTCGTTATGATTTTTTTTTTTTTTTTTTGTAATGAACTATAATCTTATCTGATTTTATTTCAAAGCAGTGTTCTAAGAGCGGTGGAGATGGTAAGGCTCATTTTATCCAGTTTACCAGCTATTTCATTGCAGTCTGTATCTATGTATGTATGTGTCCCGAAAGCAATAAGAGATAAACCTAATTGTGCTTACTGAGTTCATTTAGATTAACTGAATAATCCCAGCCCATTTTCGATCTGAAAGAAAATATAGCAATATATCTGTTCTACCAATAAGATACTCGAGTATTTAATTGGATCTTGTTGTTTTGACACCAAAGACCTCAGTGCCTGATCCGTCGTCAGTACATAAAACCTTAAGTATACCGCACTACAGTGTGGCTGGAGAAGTAGTCAGTAGTAGTCAGTATTTAATTGGAACTTGTTGTTTTGACACCAAAGACCTCAGTGCCTGATCCGTCGTCAGTACATAAAACATTAAGTATGCCACACTACAGTGTGGCTGGAGAAGTAGTCAGTTATAAGAAAGCTACTGCTTTAGTGTTTTCGCACAATAAAAAGTTAATACCGTTAAAACAAATAGTAACATTAGCAATACTAGTGCTGCTATAACCACATCAGTGATGAACTCTACAGAAGTACTGATTACTAATATTTAATCAATGTCAAACGTTCCCACCAGTCATAAATGCTAAATCACTAATAATTGCTAACGAAAGACTGTCCATAAGCTTCAGGAGTATTCACTAATATGCACTAATCAACACTGATCAATTGCCATAAGTGCTTAAAGTTTTCACTAATCGAATCATTATAAGTCACTTATGGAAAGAAGAAGTTAGCAATTTCATTGGTGATTGGAATTCAAATGAGGATCTCAATGGTCGTTAACGTGACACAATTAGGTTATATTAAGTATCCTTTTCTGATCTCAAAATAAAGTATAACCAGCTATAACTTGGTACTGCAAAGGTATCTTGATCACTGCACATAAATTCAGTGCAAGGTTTTTTATAAAAAGGATTTTCGTTCCAATATGGTCGTTTAGGTCGTACAAAATCGGTATATTATTAGTTTCTGTCAATTTACTCGAAAAGTATAGCATAGAAAAGTCATCATATTATGTTCAAAGAAATTAAACTTTGTCATTATCAGATTTGACTGAAATATTGAATAACTTCGACAATTCTCATTAGATTTCGGCAAGTTATGTTTTTTATTAAGTTTACTCCTTTACAATTTATCTGAACTAGTTTTGGAAAACAAGATCGATTAAGTGGTCGCCGTTATTGGTAAGACAAAATCGAAATATTTTCTGTCATTTTCCATTACATCAGCCAGCGTCTCGGGCAATATAATTGTCATTTCGGCAGCAATATTGTTTTTGAACTCAACTATAGTCTTTGGCATGTTGCCATGTATTTCACACTTCAAAAATTTTCACAAACAAATGACCGGTGGTGTCAAATCCGGAGATCTTGGTGAGTTGCAGCTTTTACGTACAGAGCGACAATGATATTTTCACATATTTGGCATGCTGAGTGCCGATCGGTTGAGAATTGTAAAGTTATTCAATATTTCCATTAACAAAATTGAGCTCACTCTGTATAAAGATTTTAAATTGACATACCTCCATAAAAATATAAAAGTTTTAAACCAAAAAGTTGCCAAGTTTCATATACATTAGACTGGAAGTTAAAAAAAAATTTTTTTTTTTCGGCCCGGACCAGACGGAAAAGTGATCTATGTGCCAAAAAAATAAGCTGTAAAAAACTTCAGCCCAAAAAAAAATATCTAACCCGTGCCACGTGTCGATCGAAGTTTAAGTCTATCGCGTGTGTTTAAGTACAGCATTTTCATTGTCGTAGGGTGAGATTGGTGGCTGTGAAGATTATACAATTAGCTATGAGCTTGGGGCCGTCTATGAAGCGAGATTTCGAGGTCGCGATCTGTTTTAAATTTTAAATGAAGTGCCCTAAGTTTTTGGAATTGTTTCACTTCACTTATAAAAAATATAGAATTAACTGAAAATGCTGTACTTAAACACACGCGATAGACTTAAACTTCGATCGACACGTGCCACGGGTTAGATATTTTTTTTTGGGCTGAAATTTTTTACAGCTTATTTTTTTGGCACATAGATCACTTTTCCGTCTGGTCCGGGCCGAAAAAAAAAAAAAATTTTTTAACTTCCAGTCTAATATACATAGATATTTGGTCTCTGAATCTTAATCCGAGATCTGTTTTATCCTATGATTTCATAATTTTTGAATTTTGTTTTTAACTTAGTTTGCTGATTGCAATTCGCTAAAGCATATTAATACTTAAAGATAAGAAAGCCCTCTTTTTTTGAGAAAATTGTGTGCTACTCGTATTATAAAATGTTTCATGAATTTTAAGGAAAGACTTTTAAGTTTACATATTAATGAAATCTAAAAAGCTATATATATTTAGATATTTCTTACAATTGCAAGATTCAGTTCTATTCCGTAATGTTTTTTAAATTAACAATTTATTATGTTATGGAATAGAATACGAGTTAATTGACCATAATTTAAGCTCTTCCGATATTCAGTAGGCATTAATTCTATAAAAGACCAAGTAAATAAAATTTGAGCGAGTACAAGTATTTTTTGAAAAATTTATTCATTTTATTACTCCAAACCGTTCTTTTAAAAATTAAGAAAGAATCCCAAAATTAAAATTACACTCAAAATATTCTACGATTTATGTTGTTTAAAAAAGAATAATTATTGAAGAGCAACTTAAAACTTTGTTAATTAAATCAATAATTTTACATTTGCCTTATTCGAAGTTCGACAATGTTCGAGATTACAGTTAAAAAAAAGGCCCCATCATTCACATTAAAAGACGAATCAAATTATATTATGCTTCCACCGCTAGTTACGCGCAGGAGTTGCAACCGCTTCATTCCAGCCATGCCTAATGATTTTAATCTTCTTGCGGGAGTAGACGCCGCCAACGCCGTATAATTCCTATCCGCTTGACTATATGACTGCGTTTTGAATTTATTATTTAGTTTTTTATTCTTAAGAATTCTTTGGATATCTTCAGTTTTTTTTTTTTATTATTATTCTAGTCTTATTATAATTTTTAAAAGTCTGCCTCTTTTTGATTATTTTGCTTTATAAATCTGTCCAAATGCACTTAAGCGATAATTTACACTATAATCTATTATACGAGTAATCAGAGATCTATACTTCTCGTTGTTTTACATTCAACAAGCAAAATTACTTTTTATCTGTCTGTAGCAGTCTGCTCGTGTCGGCTAGTTATTTGTTGTACGTACGTCACCAATGTCGTCTGTTGGGTAAGACAGATGAAATCTTTGACTGCATGCCTGCACAGGCAGGTGTTATAGTAACATATCATACATAGGTTGGATTGGTTTTGTTGTAAAACGCTTTATTTGTAAATTGTTAATTGTTTGATTGATTAAGTTATTAAATGGTGTTGATTTAATTAATTTGCTGTTGAAATTCTTAGTTCTTTTGGATTTTGGATATGCTGAACTTTTCTGTACAGAATAGCTGAGAAACTTATTTGTAGCATATAGACTAATAAAATTGTAAGACACAAAAGACATCATTACATAAAATGTAACTTAATTTTGTTACTCTAGATAATTTCAAAACTAATACAGTTCATTAACATATAGTCGGGTTTTGTGTACCCCACCACCTTGCGCCATTCAAACACTAACTCTCTCTCTCCATGTAACATATATTGTAGCATAACAAATGTGATAAAAATCTTAAAATCAAATATGCATATGAAAACTGCTAATTGAATAAACACGTTGCCGAGATACATACTTACGATTGCTACCTATGATGTTGATCTGTTCGCTATATATGTACATATGTAGATAATACATATACATACTTAGTTAGGTACCTAATGGACTTCTTCTTCAGTTTTTGATTTTCTGCGTTAGCTGCCACAGAAACAACAAATGAGTAAATATTATTCATAAGAAAAAACAAACACCCAACCATAAGTAACAAATGTAACAACATTGCTGGCTGATCTTGTTTAAAATACAAATGAAAAATGAGCACTTCATAAAATTACATTTTTGAAAAAGTAAATTAAGTTTCCAGAAAAAACCCAAGAGACGCAAGTTAATTAATTTTCTTCGTCTAAAAAGATCGCCATGATTTTCCAAGAAATATTTATTGCTAGCAAAAAATAGTCAGCCAATTTCAATTGCGGCTACTAAATTAAGCGATCAACGCACGATCATAAATCATGCCAACAGGGCAAAAAGTAAACAAAATATAGGAAATTTAAAAACAACAGAAAAATGATTTTGTATTTCATTTGTTTCTTTACTTTTGCCATTGTTTTATTCAACTAATTGAAAGCTAAACAAACGTGTACGCTTAGAACGCCTAAAAATAGACACAGCAAAATTACACAAGTAGACATGAATACTAGCAATGTATAGCATAATTAAACAAACGCGTACGATCAGCTGAGAGTTATTTACGAAATTAGGTATCAAAAGTAACGATATTTAAACAAATAAATATCATGGCATTATATGACGTAGTTGTAAAGTGATATTTATATACATAAATAAATTAAAATATTGTTTACGATCAGCTGTGATCATTTGAAAAATATTAAGCATATTTTCAAGTTGACAACGTAAAATATAAAAGATAAATAAATAAATACAAATACAAGATGTATTTGGCCAGCCCTTTGTGGAAACAGGATGAAACCTGTTCGGTCAACTCTTTTTCCCAACTTAGCAGTAACTCTTAAGTATCCGTATCAGTGATATTAAGAAATATGTTACTGTGACATACATATTTTACATGAATAAATTCTGTAAAGAAAGGACTTGAATATTCCAACTATTCGAAGAAATCATTTGCAAGCTAAGTTGAGTGTATGGTAAACTACGGCCCTTAGCCTCAAATATATTCTGATTTTCGATAAAAAATTTTAAGTTAAACTGTATCCGATAATCTTTGAAAGTTTTAGAACTATGCCCTAAAATATTATTACAAAATTATTTTTTGTAAAAAGAGCAACAAAAAATTTAATACAATTCGAGATGGTAATAAAATATCAGTATTTATTTAATTTTTTCGTTATTTCTTTCTTATAAAACACTAAAAACGATTTTAATTGTGCAGTCAAAAAATTAACCCAGAAAGAATAATTATTTTTTTTTTTTAATTTTTTTTTAAATTTTTTTTTTTTTTTTAATTTTATTTGTAAATTTTTTTAACAATTTTTTATTTATTTTTTTTTTAATTTTTTTTAAATATCTTAAGCAACTTAGCTTCATTTTATTATTTTTTTTTTTTTTTGATTTTTTTAAATATTTTAGACAACTTAGTTTTATTTGGGCTTTGACTATTTTTCTCGCGATTTGCTTTTTAATAGAAATAGCTTAAAATTTTACTTTTAAATAAGATGTGTAGAAATACAATCTTTTGGCGACATTAAAGAAAATATTGGTTTTAGTAAGTCTTCTTTGAATGTATAGTATAGATCAGAGGTTCCCAAACTTTTTGTTCTCATAGACCACTTATAAAATTTAGCTGGTTCCGGTGGACCCCCTGAAGCTACGTTTCTACCATATTCCCAAAACTCGACAAAAAATGTGAAGATGGAAATTTGCGTTTCGGCTGAGTTCCAACCACGAAATAATAGTTTTCGAAAAAAAAGTGAGAATTGATTGGTTTACTAATTGATTGTGCTGTGAGTGGATGTGAGTGTGGATGTTAAAAAAGTAAAGTTGGCCAATCAAAAAAGTGATTCCACCCAACTTTACTTTTTTGACATCTACTCACAGCACAAGGAACCAATCAATCCTCACTTATTTCATTTAGAAAACTCTCTATTCGGAGTGGTAAAAAGAAACAGAAAAAAAATTATATATTTTTGTGTTGTGTATATTCAAATATGTTATTATTACACTATTAATTATTATTGCTATATTGTAATATTTAATATGATAGCTGTCGTAATATAATTAAATTTTTATCACAAAATAGTTATAATTTTAATGGGATTTGGAATTTAATTTGGCATCAGATTTGTTAGGAATAACTGCAAATATCCCCGTTCCGTGATATTCAATCTACTTCTTTTTTTTTGTTAAAAGGTTTGTAACTACACTAAAACTTTTTCCGACAAGATATGACGAGGGGAATGCTATCAAAAGCTTTCTCGCAATTCCCCACAGTCCAGGATATTTTTCAGGTATTTCTGCCTGCAGCCAAAATGTTTGATACCCTCTTTTAAATTTCAGCTTCAGCTCTCTTGTAATATCACATTCTCCACTTCCGTTTCATCAAATAAATTTATGATCCATGGTGGTATTTCCATCGTCAGAATATCTTCGAATCTGATCTGAAATCTGAAGTCAATCCAACATTTTAGTTCTTCACTATCGAAAGCAGATCATTTTTCGTGGACCCCCGCTTACAAATTGTGAACCCCCATTTTTTTGTCACGCCAGCTTAAGCCCCCGTCGAGCCTCCCATGGACCCCTGGGGGTCCACCTGGACCACTTTGGGAACCAATGGTATAGATGCTAGGAATTATTTTGAAGTACAGTGAAACAAAATAAAGTTTATGGGTCCGAATACATGAAACCGACATGTCTGAAATGTTTTTCAAAGTTTTTTATATTAATCAGTAGTTCATGTGGTAGAAATTAGTGTACTGAAAAATTTTTCAAAAAAAATTGTTTTTGTAATACATAATTATTGCCAATCAAAGTTTTCATTAACTTTTTTTTTCAAAGTGCTATAAGTTTTGAAATAAAATTGAACGAAAATACATACGGTTGTGTATGTGGGTGGTTCTTTACTTTTATTCTCCGTTTCTTTTTAGATAAAAAACATATGTATTTTCGTTCAATTTTATTGCAAGTTTCTTACTGTTTTCTCGAATAACTTCTACATTTTAGATTAAAATATTTGCAAAATAATAGTTTTTTTTTTAATTCTAAAAATATGAAAAAGAAAAAGTTCTTCATTTAAATGGAGCAATTGAAATTTAGTGATTTTTAAAGAAGACCAAAGAAGTCAGTTTTTTTCAACTTTGAGCGCTGGTAACTCCATCAAATTTCATTCGATTCAAGCAAACAGCTTACCGCTATTGTGTATCGTCAATTTATTGTGTTAGTCGATTACAAAATGTACTTACATATGGCTCTAGCATGTAAAACTCTTAACAACTTCATAAAATTTCAAATTTTACAAAGAGTATGCTATTTTTCATAAATTGAATATATGTACTCATCATACAAAGTATAGGGTGTTTATTGTGTTTGGGCGTTACTTTTGCTTTTGAATATACAAAGTTCAAAATTATTTTGTTTATATTAAAATGTAATTTACTTAATGGGCGGTTTATGTTGATGAATAGTACAATTTGTTTGATATTAACATACACATGCGTAAGTATTTGTATAAATGCGTAAATGTATTCACATATCATACGAGTGTGTTAGTGTAAAGTATGCTTAAGACAACAACCTGCTGCTGTCTGCCATTTTACAAAAAAAGCCGTCAATATTTATTTACAAAATTGATTTAATTATGCATTAACATAATCATTGATGTTTTTTGTATATTCGAATTTTATTATAATGATGATCAGCGATCAGTGAGTATAATGAATAAAAATACAACAGCTACAATCTTGCAAGAAATGCTAGTGATTTATTGAAAACTATTTAAAATTTTTTAGAAAAAAATGTTAATTTGGAGCAGGTTATTGGGAACTGTATACGAAAAAAAAAAACAATATATAAATATGCGCTTTCCTGCGATGCTATTTTGTGATGAGCAAAATGATTTAAATATTTCAAAACGTTATTAATTTTGATACCAACCGTACTGATTTAATCGTTGCTTCACTTATTTTGCTGTCGAAATATTGATAAAAATATCGTTCGGATTTTTCCAAAACTAAGGCTAAAGAAACATTTTTTAGTTACATTATATAGTATAGCTTACATTATTTCTTGCAAATGTAAAATCAATTGGCCGCGTAGATCATGTGATATCACAGCTCTAATTTTAACTTTAAAGCAACGCAAAGTCCAAAGTCTACATGGATAAACCGCAGTTACGACCAACATTTGAAAGAAATCTTTAAAAAAATTAATGTAAAGAATGGTTCTTTTGTATGCTTATAGTGTTAAAAATGAATTTTGTAATATTTTTTTCTTCTTAATTTTGAAAAATGTACCTCTTAATGAACCACCCATTTTCAATTAGTGATGAAATGTTCCAACATTTTGATATTAAATATCTAACAACTTTATAAATAGAATTTTAAGCACTTTTTCTCAACGTTTCCATTAAAATATCATCAAATTGTTACCACTAAATTATGAATTAAAATACATAGTTGCGGTTTTGTGAATTTAAGTGTTATTTTAGTATGCAAGGAATACGAGACAGCAGAAAGTATGCCTGCATTAACTTGTAATTGGTAAAAGTGCCTATTTTATTTGTTAGGCAGCATTTTTATCACGAAATCCGACAGATGTACACTTATGGATCCACTTAGAAAACGACGCTTATAGAGATTATAATTACTTTTCTTAATCTACACCGCCCCCTCCTTTGCGATGAAAATGGAAGAAAAATTAATTATTATGCGTAGTGTGCAAAAAACATCAGAGCATTCAAAAAATACAAAACTAAAACCATAAACAAAGATTTTTGACATATTAAGTGTCTGACAGAATCAACTCTGTGCTACTCAGCAAAATTCAACGTGGATGATCAAACAGAAAACTGTTATTCACTACCCGCAAATCTTCATGATTTTCCTTTAAATTAGTGTAGGTAGCTGGAATTATGAGTTACTTTTTAGAAGAAAACAACTTTTTCATATCACTATCAATTTTAAAATCATTTCTAAACATCCCATGGGATTTTACAAAAATTTTATGAGTTTCATCAAAAATTTTCTTGTGTCCTTTATCTCCCCAGGTCCTTCACAAGACTCTTTCAAAGTAGCCTTCGATTCTCCCCAACATTTTCTCGATACTTGTATATCATGGTCACCAAAAATGACATGTGATTTTTCAGTTTTTCATGTCACTGAAAATATTTCCTAAGGCTTTTCTTTGTTTTTATAGTAAAACCAATCAAAGTCAGAAGCATAGAGTACTAGAAACTGAAGGGAAGGTAAGCTTTAGTCAAACCGATCAAATTCGGATACTCAAAAGTATCAAAGTAAATAACTTTTATTATTATTTTGAGCCATCTTCAAATAAAACTCTGTATCCATAAGTACTCGTAATAGCAGAAACTTCTGAAAAGCATATTAAGTGATCATAAGCAATAACCCATTCCCCTTTATAGCAAACAAATAAGTTTTTAACTACCAGCAATAAGTAAACAAATTTTTAAAAAATTTCCATCAAATCACTCAATTTACGAAATCCCCACATTAAAAATCTAATTACAGATGGGTGGGCGGGCGGTAGTTCTTTTCGTGCCCATGCTTGAGTACGAAAATCAAAATTACCAAAATCAATTACATATATGCATCAAATTTAAATTGAATTAAACGCTATTAAAGAATTAAATTCACTTTCAACACGATTATTATCATCGTCAGTAACAGCTGCCGGCTGCTCTCTCGTACGTACGATTACAATAGGCGCAAGTGATCTTTCAAATGCTGCGTCACGTAGTTTCCGCTCAGGCGATTACTGATCATAATCTTTCAGCACTGTGGCACTTGCTTCACTTTCACTGCAGCAATTTTTTTTTGTTTCTAAATTTTTGATTTTTGTTTTATAGCAAGGCGTTATGCACCACCATCGTCATCACTGAAAAAAGTGCTGACAGGCGGCTTCATAGGCTAACAAGCGCACTGATCGCAAGTGATCTTGTTTAAATTGTTGATGTTGTGTTTCTTTACATTGTTTTCAATATATGAAGTTAAGATCTCCAAATCATTTTTTTTTTGTGCACTTTGCAATGAAGCAAAAGAAAGCTAAAAAAAAGTGTTCATGTTGATCGTGCGTTGAAATCAACGATCAATTTTCCATATTTAACGATTTTCTAAACATTGCTATTAAAGATTAAAAGAACTTTATATTTTACCTTGGGGCATGGCACCTTAAACAATTTTACAATGTATACAAGAAGAAAATGTATTGATTAACACAGCTTTCTTGAAATATTTGCTTGAACTTCCTTTTGATGATACTGAATTTCAAGTTTCCTGACTTTATAAAAATAAAAAAACCAATTGAAAAATCAATTAAAATACTTCCATTTAGCATTTGTTTATTATTAAACTCACTTTGATAAAATGCGCCACTTCACGAGTTGACTGAATAAAATTTTTTTTTTTTCATTTTGGATTCTTTTCCATATCATTAACATTTTCTAGGTCAGATCATGCAATCAATATACAGAGTACTGGTAGAGTACTTTTCGAAACATGCACATTTGATGAAAATGTTATAAATATAAGCTGTGTGGAAATTGATTATCTGGGTTGGCGGCGCTGTTCAAATAGGTAAACATGCATTAATTAAAACAGTGCAATTTTATTACCTACAGGGTAAAAATAGAGAATGTACCGGGAATCGTTTTGGCATAAAGCAAAAAAATTTTGTATAAATAAATAGAACAAATCACTGAACACGGGAGGAATTTTTTAAGTGTTGGGCTAAACTTAAGTGTGAACGGATATGATAAAATCCAAAATAACATGATATTAATGTATTGTAATTAGTGATTTAAGAAAAGTGTTCACATTTCTGATTTAAGTTTTATTCGGAGTTGAAGCCATAATATAAGGTAATGTACCGCAATCCCGTCAACAGAAATCATACAAGCGGGATTTCAACTCGGAAATTTCATATTAGGCTATAATAAGAAAACTATCCTCGATTGGCTCCTATGCACGAGCCTGATTTACTGATTTTGAATCGAAAATAAATTTTCAGGTTCTCATGAAAAAATTGCTGAAAACTAAAACTCACACAAAAATTTACGTTAGCAACACCAGGATTTTTTATTATATAGTCATAAAGGAATATTTATTAGAGGTCTGTATGAGTGCGCTTGCTATTCTATTAACTTTCTGCGAGTCATCACTGGACTCGCCCAAAACAGAACGATTTAATGAAATGACTTGACTTCGTTTGCACTCTGACTCGTATTTCGCTGTCAACGCGTTGTTCAAGCCGAACAAAACATTAACAAAACGAAACAACAAACAAATATTTCAATACGACGTTAGTGAGAGTTTTTGTTCTACTGCAACGTGATTGTTGCGTATATCGACATGATATTTTGGTGAGAGGTTGAGTAGGATCTCTAGTATACATATATGGAGGTGTTTAACACTTTTAAAGCAAAACCGACAACACAACGATAGGCGGACACAACAGTGTAATATCTAGGCAGCAAGAGGCGCGCGCGCACGCTCAAAGTTCAAAAAATTTTATTTATTTTAATGGAAATTTATGTAGTGGCATTGACAATTTCCAATTATAGTGCATTAAGTTGAATGCACTCAAAACAACAATGGATTTGAGCGGTTACACAAGAAACACCAAAGCTCTACTCGCAGAGAGACCACAGTTTTTTTGCTTATATATAGGCTTAAGAAATAGCGGTAAGTTTTTTTTTTAAATACTTCCTTATTTATACATAAAGAAAATCGAAAAAAATTTAAAAACATATTATGTATGAGATAAAAAAATCAAATTTTCCTAATTTTATTGGCAAAATTCCGAAAAATTAAAATTTTGCAGCTCTGGTAGCAACCCTAGGACTATTTATTTTTATTTTTTTTAATAAGGATATGTTTAAATATGAATAAATTTTTGAAAACCGAGTGTTCAAATCACTTTTTTTAATCGTGCTAAATCGAAGGAAATCATGAAAAAACGGATTCAATTTTTTTTTTGTCCGTTCAAAAACGGTCGTTCGTACTAAAAACGACAAAAATTACTAACTTTACACCTCTGAATTTTGAAAACTAATAACGTTGGAGTAAAATCCTCCCGGAATAAAATTTATCTCTATCAGAACTACAAATAACCACCATAACGGAGCATAAACAAATTTTAATCTGGTACGCATGGCAAATCTTAACCTATAAGTTTCAGAACCGTTTCAGACTTGGAGACCTAAAAATTTCACGCAATCAATTTATTGTCTGTCGCCTTAATCTAAAATATATAATACGGTTATGGAAAACTGAAATACCGGTTTTTCGAAGAAATGAATAGCTCCGAATTTGAAATTTACGGAATTTTAATAGGGATATGGAACAAAACCGTACGAAAACCGTACAAATACCGATTTTGAATAAGTTTTAGTTCAACTTTCGCTCGGTTCAGGCACAGTGTTTACGGTATTACGGAAAAGCGTTTGCCAATTTCATAAAGATTGCATCTGAAGTAAGTTCCTAAAACTCGCATGCAAAAGATACGAATGTATGATGGAAAACGTTTCTGATCACTGTGTGCTGTGTATGTAAGACGTAAGATTTTTTAATGAAAATTATGCTTTAATGTCTTTGACTTGTGCTCTGATGTGACATTGTTTATACATAGATTATATTTTGAAGTCAGAATGTCAAATTTCCCCAAGGACACGTTTTGACAATATTAAAATTAATATATGAAGAACACTCATACGTCCTGTTGTACATTTATTTTTACATAGGAATAATAAAAAAATGTACGATGCGACTTAAACAAACAAATTTCTAATTAGATTTTGTTTAATCATTTTTAAAGTTTTGTATGCAGTATAAAGCGTTAATAAATGAATAAAAATGAGTTTTATCAAAAATTCCAAAAGTGGGGGGTTAACTTCGCGGACATCAATTTATGTCACCAACATACTAAGAATCCTAAACGTTAGCTGCCAACTTCCATTGTTATTTGATCGCTTTTTTTATTTTTGTTACATGAATTCTTTTCAAATTAAAAATTTTGCCTGTTATTTAACTTTAGTAGACAAAAAACATGGCTTAAATGAGAACATTTACTTAAAAATTATCTTTTATATTTCGGAAACGTAATATTAAAATTAATTTTTTTTTTTTTTTTTTTGTGAGCCTGACAGCTTTCGTGACATTTGTAAAAAGCTCCTATAAATTCTAGGTGTCACACTTCAGTAGCTCGTAAAAATGTCACAGATTGCAATTAGCCTGTGATCATGACATGACATATGTCAACAATATGTCAGTACATATACAGCAAAAAAGTGTATAAATGCAAGTATTTAAGTAAAAGTTAATAAAGTTATTAATTCCACAGTGATTTTGTCATGAGAATTAAAAAAAAACAACGCACTTGCATTTTATAAAAATTAGCACTTAAAAGCATTTTATCAAATTGCTGACAAGTAACTTGACAACCAGGGGCAATAAAGATTTACGAATTCAAATTAACGTAGGCGTCAATGGTTGCATGCGAAAATGCAAAAAAAGAAAAATTTATTTAAGTTTAATATTAAAAACACATAAATTATATTAGTCATTAAATTTAGTAGCACGATTGCTGGTGATCAATTTGCTTAAGTTAATATGAACATTGTAAGTTTTTTAACATGACTGCAGCAAAAATCAGTGGTGCTCAGTAACTAACTAATGCAAATAAGTAATATTTTTATGAATAAATAAGAGCATAAAGTCACCTGCAACTTGAAACTAAATTCTAGGTCATATATTCAAAACCAAGATTAGTTTTTGTTGAGGCGTTAAGACATTTCGATATTTTTCATATCATATAGTTAAAGATATGTCTTCGCTGATAAAAAAAAAAAAAAATAACTTTATTTTTTATTTTTTAAGCATATGGCTTCATGACCCCGATACTTGACCCCAAATTTAATTTAACATATCTTAAGTTATAGTACGGCAACTTAGCGGGCTCTTGGATCAAAGCTACCAAAGTAATGCCTCGAAAGAATTTTATCCTTAAAGTTTTTGAATGTTTAAGGAGTAATAGTTGTCGGATAGTATGGGAACGTATTACGAGCTTTAGCATCTTTCGTTTATGAAGGTCACTTAAACGAGATTCTTTTTCGTTATTAGCCGGAACTAATGTACTTTACTTTCCAGTGAAAAAAACTTTATGGTATTGTATTCAGAAGCGTGTTATACAACTAATTTACAAAACTGAGTGAATAGATATAGTAGTGGCAATAAGTCTATGAAATTTGTAAACGGTACAGGCTTTTGAGACTAAAAAAATTAATAAAAACTGATCGGCCAGTTCTCTGTTCTTGGATTTTTTTTTTTTTTATTAATTTTTGTGCTATTGGGATAAAACTCCATTATCCGATATGCCTAGAAGAATAAGTTAGTCAATAGGCTTTGCTCACGTAATATCTAAAACGACACCATATTAAGGGTGGGGTACCTTGAAATTAATTTTGCTGTATAACAATGGAAAAAAATAGGGTTATCCGAATTGCAGTCGTACGTCAAGAAATATTTTGAGTTTATGGTCGATGACTGAGCATGGAAATTAAAAAATCAATCTGGTTACAAATTGCAAGTCAGCTGGATTTTTGTATGCTGCAACATTTTGACGTTTTATGAGGTCCAAAAAATAAACGTCTTTTATTAAATGTTTTAATTTTTACGGCTCAATGAAATTGGCGCGCCAGGTTGCAAAAAAAAACAATTGACCTATTGACTCCATTGAAAGTTTTTTATTTTCTTCATATTTCAAATAGAAATTCGAACTAAAAACATGTATTTTTAAACGACTTTTATAACGGGCTGAATTGATTTTTTTTTTCTTGAAAAAAAAAAACACTTTTTTTTAAAGCTTCAGAAAGTTTGATTTGTAATTACTTTTTACTGGGATTTCTTAGTTCACCCTTCTGAGGAAAAACTTAAAATGTTTTGAATTTTTTTATTTCTGACAAGAAAATAGAGATGTCTCTTTCCCGCCAATTGGTTACTTCAGTGGAAAGACGCTCTACAAATCTGCCTTTTAAATTAAAGCAGACAAATAATTTTAGACGATTGTAAAATTTACGAGGCGTCGGAAGCTGTTGATTGATTCTCAAAAATTTTGATGTGCTGCACATAAGAAATTAAGTAATATCTTTCAATATCTTATGCAGCTACTGTTCACGGTTAGAAATTTTGGAATAAATTTTAATACTTTTGGGATAACATATATGACTACACCAGAAATGTATTAAAATTAAATACTGTCTAGATATTAAAATTCATTTTTAATACAAATTTGTATTAAAATTTAACACTCGTTTTTATTAAAATTTAAAAAAAAAAATATATATATATATATATTATTTACTTACTTGGGTGGCCATAACAACCCGTTACCGGGATACGGCCGACCTCAAAAGCTCTCTCCAGGCGCCTCTGCTTTGCGCGCGCCTTCTCCAATCATTCACACCAAGCGTGGATAGGGTTTCCTCGGCTTGGTCTCTCCATCGGAGGCATGGTCTTCCTCTTCGTCGTCGCCCAGCGGCTTCCGCATCAAACACCTTTTTCGCCGGAGCTTCTTCGTCCATACGCACAACATGTCCCAGCCAGCGCAGACGTTGGATAGTGATGCGCTTGACTATGTCAATGTCAGCGTAGAGCTCGTACAGTTCGTGGTTCATTCGAATACGGTAGTCGTCGCCGACGTGAACAGGACCGAAGATTTTGCGAAGAATTTTTCTCTCAAACACCCCAAGCGTGGCTGCATCAGTTTGCGACACAACCCATGCTTCTGCGCCGTAAAGTACACGGTTAGAAATTTTGGAATAAATTTTAATACTTTTGGGCTTACATACATACATGTATGTATATGACTACACCAGAATTGTATTAAAATTCAATACTGTCTAGATATTAAAATTCATTTTTAATACAAATTTGTACTAAAATTTAATACTCGTTTTTATTAAAATTTAAAAAAAAAATATGTCGTATCCACTGGGATTCGAACCAGGTTACCTTTCAATGCAAGGGTTGCATGAACATTTTAACGACATCAGCCAACGTAGTATCATATTTACGTTGGCTAAATGTAATACTTCTGATAGCATCAAATGTTATAAAATATCATTTTAATATTTGAACTGTATTAGAATTTAATACAAAATTTTGTAATATATTCAAAAGTATTAAATTTAATCAATATTGTATTAAAAATCTTTGTAATACTTCGCTTGTATTAAAATTTATTCCAAGATTTCTAACCGTGTAATTAACAAGCTAAAATATATTTTAAAAGCATAGTAATTCAATTGGATTTTACAATTTAAATGTGTTATTTTTGCTAAGATGTGATGTTGGTACAGTGAAATGAAGTGTTATCGGCCAAGCGGTCGACAAGAGCAGCATAAGATCTTTTCCAGCATAAGTCACGTTCTTTAATTCAAGAATCGTTTTGGGGTCATTGGCATTAGGGGTGGCAATCCCGGGATTTGCTCTAAATATAGGCTAAAGTAATCCCGGGATTACAAAGAGACAATCCCGGGATTTTCGGGATTAGAAAAAAATGTTATATTATACTATATAGTAAATATTCTTTTATATGACATATTTAAGTACAAAATCTGCAAAATAATTGTTTTCAATACATTTGATGTGCATGAAACATTATTGCATCAACCTGCAAAATGCACTTCAATTGTGTCTGAACCTTAAATTGAGTAAAAATATTTTTTTTTACTGTAGCAATTTTTTGTTTAAGATTTTCTTATTAAAAATGTCACATAGCAACTTAGCGATTATGTTGTGTTATGGCAGTTAAAAAAGGATGGATGTATAGATAATCCTCACTCTCTCACAAAAAAAGAGTAAGAAGCTGTTGCATGTCTCAACTCTAAGATTCGATTACGGGCTTTCCATTAATTACGTGAGGTGTATTTTTGAAAATTCGGACCCCCCTCTCCTCCCCTTGATAAGATTTGGTGAGTTCTGACGGGACCCCCCCCCCCCTCCCATCCATGAGACTTGACTTGTAATTTTTAAATGTAATCTGCTATAATAATGCTTAGTCTCTGTATCAAAAAGTTTACGTGAGATTTTTATTGACCCCCCTCCCTCTTTGTGAGACTTGGTGAGATTTTTCCGGACCCTCTCCCCCCCCCTATTTAGACTCACGTAATTTATGGACTTCCCATTACAGTATTAAAAAACTGAACTGGAAAGAGTAATTTTTTGTCATCGCTCCAAAAATTTAGATCATAGTACCATGTTGCTACATCCCTACTACTATCTCTTTCTCTTACTTAGGGCGCAATCTATCTTCATACCAAATTCATCAAAATCGGTTCATTAGCTTAGCTGTGAAAACATATTTTCCTACTGGGGGTTGGTACCGAACACTTTAAATAGCAAATAGCTTGCCTCAGGGTTCAAACTATCCCTGTACGAAATTCCATCAAAATGGGCACATTAGCTTAGTAGAGAAAACTCTTTTTCCTGTTAGAGGTGCTGCCACTCCTCCTAAAAAAATTTGAGTTTTTAGAAATCTTTTTTAGGGTTCAGTCTAAATTCTAACAAAATTTTATCAAAATCGGTCTGCTAGCTTAGTAGTAATGACGTATTTTAATGTAAGAGGCGTGGCACCACCCACTAAAAAAAATGTTTTTACTCAAGATTCAATCTACTTACATACCAAACTTAATCAAAATCGGTGTAGTGGCACAGCCGTGATACAGTTTTTCCCCATTGGGCGCGATGCCACGCCTCCTAAAAAAATTTATGTTTTTAAAAATCTTTTTTAGTGTTCAGTCTATATCCTTACAAAATTTCATCAAAATCGGTCCGTTAGTTTAGTAGTAACGACGTATTTTCCTGCAAGAGGCGTGGCACCACCCACCAAAAAAAAATATTTTTACTTAAGATCCAATCTATCTACATACCAAATTTCATCAAAATCGGTGCAGTGGCACAGCCGTGATAGCGTTTTTTCACATTTGAGTCGATGCCACGCCCCTTTTTAGAAATCGTAGTCTGTCATAATCCTTCTTAGGATTCAATCCATCTTCAAACAAAATTTCATCAAAATCGGTCCATTAGTTTAGCCAAGGAAACGTTTTTCCTTTTTAGGGGCGTGGCACCGCCTACTATTGAAAAACAAAGTATACATGTCCCCCCTTCTCCTCACAACCTTTCCAACAAAAAAAAAAATTGAGCGATTACGTTGTGCTATGGCTGAGAAAAGGTGGTGCATCCGTTTAGAGATTGCCTATTTATATAATGATGATAAAATACAAATCTGCAACAAAAAATATAGGTTTGTCTTCAAAAAAAAAAAAACCACAGCCGACCTTGATTTGACATTGAAATTTTAACCCATACCTAGACCTACCAAAACTTAAGTTCTAAGATATAATTGAACTTTTGTCTGAAGCTTTTTTTCTGAAATCAGCATCTAAAGATTTTGACAACTTAAATGAAGCACACTTATGGGTGCCTCACTGTCACATTTGAAGAAGGTGATAATGTATTAATCAAGTACAAAATGTGGTACACGAATTTTTAAATGTAAAAATGAAATTGATAGTTTGGCCATAAATGCTTGATTATCCTCTATCATCTCCTTTTAATAGTGGCTATCTTCTACTAGTCAAACTTAGTAAATGTGATTTAGAAGCATTAACACTCGAAGTGTTCTAAGTCAATTTTCAAGCTATTATTTTTTCTATTATTTTGCGTTCTTATTCTTCATTGTTACGCTGTGAAATGAAACAATTCTAATTTTATATATACAATAGTATAAGCTTCTCGTTTTTTTTTTATAGTTCTGTATGCATTTACTAGAACTATCAATCCCGGGATCCCGGGATTGGAAACTTCGATCCCGAAATTCCCAAAACTCAAAAAAGCTCCGGGATTGCCACCCCTAATTGGCATGCATATTTTACTTTTCATAAGCCTACGGAAAAAAGTCAAGGGCGTGATATCACACGATCTTGAAGATAATTTTTTGCTTAATTTTTTAACATTGGCGCGACCTGGATGGTTTTTTTTTTCACGAGATCATATCACAATTCGCGAATTAGTTTGTTAAATTAAATTATCTTTATTTTTTAGATAGGCTTAAGCAACTTTTTCTGTTAAATATAACGTGTTGTTAAGTCAGTTTTTCTTTTTTTGACCAAGAGAATGTATTACCAGACTTAAATTGTAAACTTCAATTGAATCATCTCATACATAATATTTGGGCTACTCTAAAAAACGTATCTGCTTAAATGCTATCCCGTACAATTTTTGCCCAATAATTTTTTACATTCCAGCGAATGCATTACCGGTAGTTTAAAAGTTTTTATGCTTCTTTAAAAATCAACTACCTATTTAATGGCACTTTTGACAGTATGTGTGTACATTGTATGGTGAATATATTGCATATCCACTTACCGTTTGCAAAAGCAAAATATGCAAATAAAAATGGAAAAAAAAGAAACACTTGACACTTACAAAAATCAGGTTGAACGCGTGCTCACTCAAAACAACCTGTCAAAAATTACAAACGAAAATACTCGTGTCTGTTATTTGTAGCGTGAAACTGAAGTGTTAAGCAGTAATTTCAACTTGTTTAAGTGTCAACAAATGTGTTTGCTAATTTGTATGTTTTTTAATTTATTTACACCTACATACAAATATACATACATATGTACATATATGTAGTATTTACCCGCCGAGAAAAACCGGGAGATACTTCCATGGGAACTGGGGTGGAAACATTGAAGTTTCAAACTATTAAGATAATAAAAATTCTGAATTTCATTAAATCTTTAAGAACGTACCCAATGTGCACTCCCGCAACATTTAAAAGTTGCGTCAATAGTTAATGAATCTGAATTTCCTCTTGGTTCTTTTTGAACCAAACTATGCTTAAAACCTTCCACAAACCATAAGAAACATATGTATGTACTAATCTTTTCGGCGATCAGATGAACGGCTTAGGAGTCCATAAACAACATACGCCGATCACCGTCTCGGGCGATATCGCTGCTTTTTTTGCTCGACTGTTGTCTTTAGCTTTTGGCTTAAGAAAATCCACACGATAAGAATTCCGGTGGAGTTAAGCTTGGAGATGGTGGCCAGTCATTGACGCCATTGACTGTCTAACCAACTCTGAAGATGAATGGCCTAGTGATATTTTTGAAGTAAACACCAGTGCAAACACTTACTTGAATTATGTAAGGATTGTAGGTATCCCAATATTGACAATTTTGTTTGCTCACTGTGCCAAGGAGTATGAAATGAGCCAGAACCACAACGATATTTTGAATTCATCGTGCATATATGAATTAACACAATTTTTATATAAAGCGTACTATTTTGACGCGATATTTTAGTATATACCGGTACATGCTCCAAATTTTACTGAACTGAAATTTTCAGAGCGTGCTTGATGGCGCCGATCGCCTTAGGATTGCCAAAGTTACTTCTATTGCATTGACCAAATTCAGAAGATGCACTCGTATTTCCTCAAAAAGACATGCTGACTTAAAAAAAAGGCATACAGTGATAATGGCATTGGATGCAGTTTCTTTGAAAACGTATCAGAAGTATTTTCGAAGATTCTCTATTTCTCGTTGGGTATTTACGATATACCTACGTACATGGAAGTATCGAGCTTAAAAGTTTGGATGTTGTCGTGGAACGTGAGAAGACGTATTGTTTTTGGTGACGGGTGCGAATAAAACTTGCCCCGGAAAGGTTTTTAATCTTACTATTTTTAGTACTTTAATTATTCACGCAACCCTACACTAAGCAAACAGTTCCAAAATTTGGCTTTGAGAGTGTGTATAGCCAATGTCAAGTGTAATAAAAATTTTAAGCTATGTGAGTGGGAGTCGTCAACTCTCAAACCATCTTAAGTTATATGATGGTGTGAAAATCTAAAAGCTTAAGTTATTAAATCCAAATAAACTAGTTTTATTAATAAATCCCTCTGTAACATGTTAATTTTTGATTCAGCGACAAATTATCCACTAATGAATTGTAGCCTTTAAAGTTACTAAAAGTTGTCTTCTGCACAAAATAAAGACCCAATGGAAAACTCCCAACAAACTCTTAGAGACATTAAACGAACTGCATTAATATTCTGGTCGCGTGGGCACCAAATTAATGATAAACACTTTAATATACGATTTTTTAACGTAAATGCCCATATAAAGGCTGCTTGCCTTGGACGTAATCAAATGGACAAGAATACGATGTACAAGAAAAAGGAAAACAACACCCCCTTAGGGTATAATGAAATTTTGCCCTGTTCTATTCTTCTTTTGTTTTCTTTATTCTTCTGGCCTTTAAAACTTCAGTTAATTTATAATTGCAGACACTTTACTACGGTAGCGATACACAACAAACGGCTAATGTCAGCAAGTAGCGGCATTGAGTGGCCCACTGATACAATTTACTGATAAAAATTTATGTGCACAGAAAATTTTTAAAGATGACTTCCGCTGATAACTAACTTGAGAGTCGAACGCGAAGAAGACAGTTCATAAGATGCATGACTACGTGTATGTATATGGGTGAGGGGGGGAGTAACTAAGGTATGCGTATGCAAGAGAAGTGCTTAAAAGTGGACACTTTAGTTGTAAGCGACAAGCAGTGATAAAGCAAAATTTAAAAAAAACGGAAAATATTAAGTCATCATTATCACATTAAATGTAATATGATGTGGATAGTGCTAATGCGAGCTCAGATAATTTTATCGTCAGAAATGTCACGCTTATTTAAACTTTTTTCTTAAGCCGTGGTAATAGAAAATTACTATAAGCTATATGTATGTTTCCTTAACATGAGGTATTGAAATTATGCTCTAAGTTTCAAATTAATGGCCAATTTTTCACTGAAAGTTTAACACCGTTTTTGGCTTGAATACAGCTTAAACATAACTTTCAGTTTTTTCGTCAACTGCAAACTGCAATTTTCAGACGAATAAACTTCGTGAAAAATACCTTATAATTCTGACAGTAAGCAAATAAAAGTTAAATAAAATAGTGTAAAAGGTCAAATAAGAAATTAAATGCATCTATTCAATGTTTGACGATGGCTGCGTCACACTTTGAAATCATCTGTTGTGGCACTAAAATGTTTGCAAATGAACAAGCCGCTGAAGCGTCACCATCACCGATAAAATTTCAAAATGTGTCTGATTGTTAACAAAACCATTTTATCATTGCAAAAACTTTTTGAAGCTCAATTTATAAGAAACTAGCTGTAGCCCACGTGAATCTTAGAGTTTCTTACCTGGAGATATTTCCTTCAAATACTTATATTATTATAAAAACTTTTAAGTTTAAGAAATAGTAATTTTATTATTAATTACATCAAAAGTGAAAAGTGTCAAGTGCTTTTATCAAAATAAAATACATATAGCCTTCGGTTTCAGTAGTTCCAGTGATTAACCTCTACATACAAACAAACAAATTTTACCTCGTTGTATAATAGTATAGACATAGGTAAGGTTTTCAGTTTTTGCATATGGGAGTGTGGCAATGCCCATTTCGGTATTGAAATTTATTTTTTTACGTATATTTTATATATCTACGAAGTCTCTTTCCCTGCGTCAATCAGCCGATGAGATATGATGAATTTGATTTTGGTGACGGTCATCGCTAATTTTTTTCTAAACCCAACTATGCTAAGAACCTTCGCCAAACCATATGAACATTTCAAAAAAAGTTTACCTAGGACAACGTGTTGTAAATTTGATGTGCGGTCTTCATTAAAACTCTATTTAAAAATACATTTATATGAGGGCCACTCTAAGAATGCACCCTAAATATTTCTTTGAAGACCAAGCTGTGCCTCTTAATATAAAAGCCACGTGGTGTAAGGTTTATGATAGTCGATTAAGCGGTCTTTGAGAAAATGATATTTAAAAATATTTTTGTATAAGGGCCACCCTGAATAAAAATTTGTAGCCTAAACTGTGCCTCTAAATATAAAAGTTGCGTGATGTAATTTCGGTGTAAGTCGACTTAGCGGTCTTTGTGGAAATTATATTTTAAAAATATTTGTTTATGAGGGTCACCCTAAATTAAAGTTTTGTAGCCTAAGCTATTCCTCTTAACATCAGAGCTACGTGGTGTAAATTCGGTGTGAATCGACTAACCTGTCTTTGTGAAAATGATATTTAAAAAAATTTTTGTATGAGTGCCACCCTAAGTAGACAACCTAAATAAAATTTTTACAATCTAATCTGTGTTTCTTTGCATAAAATCCATGTGGTGTAAATTCCATAAGAATAGATTTAGCGGTCTTCGAGAAAATGATATTTAAAAAATATTTTTGTGTGAGGGCCACCCTAAATAAAAGTTTTGTAGCCTAAGCTATGCTTCTTAACATAAAAAATACGTGGTGTAAATTCGGTGTGAATCATTTAACCTTTCTTCGTGAAAATGATATTTAAAAATATATTTGTATGAGGGCCACCCTAAGTATGCACCCTTAATAAAATTTTTATGTTCTTATCTGTGCTCCTTAATATAAAAGCCATACTGTGTAAGTTTCATGAGAATCGATTTACCTGTCTTTGAGAAATCGCTATTTTTAAAATATTTGTGTATGAGGGCCACCCTAAATATGCACCCTAAATAAAAGTTTCATCGTCTTATCTATGCGTCTTAATATAAGAGACAGGTGGTGTAAATTGCATGTGAACCGATTAAGTGGCCTTTGTAAAAATGCAATTTTAAAAGTAATTGCGTATGAGGGCCACCCTAAATTAAAGTTTTATAGTCACCACGTTCCTGGTGTCTAGTCCCGTTCATATTTTGTGAAGTGCTTAACATAGGCTATGTGCATCCTGACACTGGATTTTAAGACTCTTGCTATCATATGAACCAAGATATAGCGAGTTACAGGTTTTAATTGCATGTAAAGTGCCACGCCCCTTAATTTTATCAAAAAAAAAGTATAGCCCATGTTACTCAAGAATAGTGTAGCTTTCTAATAGTAGAAAAATTTTTGGAATCGGTTCCGTAGTTCCAGAGATTACCCTGAACATACAAACAAACAAACCTTACCTCTTTATATAATAGTATAGATTAATATATTTTCTAGTATTTTCGAATTGGACACCATTTTGCATTTGAATCTCTAATTTTTTTTTTAGTACTGATTGAGAGTGTTCTCTATCATTTTTACAATTTTTTTTAACATGCCATTTAAGATATGTAAATTTTTGGAATCGTTTTTAAACGTTTTATTTATTTTATTTATGTTATGCACGTAATTATTTATTTCAGATTTCTTTCTTTTTTCTCGTCTTTTTCATGAAAAATATCGAAAACTTTTTTACAACTGTATTATTTAACGATGGATTTTCTAAAACAATTTATAAAAAACTCTTATTAGCTTAGCAAAATTTAAGTCAAGTCTAATAATGTGCAAACGACGTGATCTATATTTTCCGAAATTTAAATGTACATTTTTTCTTAAAAATTGCGAAATTTTCATATACATATTTTATTTATTATTATTTAATTTTATAGGAAAGTTATATCTTTGTTATTCAAAATGCCGTATCTGGATATTTTCCACACGGATCACTAAACACATGAACATTAAAAATTTGAAAATAAATAGATCTCATCGTGTGGACTTAAAATTTGCTAAATTAATATCATTTTTTAAAAAAAATTTTGATGAAAATCCATCAGTACATTGTTAAAAACTACGATTTGGTTTTAATAATTTTCCATGTATACTAGAGGCTCTAGAAAGGATTTTAAATCGTAACACGGCGCGAAAAATGTCCACCAATTATCGTTCTGGTGTTAATTTTTTCAAAACCTGATTGAATTAAATTCTTCATATGATTGTATTAGAGAAATTCGGCTTTCTCGGTAATTCCCGATAATTTAAGAGATATAACAAACCTTTTTTGATTTTTATCGATTTTTTCGTTTTGAATTTCGCTCCGAGTTGTTCGTCTTCAATCGAATTTTCGGATGCACAAAGTTAAAGTCGTAGTTTTCAAAATAACGTTCACATATAACTGCTATTATCCACATTTATAGATGCAAGACTCCGCTTTCTCAATAAGTCTCTAGAATCAACTATATTAAACAAATGATCATATAATACTTTTTTTTTAGCCGTTAGTTTAATAAAAAAAAAACTGTTCATGACAATTTTAAAATAAATTCAATTCTCAAACGATCGGATCAATGGATTTGAAAATAAATAGTTTTTTAAACTGAAACATTAGAGCATTCACGATGTGGAGTACCTGCTTCAGAACTTAGGTATTGATCACTGAAAGACTTTACTACAGTAAATCTACAGCCTAAAGGTACTCAAATTTCAAAGTCCTCAACGCGAAGCCTATACTCTGCATTTTGAATTATGATTTTTGAGAGCACCAACTAGTGAAAATTCAATGGCGGAATGTTCCTTATCTAATTTAAGTTTCTAGTATACAAATTATCAATTCCTTATGAAAGTTTTCTAGCAAGTGCTTCATATCTTGAATATATTGCTAAAAAATATTTAAAACCTATCCCCATCCCCATGACGTTGCCAAATAAAATGTTTAGCTATGACAGCTGCTTATAATAGCTATTTCGCATTAAAACTTGTTTGTCATAATTTACTACAATCTTTGAAAATAATAAACAACAATAAAATGTCGTGTAATTCAATATTGAGACATAAAAATTACAATAAACTACATAGATCATAGCCTTAAAATATTTTCGTTAGCTTGACCGTGACACAATTCACTGATTGCAAAAAGCCAATTTGTATTTCTATAAATTGTAGCTTTCTACTCCATTTGATCTAGCACGCCAACCCAGTTTTGCATATTGAGTGATTGAGCAGCTGTAGTGGACACGCGTTGACGCACCGCTGTCTGGGCATTGACTCTTTGGAGTATAGTGCATACGGGTGCACATTTGTTTCTAACTTTAAGTACCTAATAAATATATTAATATGTTAAAATATATTTGACGTTTGTACTACAACTCGAACGCATTCAAATGGGGTCAATTGCAACAAGCTTATTGTATACACATGTAAATATTAGAGATGTTACTTAAAATATCGATGTAATCTTAAATTAAATACTGATACACATAGTTATAACAAAAAATGTTTGCAGTACTTATTGATCGAAAATTCAAAGTTTGATATGTTATTCAATGATTTATAATTACATACGTTACAAAATTTATGATAGGTAGATTTGTTAACGTTTCTAACATCTTTAGAGCCTCCTTGCATATACACCGATGCAAACTTATACCCCAAAACGTTTGAGTTTCGAGATAAAGGAGGCGTGAGCAATATAAGTAAGTGCTATGTACATATAAGAAAATCTTATGAATAATTGTTTCTACCGATATATTTCTAGAACTAAGTACATTACTAGTAGCAAAGCGTGCATGTAAAACGTGACGAAATGCGTACAGTTAATTGAGGTTATAATTTTTCACATTATGTTCGATAGCATATGTGTGTGAATAATATTTTGCACTATTTAGTTGATAAATTGAAATATATAAATGACAGCTGACAGTTACAAGCCCAGTTTCAGATCAAAAGGGACAAATATTTCAAGGCTACCGTTTGGGCATAAAAAAATCAATCAGAGCATTTCTCTTTTTTATTTTATGACAGATAAGCTGCCAAGAATATAGCTCAATTATGTCAATAAATGTATAATTGCCATTTCTTGCGATAATTTTTATTAACTTTTCCTCTTATATGCAACAAATTCATGGCGATAAATTAAACGGAAAAGGGCTATGCTAAAATTTATTGACATATGTAAGTCAATTGAAATTTGAAATTCCTGATAACCATGGGTGGTACCATGAGTCATAGCTAGAGCCAACAATTTAGGATTTTTATTTATTATTTTATTACATATTGACATACGAATGCTATGTATGCAACAGTGTCCCAATGAAATAATAAAATCAAGCATTTATTGAAATATGAATTTTTTGTAAAATTTAAAATCTTTGTTTTTCTAATAAATTAAAAATGATATACTTCGGAAAGAAGATCAATTTTCCTGGACAAAGTTATAGGCCATCACATCAGCTTTTCCTTGTATCCTAAATAGAATACTACATCGCGAGTATATTTCTTACAAGACAGCCACTGAAAGTAATCCTGAAAGAAGACGTTGTCCTGATCAATTTTGCTAAATAAAGTTATAGCTAATCACGTCAGGTTTTTGAGATATCAGATCTTAAAAATGCAACAAGTATTTATTTGCTATATCGGGCATTTCATGTGAAGTGAACAAGGAATAAAATGTGACATTCTGAAATTCGTTCACATTCGGTATTATTGTACTTCTAGAAGTTGTGAATGCTTATTTTGTATCAGGGTAGGTTGTCACGTTATGGCCCTCTAAAGAATTGAATACGATTTTTTCGGAAGCAATTATTCGAATTTAATAAATTTAAAATTGCATATTTAACATAGTGGTTTTTGTAGAAAATTTCAATTATGAAATCAGATTCGAAATTTGAGGTTTTTTTCTTTTGGAAAATCGGAAGTAAAAATTTCGGTTCAGAATTCAAACAATTCTAGCCTTTTTATGTTTTAATTTTAAAATATATCTTAAAGTATATAAGAAATATACAAAAAATATATTCAAAATGGGATTTGTATTTGTTAAAGAGATATGTATGCTATAGATACTAATACGTGATAACTTTTGGTCAGCAAAATTGATCAGAACGACTTCGTCTTTCAGAAGCATTTGCTTTTCTCACTGCCATGCAGTTATGTCTATATTTCATTTTATGTTTTCAATTAAAATGTTAATGTTTTTGTTGAACAATCTTGAGATGTAAACTTTGTCTCGAAATAATGATATGTGTTCTATATTGAAGCATGACTTTATTTGTTGCGATTATGTAAAATGTAACCTCATACTCCGAAAAATTTTGAAATGTTAACTCATTCGGCGAAAAATTTTAAATTTTATTGGGCAAAAAATATGGAAATAAGTCTCAATTCATCGTGAATTAATAAAATGTGCCTCTATTCGTTACCAGCGTTGCCTTAATAAATTAATAAATTCGATTGGATGCGACTTTAAGACCAATTAGTTTCAGACTTTGAAGAAATTAAGTCAACGCCTGAAGATGTAAATAGTTTTTTAAAGCTACTTTTTTACAAAACGGTAACAAAGTATACTAGCAATCCACAAACTCTAAGGTAAGACCTGCTCTACGAAATAGGCCCCAACAAAATAAGTCCAAAAAAATTGAAAAATTAAGAAATCATCAAAAAATTTCCAATGAAATAACACCTAATCTTTGGGGTCGATTTCATTTCAAATGGGGGTTTCTTTCATTCTTTCTCATTGGGTGTTATTTCATTATGAAATGAAGTCACTTATCCACATAAAAGTTAGAGTAAGTGAGCGGCTTTCGCCGCGGCTCTGAGCTTACATTATTATTTTCATTATAGTTGGGAGTTATTTCATAATGAAATAAGGCCCACAAATTGGCTGTTAGTTCATTTATTTGTTTGGGAATTATTACCACGGGTTTAATTTACTACTTTTTGGCCATATCTTCATTGGCGTTTTTTCATTGGGGCATTTGTATGCTATTTCCTGTACCCACCAAGACTACTAAGAAAATTACCATTATGAGGGTCCGGCTCGGCCGATGTGTATTCAGTCGCCTTTTGCTTAAGAAACAGCTGTTGTTTGTTGCAAATAGGTGTAAGTTAATAGTTAGTTGTAGTCTTAGCTATGAAGTTTTATTTTAAGAAGTTGGCTGCTGAAAATTACACAGTTTGGAATAATAGCAAACCTGCAAATAATACTGACCAAACGCTAAATAGATAATTGTATCGTTAATTTAATTACATTGTTGCATTATGACCAAAACACTACTGACTTCTTTAAAAAGTCTCGTGCTAAAATTGCCAGCAAGCCTTCTAATATGCAAGGTTTAAGAATGAATCTAAAAGATTAGATAGCTATAGTACATTATATTTTTTACTACAAATACTCCATAAATACGTACAATGTTGCTAACGCTTAAGTCAACAGTAATATTAATTTGTCTCTCGTTTTACTCCATAAATAGGAAATATCTAATTTTTGTACGTTCTACGCAAGTAGAGCAAACTACAAAAACTCTAAGTATTAAAATAAAAATGCACATTTTAAAATAGCAGTTAGCATTAATAGTAACCGCAGCAGAAAAGTAGTGATAATGTAAGCTATCTCATTGTTATGACTAGTTACTTGTTGTATTTGCATTGTAATTACTTTGTTAGACACGCATTTCAATTGCAATACACGCGCAATTATCAGTAGAAAATCGCAAAATACTACAGCTATGAGTATAAGTTGGGGGCGTATTAGTCGAAGGTGAGAGGTGGAATTGCAATGAAATGCATTCAATGGGAAAAAAAAGCGGCCAGAGTATATGCGATAGTAGATTACATGCATTATATATACAAGAGAAAACTACCAAAATTTGAGCAAATAAAAATCAAAGATCCCAGAAAAAGAAAAACTGGCCCATAAATTGAAAAAAAAAACACAAAAAATCTACTGGAAATTAAAGTGAAAAACATCGTTTTTTTAGGAAAAAATGTGCAGAAATTAGCATTGCTATTCTATTTAATGTTGAGGTTATTTTTTAAAATAGCCATGACACGGTACGAGTTGTGATCCAACGACTTAAGAACAACAAAGCGGCTGGTGCCGATGGCCTGCCTGCTGAATTGTTCAAGACCGGCGGCGATGAGCTGATAGGGTGTATGCATCAACTCATCTGCAAAATATGGCTAGTTGAAAGCATGCCCGACGATTGGAATCTCAGTGTCCTTTGTCCTGTACTGAAGAAAGGTGACCCGACAATCTGCGCTAACTACCAGGGAATCAGTCTTCTTGCCATCTCTTACAAGGTCCTGTCGACTGTACTGTGTGAAAGACTTAAGCCGTTTGCCAACACACTGATTGGGCCTTATCAGTGCGGCTTTAGACCTGGTAAGTCCACCATAGACCAGATCTTCACACTACGTCAAATCCTGGAAAAAACCCACGAAAAACAGATCGATACCCATCATCTCTTTATCGATTTTAAAGCTGCTTTCGATAGCCCGATACGGGATTGCCTGTATGCCACCATGTCTGAGTTCGGTATACCTGCGAAGCTGGTGCGGCTTTGCAGAATGACGTTGAGCAACACAGCCAGCTCCGTCAGAGTAGGAAGGGACCTCTCCGAACCATTTGATACCGAACGCGGTTTAAGACAGGGCGATCCACTATCCTGCAACCTCTTCAACTTTGTGATGGAAGGGGTGTTGCGAAGAGCCAGTGTACATCGTAATGGCACTATTTTCTACAAAAGTGTCCAGCTCCTTGCATATGCCGATGATATTGATATCATTGGACGTTGTAAGCGAGATGTTACTGCTGCGTTCTCTGCTATCGAAAAAGATTCAACGGAAGTGGGTTTGACGGTGAACGAGGGCAAAACAAAGTATATGCTGTCCACAAACAGGGAGACGCGGCGTATTGGATCCTTTGTTACTGCGAACAACTATACTTTCGAAGTTGTCAAGAAATTCACCTATCTTGGCACCGCCGTGAACACTCAAAACGATGTCAGCCTGGAGATAAAGCGAAGACTAACTCTTGCTAATAGGTGTTACTATGGTCTCAGTAAGCAATTGAGTAGTAGAGACCTCTCTCGCCCGACAAAACTGACACTCTACAAGACGCTCATCTTACCCGTGCTACTTTACGGCGCAGAAGCATGGGTTGTGTCGCAGACTGATGCAGCCACGCTTGGGGTGTTTGAGAGAAAAATTCTTCGCAAAATTTTCGGTCCTGTTCACGTCGGCGACGACTACCGTATTCGAATGAACCACGAACTGTACGAGCTCTACGCTGACATTGACATAGTCAAGCGCATCACTATCCAACGTCTGCGCTGGCTGGGACATGTTGTGCGTATGGACGAAGAAGCTCCGGCGAAAAAGGTGTTTGATGTGGAAGCCGCTGGGCGACGACGAAGAGGAAGACCATGCCTCCGTTGGAAAGACCAAGCCGAGGAAACCCTATCCACGCTTGGTGTGAATGATTGGAGAAGGCGCACGCAAAGCAGAGGCGTCTGGAGAGAGCTTTTGAGGTCGGCCGTAACCCGGGTTGTTATGGCCACCCAAGTAAGTAAGTAAGTATTTTTTTAAAAAAAAAAAATGCTTCAAAAACCAGAACTGAAAAATTCCCGTCTAAGTATCGGAAGTTTTTGCACTGAACTTCCTGTCGAAGTCGTATCCATATTACACACACTCTGGTCTCAACCTTAGCCAATTTACTATGAACGCGTTCATTATAAGAAAGTGTCTACATTAACGGCTCCGCTTCTTGATCAGCAGCAGCAGCAGCAGCAGTAACACAATTTGCCAGCTCAGACGCCCACACACAGTAGGCACGTCGTACACCACTGCCGCACATGGTTACAAGTGGATCTCAATTTAGCGTAAGAAGTGTGTAAATAAAATTTGTGGAGTTGAATTGCATTTGTTGGCGATAAAAGAATAGTTGCGGACTTTTAAAGTTATTTGCGTAAATAATCGCTGGATATGTACCTTGTGTGCTGTGAATGTTCATACGTACCATATGTATTAGCAAGATCGTTAATGCCCATGACTATGGTGGCGATCACTTTAGTGTGCGTTCTATTGAAAACCTGGAGAATTACAATTTTAACCAGGAAACTACAAGTTGTTTATAGTTTTCCGGCAGAATAAATAATTTTGCTCTAATGAGCTCTTAATATTGAGATCACGCATGTACTTAGAAAATTATGAGGATGCTTCGTTTTATTAGAGTATCATATCACATTTTTATTATAGTTAGGCACACAAAAGTAAATTGATCAATTAGACTGAGTATATGAAGGCATTAAAGATTTATTATCTCATCGTTAATATCTATATTATCAAAATACGAAATCTGTGATAAATGTCTATAATGAAAATTAGTAGCTAGCAAAAAAATCTCATGACACTTTTTTTGGACTAAGCAAAAAATAAATTGTCGCAAGTTCCGGAAAAATTTTGCATTAACTTTTTCCAACATTTGCGAAACGAAAAATGGGTAGGATGAATTTTGGCACATTTACATTATCTTGTGATCATAAAAAACAAAAAAAAAATAATGAAACAGAAAACATCCTAACATAAAATATCCTCAACTATGGTTGCTATTTGATAAGGATTTGTCTGATCTGGTTCAGATTGTTATCTTATATTCAGAGTCCGAACAAGATCAAAAACAATACCGATTTTTTATATATCTCTTTTTAATTTTTTTTTCTTTACGTTTAATTCCTCTTTATAGTTCTCAATTGGCATATAGGAATTTTTTAGCAGAATGAGTTTGCTTGGCAATTATAAATTGCTGGGTATTTACGATATCCGACATCCAGTACTGGATGTATAGTATAGCCATTCAAATGCATCGATATTTTAAGGTATCAATTTAGTAAGTGTAAGTATGTTAACAAATCGATTTTTCATAAAAATTCATGAATACGCTAATCTTACGCATTTATTTCTCCATTATTTTGAAAAGAAACGAGCAACAGGGGCCTTACTTATGTAATTCTACACAGTGAAAATGATTTGTTTGCATATAACAAATGTACATATAATTGATATAGAGCAATCGAACATAAATTTCAGTCAAACATATTTTCTTTGGAACAAATGATGGCAAAACTTGTTTCGGTGTCCAAAATTTTTATATAATCCTAACGTGCAGCAGCGGTTGGAAATCATGAAGTTGTAAGCAATATAAATAATATGAACTGAAAAATGCTGTAAAAAATGCTATGATAAACAATTTCATAGCGTCTGCCTTATGTTTTGAAAATATATTTATACACAAACACAGATAAATTCAAAAGGCAGACGTGCTTGTTGCTGAACTTTAGAGTAATTAAAATGTTATTTTAATTCTTGACATATAGAAATTTAAATAATTTTGTCTTCAAGCAGCTTGAGATAATTTTAAGAATTACGTCACAAAAAAATGAAAGAAACAACCTCTGCCACTTAGTTATTGCTGCATTTAAAGATTGTTATATTAACACGTAAGTAAAAAATTGAGTTATAAATCATTTTATGGCGTCTGCCTCTTCGCTGACAGGTTCCTTTATTTATAAAAACACATTGAGAGAAAGCAAACAATTCCAGCACTGATTTTCCGAAGGCAGACGTTTTTGATCACCATAAGTGCATACACTGTTTAGCTTTGCATCTCTGATTTTTTTAAAAATTTTATAAATTTTTTTTTTCCGAAATACGACTATTACGATATTTCGGAAAAAAAATATTTCGATATGCTGTTTTTAAAATGCAGTAGTGTGGACGTCTGCCCGTTATATTTTCGAAATCTATAATATGCACTTACCAAAATATATCAGAGGCAGACGCGATAAAATAGCCTGGGGATTTTGGTTGAAAAGGGTTTAAGTGTGAAAAAACTTTTGAAATTAAAGTGAAGCAAGTATTTTGGTCAACAACTGTTTATTTTTTTTTTTTTAATTGCGTTAGAATCCACAAATTGAAATTGTAAAAAGCTAAGGCTCTCTTAGTCTTGAAAGTAATTTACGAAGAATGATGTTATGGTCCCATTGATTTAAAAGACGTCCTTTTTTTTCAACTGGGGTGTTGCACATTTTTATTATCTCTGTACATGTCGCTCTATTTTTTCTTTTCTCTCATTCTTTACCAACATCTCACAACGATTGCAGTGAAAGTCTGAGTCAATTACAACAAAACCGCATACGGGCACTTATCAGCGGTTGAATTTATTGGTTGCCTCTACTGAACATCAGGCGAACTGCCCGCCTTTCGTTTGTATCGCCTACTGCTTCTGATCGATCTTGTCAAAAAACTGACAAATTACTTTATTACACAAGCGTGAGCAAGATTGGAAAAGTTTTACATTTCAATAAAGTTTTTTTTTTATTATTTTTATTGCCTTATATTTTATATGTAGCTCCTTTTGTGTGCGGTATAGTGTAAATGGATCTCAAGAGGAAGCTTTTTCACACCTCTCTGATGTGGTAAATGTAATTGGCAACAAAAGTTATTGCCATAAAAATGTTCATGAACATCTTACAATCCCCCTTCCCACTAAACCATCACATTTTCTTACAAGTCAACAAGGTGCATTGCATTTATATGGGCTATCTCCAGAGCGTTGGTTAAAGTAATAAATAAAAAAAAAAGGAAAACGCTATGTGCAGGCAGACAGAAAGGTACACTGAGAAAGAGTTCGTATTATTCAAATAAAGGTATTCGGTTTAACAATTTTAAAAATATTTGTAAGCTTTGTGTGGCATTGGGCCACACATGCTATTTATTTGAGTGGTTAGTAGAGGTTTGGTTATATAAAGACATATTTCGACCTCGAAAATCACATTGGGCCTCGGTCAATGATTAAAAATGAAAGAATAGATTTGTGAAAATAATCTTTCAAATAAGGCACATCATTTTGTATCAAAATATATTTTTAATGTTCATCCGACCCTATGGAATCATTTCTAGAATATCTCCAGCTATCTATTTTACTCAGTTTTTAGTGCTAAACTAGCATTAGCGAAAAAAAAAATGTTAAGAGACACGACCTTCCATTATGACGTGGTCGAGCGCCAGCGTGGTTAGGATATGACGACTTTGAAAATTGCCAATCTATTTATGTGATAGTTTATGAAATTTTTAAGCAACGTTTTGTCCCTATCGATATTTCAATATCAATAATTGAAAATTTTTAGAATTTCTTCCGGCAAAAACTTGATTTGGTAGTTATTACCAAATATAGGTTAATTGAAAAATTATGTTTAATTATTGCAAAACCAAAAACATGATTTTAGTAATATGTTTTAGCTCTACGATATATGTATGTGGTATGTGAATTGTATCACATATAATATCACCTTTATCAAAATATCATTTTCTAATTAGTACCATATCACGTTATATACAATTAAATTGCTTTTTCTGTGTACCAATACCTACCAAAAAAGCATTGAAGCAAACACATATAGTACTGTATATTCGTAGGTATTGCACATTGTAAAAAGTTGATCATTGAAAAGGGAGCAAATGGGAGACACAAAAAAAATATCATGGGAGCATTTGCCGATACAAGAGAGCAAAACGGTTTCTAATGAGAAATATTTGCATTTTCAGTTGTAGTTTTCTGTGAGTGGTTTTTAATGGTCAACAATTTTGAAATATGCTACACCTGCTGCTGTAAAAGATGATGACGATCGTTGTGTTAGTTGTACATAACGTTGTTCGTTTGATCATTTGCAACCAGTAGTTGTAAATACGATTACGACAAAAATTACATACACTTTTGGCAATATTGCTGATACGGTTTTTAAGCATTTTACTTAGCCTTGTAACTGACCTATTATTGGGTCAATTAGCAGAAATGTTAATACAAGTTGTTTTTGTTGCGATCATAAATTGTCTTTCGGTTAATTTCTTTCTTTTTATTTTCATGCCATGTATTTTGTGGACTTGAAGTCTTATTTTGTCAACCACAGTTGAAATATATTTAATTTAGCTGTTGCAATAAATATTATAAAAACTTGTAAAATCGATTAAAACATGTGGGTTGGAAGCGTACTACAACGATCTTGCATTACTGTAACCAAAAAAAGTATCGTAAGATTTTTTCTTTGGGATAAGAAAAATGTTAGACTTGTAGTACCTTAATTATGTTGTAAATTTTTAAGTGCAATCTGACCCACATTCCTCTGACCAATGACATAATAACCCATAAGGCAAGAGAAACAAAAAAAATGCTATCCATTTTAGTTGTTTACCTTGGTAAGCAATTTTTTATTGCACATAGAAAAACGAAAAAACTTTGATATTGTTCAATTTGAAGTTTGAAAACTTTAATAAAATGGACAATAGAAGATAAGAGTATACACTTGAAAAGGATCGCTGGCGTGTGGCTTTCTCAAAAATTACAATTTCATTTTTGAATAATACAAAAATAGATATTTCAGGATTTTTGAATTATTCAAAGCTCGTCAATCCATTGAAGTGAAGGGAGAAGTAAACAGAAATTAGCTAAGTACTACCGCAGCATGAATACTTTTATGAAAATATTTTATATTCTACAATAATAATTACTATGTCCCCAGCAAAAGCTCATATATCTTCTATATTATTCGTTCATATTATCTTTTATATAACTCTATTAAGAACGTAGGGCCTGCACCGATCTCTAGATCGTTATTTAATGATTTGCCAGTTTATTTCGATGTTTGATACATCACTTTCTTTTTTCGTTGCCACAAAGTTCTTGGTCTTAAACTGCATTTGTCTCCCTGTGGGTTCCACCAGAGTGCTAATTTATCAGTTTCCTTAAAGTCTTCCCTGATATATCACAAACTATCGATAGTGTGGCCTTTTTATATATCGATATAGTTTTTTATAAACTCAGTTAAAATAGAAGTAGTGGCCAAATGGATTTCACGATTTTAGATCATATGAGCCCACCAAATTTTCAATGTCCGTTTCAAGCGGAAATTAAGATAGGTTTGTATTCGGACCATGATAATATGCCGAAAATAAAATATATCTACCTTTAATTCGTAACACATCCAATGCCTCACTACAAATAAGTTTCGCGGGATGGAGTCGATCTTGAAAAATGGTTGAGGGATAGCATTTTCAAAAAAAAAAACAGGAGTAACGTGTGAGAAAGGGATAAACATTATCATTGATTATACCACTAGAGACTGTAAACTTAGCATGATAAACATGTCAAGGCAATATTGACCGCATATCAAATATATTAATTTCCCAAGGCCGATATCTCGAAAACTAAGTAAGATAAATGCCTTGGGCAAAAGTTATGAGGTTTCTAAGGGTCAAATAGCTTTGACCTAGAAAGCAATTTAAATGTAGGCTATCATTTAAAAAATCAAAGTTGACCTCAAATTGACCTTGAAAATTGGGGTTAAGATCAAAGGCAAGGTTACTATTATTATACTCCCTAGAAACCTTAAAACATTTGTCTAAGACATTTATCACTATCTCACTTTGTTCTCGACATATTTGCCTGGCTCACCCGGTATAATGTTGAATTTACACTCAGCTTTTGATTAGAAACAAATCCATCAAAAGTAAGTAGCGACAAGTCACACCTACAAAATTTTTATTGCTAACATAAAAACGCGCCCACTTATATTAAAAAACTTATTTAAAAATGTGTCATACTTAATTGTGGTCAAAGGCGCCACACAATAAATCGTTTCACAATATTTTACCAATTTTCCGCGCAATCAACGTCTTGTCTCAATAAAACCGTGACTAATGCAAGTGCTCGATACAGCGGTAGCGGTCTAGTGATGTATGATATAAAAATATGTGTCAAATATGTCATAATATAATAAAGGTTTAGCGTTCCGTACAATGACAACCATAATACTCGCAATAAAAACTGCATTTTAACGGCTATCACAGTAATGCAACATAATGCGGACAACTTCAAGCCAGACAATAAATCAACTTGCTTAGTATACGAGTGATATAAAGTTCATATCTAAAATGTATAACTGATAAAAAAATGACTTCTATAAAACTTTTTATGTATTTATTATTGGTCATTTATGATATTATTTTAGGTTAAGAAATTTGTTCGTTGGCCAAATAAGGGTTCATATATCGAAACATAATTATATTACTTTATTTTTTAAGTCACGCACTAGCTGTAACATAAAGTTATGCGAGTAAGTAGTTATGTTAAATTCGAGCAATAAAAAAATACTGCAACAATTGTACTCATATTGTTAAAACTGAAATTTATTACTTAAAAGGTACATAGACCTATGATTTACTTACAAATATCAATAAATTTAGACATGCTCAGAATAATAATGGATTTTTGGTCATAATTTAAGTAACTATTATTGCATGGTGCAAAAGCAATAAAGTCGTTTGCGAAAAAAATAATGATTTGGGCATAAAAACCAAATTTACTTGCACATAAAAATATAAAAATTTTTCGTATTCGATTTGTGATGATTTCTGTAAGCTATTTATTTTGGTTGGCAACAACGAACATAAATAATATTTGTTACAGCATTTTGACAGCAGATTTTCATCGCGTCATCTTTGAAAATGTCATAGATTCAAAATTTGTCGGAACTACTATAAATTAAATATTGTTGGTGATGTTTATATATTTGTTTGATCATAAATCTTATCACTTTGGAAATGTATTGTTGGCAATCATCAACATGTTATTATCATTTACAGAAAACAACACCCACATACTCGTATGTAAACACATCGGCGACATACATTTACAAATGTTTTGAGGCACTGGCAGCTATTAGGCTCATTAATTAAAATAAACAGAAGATCTCGTGGCGAGATGTATGCTACGTTATATTATTCTTGAATGTCAAATAAGTCGAAAATATTTGAAAAAGTGGAGAAATGTTGTAACAGTCGAAAAATGTTTAAGAAAAAATCGTCTAATGCTGATAAATTCGAAAAATTTAGAAAACTTAAATGCTGAAAAAGTAGAATTGTGTTGAAAAAGAAAAATGTTGAAAGTTAAAAGATCTTGAAAACTTGACCTAATGAAAAAATCAAAGAAGCGGTATACGTTGAATAAGACGGAAAATATTAGGAAATCTTGCAAAAGTAAAAAACTTTATCTAATATCGAGAAATGTTGATAAAGTCACAAAATGCAGAAAAAGCCAAAAATGTTGAGAAGTCGAAAATTATGGGATAAATAGAAAAAATATTGAATAATAAGATAGACTTTGAAAACGTCGAAAAATGTTCAAAAAATGTTGGAAATTTGAAAAATTTTGCAAAATTTAAAAAAAAAATTAGAAAGTCGCAAAATATAGAAAAATATCGATTTGATTTGAAAGTCCAAAAAGTAAACGAGTAAATACGAGTATATGTAAACCTACTTACATATGAGACGCCCGGTTTCAAAACCGGCCAAGTCCAAAAAAATAAAATTTTGAGATATTCTCATATGTATATAAAAATCTAGACCATGCTTTATCTTTCTACAATGGTTTTAGATTAAAAAAAAAATTTTTGACACAAATATTACACTTTTTAATTTATTATTGATTCATGGGTTTCAAAACCGGCCAAGTCCATGAACTTGCATTCAAAACCAAGCCAACGCCTTGGAATCAAAACCGGCCAAGTCCAGTACATTGGTATCAAAACCGGCCAAGTCCACTTTTTTTCCAACGCCTTGGAATCAAAACCGGCCAAGTCCAGTTCATTGGAATCAAAACCGGCCAAGTCCAAAATTGTTTTCTCAGAAACATTCGCAAATAAAACTTTAAATATCTGATCTGACGTACCTTGAGTAAGAAATTTTATAAGCTATCATGTGTGAAATAATTTTTAATTTTTCAATGAACATAGATGAAAACAAACGTTTTTCGTTGTTTTCCCAAAAGTATGAAATATGGACTTGGCCGGTTTTGAAACCGGGCGCCTCATATGTTGATAACCAAAATGAACGTACGTTACTGATCGAAACTGAACGAAACATTTTGACGAGACGTGTTGTTCCATAAAAATCAATCTTCAAGCCAACACTACTCGTCATAAAAGCTGTTTGGCCATCACGGCACATGTAACGGGTGCAAACCAGAGCTTGAAATAAACTTTTATAAAAGTTTTTTTTAGGTAAGTAAAAGTAAACTTAAGACTTTTATTTTTGTGAAATAAAAGTAAAAGTTTCCTTAAAACTTTTATATCCGAAAATAAAAGTAAAAGTTTTTTTTAACTTATATTTCAAAAAGTCAAAAAAAAACTTTTAGTAATAAAAGTTTATTTTAAAAGTTTTTTTGACTTCTATTAATAAAAGTTTTTTTTTTAAGTTTTTTTTAACTTATATTTTTAACAGTCACATGCAAAAAGTTTTTTTTGACTTTTATTTTTCAAAAGGCGAAAATAAAAGTTTTTTTTCATGACAATCTTAAAATAATATCTTGGTTCACTAAGCAAAAAATTTTAAAGGAGAAAACTTAGGATTATTGATAAAATAAAGTCCATAGGAAAATACTTAACATGTTTCTGAAAAGAAAGAAATTTATGATAATTATGCACTTATGTATAATTTTTAGAAAAATTGTGCTCAACGCATCAATGGGAAAAGGCCGAAAATGGATTTTGGGAGTGACAGGAGAGGTTCCTGACCCTCATAAAGAGGTGTTTTGGACCCATTTTTCGAAAAAAATTTAACTGCACGAATCGATGGGAAAAGGCCGAAAATGGATTTTGAAGGTGACAAGTGAGGTCCCCGACCCTTTTCGGCCTTTTCCCATTGATGCGTTGAGCACAATTTTTTCAAAAATATAAGTGAATAATTATCATAAGGACTGTCCCAGAAAAAACTTGCACTTTGTTTTTTAGTTATAAAAAAATACCCAATAAACTTTTTGGTCTTTTTTCTTTTTTTATTAATAATGGCTAGTGTAAAGAATATAAATAACTAAAAACTAATTAACAATTTTTTTTTTTTTATAAAAATCTCTAACGTTGTTCTTAAGGCCCTTTATTACATTTTGTACAGGTGTTTCATCGACAGTACGAAACGATCTTTTTCACTTAAGTCTAAAGTCTTGTAAGTTTTTTGTAGTCTTATCACTCCTTCGAAGATTTCTTTTCATTAGAGCCCAATATCTCCGAATTGGGCGAAGCTCTGGGCAGTTGGGCGGATTCGCTATTTTTGGTACAAAATTGATCTTTTTACTTTGATACCATTCCATCGTAGCTTTAGAGTAATGAGAGGTTGTTAAATCGGGCCAGAGTATCACTGTACCTTCATGTGCACGAATAAATGGTAGAACACGTTTTTCGAGGCACTCGTCTATATAAACTTTTGAATTGATTGTGCCTTGCGTAACAAAGAAGCTTCTTCTGAGGCCATAGGTACATATGACCTGCCAAACCATATATTGCTTCGAAAATTTTGAAATTTTTTTTTCTTTAAATTTACTAGGCATATGCCCCTTCTTCGGTGATGCATAATATTTGTGCCCAGATAGCGGCTTAAAATCTGCTTTGACGTAACTTCCGTCGCTCATAACGCAGTAATCAAATGTAGTCAGGTACCTTTCATACAATTTTCGGGCTCGCATCTGAGCCATCAACTGCTTTTCATCAGAACGGTCTGGTACTTTTTGAACTCTATATGTCTTTAGCTTACTTTTCTCCTTTATTCTTTACACAGTAGATTTTGATGTACCTGCTCTAGCCGCCATATCTCGCACTGACGTGTTGGGATTCTGCCTAAAAAGGCGCTTCACCTTCGCCGCTACCTTTGGGTTAGAAAATTCTGGTTTTCTGCCTGAACCCTTTTTTCGTGAAACAGGTAGACCCTTCTTATAATTAGAAATAACCGTTTTTACAGTTATTTCTGATGCACCAACTATTTTTGCTATAGCTGAATATTTTAACCCTGGATTTTGCAGGTATTTGGACAAAATCAGTTCGCGGACTTCTTCTTGCTTGCTAGACATCTTTGTCGTTAGAAGTGCTATCCTCAAGTGTTATACATCATATCAAACGTCACTTTATATGAAATAAATATTTTGTCTTTTTAGATCTATAAGATTATCAGGTAGAGTATAATCTTAAAAAATAAAAGTGCAAGTTTTTTCTGGGACAGTCCTTACATTTTTTTCTTTTCAGAAATATATTAAGTATTTTTCTTTGGATTTTATGATCAATAATCCAAGTGTTCTCCTTTGAAATTTTTTGCTTAGTGATCCAAGATATTATTTTAGGATTTTCCTCGTTTTTTCATACAAAAAAAACTTTTATTTTCGCCTTTCGAAAAATAAAAATCAAAAAAAAAACTCTTTGCATTGACTGTTAAAAATATAAATTAAAAAAAACTTTTATTAATAAAAGTCAAAAAAAACTTTTAAAAAAAACTTTTATTAATAAAACTCTTATGAATAAGTTTTTTGGAAAAACTCTTATTCAATAAAAGTTTTTAAAGAAAGTTTATAAAAACTTTTATAACAAAAAAGTTTTAAGAAACTTTTATTTTGAAAACTTTTTGAATAAAAGTATAAAAGTGCAAACGTTCGTTCAATTGCTATCGTCTCGTCATGTCTATTTTGGCTTAGACTTTATATTTCAGTCACTTCAATCATCTATGTATAGAAAAGATTCTGCGCAAATGTTATGTCTCATACCAGATTTCTTTTGGTAAAAAGCATATCTTAAAGGATTAAATATACTTCACCGAAATTTTAGTAGGCATTTTCTCTAATAGCTTCTCAGAAGTATTTTTATTTTCTTGATTAAGAAATATCCGCATACAAGAGAGTACATACATTAAGTGAATATCAGCTGTACATTACTTGTTAATATCACAACTTTCATTATAATTAAAGCTGACAGTGTTGGAATTAATTTTATGAAAGGGTTTTTTAATTCCTGAAAGACAAATCAATTGCATGTTCAACAAGTGTGAAACAGCAGGTGAAAAACATGTCTGTGCTGTTAATCCACTTACAGCGAAAAATCCTTGTAGAAATAATGATTTATGTATGTTAAATAATTTAAAATGTGCAGCTGATTTATGGACATTTATTTAAATTTACACCTTTAAGGTTAAAATAACTGTGAAATTCACCTTTTGTGTCTAAATCAATAAATAAAACTACATTTTTCCAGAGAAAACAAGTGTCACCCATAAGGTGTAATAAGAGCATGACGAATATGGAATATTCTCGTTAATGCAACAATGTCATATATGACAACATTTCATAAACGAAGCTGGAGGACAGCGGTGGATAAAGACTTTTTGGGGCTCAGTGCTTATAATTCAAGACGGCACTTTTCCTATGAAATTTTTTTCAGAATTTGTTTTTATTTATACTATATTGCATAACAATAAGTTTTGTCATATCAGCTGTAGCATCCTTAGCACCTAACCTTTATATGGCACGGCTAGAGGGCTCTTTGTTTGATGTTCAGTTTTACCAATCGAGTTGCAAGTGTTTTCCGCAACAAAAAAAAATGTTCAATTTCTATTTATTTTTGTTTTTGTTACAATGTCGTTGAACAGGTTATAACATCCAAAGACATGTAAATTTTTGTTTTTTCGTAGTCAACAATAAAATTTTAAACTTGTTTCAATAATTTGCATTTTTATGTGTTTTAGGTGCATTGTCTTTTTCTACTGTGACATATTTTCGCACGATTTGAGAAGCATAAAAGAACATTGAAAAAGCCGATGAGTATCGAATATATAGAAAAACAACGACATATCAATTGAATGGTATCAAAATATATCGAAAAGTCGAAAACATAGGAAAAGTCTGTAGTAGCCGAAAAAAATCAAAAAATAAATCATCGAAAGTCGAAGATTATCGAATAGTATAGAAAGTATCGAAAAGGTTCATAAGACTAGGATTGTATCAAAAAAGTTAAAATTGGATTTTGGAAAACATCAAAGAAGTGTCCGACTTTTTATGAGGCCTGAAAAAAATTGTCTCAATATTCAAAGCTGGGACAAGGTCGATTTTTTCAATTTTGGTACTTAAAATTTCAAACAAATACTTGATTTGGCTAAGAGAAGTAAGGCGAATTTTAACAAGAAGGTGTGGCACTTCCCATGCATACACGACTATACGGATGGCGTTATTGAAGGTAGAGTATCCAAAGGCAAGCTTTAAACAGAAATTAGGTGAATTTTGAGAGGAGGGTAAGGCACCTTCCATACAAGTAAACAAATTAAAGCACTTTACTCAAGCAGTAATTTTAGATATTGCAACCAAATTTCACACAAATTCACTGGAAATGCGACGCACGAGCTCTGGTCAAATATTGGGTGAATTTCTACTAGAAAGCGTGGCACCTCTAATACAAGAAATAATTTCTGACGTATGTTGTCGATCATTTATATCTCCTCTTCAAATAGCATTATCAGTAAGACGAAGCTTCAGCAGCTTTTAACGGTTCATCAGAAATAAAATCGGATGCATACATACTTTGTTCAATTTCTAGATGAGCAATGGATTCATGATTTTATTAAAAGCCGATTTAATGCTTTAAAGACCCTATGAAAAATATGCAACTTCTTAAAATGTCACACTTTCCAAGATCATCATTGACACAATTATCGTAAAATTATTAATTTAACACTCATCAGCAGCGATATGAAATAAAGTCATAAGTGAATAACTTGCACAAAACGATGGCAAATAAACTTCCTCTTTAATATCAGTCCCAATACCAAACATATCTTCCATCTAAGCGACCGCCCCTGAGTGCTGTCCTCACTTAATTTTTTCAACAGAAAAAAAAAACCTCTACTTGGAGTATTTTTCAAGTCTAACGAGATAAGACAAACCAGACGTCGTCGAGCACTATTACTTCCACACTACCATCACCTGTTGTGTGAGTTTGTCAATCATTCAATGGGTATTCGCGAGATCGTTCTTTTTTCAATTTGCTTATTTCGCACTCTATATCTCCATCTTTTTTATGCATTTTGTTATGGCTGTTGAGCGAAGCACACTAACGGTAAGTGTTGTTCGTTATCAAATGTAAGTTCGTTAAAAAAAATTTTGCAATTCCAACTGTTCCACCGTCCGACCGATCGAACCACTGGCATAAAGATAAAATTGAAGGAAGACCAGTACGTCTGCATGAGCGCGAGAAAGCAACCCAGTGATCTTTGTGACGAACGTTTGTTCGAAACAAATTCATTTGCAAATGAAAACAGAAAAAAATTTGTACAAAAATTATGTGACTTCGTTGGAGTAGATTGGAATCTTCGGTGAGTAACATGAGCTACATGACTTCTGTTGCAGATTGAATTATTACAAAAGATTAACAGGTTTCGATATTATGAGAATGATGGTGATGACGATCATATTAATGATCTTGGTTTATAATCAACATTATTTGAATTTGGTAACATATATTCATCCACAACATATAGATCCTAAATTTTAGGACAAAAGTCTCTAGATAGAATATTTAACTTGAAAAACAATTCAAGGAAAAAGTTATTTTTACAAATGGCGTTGCAATTACCGATGGATAGAAATAAATACATAGCTTTTCTTAAGCTACAAAATAATACAAAGCGGAGACTGAACACCCTTTTTGATCATAGTTTATGTCTGAAATTGGACTTCAGAACAGTGACAGCCGGCTAAAATGCTCACGAACGAGATTAGAGCTTGAGCTTTTTCTCAAACAACAGTGATGCTTGAGCAATTCTCTCAAAGTTCAAAGTTTTTGTAATTTCTTTCTATATTGAGTCAAAAATTGTTTTTTTCTTTTTCACACACTCTCATTTATCTGGTTGTATAAGTTTTGACGATCACTGCTCACTGGAATTCGAAGAAAAATTAGTTCCTTCTTTCGTCAAGTCTTAAGAAGAGTTTTAACATTTTAGGATTTTGAAGATGCTAGACCTTTACTTTGGGGAGCCTTTCATATTTGGAGACCCGTACAAAGAATTATATATGAAAGAACTACGCTCCCAGAAATGTCGATGATTGGTTCGCTTCACTAATTTTCTGACAATCAAAAAATTCTTCAACTCAATTTCTGTTGTTTACATTTTGCACTGGATTTTGACAGCTGCGAAGCCACATTTTGCTGTCAAATTTTAATGTGACAATTTAGTATAACCTTTATTGTTATTTCCATGATCATTTTGAAAAATATAGAAATTATAGAAATATTTTGAGTTTTGTAAAATAATTTCAATTCAATCCGTAAGACAAATGAAATTTTGTTTGAAGCAGGCGCTCAGCAAATAAAACAACATGAATATCATTTTTATTTTTCAGTTTGAGCCGAAAAATGTACGTACTTGATCAAGGGATCAAGGGTGCAAAGCCCCTTATATGAATATTTCTGGATTCGGAAAGGCTTAAGCCCAAATTAAAATAACACGGCGATAGCAGTAGTGTATTTTGGCATATTGATTTAGTTTCCGTGTTAATTTTAAAGAAATCTCCATTTTTTATCTTTGAAAATTTGATTTTCGTGTTTTTTTAAATGCAGGATCAGGTCTAGTAATTAAGCTATTCCTATTGAACTTATTTAGTATTAAATTGTTTCATCTAATGATTTGTTTCAAGTAAAACAAGAAAATTGAAAAATATAAGATCATAATTTCTATATATTTATAGCCCCCAAAGGAAAAAACCTGGTTGCAAAAAAATAGCTTAATTTGAGCACACACACAAGCAAACAACATAAATATAATTTTTGTGATTTTTCTGCCGAAAAAATACCAACAAAATTACAAATAACGGTATCAGTTGTAAACTACAAAAAAGCAACAACAAATACACGCAATTTTATTAGGATTTTTTCAACTGAAGGAATTTTTTCAACTGAAGTTTGAAGGAGTCAAAATAAAAATCATGTTGTTGGATTTGCTGGTTGCCTGGTAGCAGATCAGATCAGAGGGAATTGCAGCTTCGTTGCTAAAAACCCCAATACGCAGCATAAGCCAAAATCACATTTCCCCTCATTCTAAGACTGTAATTTTATTGTCAGAAAATTAGTGAAGCGAACCAATTATCGACATTTCTGGGAGCGTAGTTCTTTCATATATAATTCTTTGACCCGTATAGCCAACTGACAATTACGCCTACTAGCAAATAAAAAAAAACCATAAAATTAAAAATAAACTTAGTTGACTGAGGAAGAGTCATACACTTATTAAAAAGTACATATATCTCATAGTTTAATCTTATAATCAGCTATAGTTAAGAGCAGTTTACTACACGTTTTTATCATTATATATTGCGTAATGTACCGCTAGAGCAAAAAACTAAGATTTGCATGTCAAAACTATATATTTTTTGAATTTAATATATAATTTATCACTGATATTATAAATAATTTATCGAATTTTTTTACTCGCAAATCACTCAACTCATATTCATACAAATTTATATTTTTAAATATTTTTTCCACTTTTCTTAACATAAATTTTTTCTCTGATGATTAAGATAATGGTAGCTCATTTAATGTCTAAACGGTTGGTTTATTTATGAACGCAATAATATCTACAAAGTGATCTTTAGGTTGAGAAGCATTCATTTTAAAGAAATTTTGATAAAAAAATTTTCAGAATTTTTGAAGCAATACATGTTTTCTGATTTATTTGTTTTTTTAATTTACATATATAAAAAAATGCAAAACTACATTAATTTTAAGCAGTTTTCAAGTTGTTAGAATACAAAGCAAAGACACAAAATATTCGAGTAAATCGAAAGACCAGACAAACTGGCATTTATGATATACAAAAATTGAATTGTCACATTATTATTTTAAATTTTAATGCGATTAGTTTCGAAATTACCAATTTTCTGATTTATATTAAATAGGGGTTAAAATCTCTTCGTGGCAATGCTTTTGTATTCAATGTTATTGTGGTGAAAATCTTAATCATAATATCATTACGATAGACAATTGAACAAGAACTTTAAGGTCTATCGAATCCTTCAAATCACCAGGAACGGACGATATCTGAAGACAAGAGACAGAATATTACCCTGGTGGGAATCGAATATACATGGTCATACCACTAGTAAAAGGATAAGAGTAAAAGGTGTGCCTATCCCTAAGATATGTACGTCTCGCTTATCATCGTTTCTTTTAAAAATTCTCGAGAGACAGAGCAAAAACACATGTTTTAAAAAAAAAATGGATTTTCGCTACAACCTTGCAATATAAACTGAATCAAAAATATGTTAAGCAATGAAGTAATCCAGACGGGCCGATGATCGATCATTTAATATCGAATTGCTTATCAGATGTTGATAAAATTCAATTTTCATTCAATTCAAACTTTCAAAATGCAAATTAACACGCTGCAGAAATCAGCAACTAAAATCTACCGGTAAGCCACTGTCGTCTTAAAGAATCGTGACCAATGATCATTATAACAAACAACACGTAAATCGGGGAGGGCACTATGCGATGCTTTGTGAAAAAATAAAGGCCATTCGAGGGAACTAACAAATGTTCGCTTAGTTGAGTAGAAAAAAGTAAACAATAGATATTTTGAATTTATATTTTTGTTCTTCAACTGTTTGTATTTTTTCAACGTAATCGCCATTTATTTTGATACATTTTGAAATCTATGAGTCCACTGCGAAAAACAGTCTTTAAAATCGGCACTTTGCAGTTTGCAATTTCATCGTTAGCCGCATTTATTATTTTCTCATTGCTGTTGAAGACTCTTCCTCTCAAATTTTTCTATTTTTGGAAACAACCAGAAGTCAGAAGGTGCTACATCTGGGGAATAAGGTGCTGGACGAATTTCTTCGATGCCTGACAGTCAATAAAATCGCTTGTTTTTTCAGCAGTGTACGCTGGCGCATTATCATGATGTAGAAAGTGGCCGCGTAGTTCTTTTTTTGGACGTTTTCCCAACAAATTTTTGAAAACTTGTGGCAAACAAGTTTCAGTATACCACTGAGCAGTAACCGTCTGACCTTTTTCCAAAGGACTAGCAGCTACAACTTTCTCTCTGATGAAGTAAACTGACATCATTACTTTTGTTGCTGACTTTTGTTATATGTTTTACAGGTGGATTTGCACCTTCTGGGCTCCATATTGTTGTTTGGTTTCAGGGTCGTACGTGTAAAACCATGCTTCATCACCTGTTATAATTTTCTTGAAAGTGTAAGACTCTCCGTTTTTGAAATTTTCAAGAAAATACTTAGCAAAACGCACACCTGCCTCTTTTTCAGAATCATTTAAAATTCTAGAAACCCATCGTGCAGATTTATTCGTGTACATTTCCAAGATTGTTTTCAAATATTTGCGATACAGCCATGGCATTCAAGCCCAGTTCTTCAGCAATCATTTCCTGGATCAATCTTGGATCTACGGTAATTTAAGACTTCACCAGCGCTACAATTGCATCGTCAGTCGAAGATTTTGGGCGGCCTTCTCGGGGCTTATCCTCCACAGAAAAATGATGTCTGGAATCTTCGCAACCACTTTGAAATAGTCACGAGGAATGGCGCATACACTCCAAATGCTGTTTAAAATTTACTAAATATTTCCGCAGGCTTGAGCTTACGCCAAAATCCGAAAAGAATAACTAACCGAATCTTTTGCTGATTTGGCACTAGAATATCTGCTGACACTGTTCCACTTAATTTACGTTTTCTTGTCTCAATTTTAACTATAACAAATAGTATGCAATTTTTGATTTAATAAAAAATTTATTACATGACACCAACCAAGCGAACTTTTGCTAGCCCCTCCGTAAGAAAAGAATGGCTTAGATATTTAAAACTACAAAAATGATCATGAATAAACGGTACGTTAACTCAAATTAAATGGTAGTCATGCTGTTCATTGCGCAACGATACAATGTTCCCAGCTTCGCTTTTCCTAAAATAAATGTAACGTTGCTGAGGCTTTCAAATGAATCTTAATATTTAGGTGTCATCCAGAAATCTGACCTTTCTTCAAAGAAAAACTCGGCGATAAAGATTAAGGAAGCGATGAATGCTCCAGACGTTTATATGTGGATGCTCGGAAAAATACGGTCTGCATCATTACATAATTCACTGAGTAAGCGCAGCGGTTGTTTCGGTATACTCGTTTATGTGTATTAAGGTGATTCAAAAAAAAAATTCAAATGCGGATATGAAAATAGGAAGCTTATGATTCCAACCAAAAATTTCGCGCAAAATCAGCTCTGCAGCTCAATTCTAAAAAGTCTCGCCAAAGCCTGTTAGGCTTTACATGTAAATAACACGGTCTGTAAATGAAGAGGTCACGAATGTTGCTGGGCAGCTGAGAGTCATTTTCAAAGAGTCCGAATATGAAATCAAAATTTTTCCATCTCGTCAGGATTTTGAAATACTTAAGTACTTAAAAAATATTTATTTTTGTCTACTTTTGAGGGTATGTATAGGATTCAAGAATTTTTCAGATTATTTCTAATAAAAACATCATTTAGTGTCACCTTTTCTCTTTAAAATGAGCAAAGTCTCCTATGTGTATACTCGTATGATATATTTGATTGTAAATTTAAAGCATGTGTATACTTTTGAAAAATTCTCTTAAGGTTCAGATAAATCCTTGTCTGTCTTACTATTTCACTAAAAGGTTTAAATTTTACCAATTGAAGACTGTTATTGCCGTAACTGTGATATCTTCTACATCGGTAATTCAATACAGCAGTTACCAGAATTTCCACTCGGCAAAATCAACACTTTTAGCTGCATATTACATTGATTTTGCTGTAATGCCCTAGGATAAGTTTATAGATAGCAAATAGACATGTAGAAGTTAAAAGTTGAATTACGTCAATATACAACACACTTGGAATAACGAACTTTCTTCAAAATATTTTCTAAATATTTAGTTATATAAATTATAATAACGACTACTTACTGTATTCACTTTGATCATCCTGTGTACCATTTACCGTGCCGTCGGGTAGCAATTGAATAAAACGATTTTTTATATACAATTGAATTTTACGCAATGGATCCGATAGTTGTGCCGTCACTGAACGTTGATTACGATCTAAATTTGTTTTGTTCTGATTATTGCTATTATTTATTGTTGTATTTCTAGAATTATTCAGTCTGCTTGTTTTCAATGAACCACCAGCACCGCTTTGATGATGGTGTTGATGATTACTGCTGCTGGAGGATCTTCTTACTATGCCACCTGAATTGCGATTTTGTTCAGTTTTCAATATGACAGGCATTGCATATACCATTTGCCAATCGATTAAAATCGCTAGGAGGGCACCCAGCAATGCTAGGGCCCTCCAATCAAGGCATTGTTTTCTTCGCATTAACGAATTGTAGTAGCGTCTTAAAATAAATAAATAAAAAACAAATAAATAGAATATTAAATTACAATACATTTTTTCATATTCATTATAATAACATTATATAGAACTGTTAAACGAGTATTCTTAAGTATCACGGGTGACAAATTTAGACGAAAAAATGTATAAATGGGCATAAAAACTAACAATGCTTCTGAAAAGAATCCCTCAGCATACATACATATCTGTGGACACTTGACAAAATAACCTCTTTCGATCTACGGTAATAATTCAATGCAGTATAAGCTCCTTGCCTCAACGCAAGACTATAAGCTTGGTAAGTAAATGAAGTTCGACGAGACTACAAAAGGTTTAAGCGTTATCTTATGTGAATATTGCAGCAATTGACTTACTTGGCATAAGGTATATCTGAATAAAAAGTGTGCGATATAGCTCCAGTGGACGTCGAAGGTGCCACGCTCAAGCAAAATAACTTGAATTACATATCTAGCAAGCTATGTGAGCAATCATACTGAAATTTGGTTGTATTTAAAAAGCTATTTTTTTATGCTACTTAAAAATTAGGCTGGATTGTACCGGTGGGAGTGTCACGACTCTAAATTGTAAAACTAATAACGATATCTCTCGCAAATTATACAAGCTATTGTGATAAAAATTTGGTATGTCAATACCGATCACGCACATAATTTATTGATTCAAAAGTAGTCGGAATTGGAAAAGTGGGCGTGGCATTTATCGACTTTTATAAAAATTTTCGAATTTTTTATTCAATCTTAGCCTTTATCGAATTTACCAAGATTTTGCAATATTTCAACACGAACTTTCAACCTCATTCAGTTTTTTTCGAGTTTTTCTACCTTTTTCAGTTTTTTTTTTTCAACTGTTTCAACATTTTTCCACCTATTTCTACTTTATTCATAATCTTACATTTATTTCGACTTTTTCAACATTTTTCAAATTTATTCGGCTTTATTAATTATATTCAATGTATTTCAAACTTTTTCAATTCGTCTCATTCAACTATCTTCAACATTCTCCATATTTTTTCGCCATTCCAACCTATCTCAACTTTGTTCAACTTTTTTCGAGTTTTTCAAGCTCATTCAACCTTCTTCAACATTTTTCATATTTTATCAACGTTTACTGTATTTTTCAATCAATTTTTGAATCTGTTTCAACTTTTTTCCACATTTTTCCAAATTTTCAACCTATTTCAATTTGTCAATATTTTATCGACTTATTTTACCTCATATAATTTTTTTCAACAATTTGCATTTGGGATTCTAAGGCCGTTGGTTTTACTCTACGCAAAATAAAATTTGTTCACCCCTCCACACAAAGTCGGGTTGGTACGTGCCTTGACGGTCGATGAATGATATCCATAAAAATTAAAAAGTCACGGATCAGAACTTGTTGGATGCTATCGGAAAGTTCAGATAACATTGCTGGACAATCTCTATTCATATGGGAGGTAGCACGCCCAATAATGCAATACAGTCGAGTCTCATTAATTTAAATAACGTATAGTTACGAACATAGTTCACATTGTATACTAAATACAATATCGCTAATTTTTTGAATGGAAGGTGCCACGCCCATTTTTTTGTACTGTTTTGCCTAGTTTTGATTTTATTCCATAGTCCTTCGACGCAATTAAGGAACATAGGAACTTATTTAAGATTAATGTGAAAATTTTCGATTATTGAAAAGTGCCGGTGATATGATATTTGTGATTACCTCCCCAAATTTTGCGTCATTTGCATGGCTTTTATGTATTGAACTTTGAAAAGTATAACAAATATTTACACTAAGCTTTACAATATTGAAATTTTTACACATTTTTTGTTGTATATTTCGGTTTTTCATAACTCTTTAGACAATTCCTCATTCTTTGTATATAAAAAAGCAAAAAACCCATTAGTTTTTAACAACAACTGAGACTTTAGCAATAATTTACTATCATTTTGATAGAAATTCTCAACATATAACATAAAGTGCTGTTCCTTTTTGGGCACTACAAATATATTTACATAATTCTTTATGCACTCGTTTTCAGCGCATTTGAACATTTTTTAAGCAAATTAAACATTTTAATTAGTGCTATGGGTAATAAAAAACAAACACAATTAGAGCACTCGTCGTCAATCATACAAAAATACTCAAATAATTGCAAAAATAAAAATAAGATTGGAAGCAGAGTGTACTGTAAAATAAAAATAAAATTTAGATTATTTATTTGAAATAGATGTGAAGTGATGCCTTATGTAAGAGCAATTTGTTAGGCAACAATAACGCATACACGTAGTCACTAGCATTACGCACAGTGGGTGCAACAACGCGACACAGTGACGGCGATAAAATTACATCAACCAAAGTAAAAAAGTACAAAGACACATTAAAAATAGCGACAAAAACAAAACTAAAAAAATGCAAAAACTCTTTTCTAAACTGTGTCGACTGTTTCAACACTCTCGGCTGCATTGTATGTAGAAGGGCTGATTTACATTGCAATGGAGGAGGAACGAAGTACCTTGTCCACTTAAAAACTTTTTGGCAACAAACCAAATACAAATATAATTACAGCATCAACAACAACAACTACAGCAACAAAAATAGCAAAATGTCATTATGCTAAATGAATTTATTGTCAGTTAGATAAGCAATTTAAAATATTTCTCACAAATAACTTGAAATTTTAAATTGTGCGTTAATTCTTGCACCCGTGTTTGACAAATTTTTGTCTGCAACAAATCGTAAAAATTTTACTTGTGCTTTCAATTACAACAATACGGAATTTCAATTTTTATAATTAAAATTTTTTACACTCGAATGAATGCAACCAGCGCTACTGTTCTTATGACGTTTATTCGCATTACTGTATAAGTAATGGTGTTGCCAGACTGTTGCATTAACTGCAAAGGATGTTCCACTCATTATGCTGTGTGTTGCTTGCGTTAGTTGTTGTTGCTGCTGTTGTCTTGCCATTTTAATTGCTTGCACAGCGCTGCACTAATCACACTTTAGCCTAAATATTTTATTTTATTATGTTTAACTTTAGAAGTGCGCAGCAACCAACGCATACTACAAATATGTTCGAACAACATCGTCTTGATTGCATTTGTACAGTGCGATTTTACTCGCTACTTTGAAGTAGTTTGGTTTTTTTATTAGTTATAAATATAAAAAATTATCATTTTGGCATATTATAGCTATTTTAATCATTTCAGATTTTCAATAAGCAAAAACACTCGTATACAAAACATAAAAAATGCTAAGTTCACTGTTGAGTGATTCTGTCTCCACTGACTTCGAAAAATACCAATCAGTCACATTTTTTCCGGTTTTTGAAGTTACTCAAAACACCGGGTTTTAAGACATGTGGGAAATTTTGGATTTAGTGCCATCTCTGCAACAAGACGTTGACTCTCTGTTTAGGCATAGGAAAAATATTTTTATTTTTTTTTTAACTGCATACTTACGGTATGCCTAAGCATACCAACTGTACTTATTTAGTAAGTACAGTACTTATTTTCAGCTTGCCGTACTTATTTTTTTAAGCGTACTTAAATTGTACTTATTTTTCAAAGCGTACTTATTTGTACTTATTTCAGCCGAAATCTGTTTCTTAAATTAGTAATAAATATAAATATCATTTGCGCTGGCCCGATGAATGCGAAATAGTTGTAACTAGAATTCCTTTAATAAGTATTTACACACGAATGTTTCAAAAATTGATATGTGGCAATCACTAAATTTGAGTTTGACAGCGCAGACTTGTAGTTTTTAAAAATGTCAAACCTACTTTCAACTTTTTGTAGGAATCGAAGCATTGACAGATTTTGTGTGAGAGAATCGTATAGGAAAAGAGAGTGACAAAAACAAAATTTGTAAACAATACATATTTGCTGAGAAAATCGTATGGGAAAAGAGAGTGACATATTTTAATAGATGCATTCTATGTGTGTTGAAAAGCATACGATGCAGAAAAAATATCCGCAAATGAAAAAAGGAAGAACAGAAAGTGATATACGATGTAATTTGTGCGACGCGGAACTCAACATCCCAAACACCGGAAAGAGTGAAATCGATAAGCACTTGGAATACACGAAACACAAGAAAGCGTTGTCTGCCAAATCGAACAGCCGCACTGTTGCGAACTTTTTTACCTCGTTAGCCGACACCACCCTTACGGCATGTGAAAGCGTTTGGTCGTATCATGTCATAAAAGCAAATAATAGCTTCATTTCATCGGACTGCGCTTCCAAAATATTCCGCACATGCTTCGAAATGCATTATTCTAATTGAAGAATGGAAAGAAAAGAAATTGTTATCTGAAGAACGCTGGGTTGAGATCTTTAAGCACATGGAAGCTTCACAAGTGCCTTATTTTCAATTTTTTTGTCTCGTCGAATTTATTCTGTGTCTACCTGGAACGAGTGCACCAGTGGAGCGCGTCTTTTCATCAGGAAAAAACATCTGGAAAACCGAGTTTTCTCGGCTTGAAGTGAACACTCTAAAATCGATTTTGCTTGTAAAAATAAATTTCCAGTATAAATGCGTCGATTTTTACCATTTTTTGAAATCGCAACAAATTTCATTGACAAATTTCGTGTCAAGAAAAATACAACTTCAAAGAGCAACAGCGCACCGTGGTTGCTGTCGGTGAAACTGCTGATGCTAAGGCTGCCTCATCCAAGAAAATGTCGATTGGTAGTACTTAGAGCGAACATTAATTATCCTTTAAGTTTCTGAACATGTTTTCAACTTTTCATTTGAAGTTATTGTTGACAAATACAATTCAATAAAGAAATTTCGATATAAAAATAATAGCTCGGAATCATGGTGTAATTATATGGTGGGTGCAATACAGGATCGTTCTCTTACCACTAAAGCACACCACGCTGACAGCTGTTCGCTGCATTTTTTCTTTGTTCCGTTTGATTTTTCTCTTTACTGCACCCACCATATATGATATTGTACTTATTTGAACTTATTTTCAACTATTGATTTTAGGCAAATGTACTTATTTTTTCAAACTCAAAGTTGGTATGCTTAGGTATGCCTAACATTTTTGACATTTTAAAAAGCCTCTCATTTGAAAACGCAGTGATGAAGGTTGCACAAACGTTAATGTTACTCTTAATTTTCGTAAGAACCTCACTCAAATCAACTTCTTCTAAATGAATAAATTATTTAAAATTTTTTGTCCCATACTCCTTGAGCATAAAAAGCTAAAAAAATTGGCGCATTAAGCTAAAGAAAGCATGTCCGTTTTTTAGGTGTCGTTTTAGGGAATAAATCGTCATTATTTCGTAGATTTTATATCGTGCAATTGCTCCGAAATTTTGCGCGATAGCCTTAGATATGAAGTTAAAAACTTAAATTCAATTTACTTCAATACTTCATTCTTACCTTATTGGAAAAATCTGTATGGCTTAATTTTTACAAACAAATCTAAAACAAAAGTGTGAGAATCAAAAAGCAAATGGAAAAGGTTAAAACTTGGCGCATCTTCTAGGAAATTCTTTTGCTAATTGCGTGAATGTTATGCGAATGCACGACTTGCTGATCGACGCTTGCTCCACCTGGTGGCTAACAGACAAACATGAAAACTAAATTTGAACAAACTAACAGAAGAAGAAAAACAACATAAAAATTCAATTTAAAATTTGCATACGAAACAGTGTTTCAGCGGTGAAAAAATTATATAAATAATCATATAAAAGCGGAACAAAATTAGACATAATTTAAATAGCAATAAGTGACACTTTTGTTGAAATTGAAAATACCACAAACCATCAAGTTTTTTATGCTTTCCATACGCATTAGAATTTACGCAATACCGCGTTTATATTTCTCATGTCTGCGCAAAATTATTTTAAATAAATAAAAATAATAAAAAAACAAACGTAAGTGACAATTGAGTTCAATGACTTTTAAGGGTAAAAAAAAAATAAATTTTTCGCGTGTGCACAAAACATGTAGTCATTCACGTCAAAGGTACGTGTAGGGGAAAAGTGTTCACCAGCGGTTCCAACAGTTGTTCAAATATTGTTCATTATTAAAAAAAAAATAAATAATTCTATTAATACTGTACCCGACGCACTTTTGGTCATTTCAATTTATTATTGATTGTGTTCATTTTTTTGACGAAATATTTGAGGTTTGCAGCTTCTTAGGTAAAAAGTAATGGTATATGTTAGATATTTTTTCTGAAATGCTGCCTATATCAAACAGTGGCTAACCTCAAAGTATATACATACTATTTATAATATACAGGGTTGTTCAAAAAGTTCACGGAGCGGAAATGTATAAGCGAATTTATAGTTGCAAAAATTACTTTATTTTTCAGTATAATTTCCCTCAATTTCAATGAACTTATTCCAACGATCCTCCAATTTATAGATTCCATTACTGTAACCGTTTTCTGGAAGTTCTGCAAAATACTCCTATACGACAGCTATTACCTTCTTGTTTGATGAAAATCGTTTTCCACGAAAGAATTTTTTAAGGCGTGAGAAGAGCCAGATGTCAGACGGTGCCAAAAAATTGCCGAATATGATGCGGGTTGTAACAATTCGTACTATAATTCACTGAACCATCGCTAAGGGTTTTTTGAATCGCATTTTTAGCGAATGCAGCACCCATTATGCACACAACTTTTTGGAACCCAAAACTTTACTTAAAATATTGTTTACTATGTTCATTGAAATATCTAGAGCTCTCGGTAAATTGACGATCTTCCAAAACACTAACGAATAGATTGTGCTCCGTGAACTTATTGACCAAAAAAAAAAAATATGTAAGGTGGCTTAGTATGATAGTAACAGCTATCTCTATCTCGAAAAAAATTCACTAATTTATAAAGCTAAGACAAGAGACAACTACATTTTAAAGACTTCCCAATCTCAATAAAAGTACTTGCAAGATAAAAATTAGGCCTCATTTCCCTCAGTCCAATCACAAACATTTCTGGAATAAAGTTTTGAGTGGGAGACGTTCTGAAGGTCTCTAAAAAGACCTTCTAGACCTAAAGCTTTCCAACTTTAAATTAGTGCAGGTATTCCGTATGTGAACAGATCCGTATTAGATATTTCTTAATACGGCTATCAGATGATTTCCTTATCAGAGTATAGTAAGGTATTCCTTGACCCGGTCATTTGATCAGTTCCTCATTAGATTACAATACTATAAACCTTACTACGGTGGAAGCTGGAACGTTCTTTGAGTCAGGATCATGTCCGATGTCTATAACTAAATTGTAATACGAGACTTAGTTTTTTTCTGTTCTAGTGCGTACATAATATTCCTATTCAAAACTTTTATAAGGAATTTAGTAAAAAATCACTACGTAATTTACTTTTCTGATCAGAATTTGATAATGAAATCTGAATCCCAATAGATCCCACAGGCTTATCCGTTTCTGAAAACAATTTGTGATCAGGACCGAACCTGTTGAGCGGATACGAATCATTTCACATGAAGTGTGATGATAATTGTCATTATCTGATCCAAAAGCCAAACCCTGAACCAATTTCTAGCCGGATTGTTTTTATTAAAAACAACGTTACAACTTTTCAAAAAAGAATGTTACACCATTGATGAATATTATACCCTAAATGAAGATGTAAATAGAATAAATTTTTATCTTCTTTGTTTGTGGAAATAGGTGAGAAAGTTTTGACATTATTTATAGCAACAGTGATAATGAACTGATGGCGCCATATTTGCTGATTGTATATACCATAATTTATGAGTTAAATTAAAATTATTGGCATTATCATACAAAATGTTGATAAAAATCTGCTCATTTGAAGATACAATTTCGTTTTTATTTATTGTAAGTTCTTATGCAAACAAATTATATCGTTTAAACCCGTATTATAACTAGGCATTTTCAAATAATTTCCGCTATTTTATACATTCACACAGATAAAGTTTTCATATTTTAATTGAACAGTTTGTTTGTGAAAACAAGTTTAATTTTATTGTTTATTATTTTTAATTAGTTTTATAGCAGAGATGAATATCTCATTTAATCAGCGTTAAAATATTTAAGTAAGTAAATTAAATGAATATGAAAAAAAACAATAAAATTTAGATTATCAATTAATATGTAAGAAAGACCGTCGGGAAAATTTACATTTGAAAAACAAAACATCAAAGAAGTATATTGAATTTTTAATGGTTTAATATATAGATATATGTACTTATTTGAGTAGACCAATTAACAGCATGAAAACTTTAAACGGAAATTAATAAATTTTAATTAGTTAAATGTGACTAAATTAAAAAAAAAAAAATTAAAAAAATAGATATAGGTTATATGCACTAATATAGCAAGAGTTCGAGTATATTAACTCCTTTAATTGTGATGCGATATGCGAAGAAGGACCTAGAAAGAGCTAAACTACAATAGCTAAACATTTATTAAATCTGTATTCGAAGTACAAAAGGTTCGATTTCATAGCAAGAATTTAAATTTTTTTACTAATGAAACTTCTGAAGCATACAACTATTTCTATTATTCTCTAATATATGAAAGTTTCTAAAGGATTGAGTAAAAATTGGTTTAGTTAGATCGAACGCCCAAAAAAGATATTTTCACTTCTAATGGCCTTAATAATAGTTTGACTAATGCAGTTTTAGGATAAAACTTGGTGGAAATGTTTGATATACTAAAGCCTTAAAGTTAAATCAGATATCTGGTGGCAATTCCATATGGTTTCCTTTCCCATTTGAAGCATACTTTCCGAGTAAATAAATAAAATAAAAACTGAAAAAATGCCTGAATTAAACAAAAAAAAATCTGTTTATAAGAGACATTTGAAAAGGATGTGCTGTTTCTCCATTACAACTTTATTCATGTAATGTTTTGTTTTTCAGTTAATGGCATATACTTCGAGTAATGACTATTAATGCTTATTTTGGAAATTCCTACCAGATACAGCAGTAACTCAATCGAATAAATTCAATTATGTTTCTATTTTTAACTGCAATAACACAACAAAATACGTCTCGACGGCTAAGCTAATGGACCGATTTTGATGATATTTGTTTTGGAGATTGTTTGAACCCTTAGGAATGGTATTAAGAACTGTGTTCTTTTAGTGGGCGTTACACCGCCCCAACGAGAAAAAACATTGTTACGGCTAAGCTGATGCAGCGACTTTGATGAAAATTGGTATGGAGATATATTGATTCCTGAGTAAAGACATTTGTTTTTTTAGTGGGCGGTGCCACACTTCTAACCACAACTGTACTAATAAACCGATTTTGATGAAATTTGAGGAAAGTTATTTGTTTTTAAGTGGCCCTAATAGGAAAATATGTTTTCAAAACTAACCCTAAGGAAGTAATAGAGACAGGGATTGAGCAACATAATACCATGATTTTATTTTTGGAAGCGCTGACATTTAATCAAGTAAAATGGTACAGAACTGTTTTGTATTGTCACTAACAGAGCCTTTCCCAATTGCTTTGGTGCATGTGTGCAATATTTTTTTTTCACTCAAGTTTTTGCTGAATAGCCAGGAATTGAACGGTTTTGTGACATGAGACTAAAAATTTTTGTTTCACCATTTTATAAATATTGCTTCGTGTTAGAAATGTCCCTAAAGCGCTTTTGGTGACGTGGCGTTCGAACTCTATGCACCAATGCACTATAGGTCGAAAGGCCCATTTCACTGGCCAAAACCTAATTTATACAAGTGTTGCCATTTAAGTTTTGTTGTTGTAGTGTATCGGAGAATACTTCAAAACAAACAAAATTGTATTTTGTTTTTGGAAAAAATAATATACCGTTTTTTAGCGATGCGTCAAAGTTGATGCATTTGTATTCTGCTGTGATAACTCAAACAAGTGGTGATTTTTACATCTTTTTTAACTATTGTGAAATAATTGAAATAATTTGTTTTTTTTTTTAAATAAAAATGGAAAATATTGATGATGATATGTATAATGTAATTTCACTTAAAATATTTAAGTATATTTTGGTTTTCTGTGAAAAAAATCTAAAATGGAAGTGATACCCCTGATTTGTCAAATTTTTTTAAATTTCCATCTTTGTGTAAGCTTTTAAAATTTTGTTGGAATTTGTTTGTCTTATAACACCCTTAATTAGTTAGATGCTACTGTTGTTAATGTTATTAAGAAATTTGGAGGCCCGATTTTGCACGTTTTTTTTAATGAATTTTTTTGTCAGGTGACTTATTTTTCCGCAAATCTGATTTATTCGAAGTCTTGTTGCAAAAGACAGACAAAAAGAAAAAAGAAGAGGCTGTTTTCAAATATTTATTGGAAAATACTGAGGATGCTACTAGTCCAAGTTATTTGCGGCAGAGTGCGCATAATTTTTGCATTAGAGCTTACGAAAAATGGGTAAACATCCACTGGAAGTTGCCTGTTTTCCAACAGCAAAATATTACTTGGCTCAAGTGCAAAATACATGCAGGTTACAAGTGCGGCAAACAAAAGTGGCAAATCAGAAATGAAGATGTTAAAAATACAGTATCAGAAAAAAAAAAACAGTACAAGATTTATTTTTCAAAAAGCTTGGCCTTATAGTAGGTAAACCGAAAGTAGGTGGTTTTGGGAGTACAAACGATGGCAACACTGAGTGCCGAGCTTTTGCACAGTGTTCAGGAAGATAAAACAGGTTTGCCAAAAATGACGACAACAGGAACCACCTGGAAACTATTCCTTGGCATCAGTAGTAACCGAAACCACTTCACTTGAAATCGGATCAGCTCCCCTTTTGGAGAAAATCCAATTTTGTACCTCTAAGGCGAAAAATTGCTCAAAACAGAGTTTCTTGTGACCCGACGAGCTGATTATATTATATAATCGACCCAAATAGTTCTTTATACTCAGAAATTATAACATGCTTGAATTCATGATTTTGGACCAATAAACAAAGGCGACTGAATATATACATTAGAGCGGTTCAAAATAAAAACTTTTTGATTTTTTCAAGATGTTTCAGCGGATTACAATAGCCTTATATGTCTGGACAAAGTCAGACTTTGTCCAGACATATAAGGGATCGGTGGCAAAATAATATGAGGTGATTTTGCAACTTTAAAGTACAAAATCGGAATTTTTTCATTTTTGCCGGTCAATTTTCAATTTTCTTATAAGAAAAAAAGAAGAAGAAGAAAAACTAATCATGGATTCGAACTCCTTGATCAATAACAATTGTTTGAAACAGAAAAAAAAATGAGAATCACCTTAATATTTTTAATTTGTCGATTCCGATTCGAAAAAATCAAGTCTGTTAATTTAGAAAAATGCAGATATCTCGGGTTTGAAAAAAGAAAATGATATGCGGTTTACGGCATTTTTTTCAGCAAATAACAAATCATTACAAATAATGTAACACAGGATCAACGGCAAAAAAATATGGGGTAGTTTTGCAACTTAAAAGTACAAAATCGGAATTTTTTAATATTTTTCCGGTCAATTTTCAATTTTTTTATAAGACAAAAAGAAGAAGAAAAAAAACCAATCATGGGTTCAAATTCCCCGATCGATAAATGCCCGAAAACCATAGCCACTTTGTTGGAAATTTTGATAACCTCTGTAACTTGCACCATTTTTTAAATCAATATTTTTGAAAATGGGTTGTCTACTTAAAACAGAGGGCGCTAATCCAGTTTTTATTATTATCCTTAATCCTAGTAATAAGCTTTGTCCAGACATATAAGGCTACTGTAATCCGCTGACACATCATGAAAAAATCAAAAAGTTTTTATTTTGTTTATTGGTCCAAAATTATGAATTCGAGCATGTTATAATTTCTGAGTATAAAGAACTATTTGGGTCGATTATATAATATAATCAGCTCGTCGGGTCACAAGAAATTCTGTTTTGAGCAATTTTTCGCCTTAGAGGTACAAAATTGGATTTTCTCCAAAAGGGGAGCTGATCCGATTTCAAGTGAAGTGGTTTCGGTTACTACTGATGCCAAGGAATAGTTTCCAGGTGGTTCCTGGTGTCGTCATTTTTGGCAAACCTGTCTTATCTTCCTGAACACTGTGTTTGCGGAACATGAAATGTTTTCTCAAATTACCGGCATTGACAAAGACTTCATTTTTCGCCTAAAAATAGTTTTAATAAGCATGTCTTGTCAATTTCCTTTAAATGTAAACAAATTTCAAGTTTACTGCTTTGAAACAGCAAAAATTATTCCAAACTAGTATTCCTGACTCCCAATGACAGCAACTAACACAAAGTTCTTATTCATTCAAAGGAAATTATGGAGGGTTTAGTTCTTCCTGTTGGTTATTTTGGAGAAGAATCAGCAGAGTCTCGACACAAATTATACAAATCTGATAGACTACATCATGCACGCAAAAGTAGCCGCGTTAATACACTTTTAGACGTCTTTCATAGAGCAATGGACACATCAGATCCAATAATTTCTTCGCTGACTTTAAATAGACGCATTCAGACTAAAAAGCGTCTCCAACTTCCGACAGAAGTGATTCAATTATTAAGGTGTGAAATCCCAGTCGAAGAACTTATCCTAACAAGCTATGAAACACGCGAGAATGAAGAAGAGGAAGATGAAATTGGGGAAACCGAAATTTTAAGTTCAATGTATTTAAACATTTTAACTAATTTATCTTTAGAAAGTGATGCTTAAGTAAACGTTATGTATTTCTTAACCTAATATTACAATCTATAAATTAAAACACATCTTTTATTTCATTAATTATGGATTTTTAAAAAATGTAGTACGTGCCATTTTTGACCCGGTAGCACAAGGGTTAAGATTTTTCTCAGAGTTCTTTTTTTAGCCTAGAATCAACATAAAAAATACATTTCCAGTTAATCACCATGATAATATAGCCGTTATTAGTTTTGGCCAGTGAAATGGGCTATTTGACCTATAGTGCAATGGTAGGAAAAGCCCTAATTTCTAAGTAGGCTTTTTGCAATTTATGATATGGAAGTGTGCAAATTTCAGAAACCTTATAAAATCCTAGGCATGAGATAATTTCCGCAAACAACTTTTATTATTTGTCAGTGCTATAAACTATTATATGTGAAAACTTATCACCTCAGTTACGTTAGAATGAGTTTCATGAAATAAATAAAAACTATTTTGGTAACGACATTTTATCATTAAAAACTTGAAACCTTGACTTTGACTGTGCCCTTTTTTCAGTTTCAATGTTTTTTTTTTTTCTAAGATGTGTGACTCTTGCCAACCGATGACTTAACAAAAAAGGAATTTTCAGTTCAATGTTTTAGTTTATTTCAAACCATTCATTAACTTCAGTTGCATTAAAATTAATTCGAACCATAACCAAATTAAACAGATGGACATCTTTTTTATGTGAATTAATAAATTTTTAATTTTAGCACATTTTTGTGTAGAAAACGTTTAACCAATAATAAAAATGTCACAAAACGCAAATGAGATAATTTTTGAAAACAACTTTACTACTTAAAAAAACCATTATTTTCATTTCGGGTTTATGTTTTCACTAAATTGAAATTAAAAAACATTGGAGAAGCGCTAAAAAAATCTATAAATTAAAAATGCTAATAATGTAGGCCCTGGTCATTTGATACACCACATGTCTAACAAAGGCACATGTTACGCAAAATTCAAATCACACATTGAACTTTACATAAAGATTTAAATTTTACAGCTTCACGAATGACATCAAGGCATTTATATGGTCAAGAAGACATTTCTAAGTTTTAAAGCATTTTTATTGCGTTATTGTGTAGGGCAATAATTTATCATGAAATTTGGGTTAAACAGGTTTTGCACTTCCACTGCTGTATCATAAAAGAAAAAAGTTTTTAATTCGATTTTTTTATTTGTTTGGCATTAACTGTCTCGCTGTCTGTCTCGTCATAGTTGTCAGTGGTGCCCCTCTCCCAAACCTTTCCAAAATGTTGCTTACCTCATGCAGCGTTCAAAAAGTTGGTCAGTAAGTGAACGCACGCACACGCAACTTAAACGGTTCTTTAACATTTTTTTTTTACTTTTCCTGTTCTGATTTTTTTTTTTTTTTGTTGTTCATGAATTGATACGCATTTTGTACGATTTTTAGCCGATTACTATAATTAAGTTAAAACTGCTCCACATCATAATTAAGTTGCAGAAGGTGATTCAGATCCCTTCATTAAAGTCATTACTTGTTACTCAATGTTCGAGTTAATTTGATAATTTTGGGGTTTCAATTTCGTTGTGTGGTTTTGTGATGGTTTTCTTAAAAGACTGCAATTTTACACATGCGCTTGTAAAAGTGAATGAAAGGGAGGCAAAGTCAAATTGGAATTGGGTTAAATTTAGTAAACTGTAAAAAAAGAAGTAACATTTGTTAAAGAAAAATTTAACAGTTGCAATTGTTTTGGGCAAGCTCATAAGAACGTACTATTTTCAAAGTTTTTGCTCAAATAATATTATAATAAATAATATTATAAATATTATAAGCTTACTTATTTCAAACAACTAACTGTACTGCCCTCAGAAGCGAAAAGAGCATATTTGAAAAAAGTGCGTTTCGATATACTGGGTGTTTTTTTTAGAGGTTTGTTTTTCGAATAGAGATAAAACTGGCATTTTATGGTCAAATCTGGCAACTCTAATGTCATTTATGTTCAGTTTGGTTTGCCATTTCATCATGAACAGGTTGACAAAAGAACAACGCTTGCAAATCGTGCAAATTTATTTCGAAAATAATGGTTCAGTTCGCGAAGTTTACCGCAAGCTCCGTCCATTTTATGGTCGACATAATCGTCCATCAGAGCAATTAATTCGGTTAACCATGGGTCGTTTTCGCACTACGTTTACTCTATGTGATAATACGCATCCGCAGAGACGTCGAACAGTGCGCACCGAAGAAACAATTGCCGCTGTAGAGCAAAATATTGAAGAGGACCCGAATGAATCGATTCACCACCGTGCACAGCAATTGGAGCTTTGTCCATCAACTTTATGGAAGATTTTGCGCAAAGATCTTGGCTTGCTACCTTACAAGATCCAGCTTGTGCAAGAATTAAAGCCGCGAGACCATGCAATGCGTCGTGATTTTGGTGTATGGGCCGAAAATGAGATTGATCTCGATGCTGATTTCATCGCAAAATTTTGTTCAGTGATGAGGCTCATTTTTGGTTGAATGGCTACGTCAACAAGCAAAATTGCCGCATTTGGAGTGAAGAGAATCCACATGAGACCCTTGAGACGCCATTACATCCACAAAAACTGACTGTTTGGTGTGCTCTATGGGCTGGTGGAGTCATTGGGCCATACTTCTTCCGAAATAATGCTGGAGAGTCAGTTACCCGAATTGGATGGCATGAATGTGGATGAGTTGTGGTTCCAACAAGACGGCGCTACATGCCACACAGCGCACGTCACAATCAATTTATTGAAGGAAACATTCGATGAGCGCATAATTTCGCGGAATGGACCTGTAAATTGGCCACCAAGATCGTGTGATTTGACACCATTGGATTATTTTCTTTGGGGATATGTGAAATCGCTCGTCTACGCCAACAAACCAGAAACGTTAGGGGACTTGGAAGCCAACATTCGAAAAAGTGGTTCAAAATTGGACCTGTAGAATTGGCTTTATTCGAGCCAGCCGCGGCGGCCACATGCCCGAAATCATATTTAAACATTAATGGCATAAAATTATCCTTCCAATAAAGCCAAATTGATGGACATTAAAACGATTTTCTTGTGTCTTATTTCAATTCGAAGCTCTATACCTCTAAAAAAACACCCTGTACTTGATGCTTTGATGCTGAAATACCTGAAAAATTGAGATAGAGAACATTCTCCTAGGAGAACTATGAGAACTATGTTACCTGCATTTGGAGTAGTTAATTAGACGCGTAATTTTTTAACCTATCCGATGCCATTAGAATCACGAATATGAATTTTTTGAGATTTCGCTTCTGAGGGCACTATAGCTTGAAAACATGTTTACTCAAAAACTAAATGCATGCGTTTCAATGTTCATGGATCATTTTATGAGAGGTGTTAAAAATTATTTTTTAATATTAATAATTTTATTTTTTGCCAATAACTAGGCAATGCATTTCTTTTTTTAAATTCATTATCTCAATTAACATAATATAACATCCCATTACAAGAGCATCAAAAACAGTTTATTATTCAAAATCGAATTCATTCAAGGCAAGTTAATTATTTGTTTATTGTCGTAGTCACGTTTTGTGTGAGGTGTTAAAAAAACCAACTCTGATTTTATTAAAAATTTCTAGTTTAACATAATTTTGTTCGAAAACGTTAACAAATTAATTAATTTAAGAAATACAAAACGTTAAGTTTTATTTAGGCCCAATAAAGTGCAAATTAAAAATAAATTTGTGTATGTGCGTGATTTAAAGTAAAGATGACAAGCTTTCATCTTAGCTTCATGATCTGGAAGCAACAAATCGCTTTACGAGATAACCCAGGGTGCCAAACGAATCCGTTTCGAATTCGAGATGGATTCGCTTCCTCGTGTATTTTATCCGAAATGGATTCCGTTACGAATCTGAAACTGAATCGTTTACGTATGATATCCAACACCACATTCATCAAATGATCAATTTGGTATGCATCTTTTTGATCGGATATAGTAAGATGCTAGCGAAGACCAATATTCTTTAATACTTTCTTTCTAGAATATTTGCTATCAGATCGGAACGACTTAACACTTTAATTATCTGATACTTTAAAATTTAAATAATATTCTGACGAAGGAAAACTCGTTTTGAGCTGTTATATGTGCAAATCCATCAGATTTGACCTTTTAGCTGGCCTCGTTTTTTTTTTTTTTTTTTTTTTTTGAGTATATCTTTTAGTCATAGTTTTTCTTGAAGCTAAGGCTGTCGTTTCATGTTTTTTTAAACTTAAATGCAATTTTAACTATGTCTCCCTTTGTATTTTAATTGTTCAAAATAGTCTTAACTTAAAAAAAAACCATAGTTAAAAAGTGTGCTCCAAAAAAAAAAAAAAAAAAAAGAAGCCATGGTCGAGCTAAGATGACAATTTCGATTTTTTTTTATTTTTTTTTTTTTTTGGAGCAGACTCTTCAAGAAGGAACAATTAAAATTCAAAGTAACACATAGTTAAAATTGCATTTAAGTTTAAAAAATCATGAACTGTTATATGGGGTAAAACACACGAAAACGCCACCTGAAAAATTTTTTGGCTCCGATTTGGGTGAAATTTGGCATGATTGTAGTATTGATGTCTGGCAATAAAAGTGTGTTTAAGATTTTGCCCTAATATTATTTGTTGCTCAGATACGCGGGTATGAAATTCAAGATTTCGTACTTTTTCAGAATAAGTATTTTTTTTCGAAAATTCATAGCTTACAGTAAACTTTATCAATAAATAATTCGTGAACGTACATTTTTAGGTTTTTACTTGTACTTTTCAAAAAAAAAATATTGATTTTGAAAAAAAAAAAATTTTTCACAAAAATTTTGTGAATTGAAAAATATTTTTGCATTTTTTTTAAAAAAACCATATTTTAAAATTTTTTTTTTTTTTTGGAAAAAACTTTGATTTATTCTGCGCTTAATGCCGTAAAAATTTTTGTGGGAAAAAAATTATTTATATTTTTTTTTAATTTTAAAAAAAAAATTAATGAGCTAAAGTTCTGTAAATTGAAATGAATTTTTCAATTTTTTTTTTGAAAAATTCATTTCTGAATATTTTTTTGTTTTTATAATTTTAGGTTTTTATTTGTACTTTTCAAAAAAAAATACTGATTTTGAAAAAAAAAAAATTTTTTCGCAAAAATTTTGAGAATTGAAAAATATTTTTGCATTTTTTTAAAAAAACCCATGCTTTAAAAATTTTTTTTTTTTATTTTTAAAAAAACTTTGATTTATTCTGCGCTTAATGCCGTAAAAATTTTTGTGGGAAAAAAATTATTTATATTTTTTTTTAGTTTTAAAAAAAATTAAAAAGCTAAAATTTTGTAAATTGAAATGAATTTTTGAAGTTTTTTTGAAAAATCAATTTCTGAATATTTTTTCGGTGAATTTCAGATTACAGCTTGATACGCAAGCTTTAAAATGATATGCCATAACATGAGGGCAAGTAGTAAATTAAAATGTTTGAGTCGCTAAGCGCGCGCTGTACTACGCGATGAAAGGCTATTGCACTGATTTTAAATTTCAGTTTTAGTTTTCAGGTTAACGGCTCAAACATTTTAATTAACTACTTGCCCTCATTTTATTGCATATCATTTTAAAGCTTGCGTATCAAGCTGTAATCTGAAGTTCACCGAAAAAATATTCAGAAATGGATTTTTCAAAAAAACTTCAAAAATTCATTTCAATTTACAAAATTTTAGCTTTTTAATTTTTTTTAAAACTAAAACAAAATATAAATAATTTTTTTCCCACAAAAATTTTTACGGCATTAAGCGCAGAATAAATCAAAGTTTTTTTAAAAATAAAAGAAAAAATTTTTAAAATATGGGTTTTTTTTTAAAAAAATGCAAAAATATTTTTCAATTCTCAAAATTTTTGCGAAAAATTTTTTTTTCTTTCAAAATCAGTATTTTTTTTTGAAAAGTACAAATAAAAACCTAAAATTATAGAAACAAAAAAATATTCAGAAATGGATTTTTCAAAAAAAAATTGAAAAATTCATTTCAATTTCCAGAACTTTAGCTCTTTATTTTTTTTTTTAAAATTAAAAAAAAATATAAATAATTTTTTTCCCACGAAAATTTTTACGGCATTAAGCGCAGAATAAATCAAAGTTTTTTTCAAAAAAAAAAAAAAAATTTAAAATATAGTTTTTTTAAAAAAAATGCAAAAATATTTTTCAATTCACAAAATTTTTGTGAAAAATTTTTTTTTTTCAAAATCAAAATTTTTTTTTCAAAAGTACAAGTAAAAACCTAAAAATGTGCGTTCACGAATTATTTATTGATAAAGTTTACTGTAAGCTATGAATTTTCGAAAAAAAATACTTATTCTGAAAAAGTACGAAAATCTTGAATTTCATACCCGCGTATCTGAGCAACAAATAATATTAGGGCAAAATCTTAAACACACTTTTATTGCTAGACATCAATACTACAATCATGCCAAATTTCACCCAAATCGGAGCCAAAAATTTTTTCAGGTGGCGTTTTCGTGTGTTTTACCCCATATATAAAGTTAAATAAAAAAAATAGCTATCTGAATTTTAATTGAACAACCTTGAATATTAATTCAAGACAGCCTAAGCTTCAAGAAAAACTATGGCTGAAAGATGTACTCAAAAAAAAAAAAAAAAACGAGGCCAAATAATGTCCAAATCTGATGGATTTACACATATATTATATTTTATGTTTAAGGCGAATCAAATCTTTCTCACATTTGTTTTGGTAAAGTGCTAAGGCGTACGAGACACAGATATGAGGTAGCATAATTATAGACATTAAAGTCACTTGAAAGACATGCTGTCTCATGTTTTCATAAGCATTTTATTATGTACATACGGAACCAGCTATTGTCGTTATAATTATCCCATTATGAGCTTTACAAATGCATATAAAAGACATTTTTGCGCCTCTCTTTATCATGATTTTATATGTTGTTTTAGCAAGATATTATAAAACTAAATTTCGCTACAAAAGCAAAGTATCTTATTAGTTATGAAGCAAATTTTAATGATCTGTAAGCTGGATTTTAGCCCTCATAACTTCACATTATCCTACTAGGGTAATGCATAGAAACCCGAAACTCTTGCAGAGCGAAGTAAAAATATTACCCTCTTTAGACCTACCAATGTCCTCGATTTTAATCAAGTGCCATCGATTTTAGTTAATGCTCTCAAGTCTTCGAAAAGCTCGATTTTTGGGAAAGAAAACAGGTTCTCGAGAGTCCTGGCGCTTGTTTTTTTGTCTATAAGATATTGAACAGTGAATATTTTATTTTATTTTATTTTTGGTTTTTTGTTGAAACTTTACTCGATTGCCTCTTGGTCATCTAGTAACCCTTCCGTTTTTCTCTAAAGTTTCCCCTACTTCAACCCCAAGTGCTGTGATAAAAAAAAAAGAGTTTTCGAGAGCTTCTGGTGCCTTTAAGCTTCTGACACTTATTGCTTTTAACCAGGGCTTACATTTGTCATGTACATAAATACATACATACCTACAGAAATGCGGGAAATTTAATTTTTTAATAAAATCAAATGCAGAAAGTTCATGTGCATAAATTGCTGTTTTGAATTATCTCCCAACTTGTTTTAACATTAATGTCAGAGAAAATCCTCAAAAATATGCTTACAGCTTTACACTGCTTTAATGTGTTTGAAAAGTCATAAAATATAATAAAAAATTTAAAAAATACCAACTCTTTACAATATTTAAGTTCTTAAAGTTGTCAGCAAAATCTTAGAAGAAAAAAAAACTAGAAAGTTGTAAAAAATTTTACGACTTTTGTAGAACTCATTAGAAGAAAATAAAAAGAATAGTTGAGAGTAACACAAAATTTCCTTAAAGCAAAGTCTGTTCGTATCATAAAAATATTTGTAAACTGTTTTCCACACGACAACATTTGGGGTTTTCTGAAACAAAAAACAATTGTATTTTCGTTTCCGTTTTTAATTGTTTATCTATTGGATATAGGTACATATAGCTATTTAAATACTTTAAAGAATTTCTGTTATTTTTTGAGTGTCATTTGTTTATTTTTTTCTCTCCATTAAGAAAACAACAATAATTTCAATTGCTGTTTAAAAAATCATTCAAATTAAGCTATCCAATAGATAGTTGATATCGCTTGGATAATGTATCCCAGCTAAGAAATCGAATACAAATACACGCATTACAGAATAAAAAACCAAAAAAAAAAAACCATTAATTTAACCGGAAGCAATTGTTCAAGTATTTTAAATATTTAGTTCATTTGCGGTAGAGTTGAGTTACAAACGCATCAGCAGTAGCAACATAAAAACAACAGCAAAAACAAAGTACGAGTACGCGTACTTATAAATATTTTACTCTAGAAAAAGATACCGCAAACAAAACAAACACAAAAGGATTGATGCTCCAACACGATCGCACAATTAGTGACTAACAAATACAACAACAACAACAACGAATTAACGTTTGCAAGTAGCGAACGCGAAAAAAAAACCATACGAGTACATTAACAAAAGATACAGTGTATATCTGACAGGTACAACTCGTATGTATGTATTTAAGAGTATCTATTGAATACTTTCACAATAAGTAAGAAAAGCTCAAGTAAATTGTCGCGTCGCGTCTGTCAAACAAACAGACATGACAGCTTTGCGCTTAAAACAAGAAAATGTGAAAAATAACTGATCCCTAAAAATAAAGATCAATAAATTTTAAGTTGACAAAAGTCAATTACAAGAGTTTTTCTTTAAAGTGTAATATTTTCCACCCACTATGTGTCGCTGAAGAATTCAGTAGGAACAAAAGAAAACATTTATGCAATTAAGTCATGAACGAAATTACATGAAATACTTTCGCAAAATAATCTTAAGACAAATTTTGTTATTATTACAATAATAAATAATAGTCAATAAATGATAGAGCTGATTTATAAAATATTGATATGCCATAATTCGAACAATATTGTTTAATTAAACTCCCATTTCTTAAAATATATGTTTTATCAAACAAATATTATTGTAGTCAACCAAATTATTTTGTTCCATTTTCCTTGCTTGTTTTATAGATCATGAAGATCTGTATTAGAGATGTACATTAATAACATTAGATATTTAGGGGAAATAGGGGCCAGTCATACATCAGGCACATGCTAATTAATGAACAACCCCTAATATCTTAATTATCAATGAAAAGGAGCTCACGCAATTCTAGGAATTTTAGCTTTGCATCTAAAAGTCTGCAACAGATAGAACTTTAATCCATCCAATCCATTAAAACTTATTGCTGATTCGATAATACCAAATAAACACATTCCTAGCAGTGATGGCATTTTCGGTACATTTGTACTTTTTTTCAGTAAATTTGCATCGTGAAAAATCGACGTCAGTACATTCGATCAGTTTTTAGTACATTCGGTACACTTGATGCATTTTCAGTAGATTTGAAAATTAAGCTGAAATATGCGTACTCATTTTTTTTTAGTTAAAAAGTGAAAATTTTTTTTTAATTTTTGAAATTTTAAGTAACTCTTCAATGTTCATGACGATATATAAAAAGTATATTTGAAGTCTCGATTCAGTACATTTTCAGAAAGCCCAAATTCCTTCACTGATTCCTAGTAATGGAATCGCAGATATAATTTCAGGTTAGAAACTAAATGAAAAAAACTTTTCTGTGGAAACACAATTTATAATAAGGTCTGTCTCACTTTTATCGAGAGCGCCCTCAATTTCTACATGAATTCAACTGTAATTCCATGACATTGGAGAATTGTGTCTTTGTTAAGTTTTTGAAATTTATTTATAACACCTTTTTATTTCAGAAACATTAATGGTACACTCAGGAAAAAAAAATTGGGAATTTTGTGTTTTATTCACTAATTAATGATTTAGCGCCAAAGTCGAAAATTTTTAAATCGAAAGTAAACATTTTTGATGTGGATTCAAAAAAAAATCAACATTGATTTAAATTGATTTCATATACATACGGTTGAAAGTGACAAAGTAATTAATGTTAGGTATTAAATAAGAGTAATTTCAAATACTTTTCAAATTCAAATGTAATTTAAGAAGATTTGTGTTAAAAATAAACGGAAACAAATGTTATTTTAACTTGAGAATTTGCGAATTTAAATCAAAAGTAAAATTTTCAAATCAGTGCCGCTCTTCTTCCCTGAGTGTAAAACTCTGTTCAGCTTTGATATACAAAAAACAAAATTTCATTTGGACCCAACTCGGGGTGGGTACGTAGATTTGCGGCCCTATGTTGTAAGACCATTTTGTGTATAATAATCAAATATGTATAAAGATTTGAGCTTGAAAAATTCCGAGATATTGAGGTATCAATAATATATAATTGAATCAATTTGACATGGAATGCCAAATATGTGCACACTACTAATATTTGAACTCATTTTCATTTACTAACAAGTAAAGTACAAATCCATTTTGTCATCTCATTTGTAGATACAGTGAAATTCCCCATTACGGACAGCCCCCATAACCGGACAGCTCCGATAACCGGACATATTTCAGCGACACTCACTTTTCATTAACTTTTCCATACAAAATTAATTCCGATAGCCGGACGCTCCAATAGCCGGACGCGGACACTATATTCTATATCGTTTTGATCAAAATATCTCTTTTAAACGCACATAATTAAATAAGAATTGTATTAAATTTGTTCTACTTCCCCTTTTTACAAATTCTAATTGATCTTGTTTTGTAAGAGAACTATTTTGGCGGTTCCCCTAATAATGCGTATGTACACATCTATGCATGTCAAAAATGTTGAGTAGATATGGACTTTTTCGTTCATTCTGTGAATAAGTTTGGTGCAGTTTGGTTGCTTAGTTCGTGTTACTCCTTTTTTTTAACATTTCAGAGCCATAAAATGGCTTTAAAAAAATGCACTATCCATCTCGCATTACCTGATAAGACTCTTGCACTTAAATTCGAAAAATGCATCGGTGGTAAATCCTCTAAGGAAGGGTCACAGTTTTGTTGTGTGCAAACATGGCTGGAGAGAAAGAGCTGATTTTGGTCGTAGGTAAGGCAGCTGGCCTTTGAGCATTTAAAGATCTCCCTATTATTGCACTACCGATTGGTTTAAAATTTAACAAAAAAGCATGGATGACTCGAGAAATCATGTCGGAATGGCTGCAGCAGTTGAATCGGAAAATGATATCTTAAAAACGAAACATTCTTTTGTTCTTGGATAACGCAGCTTCTCATCCAAGGAATTTAAACATATCAAATTTAATCACTGTTTATTTGACTCCAAATATAACTGCAGTTTTTCAACCCATAATACACAATTTTAAGGTGCTCTCTATAAAAACACTTACTACCAAAAGTTGACACAGCGACTTCAAAATCAGAGTTTTCAAAATCGATTAATGTTCTTGAAGCTTTGTAATTCATCATAGCCCCTTGGGATAAAGTTGAAGCAACAAATATAAGAAACTGATTCCGTAAGTTCGATTCTTTGAAACTAATATTTATCAATTTTGATGACGAGGATTAATTACCCCCGGAAACCTTAGCGAAATTTCAAAAAGGATACGCTGGTTTTGACATATTTTCGAAAATCGATGAAAGTTTGTTAACTGAAGACAACAATACTGAAGTTCAATTTGAAAATCAAAGTGCCACTCCAGAGATAAGCGAGTCTGAAGACGAAGCTAATGATGAAATTGATGACCCCATAACTTCATATGATGAGGCATTGAAGCAAGTTGCCCGTTTGAAGCATGAACTTGTGTAAAATGCCTGTGGTGTGTAAATTCGTTCAGCTAACTCAATAAATGGAATTTTTAAGCAAAAATTCTAGTTCCTCCCCCATAAGCGGACATCTCCCATAACCGGACAAAAATTCTGCGACGGTGGGTGTCCGGTTATGGGGAATTTCACTGTATATATTTTTCTTTTCCGTGAAAATTTCTACGTATGACAAGACAAAATATTTTTAATAACTTTTTTTATATATCTAACTAGTTTTTATTATTATTATTTATAATATTTATATTTCTCTACTGGAACTATACTATCAATGCTTAAGGGTTAATTAATGAAGTGCTCTTTTTTCTAAGGTTTTTATTTGAATTTAAAAATCTGACAAATTTCCTTAAAAAAATTGACACAGCCACTATTTAGTGACTTTAAAAGCTTATGATTTCAAGACAAGCGATTGACAAAATTATTATCGCCTACACTAGACACAGCGTACATAAAAATTTAAACTATGCACTGAAGCAAAAAAAATTAAGAAGAAGAAGAAAAAAAAGTGTTTAATTTCACACTTACACACTAATGTACACAGTAGTCATTTGAATCTCATAGATACGCGTTCGTTGTCGTGTTTTGCATTTGAATGTAAATTTGAATGCGTATCTTTAATATGTTTTTGTTTTATGTTTGTTTTCATTTTTTGTTACACGATCAATGATTGATTTTGTTGTTGTTGTAAGTTTCTTAATGAATTTATTTGCTGTGAATGCCGTTGACGTTGAGTTTCTTTTATTGCCGTCTAATTAAAAGTCACGCACTTTATTTACTACAACAAAACCGCAACAAAGTTAAATTAAAGAAAAAAACACCATAAAGAATAAAACAAAACAATAAATGAACTAAAGTGCAAAAACAAAAGAAAAAAATTATTATCACAGTTCGGTGCTTTAGTTTTAAAGTTACAGACCTGCAATTATGTTCAAACGCATGTGTGTGCGTGTGTGTTTTGTTGTCTATCTACACTTGTGGTGCTTGCAGTGTTGCCATATTATTTGAATTTAGCATTAGCCAAATTTTATTTAGGTTTTTGTGGTAATATATATATTTTTTTTTTTTTGTGGGGAGAGATGAATTGTTTTTAGGAAAAAGACGATAAACATTTTTTTAAAAAATAAAAAAATTACTAATTTAATCGAAAAAATTTTTGTGGGAAAAAAAACTTGATGGGGTTTTGTTTTGTTTTGCTCGTTAAAAAAATATTTAAGTAGATATCAACAGAATTCCTTACAGTTAAAGGCTATTTCCGAAATTTCTCTATATCTACAAGGCTCCCGGCTTTGAAATGCAATTCCAGGTTTTTTCCGGGTCAAAAGCGGCTACTTGGCCACACTGCATCCGAGCCTTGACACATTCGAAAGTGCAAGAAAATGGTGAAACGCCTTAATTACAAGAACTTTAGAAAAAATGTACATTAACAATGTGGAACTCGTTTGTAAAGTCTTGTTTAGATCTACAATTTCACTTATCTACTTAACTTGTACGTCCTACAAATACATGTCAATATATTTCCTTGCAATATCTGCTGTTAAAATACTAACCAGTATTTCCGTGAGAGGCCCTGCAGATTGAAATTTGCAGGTTAAAAATTCATGGAATATCAACATGTTGTATTTGGTTTGAAAGATACATTGATTTTTACGACAAGGTCATTGTAAATGGAAAGTATAACTACGATGACCATATTTTTGAAAGCGAACCAAGACATCAAAAAATAACATAACTTTTATAATAAAGCTTAAACAAAAAAAAAAAGTAATTCATGGAATTAAATCTTAAATGAAGAATTTATTCGAAGCAAAAATTTCTGTAAACGGCAAAACAAGAAACAAAAATTTAGATTTCATGAGCTTCAAAAAATAAATGAAAATTTTAAATTAAGTAATAGATAAAAAAAATATTTATTTAGTATAAGAAAGAAAAAACATTTCAGGATAAAGATTAAAGGTTTTATCTTGAAAACAAACAAAAAATTACAGAGTATTACCACTAACCTTTAGAGGACCGGAAAGCCGATATATATGCTATGGAGAAAAACCAATAATTTTTTGTCATAAACAATATCCAGGGTGTTTGTGGGGTTGCTGATCACGAATCTGGGGTCACATTTGATAAATGTATTCACCCTACCCCCTACTTAAGGAGTGCCAAACAATTAAGTCTTTGTAGCGGAGGAGCTAGAGTGGGGGGTAGGGATATGTAAATTGATCAAAACTGACCCCGAACCAGACTCGGGAACCCTTAGAGTCACATTTTGACCGAACTTTAGCAATTTCATAAAATTTAATACTACAAAATTTTTCCTATCCCTTACCGCACCGGAGAGCCGATATATCGGCTCGCCCTGTGATATGAACTTTGTATATAGTTAATACATGATATCAGATACAAATTTGGGCACTTTTCAAGGGCGATGTTAGCTCTCAAATCCCGGCCGTCTGAAGGTTAATACAAAGTAATGCACAAAAAAGAAGTAGAAAGTCCAAGCCGATTGAAGTTACACTCAAATAAATTACAGTTTTTTTCAAAGATAAGCAAGCAAACGCTTTCCAATTCAGAAATATATGGAATATTTCAAAAATTAGTGTCAAAGTGCACAAAACGAACTTCATTTAAGTTTAATTAATTATTCTGCTACACAATGGAACAAGGGAAAAGTATTTCAGAAAACAAATCAACCATCTCAAAAACGCCGATTACGAATACAAAGAAATGGAAACGATCGTTGAATGTATTTTATGCTTGCCAGGAACTTCATCATCGGTGGAACGAGTGTTTTCTGCAGTAAGTAAAATTTGGACGTTCAGACGAAATTCGATTTGATGTGGAAACGTTGCATGCACAATTCTGACCGATAAATGTAAACTTATTGAAATATTCATGTATTGATTTCTATAAGTTTCTCGAAACAAAGCCAAAATTGCTAAGTCAAATAAGTACAAGCGTCATTAATGGGGGATACTTCAGTTCAGAGCAGAAACTTTTTTATTTTAATGAAATCTTTTGGACGTACATATACATAAAAAGGAATAACATTTGGGAACTTTCACCATGGGTATTGAGCTCAACATTTGCGGTATTATCGTCCTTTTCGAGATTATGTTGTTGGTCTCTATGAAATTTTCCTAGTTTTTGAGGTTTCTATTTCTTCTTTTTTTTTTAACACATATTTGACAACTTTGCAAACATAACACTTGGCAGCGAAAAAATTTAACAATTTGTAATGATTTTATAAATAAATAATATCGTTAAGACTTCCACATTTGGGTTAAAAAAAAAACACCATAAATTTCATGGTTACATTGTTTTAAGTTTATATGAGCATTAAATTGCTTCCAGAAGTCATCAAAAACTCCAACTAAATGGCAACACAATTACAAACTTCTAAAATTACTTTTTCAACTAAAAAAAATTCGAACGTTGTCCGACTTTTGTAGGCTGTAGTTTTTTACAGAACCTTTTTTTTTTTGGAAAGTGTTTCGTAAGTACGTTTATAATGTTTTATTTTGCCAATGTTGTTTTTCTTGGCAATGTTTTCTAAATGTTGTTGCTTTTAGTCTGAGCATAACAATTAAATGAAAATGAAATTAAAAAATCTTAGCGTATTTTTGTTACACATAATAAGTTTAGTGTTTGTTTTACCGAAAATATTCGAATTTTTAAAATATTATTTGGTTAGTATGTAGTAGGTGTGCAAAGTTTGGCAAAAAAATCATTTAAAAAAAATAAATATCAATAAAAATTATTCTATTAAATTTTTGTAGCTAGCACATTCAAAAATGTGCCAGTAAGTGACATTGACATCCACATCTTAATCCTACTTATTATAATTTTATTTTCTGCCGAAATAAAAGTTCTGAGAACCAGCTTAAAATATGTAAATTAAATCTGGAAAAGTTGTAAACTTGTTTTATTTTTTTAATTATAATATTCGCTAAGTCTGTGGAAGAACAGTCTTTGAAAAACACAAAATAGTAATTTCAATTTTTTTTTTAATAAAATTCCTGATTTTTAATTCTTCTAAAAAGTTAAACGAAATAAAATAAAAAAAAATTGTCAATAGAAGTGAAAGACCCACAAGTGTTCATCACAAGATTTAGCGATAATAACACAAACATACAGATATAAGAGATTGAGTTATTGTACATAGATACGCAGCCAAGTAGAAAATGTATAAAATAGAAAAAATAAATAAATAATATTATGAAAAATAGCGATGTTTTTCTTTTTACTATTTTTTTTTTTTGCACTGTTGCCATAAACAAATATTTTTCAGTCGGCAACTAAGCTAAAATATTCGCAAATCGCTATGTTTACAAAACCAAGCGAGAAAGCGAATTAGATTCGTTCACTTCTGGATTTTTTAGAGTGATTTTATTAATAATATTTTAGTAAATATTATATAATATTTTAGTAAAAATTTTGCATGCCAATAAAGTATAATATTAACATAAATTTACTATCAAACATTTTATTTTAATCCAATTATGTTAATTTTACTTATCACAAACGTTATAAAAATATTCTTTATATGAAGTTAATTCATGAATTTATTATTTTGTGAATTTTGCTCAGTAACGTTGACAGTCGCCACTTGTGGCAAGAGGAAGAAATAAGCTTTTATTTTATTACTATACCATTTAATGGAATAAAAGTTCAATGATCAAGTATAATATAGTGTAATCGAATGGAAACTCAAAAATCGAATTTTCAATATTTTCTTACTTCTTTTTATTATAATAATAAGTTGCTCAAAAAATTAAAAATATGTACCAATTAATGGAAAAATTGTAAAAAAAAACTTGTTAAAAATATGTATTCAATTTAAATATTATAATTCTTTTAAATACTTTATATTCAGGATAACGAATTGAAAGCATAGAATTCACAAAACTCAAAGTACCCAGTAAGAGCACACACAATCTTTGACTAGAAAACCATGACATACCAAATGAGTTAGCTACACTGAGAAAACAATTTTATTAAATATAATAAATGCATATCGAATTACGGTATATATCACACATATTTCATTGTCATACTGAAGTAATCACAGCATTATTAGCAGACATGCAATAAGAAGATACAGACATAAGGAGTTCATCTTATTTTTTTAGTGAGTTTCCAGTGCTTGCAAATACTCAGTATAAGTTAATTTGTTATCAATTGTTTAATAACCTAGATTTTATTATTATAGACTTTATTTAATTTTATTTTTTATCAGAAAATATTAAAATATTATGATAATCAAATCAACGTAGTTAAACATCGGGTATACGAACCCGTAAGCAGACTAATTTTTAAGTGCTTTTTAGATAAGAAAGCTTACAGGAATTGAGCACGCAAATATATGAAGATCGAAACCTTGTGAATGATACACATAATTGAGATGTATTTGTTAACATAGAATGACATGTTTCGGGATCGCACAAAGTGGCCAAAAAAAAAATATGCCTCAAATCTGAAAAAAAAAAATTTAGCTTAAAATTGTAGACGAAACCAACTTCTTGTCATAAGCCGACTCTGCAATTTGACTAAGCTACATCGTTTTAAAATTTCTCATAAGAATCGATTTTCTTGTTAAAATCAGTTTGTTTTTAATTTACTCCGAAGCCTGTACTTCAAATGTAGGCAAACGAAAGAAAGTTTTTGGCTGGCTCAGTATGGAAAGATATAGAATATGTTGATAACAGTTGAATAACATCAAAAATCCTCAAAAAAATCCTTAAAAAAGTCGAAAAGTATGGGAAAAGCCAAAAAGTGATAAATATTACTTAGAAACATCGAAAAATTCAAAAATTATAAAAAAGCGTCAGAAAACTTCAATCAAATTCGAATAAACATTAAAAAAGTTGATAAAAGTCGATAAGCATCGAACAAGTTGAATGGTCACCTAGTGACCACTTACAAATTTCCACTGCAATTCAAATTTTTTGGAACTTACTCTAGCCCTTAAAATTAAAATTGCAAAAAATACTGGACTTAAATTACATTTATGTTATGTCAGGATTCTGTGCTCTCAGTTACATGTTTCATGCGTCCATGCTTGTGCGATTGTCAGTTTGGTCTGGGCGATGCTTTCTAGATAATAAGTAAGGATAAAACCGTTGTATGGAAAAGGCCGTTTTGAATTTAAAAAAAAAAAAATTTTTCTTAAAGCACACCTAGGTTTTTTAATCTGTACGATGATTGAAATGATAAGTAGGAAAACAACATTTTAAAGGAAAAAGCAAAATCTGAACACCCCTTTACGACTATATTTTAAAAATTGTTTCTCAAATGTCGTGTATGTTTTAGGAGGAACAGTTAGTTCCAGGCGACAATTGTAAGTCAGTCGGAAAATAAATTTTATATACATACTATATCGGTCATTCCTTAACTAAATACACAGATGACTTTTTTTGAAATTTTTTTAATAATTTTTAAAACTATATATCACAAAAACTAAGAGAAATATAATAAAAAAAACAAGTTAGCATTTTTGACAAAAATACTTTAATTCTATTGAGCAAAAAATTAGAAAATAATTTTTTTTTAACATTCAATTTTATATTTATAAAAATGTTTCTCAAAATATTTTCGACATAGTTTTTTTCTGATTATTTTATGTTATTCTTCAAACAATCCTAAGAATGTATTTGATCTCAAATGGAAAATCTCATAGCTTTGGAAAATATCGTACTAAGAATTCATATTCAAATTCCAGAGTTATGCAGGGAATTTTAATTTGAAAGCAATCACATGCTTAGGATTGATTGAAGAGTAACATAAGAAATTCAAAAAAAAAAAAACTTTAATGTCGAAGATATTCTGAGAAACATTTTTATGAATAACAAAATTTATTTTATATATGTACATATAAAAAAGTAATCTTTAAACCAATTTATTTAAAGCAAATTATTCAATTTTCCTGATATTAAAAGATTTTGAAGCAAAAATGATTCTGAGTTTTTTCCATTCTATTCAACATAGCTTTTGAGAAATTCGGTTTCAAAAAATTTCTCATACTCATTTATTTTTTTTTTTTTTGAAATTCAAATTACAAGTAAAATAAAAGTATCGCAAAAAAAAGTCAAAAGAATGTGCAGCTATTTAAGGAATGACCGATTTATATGTATCCTTCCCGAAATGTTACAAAATTAAATAGTTTCAAAAAGTGCTGACACACTCACTCACTTGTGGCACAAATAGTTTATTTTTTATCAAAAATGAATTTCATACTACTCTTATTGAAATTTGGCTTATCGAAAAAAAATAATAAAATACAAATAGGCCATTCTAAAAAATATCAAACCCGTATAATAAAAACGAAATATGCAGCAGTTAAATTCTGTTCAGCATAAAATATTTCTTATGGTAGGCACACAAATTGGTGTATTTTTAATTGTTTCCTCCAAAAATGCAGTTTTTTCTTCAAAACATATTTTCAAGCAATATTTTTTTGTACACTATTGCAGAACACAATATCTGCCCACTACAGTTTTTATTTTTGTAAACTTTCCTGTTATTATTATAAGTTCATTTGTGCAATTAAACAACTTCAGGAAGATCCAAGTCTAATTCTGACCCTATCTGTAGGTTTATCACATCAATATAAAAAAAAACATTTCCCGTAATACATAATAACAAAGATAAAGAAATTAAAAAAAAATAAAAAAATTTTAAAAATTTCTTCATTAAAAAAAATTAATCAGAGAAATAATTTTATTGCGGAATAAGAAAAACTATTTTTTTGTGTTCTTGGTTTTGTCAAACAAATTTACTAGAAAATTCAAATATTTTTGTAATGTACTTACCACGTTATTCGCATGGTTTCTTCTGCTAAGCTGCTTTTATAAAATTGGCGTAATTTTTTATTTTTTTTTTTTTTTTTTTTGATAAAATTTTAGAAAAATTTATTAATTATTTTTTTTAAGAAGCATTACTTTTTTAGCCTATCTTTGTGAATTTATGATTATAATTTTTCTTAAGAACTTTTAAAAATGTTCACTTTACAACAAACCTTTTTTGTTTGTTTTATAAGTTTTTTATTTTATTTTTGTTTAGGGAAATAATGTATTGCATTAACTTTTTTTTTGAAAATTATGTAACACATTTTTATATAATATTCTCAAAATTATTCTTTGTATTTACACTTTGTTATTTAAACTGGTGGTTTGGCACTTTTTTCAGAATTACAACACACATTTTTTTTGGAAAATTTTTTTTTTCAATTTTCTTCAAAGCTTTTTCCCAATATTTTTCTATTTTCCAAATCTCACACATTCCGGAAAATTTGCCCCAACTTTGCAACTAAACGAAAGTTTTGTGTTTTACATCTTATCATCGGAGACATCAGCACTTATTTATTTTAATTGTTGTTGTGCAGGTGGCGGTGCAAAAAAAATCTTTTTTTTTTTGTTTTAAATTAAGCAAATTAATCATGAATTAACGAGCGAGCGGCTTTTCTTTGCTTTTTGAACAGCAGCATCAGCAACAGCTACAGAATGACCAAATCAACGAAAACGCGACCGAAAACTGACCGACTAGCGACTGACTGATCGATTACTGCGCGGATCGAAATCGTAGATTCGTTGGTTGCCGTTGTTGCTCAACTCCTGATTGCCACCGCACTTTACCGGCACCGGCACCAAAAAATCAAAACACAACATTTTTTTGAATCTCTCTCCGACACACAAAATTGTAACAAATTCTTTAGTAAAATTATTTTAATTTTTTTGCTTTTTCAAATTTAAATCTGTAACAGACACGAAAAAATTCAAAGACACAAAATAAAAATTTTTCGTTTTTCTGTTGACTTGTTTGAATTTTTGCAATCTGCTCTCACTGTGCTGTTAACGCGTTCTATCCGCAAATCGTTGTCATTCGAGTGCGTGCTCTGCAGTGACTGATTAAAATGTTCATTCAATTTCACATTTAGTTTCGTACGTCGCAGTCGCGCGATACGAACCGACCTAACTAGTGAGCGAATGCCTTCTAATCGTATGTGTTCGCTTGTGTGTTTGCTAATAAGCTGCACTCAGTTACAACGTGGAACAGCGCTGCTTCGCACGGAAAATGTGGGAACAGTTTGTTGTGATGCACGGGCAGTTGTGTTAACTTAACAGTTGTCTAACCGTGTGGAAAAGTGAGAAGAGTAATGATAACAGTCTTTTATTGTTATCAGTTGCATGTAATGTTATTGACAGCAGCATTTTAAGGGGTTGTTTTCGCTCTCACACTCTCACGCTATTGCCTTTTGCGGTTCCGTGTTTTTGTATTGTATTTAATTGCAATCGTATTGCTTCCGGTTTTGTTTTCTTGTTTTTTTAACACAATCAAAGTGAGAGAGTAATCAATTGGAATGTTAAGTTATTCAAGTTGAAAATGGAGAGAGAATTTTCATGTTATTTAATCCACAGATGCGAATTAAAAGTGAATTTGTTTGACGCTGAAGCTCAATTGTGATTCTTTGTTGAAGATTTTTATGAGAAATTTAAAATTATCAATGGTTTTCCTTGCAAACATACAGTGCGCTCGCGATAATATGAACTAATCAAAACCAAGCCTGTTCATTTTTGCGAGATTGTTCATATTTACGAAAGGCGCAAGAATTAAAAAAAAAATCGTGGTTCATTAGTTTCAAAATAAAATTATCGATATAGCAGTTTTTCCATTTTTGGATACTCTGAAAGGCGCATAGTTCATTTTTTCAGGACCAATGAACGTATTGTTGACACATTTACAGATAGCATTTTTATTTTTTCTCACTCCATACTTGTTTGCTAAATTAGTAGCACTTGCACCTTTTCTTAAAGTTTTCGAAAAAATAAATATACACTTTTTTAAAATTTTTTTTTTTTTTTTTTTTTTTGATGCTGCATTTTATTTTAGACCAAGTTTTTTTTTAACATTATCAAAGTATAACTATTCAAAATTTATCCCTGAAATTTTGGTCCAAAAATATTTGTCAATAAGTTAGAAAAGTGCAATGCCGTGAACGACGAAATTTTTTTTCGGCTAAGCAAACAGTTCTTGGGCGTTTGATCGTTGATTTTTGAAAAAATCATTTGAGCGGAGAAAAAATAACTGACCAATATTTTGTGAGCTTTCAAAAATATTAGATTTGACTAGTGAACATTTTATTTCAGCAGTAAAGAATTTAACTGTGCGAAAATGTTTTTTAACGGTGAAAAAAATATGTTAAGATTTCAGTAAAAAAAGCACTGTTGCGCATGGTAGATTCATCAAACTGACAGTCAATATAATTTAAAATGGGTTATGAAGGAAATAGGTTAAGCTTTTCAATTCATTGTGAAATTGTGATTAAATAATTGTTTTTATTAAGCTTTTTTGGTACTTTTTTATTTTTTAAAATTTTTTAATTTTTAAAAATATAGCCAACGTTTCGTCGCTATTTGGCGACGTCTTCAAGGCACTGTTTTACAAAAAAAATAGAAAAACAATTGAGGCGCCCGGTTTCAAAACCGGCCAAGTCCATTTTTCATACTTTTGGGAAAACAACGAAAAACGTTTATCTTCATCTATGTTCATCGAAAAATTACAAAGTATTTCCCACATAATAGCTTATAAAATTTCTTACTCAAAGCACGTCAGATCAGACTTTTCAAGATTTATTCCATTTTGGTCCTTTTTCTATAACATTTTGGTCCCAAAAAAAGATTTGGTGTGGCAACCGTGAGCATGAGTCTTCTATTTGTTTTACTTTCTCTTTCGAGAATTGTGACTGAGTCAAAGTTAGCGATATGTTTATTTTCGCTAGTATGCTGAGCTAAAGCTGTTGTCATTTTTTTTTAGTTCGATTGTTTTTTTGTGTTCTTTTAATCTTATGTTTAAGTCTCTTTTCGTTTGTCCAATAAATATTTTGTTGCAATTTTCATTGTTGTTGCCTGTACATTCTATTTTGTAGACAACGTTAAAGTTTTTGTTATTTTTTGTTTTGGTTTTATGCTTAGAAAAAAGAGTGTTGATTGTTCTATTTGTTTTGTAAGCCGTGTTTATGTTATCGTTGAAAAAGTTTTTAATATTTTTTTTGTTACATAGTTAAAGAAGGTATATATGGTAGAGAGCAATATTTTTTGTCAACTCTATTATTTATTGATTCCGAACGATTGCTGTTTTTTGTTTTTATTTCATTTGTTGCTTGTTTTATTAATGTTTTTATTGTTTTAGCGGGATAGCTATTTTTCTGTAAGATTGTTTTAATTTTTTGAATGTTGTTGCTATGGAAAAATGTTTCACTTAGATCAAGTGCATTTTTGTTGAGATTTTTAGCTGTGTTATATTTTTGTTGTGGAGGATGATTAGAAAAGAAGTTAATTATTCTGCCTGAAGCTATATCTTTAGCGTACCAATTTGTGTTTATGTTATTGTTATTATTGTAAACTGTTAAATTCAAGAAATTTAGTTGTTTGTTGTTTTCTCTTTCTGAAGTGAAATTGAGTTGGTTATGAAATGTGTTAAGTTCCTTAAGTATTATGTGTTCATCTTTGGATTTGATAAAGGCAAAGCAGTCGTCCACGTATTTCACTATAAAAGGAATTTCTATATTTTTTAATCCAAGATTTACTATAGCCGTATTGAGTAATTCGTCCAAAACAATGTCTGCAATGGTAGGGGAAATGGATTTCCCATTGGCATACCATAATTTTGTAAATATATGTTTTGGTCATATGTAAAATAATTATTTTCTTTGAGAAAAAATTCTAAGATATTTAAAAAACTTTTTTTCGGCATTGTGGTAAATTTTTGGACCTAATTCCAATTCATCAAAATTATTTTAATAGCTAAATGTATCGGTAAGTTAGTGAAAAGAGACACCACGTCAAATGAAATCAATATTTCATCGGGTTTTATAAAAATATTTTCCGTTTTTTTCTTAAATTCGTAAGAGTTTTTTATATTGAATTTATCTGATACTAAATTTTTTAGAATTTATCTGATGTATTTGGCGAGATTGTAGCTCGGAACTTCATACGATGACACAATCGGACGCAAGGGAATGTTATTTTTGTGGATTTTCGGTAAACCGTATAATTTAGGTTCATTTGACGCAGAACATAAAAGCTTATGACGCTGAAAAATATCGATGTAATTATTTTTGAAGAGTTCATTGATAATATTATTGTTTTTTCTTTGGAGGTTATCTGTTGGGTCCCTTCTAGTGATTTTTTAAGTGTTTTTGTCATCTAATAGTTGTCTTATTTTGCCATTATAGTCGTCTTTGTATATGACAACAGTTTTGTTACCTTTGTCAGATCGTGTTATTGCAATATTTTTGTGTTCTTTAAGAAAATTTTCTTTATCTTTATAAACTTGTAGTATGTATTTTTCGATCGGTTTGTTTGTTGCTGTATGATGCAATTTGTTTAGCAATTTTGGACTTTGCTACTTCTTTTGGTTTTTCATCTTTAAGTTGGTAGAGAGCGTTTTCAAAATCAGCTATTATGTGTAGGCTGTTGACATTATTTCTTACCTAAAAAGCTTAATAAAAACAATTTTTTAATCACAATTTAAACTGCATTGGTCTTATCAAATTCTACTATTATAAATCATAGTTAAATATATTCGGAAAAATTTTCTGTCCCTAAAATAAATATACGAAGTTGACCAAAATCGTTAATTTCGACATATCCATCAGATTTGGCCTTTTAGCTGGGCTCTTTTTTTTTTTTTTTTTTTTTTGAGTAGGTACATCTTTCAGCCATAGCTTTTCTTGAAGCTAAGGCTGTCTTGAATTAATATTCAAGGCTGTTCAATTAAAATTCAGATAGCTATTTTTTTTTATTTAACTTTATATGAAACTTTTCATGTTTTTTTTTTAACTTAAATGCAATTCTAACTATGTCTCCTTTTTAATTTTAATTGTTCCTCCTTGAATATTAATTCAAAATAGTCTTAACTTCAAGAAAAACCATAATTGAAGAGTGTGATCCAAAAAAAAATCGAAGCCATGATCGAGCTAAGATGACAATTTCTATTTTTTTAATTTATTTTTTTTTTTTTTTTTTGGAGCAGACTCTTATTATTATATGACAATAAAAAAATATGATAAGAAATATAATTGTTAGACTATAAAACCAAAAAATGCGTTCAATGTCCCCTTTTTCGCATGAAAATGGAAAAATTTAACTTTAACTAAAAATTCCTTTAGCTGAGTAAGGAAAAACACACATATACAATTAAAGAATTCTTTAAAATAAATAAAAATTTTAATAAAAAAAAACCGAGCAACAAAAAATCAAAAAGGTTGATACAGTGGATATCCTTTCAATAAAAGCTTAAAATAATTTCAACAATTTGTATTTTCTTTAATATATTTTCTTATATAATAATTTAAATTAACTAAATCGAAACTCACTGTTGTGCAACTTCTATAAGTATCCGTTTTATTTTAATTTTATCGCCATGCTGCACTGGTTGGGGATCAATCGCTAAAAATTTAGACATTTTGATCTAGAATATTTTTCTCCTATATATTTCAATAGTTGAAAGATATTTTTTTTGATTTACAATTTATTTGAATTTGAGCTCAGACACAGACGAAATGTTAACAATTACTGCGAACAATTTACGAGAGCACCCGGCTTTAAAATTGCCAATAATGCAAACAACAAATGCTTATCTAAAAAATAAAATCTATTACGTCAGGGTGAAATAACTTTTCTCTCTTTCTTTTTTTTTTCGTTTTTCCCACCACGACAACGTTCCGATATTAGTCGTTATTTCGTAGCGGTGATGGCACGTTTGCACGTTTAATGCTCACGGAGTATTGAGAATAATTAATTCAAGGCAGCCTTAGCTTCAAGAAAAACTATGGCTGAAAGATGTACTCCAAAAAAAAAAAAAAAACGAGGCCATCTAATAGGCCAAATCTGATGGATTTGCACATATGCATTTCGAAAATAAGAGCTACTGTGAAAATTTGGATTACATATTCGTGTTTAGCAACTTTGAATTTTTAAAGTATGATTTATTTAAAAGACCAAAACGTTATAGACCAGAGTAGTAGCCGAAAACATCGCAAAGTTGATAAAGGTATGAAAACATTGAATAGTATCGAAAATCATTTAAATAGTTGACCGAAGCTTGAAGGTATTGAATGACATTAAAGATGTTGGAGTTATGTAATTGAAAAGTATGAAAAATCTCGTTAAGTATCATGGATCGGTAAATGTTGAAAAAGTCACATACTTTGAAGAAGTCGATAATTGTCAAATGATTTTAAAAGCTATTGGAAAACATCGAAAAGCCGAAAATTGTTGAAAATATCTAAAATCTTTGACAGTTGGAAGAGCTTTCGAACACCATCGAAAAACATCGACAAACATCGAAAAAGTCGATAACGGTCGTTGAGTATTAAAAATCCCACAAAGTATCGAATAGTTTCGAAAAACATTGAAAAATTCAACTAAAGTTGATCTAGACTAAAAAAAGAAGATCCAAAATAATAATCACTGAAAAAGTCGATAAAAACTGAAGAGTATCGAACAATATGGTAAAGCATCGAAAAATGCGAAATGCATTGAATGGTTTCGAGGAGGTCGAAAAGACGGCAATAGTCGAAAGTAGTTTTTTCAGTCCTTGTGCGCCTTAGAAAACCTGCATTTTGAAATATGTATCTGTAATGAACAGGTTTCGAACTTTTTGCGATATTTACATTTCATGTTGCAGGATATGTGCAAATCAACTCTGAGCAAAAATCTTAAGTCTGCAACTTCGGCAGAATTTAATGTACTTCCTTTCTCTGCGAACCATCAAAAGAATAGCTTGCCAAAGCATCAGCCACTGCCGAAAAATTATTGTAAAATCTGGTAAGTTTCTTGTGATCAAATCAAAGTTACATTAAAACTTGATCTGAATAGTAATTAAATTTAAAAGCGAAAATGCTAAACGCGATATTTTATGCAATTTTGCCAGATTTTTGATATAAAATACATATCACCGAAAGAGCAATCTTTGGCTTGCAGAGAATATCATTAAAAAGAAAACGAATTCCATCTGCGAAGCTGCAGACGAACTTTGATTTAAGGGTTAGATTTTTTTCCCCCAAGAATTTTGTCTAAAAAAAATCATAGCTCAAGGTAAATAATTTCAGGTTACACCTGCACATTAAATGTAAATTAATGAAAAGGAATTTCATATTTTTCTCATGCTCTATTTCTTGCTAGGAAATTTTATTTGGACTCAGCATATATTTGTTTTTCATCAGTACTAAAATAAATCACCAATGATTTTTGCGTCAATTAAAATTGACACGAGCACCCGAAGGTGGCACTAAACCAGTTTATCGTCGAGATCGAGGAAATATTCTCGATTCTGGTGCTCTCCTCAATTTTTGCCTAACAACACATTTTTGCCTAAGCACACATTAATAATCGGCATCACCCAAGTCATCAACTGCAGAAAAAACCAGTCTTCAAACTGTATAGTGCGCGTCGGTCGAGTCCGGAAAAAAAATAATTAAAAACTAGGTTAAAATCAGTAAAAACAGTAATTAGAGGCAGTGAAAAGTTTTATGTAAACGGAAAAAATCGGTTTTCTCAAAAAAAAATATATAAAAAAAAAAGAAAACAAACATCGTGTCGAAATCCATTTTTTTCAACAATAATTTATTTGAATAAAAATTATATACAATGCGTTAAAAGTTACACAAACGTTCCGAAATTTAATTCACTTACTTTTTTTTACATTGTTCAAAAAGAAAGCGAAAATAATTAAAAACATAATGTAAAAGTTAAGCTTTAAGAAATATAGTCCGCAATAATGACATGGTGATTGCGCTAATAAGGCAGAAGAGCATGAATATGAGTGTCGAGTGACAATAAACGTAACGCCTTTTTCTTTAGTTCAATTCAACTTAATTGTGATTTTAATCAAAATATATTAAGATCAATAAAATTAATATTCTGCCCTATTTGTGCAAATCCATGAAATATTAAGCGTACATATCCTGCATGATGCCAACACATGTACACGTGTATATTGGTATTGGTATCCTGCTCATTTTTTTATTAATTGTGCAGAAATGCTCAAAGCTCAAAACATAACTCAACAGCTCAACAGCAACATCAATGGAGGCCTTCATCGGTGGAGCCGCAGTGCGACAAAGTGAGTCTGTTTTACCTTATGTTTATTCTTTTTTTTTTATTTGAATTAAAATTAAATCGTTCGATATTTGTGCATACATTTTAGCAACAGTAAATTTAGTTAAAACATAATTAAAAATTAAAAATTAGAATGCGTAAAGCAAATGTATAAAACAGAACATTAACAGTGGTAGTTGGCTTAACAAGAGAGCGGGAGTGCTTTGTTTACAATTTGCAGCAAAGTGTAGACTTTGTGATCTGAACATTTTTTATGTAGAACAATGCTTATCGCTCTCTCTGTTTATATTCCAATCGGTTGTCAGTGTTGTGATGCAATTTAGAGATTTTTTCATTCTTAGATTTAATTGAATATAATTTACGTAAGACAGATTTTTGGAATGTAAGTTGCATTTAAATCAAAGCAAGAGATGCATGCACAAACTATATCAACATAATATTATTCGATTACTTTACTCTAAAATAATCTACTTATGGTATAATATTATACATTTATGAACTAGTAAATTTTGATTACCTTTTAATACAAAATAAGCTATAATTATATTAGAATGAATTATAAAATAATTTTTTTGGATGAATTTTATGAACGGAAAGTATACACGCATATGTACAGGATACAGCATAGGAATGTTTACTTTTAATAAAGTTTTGTAAATATGTCAATGCTGACTTAAAATTACTTGAATTCTCCTTAGTGGAATGTGAGGCAAAGGGACAAAAGTGCTTTTGGGGTCTCTTAAAATTTAGCAAAGCGAGACCGTAGGTAGGGAGGGTTAAGAGCTTGTGTCTTCAACAACATCTTGAAGATACTTTGTTGTTGAGTTGAGATTGGTACCAACATTTTGTATTATTGTTTTTCTCATGAAATGACTATGAAGGGGTTTATTTTTTTGTTAGTAAATAATAGTCATTGCGGTCCAGTGTAGAGTAGAAGATTTTTTTTAGGGAGTCTAAAATAAAATGTTGTAGTGAGGATTTTCTGGTGGGCGAAGAAGTCACTTACCCCCCCAACGACTAAAGCTAGCGAATCAATGGCTCCCGCCTCCGACTACTTTCGCCTTTGTGACAGCCAACCAGCCTTGTATACCGAGTATACATTGTACTAATCCTGTGACAAATTATGTCATTCGGATTTAGAAAACATTCCGCAATCGTTACATTACATATCTCAAAAACTAGAAATGATTGAAGAACTTAGAACTGCAACTTTTTCTTTGAGAGTAGTTTAATATGTTCTTAATTGATTAAATTGAATATTTGAGCATTCAATTAAAGATTTTATTCCACATATATTATGAGATCAAGAAAGGTATTAACCTAATTACATTAATTCTTCGATGATATGTACTATGCAACAATTCTATTGGAAAAGAACAAATTGTTATTATATGACAATAAAAAATATGATAAGAAATATAATTGTTAGACTATAAAACAAAAAATGCGTTCAATGTCCCCTTTTTCGCATGAAAATGGAAAAAAGCAATCATCATAGTTTTTAAGTCAATTTTGCTCAATAATGCGAATAAACTGATAAATGGTATCAATAACTTATATAAACAGCCTGACATACACAGATATTCTACATATGTACATTAGGGTGTTTTTTTTTCAAACTTTAGGACAGGGATTTTGTTTATATTTTCCTATATTATAGCTTGAGGAATAAAAATAATTGTCCCAACATTTGAGCTTCCTAGCTCAAACCTGAAAACTGCGCGGACAGAGTTTATGTCCAAATCCGTTGAAATTTAACGAAAAAACCGACTTACTAAAACGTAGAAAAAGGCTGCTTTCAGTGCCAAGATATATGTAGCTTTTTAGGTTTTTTAGTTGAATGGGGGTCGCCACCCACTGTTGTAAGACCACGTCCTCATTTTTTGTGTAACTAAAAATGCGGAACAAATACACCCGAAGGAGGTATTTTTATTTTTTTTTTTTTTTTGCGGTCCTGTGTGCCTATATAATAGAATCGGGTTTGAAGAAAACTCTCCCAAAATTTCAGCTTCCTAGATCAAACCCGCGTACCGCGCATTTACTTTGTTTTTTAGTGCAATTCGTATGAAAAATGAAAAAGCAAAACAACGAAAAACAAATTTTTTTTTGTGTTTTAGTAAATTTTCTGATTTTCGTTCTTTTGTTTTTTCGTTTTTCATTTTCGTTGTTTTGCTTTTTCGTTTTTCATACGAATTGCACTAAAAAACAAAGTAAATGCGCGGTTCGCGAGTTTGATCTAGGAAGCTGAAATTTTGGGAGAATTTTCTTCAAACCCGATTCTATTATGTAGACACACAGGACCGCAAATTAAAAAAAAAAAAAAATACCTCCTTCGGGTGTATTTTTTCCGCATTTTTAGTCACACGAAAAATGAAGGCGTGGTTTTACAACAGTGGGTGGCGACCCCCATTCAACTAAAAAACCCAAAACGCTATATCTTGGCACCTAAAGTACACTTTTTCTACGTTTTAGTAAGTCGGTTTTTTCGTTAAATTTCAACGGAATTGGACACAAACTCTGTCCGCCCAGTTTTCAGGTTTGAGCTAGGAAGCTCAAATTTTGGAACAATTATTTTTATTCCTAAAGCTATAATATAGGAAAAAATAAACAAAATCCCTGTACTAAAGTTTGAAAAAAAACACCCTAATGTACATGTGTATATTATACCATATGACGTAGGTTTTTGAAAGTGAAATTAAAGTAGATATTCACAAAAAAAATCATATTTTTTTTTTTCAATCCAGGACACGCGTAACTCAGAAATGCTCCTTTTGTTAACAACACATGACAGGCTGACTGACACAAAAAGACGCTGTTGCGAAAACTGATAAGAAATTCATTGATAGCAAAGGGTGTGTCAATAATTTTTATTGTGTTAGGTGCATTGTTGTTGTTAAGCTGCTTGTTCTTGGCCTTTTTCAGTTATGCGTTTTTGACATAATTAAATTTCGTACATAAAAATACTTTTTGCTAAATTATGTTCTTTAAAGTTTTATAGTGATTATTTATTTTTTTATAAGCAGCTATGCAACGTTAGATTGTTGGTTATTTTTCATAACCATATTTAGATATATTTACCTTAAAAGTAGATGTTATCTTGTGATATCAATGTAAATAAATATATTGTTTTATTTAAATAAGTTTATAAAATTGTAAGTGTGTAAAATTAAATGCTTTACGTCAGAATATCAAATACAAAACCCCTACCACTTGTGAAAGACAAATTAACAAAACAGTAAGATCCGAACGTCATAATATAATAAACACATCCCATTACACAAGCAATTAACTATTACGCCAACATCTCAAGAATAAAAGGTTTAATGGAAAAAGGAAAATTTGCATTTGTGGGTTTCACGAAAATTAAAAATTATTACGCACAAGAAAACAGCGATAAAAATCAACCTATACTTGGGTTTGGTTTTCATACATAAGTAATAATGATTTGGTCAGCTCAGTTGCATCCATAAAACCAACAACAACTTTCTGCTTGTGTTATTTAAATACATTGTCTTACTTCGCTCCCGTTCCTAATATTTTTTTTTTTCATATTTTCCAATCCTTAGACTTCGGGTTTGCACATTTACTTTTTTATTCGGATGCAGTTAAATTTCTAGCTCTTTTGATCAGCACCCGAAGTCATGTCTGCTTTTAATCATATCAAGTCAAAATCCACATAATGTCTAATGTAATATATGATGACGAGAAGATTAAAATGAGACTCAGGTAAAATAACTAGGAGCTGCATTAAAGTGCCACCTAGGCGACGATATCACTATTAAATTAAATACCGTGAAAGTTGTCAGATAATAATAAAGATAATAAAGTTAACACATGCTCAACAGGATTGCTTGAAATATCCATTGATATCGTTTATATTTGGGCCTAGCCTGGAAACGTGAGCTATGAAGTACTCGTATGGCCTAGTTTCGTTTTGAATTTTTATTTCATTTAAATTAATTTAACTTCACTGCCATTCATAAGCATTCATGTTGAAACATCTGTGGATGTTTCTTTGCGTTTGATCGAAAAAGTCCAACTGTGACCTATTAGCAGTGGTGCCCACTACCACAAACAAACGCTCTCACGATAAGGATGTGTTGATAATTTGTTTATCAATTCTGTATACGTGCACGTTTTTTACGCTCTTTAACCCATTCCAGACTGGTACCAGAATGGCCCGTACAATTTTGACAAAATTTAGTGTGGACGGTCAGGGGATCAATTGAAGTTGCTGATGGTAAAATAAAATTTTCCCTATCGGCACACCGGAGATATGGCATGGATAAATTTTTACCCAATAGCCCTCTATAAGAAAACAAAAAAGAAAAAAAATTTACCATCCAACTTTTCATTCAATCAAACCTGTTTTATTATAGCATCCCACATAGGATCTTTAAATTTGCTTCGAGCTTTTTTCTTTAAGTCTTCAAATTTGCCTGGATCGATTTTCCACCAAAATTTTGGAAATTTTATGTTACCTAAATTCTACCTCACAAAAATATAGGTTAATCAAAGAAGTTCGTAAAAATAAAAATATTCATTTCAGACCAACTCTTCCTCTACCCAAAAAAGCTTTAAAAACTACAACACCTCTTACCTGTCGCTTGGTAGGGTTTTTTAAAATTCACTCTTCTTTTGGGTATTTAAATACCCAATAGTCTGGAATGAGTTAAGCGTCTGGTCGTTCTCATTCTTACGTTATTTGAGCGCCTGCTCGTTCTCTGGGCAGCACCGCATATGAACAAAGGTTTTTGCTTTTGGATGTTTTTCAGAATTGTTAATTGCTAATTAAGGGAGTTATTGAAAGGAACTATAGCTTTAGCTTTGTTTTATTCGCTTTGGTTAAACCTAAAAGTGAATAAAACGCATAAGTTTAACCTTTTACAATTCTGCATTTGACCAACATGTGACATGGAAGTGTTTGACAGAAATTCCATTTTAAAATCAGAGCCAGCTTTATGGTCTAGTGGTTGAACGGGGCCTAGAGCGGTAAGGGACCTCACGTATCAGTATATATATTTTTTTTTTTTTCAAATTATTGCTATCAAATCATTTCAAACTGTTTTTATAGTGTCGCAGACGCTAATACCAAAGTTTTCTTTTCGTTTTCTGTTGTTTCATCATTTTTATTATAAGTTTCTATTTTAATATTTGGGCCTAGCACTGACAGGGTGCACAAGGCCTCGCGTGACCTAGGAACGCTTCTTCAAAATTCCAGCAAAATTGCCATATATTTTTGATTATTTTAGGTTTGTGTCAACAGCTAATGCAATGAGCTTCAAACTTCAGCAAAGACAAAAAAAGTTCAATCAATTGAACTAGAAATTCAGCTGGTTACGCATTTGTATGAATTTTTGGTTTAACCAAACCCAATAAAACACGGCTTATATCAAAGACACTTCTCTCGTGATTCCCAAACAGCATCTGCTTTCTAAGTTTTTGATAGCTAAATACATAGCGACTGGGCCAGACCCATGTTCCGTTCTTATTTTGGTGTCCTTGCATTTGAGATCAGGGGTTTCTTAGGAGGTTAACAACAGAAAATAACACAATAAATTTTCAAGTGAAAATTTAATTCAAACATTTAAGATTTTAATGCAACTGGTAGTACTATTAGCGTGATTTCTCCCAAAGTACCTTTTTTTTTGTTTATTTTCATAAAATATGTTTACCATTTCCAGTATGTACCAATACATTTGATTTACTAATATAATCTATGTAGTGATAAGCGGTGAAAATACATTGATATTTGAATGTGAAATGCATAGCGACAACTAAAGTGTCTGTAAAAATTAACACGACAGGTAATAATGAGTAAATTTATTTTTTTTTTTTAGAAAAAGGTGACAAAAATACAACTTTAATTCTCTAATTAATGTTTAACAAATCAATCAATCATGATTATTTTGTGAATGAAAATAATTTTTAGAAATCAAATGTTTATTTAACTCCGTTTTTGTGGTCTGAAGGTCACTAACTTCTATCGTATGTTCATGTTTATAAGGCAAAATTATTATTGCGCTCGTTATTTCAAACGATGAAGGAGTGTTTTTGATCAAAAAAAAAAAAAAAAAAACTTTTAGCCATAGAAGGCATAACTTGAGTTTAAAAACCTAAAATAATTAGGACTCATTTGTTCTTAACGTGTGCTGGATCTGTTAAACCAAGACATACAACCAAGAGCTGCTTTATGAAGCAAAAATAAATATGCACAATACATGGGCTAGAAGAAAAAAACTAAATGAACACTCAACAGAAAAGATGACAGCGGTATTGCAAAGAAAGTCATAAAGAGCTAGCGTCAGGCGTACACTCTTAAGAAATTTCGTGAGACATGGAGAAAATGGTTGATAAACGGTGCTGCCCAGAGAACGAGCAGGCGCTCAAACAGCGTAAAAATGAGATCTAGAAGTTGCTTAAAGAGCGTAAAAAAGCGTTAAAGAGCGTAAAAAGGCATTAAAGAGCGTAAGAAACTGTGTTACGTATACATAATTGATAAACAAATTATCAATACATTCTTATCGTGAGCGGGTTTGCTTGTGGTAGTGGGCACCACTGTTGATAAAGTAGCGAAGGATCTCGATATAAAGTTATAGATATTATTAGAATTTAGTAATACAAGTAATATGACTATAGTAATTGACTTAAAAATATATATTTTGCAAATACAACGTTGTTTGTCTTTGACTTAGTTTATAGCACAGAACGACTCTGGTTGGTTAGGTTTTATTTACTCGGTAAATATATTAGAGTAACCAAAAATCGAGTTTTCGATTTTGATGTTGCTTATATGAAAAGTAGTTAGTGTTACGCAAAAAAAAATAAGGCAATTAAAATTTTATTAAAAAATATTGATATTTAGAGGTCGCTAATGTCCGATTTATGAATTAGTTTCATTCATTTTATTTACGAGTAATTATAACTCTTCCCAAAAGATAATTCCGCATGAGATACGGGCTGTTGGTACTGATTCTTATATTTTCGGGTCTGCTGAACACGATGGTGATAGTTGTTTTGTTAAACAGTGGCTGAGTATCTTGGTACCATAAAAAAACTGCCAGAAAACATCGAAGAAAACAGCCAATTTGGGTTTAAGTGATGTAAACTTGAGGAATAATTTTTTTTTTTCTTAGTCCAATGTTCTTCAGCATTGTAGTCCGAAAACAAACGAAGAAATTTTGACCAGTCCCGTTCTTCCAGTATTTTTTTTTTTTTTTTTCAGAAGACCAGAGTGATAGAAAAATGAAAAACCCTCGCAAAAAGGCTAAAACTCAAGCTCAACTCAAGCTTAAATGTGATATATTCGGGTAGTTCATTTTTTAAAGATGGTTTTCCGAAGTACTTCTTTTTAGCGATGAATCCGAATTCAGCCTCAAAATTGACCCATGATGTCAGAATTCTGAAATATTTGAGGTCAAGTACCTAAAAATTAGGTTTTTCGTCTAATTTTGAGGACATGTATGGGACTCAAAACGCTTTGTTCAGCTTAATTTTAATAAAATTATCATTTAGTACCGTTCTTTCCCTTTAAAATAAGCTTTAAAAAGATCATCTGCGATGTTTGCTCGCAAAGTTACAGCCATTTGAAAGTGACATGAATTTGATCCCCTACGACAAAGATGTAATAAATTTGTAACCGGTTGGTTAATATTGTTTGGTCGTATTGGATCAAATTCACGTGACTTTCAAATAGCTGTAACTTTGCGAGGAAACATCGCAGATGACCTTTTTAAAGCTTATTTTAAAGGAAAAGAACGGTACTAAATGATAATTTTATTAAACTTAAGCTGAACAAATCGTTTTAGATCCCATACATGTTCTCAAAAGTAGACGAAAAACCTAATTTGTAGGTACTTAACCTCAAATATTTCAGAATTCTTGCATCATGGGTCAGTTTTGAGGCCAAATTTGGATTCATCGACAAAAAAATACTTCGGAAAACCATCTTTATAAAATGAATTACCCGAATATATCTCATTTAAGCTTGAGTTGAGCTTGAATTTTAGCCTGTTACCAGTTATCTATAACTAACAACTATAATTGTAAGGAAAAGCAAAAACAAACATAACGAGCAAGTTTCTATTTGCTATGTATACATAGCAAGTTGCTTTAGTACCAGGGCTTCAACAGTAAATGCTTACGAGAGTAACTACTAAATAGTCTAATATACAACTATGTTTCTTAAAATAAATAAATAATAAAGAAATGTTAATTCTTAAGTATTTTTTTGCGTAACGTTGCCAACTGTCAAATAGAAATTTGTGATATAACAATGTCAGTAAATGATTGCTCATAACGTAAACGTGATTTGTCGTTGCGTGAAATTCTATTCCCAGTAGAGTTTAACGATATGTCATATTTACATATATGTAAATTAGATGATAAATGGAAAATAAGTCAAATGAAATATTTTCGAAACTAAAACTGTCAAGCCGTCGCGTTAAGCTTTAATTCATGTCAATATTAATATTGGTGTTAGGCCTGATTATCGCTGTAATAATATTTAGTGGACAACTTATATATATTAAGCGATTTGTCAAATTTGTGACAGGCTGTTTCATAAAAAATTTGTGAAATCATAATGTAAAATTTTTCTGTGACGATTCTTATTGGCTAACCTATGTTGTCTACACATGACGTTTTGATGATATGCCTTCAACATTGAACCAAAGCTAATCTAGATATTGTGTGATACAAAATTGATTAGAAATAAAAACAACTAATGGAAAAATTATCTTTCAGAATATATTATAGATGGGTGGCAAAATACAAAGCCATCAAATTGCTCCAAGTTTAACAGGGAATAACAAATTTAAGAATCCAACTATTTAACGCTCTAACTTATTACTAAATAAAAATTCTTAAGCAAAATTTTTTCACAATAATTTATAGTCTATCAGCTAATCCCTTCAACATGATTAAAAGTGATGACAGCACGAAGATGAATCATAATTTTGAAACAAACAATTTAAGAAGTTGAATTTGCAAAAATTTTAGATTCATTCAAGTGTATCTGCATGACAAAATTAATATTTGAATGAAACTCCTACCAGCATATTAATAAATTTATCAACAGATGCCATGCCACACTCACAGGGACGTACATACATATAAATTGCATGCCAAGTTCCAGCTTAGGTCCCGACGCATTTGATATATTTCGATTTTGATATTTGAATTTGAAAAAGTGTTTCACATTAAAATCTCACAAAAGGCAAAGTGTGGCGCCATATTTTATTTGAAGCAAAATTTTTTTGTTTTTGTAATAAATACACTGATAAATTTTTAACAAAGAGTGAAAGTGAACAGCAAAAATGGCGGTATTTGTTATGTAAAACTCATTAGTACGGGACTAATTTCGATAATTCGCAATTACCCGCAAGCTGTCAGCATAATTAAGGCCGTTTTCTTAACATTCAATTTAAGCCTTTATTAAAGCCATAATTCAATTAATATAGTTACAGCAATGCTAAATGCAGTTTCGTTTCTTGTTTTGTTACACAGTTGTCAAAATCTGCGATTCGGAGCAACAAAACGCGTTAATTAATTTCTCAAAAAAATTTTCTTTTATCTTGGCTTTTTATTTAATCTTGACAGCAGTGGTATATGTTATTTTAATTTCTTTTACAGGGTCGAATTTGTTGAGTGTGCTACGGTGACTTCCATAAATTTCGTGAGTCAAAATATGAGAGAGGGGGTACGAAAAAATCTCACCAAGTCTCACGTCAACTTTTTTATGCAGAGACTATATATTATTATAGCAGATTACATTTAAAAATTATAAGACAAGTCCCACGGGAGGGAGGGGGAGGTCCCGTCAGAGCTCACCAAGGGGAGGCGGGGGGGAGTCCGAATTTTCAAAAAACAACTCACGTAATTAATGGACGTCCCCTATTGTGAGAGAAATTATCTTTTACTCACAGCAATTGATACCAGTGACGTACCGTGGACATCCGGCGCCTGGACAGAATATGCAATTAGCCGCTGCGTACCTAAAAAATTTTCAATCCTCATCGTGAAAAATTTTTAGTTACTAAAAAAATAAAAACAAAAAAAAAAATAAGGGTCATCAGCTTTTCGCTTTCCAAAAACCCTATAGGCGGAGAGCTCGCTGTAGAAAAGTCACGTGTATAAGATTACAGGATAGGATGTACGTGAAAGACGAATAATAGTTGTCTTGCCAAAGCCTGTCCCGATGCCTGAAAATGAATGAATTTTAGCCAATTTTTTTGTTTTAATTGAAATCGTAGGTATAATATTATGCCTCAAATTATATGACAAATGATGAAACTCGAAGAGGCCTACATATACTATGAAGTGTTGCATTGTTGAATCCTGTCTCAAACATGGGTTGCGACAGGTTTTGTGGGTCAATTTTCAATAATGAAGATAACAGCTTGATATATATGCCAAACGATAGAGCTCGAAGAGCTTAAATAGAATAACAAGAGTTGCCTCATGATTGATATAACTGCGGTCATGATGACGAGTACATAAAAACTGTGTGACAATTCGAGTTACCAAAAAACACAATTTCGAAAAAAGTTTTATCTTTAAATGTTAAGCAGGACGATGCAGAAGCAATATGTCCGAAGAAAACTAGTTTTTTTTTAAATATTTATGTCTTGTACATATTTTTAATTTGAGTGTGTTTTTTTCATTACACTGTAATCAGCAATATTTATAAAACTCTGAATATATTATGCGACAGTTTTACGGGAGTTTTGCTAAGTTTGCTGTATTAGATATATAAGCACCAATACGCTTTTTTCTCACTAACTAATTTCAAAAAACCATTCTTGTATTTTGATTCGACCTTTGACTGGTAGATTGATAAACATTTTGGCTGATACTTAAGATTTGACCAAAAAAAAAATAAATACAGGTCTGATTGTGCACTTTTCTAGCAAGAATTTGAAATCAACGAAATTTTAGAGAAAAAAAAGTTCGAAGATTAAAATTCTCAAAATAGTACGCAAACAGAAATTTACAACAAAAACAGCTTATTTTAAACATAAAATATAATCGCTTATCGAACAAAACAAATGTGCAAATTTGAACAAATTTTTTGCATTTAATCAGACCTAATAGACATAATTGGTGTTTTTATTATTTAACGTCTGAATAATTCATTACAGTTTCAAATAAAAGGTCAAGAATTTTTGTCGACATTTAAAATTTTTCCCTATTTTTCTAAATTTTTGTGGAAAATATTCGATTTTCCATAAAATGTCAAATTTTCTTGAATGTCGGCTTATTTTTAATGAAGTGTATGGAACTATGACTTTTAAGCCAATTTGCTCAATCTACCATACATACATACTTATGTATTAGTTTCATGCAAAAGACTTCAATACGTTTCTATTTTATAAATATTTTTCTTAAAGTGTAATACTTAAAAATGGAAACTTTTTTTAAGAAAACTTAAGCAAACAGAAAAATATATCAAAACTTTTGGACATTGCTAGTAAGCTTTAATCGCCAAAATGTATATAAGAAAAAAAAAACAAATTAATTATGATATAATTTATGATTTCAATATTTCACTTATCGTAACTCATGAAAAGTGTTTGTTTTTATTGCATTTTATTTCGCCTCATTTATATTGGATGTTGATATTTTTATTAAAACTTGAGGCTCTTGCAGTTAAAAGTAATGAGCTTTGATTGTCAACAGTTAATAAAGATGAGATCAATTCTGTATTTTCTTAACGTACAGTTAAGTGCCACGCCTTTTCGCTAATAATTTTTGACGAATTTATAGTTAGCAATTAAAATATTATGCCAAGAACTTAAATATTTTTTGGGAAAGTTGTTATTATTTTCTCATTTTGATTGAATTGTTTTTATGAAGTGATTATTAATTTTTAATTAAAAATAATTTTTGCTGAACTTACAGTCATTAACAAAGATCATAATACTTTTAAATTGTTATATGGCACGAAATTCCAGGTCAAATTGATCCATCTGACGTTGTCATCTTTGCTGAATAAAAAAGCATTGATCAATTTACAAGAACATCAAAATAATTTTTAAAATGTTTTTGCTGTCCTTGTGTTCTTCATGAATGTAACTGGACGACTTACATGTTTCCCACTTTTACAGATATAAAATCAAGAAAATTTGATTACGAAATTATTATTGTCAAACTTTACATGAAGGAGCATAACAAGCATCGATTAGCCGTGTCTATAAAAAAAGACACAGCCTATATGAGTAATTTAAAATACTTATATATTACAATTCTATCTAGTTCCTTTCCAGCCAGGTCAATAAGTTAGAAACAAATTATTTTGCTTAGTTAAGTTTTTAGTACCTAGTAGAACCAAATTTTGTTTTTCTAATGGACTTTAAAAAAAAATGTTGTTGGTGTAAACAACTAAAATTGAATATAACCCTATCTATGTTATATTCTGATGTTATTAAAAATATGGCTTCCCAAAAGTTTTCCAAAACTCATACAAAAGATATATAAAAATTTAAAGCTTAATAGTTTTGACCGACTTCTTATTTGCTGTTCTATTTCTAAGTCACTGAAATATGTTTCCCAAACTTAAATTTATTTTCTAAAATATCAAAATCTTTTTAAAGACAGTGCCATTTTTTGCATATGAGTTATTCCAGATGAAAACGTCTAAAAAATGGAAACTTCGTTGCTGCACTACTTTGAATTTTGCTCAGACTTTGTGAGAATGTTCGAGAATCAGTTTTGTTTCTTTCTCTTACTATCAATTAAAAGCACGGAAGTATTCAGCATCCGATAACTTTGAAATTATTGATGTTATAAAGCCCAGTAAAAAATAATATTTTAATATTAATAATTTCATAACTTGAATTTTGTGTTGTAATTGAAGAGTGGACGAACAGAACATTATACTAATCTTCAAATAATTTCAATCTTAGTTATTTCCAAAAGGAACTTTTTTGATAGCAAAGTGAATAATTAGTTCAGAGACATAAGCCTTTTTTCGCGATTTCTTAACATTTTTGCAATTGGACATGTGCCGTTCTGTTCTCACACTCCTCAATTGTTGTTGTTTTTTTTTCCTCTCATTTGTACCAATGGTGTTTGGGTTCGAAACTCAAACAAAAAAACTCATTCTAATTTTTTTTTTGTGCTTCTTTTAAGCCACCTGAACACGTGGAAAGGATGAAAACCGGTTAACGAGATTTCAGGCTTTTGAAGTTCAAGGTTAAAACTAAATATCGTGTAAGTTTCATATTTTTATCTCGTGGTCCACATGCCGATATAATGGCCTAAAAAATTAATTTTTTCAAAAGTTCGAAATTTCAAGCACAGATTTTTCTTATAAAAAGTAGGCCGAAGGAGTTAATTGTATATTTTATTTCTTACCCTATATGTATGTGTACTTGATCTGAAAGAAATATCAACGATTTGTATCCAACAGTCGCGACACTGGAGCCAGTAAGAGATCACGAAAAATCAACAAAATACATGCATTTTCTGCACCGTGTAATTTTCGCGTATACTGATTGTGTGAATTTATATTCATTGCACAAATACTACCATCTCTTAGCTTTAAGATGCAAGCAATCTCAAGTGTGTCTATATTAGGGTTGTAACGGAAGTCATCAGGCGGAGGTGGAGTTCAGAAATTGAGTTTTAACGGAACCGGAAGCGGAGGTGGAAAAACAATTTGAAAATATTTAAAATATAGTATTAGTATTAAATGAACACTAGTAGGCATCCTAGACTTTCAGCTGAAGAAGCTATTTTTCAGTTTTTTTAACTTTTTTCATTTATTTGGTCATATTTCCATAAATTTTTTTTTAACTAAAAAAAAATGTTGGAAAAATAAGGATTTTATGGGAAATTTCTGTTTGAAAAAAAATCAATATTTTGATTCAATTTTAGTTCACACGATACCCATGAATGTGACGAATATGTTGATAAAATTTCATAAGGATCGGCTCAGTAATTTTGGAGAAAAGACTGCAAGCACCGTATGAAAAAAGTGAATTCGAGAGAAAAGCGTTCAATATTTGTTTATTGAACCGGAGAGTGTGCTCAAATAAAGTTGCAAAAATATACTTAGAGAGCGACGTTTTTGAAATGGACTACTTTCGAAATCTGTGTAAACGAAATTTATACTAGGTTGTACCCATAACCATACCTTACGAATCTAGCCCATCACAAAACAATAATATGTAAATTAGCTTAAACACAGAATTTTCCACTTTGTAAGCTCTAATGTTGATTTTATAACTTCCGTTATAACTCCGATTTACCTCATCAAAATTTGCGGATGCGGAAGCGGAGGCACAATATCAAGCGGAAGTTCCGCACTTGCGGATGCGGATGCGGAGCTCCGTTACAACCCTAGTCTATATCTTAAACAGAAACATTTTTACAGCTAAAAATATTGAAGCCTAAAAATTACGTCTTTCATATGCTTCAATTCGGCCTGACGGGGACTGACGCATCCAAAAATTAAAAGCCCTTGGATTTATTTCTTTGGAACCTTAATGAAGATTCTCGCAAAGTTTAACCAAAATTTAAGCTAAGCCAGCTATACCGATTAGACGTTTTCATCTGGAATGACTAATATGCTACAGCTATTTTAAAATTATCTCGCTCATATTTTAGACAGATGTATACATCTTACATGTCGTATACACAACATATAATTAACACATAAAAACTCCGATTCAGGTCAGTTTCTTGGTTCGGCTAAGGCTAGACTTCGAGTGATAGTAATACACAAAGACTTAAGCCGTATAAATTAACGTTTTGAACTGGAAAGATTCAAAGATAAAACCAGAGACTATGAAAAAGCTTAGGCTAATGATCTTGAAGCAGACAGCGATGGCGCGCTTTAAAACAATACTTAAAAATATTTCAAAAAATTTACTATCCCTTTATTTTCAATCAAAACTAAAAATCCCATACTACTAACATCCGAAGCTGAGTCCCGACAGTAATATAAATGGAACAAAAGCTGACCGTGTCCTTTCATTTCATTTATTGTTGAAGATAATATTAGTTTATAAGAAATTTTTCTTTTAAGAAAAATAGTTAGTTGGACATTTGGAAAGATGCTAAAAAAGCAAGCCGATCAGCACTTTAGTGAAAACCCCAGCCAGACACAGAACTTCGTGGCGAGAGGATAGTTATGTTAATATGTCGGAGCGAACTGGCACAACCTAAATCAACGCGACAGGGATCAAAATGTTTCTTAAGCCTTTGTACAGACCTTATGCCTTTAATGGAGTTTAAAGATATAAGAAGTAGTACTACATAGTAGCCAAAAGATATTTTTAGCTAAGTTTTATTTTCAAAAATATTATTTTTTATACGTTGCTCAATTTTTAATTTTTTTTAGGAATCAAATAAATTCCACGTCACAAGCCAATATTGTTTCTATGACCCCAAACAGTTGATTGAATCACAAACCAAAATATTAATAGCCATTGTTTTGGTAATTGATTTTCAAAAGAAAGTCAATGGCTCTCAAGGTGACGAGACTTAGCCATGAACAAAGTGCAGCTTTAGTTGAACGAACATATACTCAATGATTGCTTGAAGAGCAAAGCCAATAGTTTTTTCAAGTAATATAATATCTTCAGCACGATTGATCTGATAGGTTTGACTATAAATAGTTCTTATAGGATTTAATTTTTTTAACTTGTTATAAAAATTTTTAATCAAAGCATAGAGGCCTGTAATTATGAAATTGTTTGAGTTCGAGCAATTTCGCCAGTAATATTGTTAGTGAACATTAAATTATCAAAATAATGGTTTCAAATGTAGCCTCATATTTTCAAATTTACCAGTAGTTTCCTAATCTCATGCAAAAATTATCTTTCTCCAAACACTTTTAATTGAAAAAGATCCATTGACCTTGAATGACCTCTAAATTTTTAAATTTGGTAATTTCCTTGAGCGTGGATTTCTTTTTATATAGACTACATATGTAAATAACCTGAAATTATCATGGCATCATCATCAAAATTTACTCGTTTGGTGCAAAATGTCCTTTAGATATTAAAAAAAAATTATTAAATTTTAATTTTCTTCTACAATTGAATAAATTCCCATACAAAATAACTCTAATGTGCTATGCAGAAACATAGTTATATGTATTTTAACATATAAATAAAATATAAAGATTTCGTAAAAACGGAAGGAAGATTTAATACTGGACCAAAACTTTTCTCCCTTATATGTTATATCACATTTAAAGAAAAAAGTTCTATTAGGACATGTCTGTATTGATAATAAACTTGTTCCCTATAGGCAAAACAAACAAAACAAGCAAATTAAAGAGAGTAGGTATATTAATTATTACGAACTTAATCCCCAAATAACACAAACCCCAAAAAAGACAATACCAAGGATAACGTAACGCCAAAACATATGTACGTCTGAAAGTCAAAGTGAAGAGAAAGTAAAGTGAATATTTGCACAAATAAAGAAGTCTTCATTAACCGCATGCTTTTAATACTTAATGACCTCCTTAATTATATTGCTTAGGGGGAACATAACAAATTATGTGACTTTTTTTGGATCGTATACAATGTAATATCAATCAATTTAAGCAGTAAATGTCTGTGCAAAGAATAATAATGTGAACATTTTGCTAAGAATATATAGGTCAAATTGTGGAAATTTATTTGAACGAAGTTGAAATTTTGCCAAACAAGTGAAGTAGAGAATATTTGTACTTATTTGCAAACAAATTTGGCGCCTACTCTGGATGTCATCTCATTTATGACAAATGTATAGTGTCTGCCTCAAATGCATGATATTCATTGCTTTTGTTGATTTCCAGGACATTGTGCAATTGTCAACATACCCGTTTTTGATATTAATAAATAAAATTTTTTTAGGTGATGCGTGTTAAATTGCAATAAATTTGTTACCAACTTTTTTCTTACAATGCAATCGCCGTTATGTTCCAGTAAGGATTTTGAAAGAAAAATTTCAAGTCATATTTCAATGACATATTAAATGTTCCCTTAAGCTATTCTCTGCACAAGTTTACTCACTTCTTATATCAGCCAGAAATTTAAAGTTACACTTAGAGAAATATTTTTTGGCTTATCGGCAAAGCCCTATGCAATGTTTTTTTGCTATCTTAAGGAAAGGTAATACCTCCTTTGGGTGTATTTTTTCCGCACAACAGTGGGTGGCGACCCCCATTCAACTAAAAAACCCAAAACGCTATATATTGGCACCTAAGGCAGACTTTTTCTACGTTTTAGTAAGTCGGTTTTTTCGTTAAATTTCAACGGAATTAGACATAAACTCTGTCCGCGCAGCTTTCAGGTTTGAGCTAGGAAGCTCAAATGTGGGAACAATTATTTTTATTCCTCAAGCTATAGTATAGGAAAAAATAAGCAAAATCCCTGTCCTAAAGTTTGAAAAAAAACACCATAGTATGCATATTATCTTATTACTTTTTGTCACTGACTCCCAAAACATAAAATTGATCTCTAATCAATCTGCGCTGAACCCTTTCATCTTCCAATCGTCGTCTAACCACAATGCAACCGATTCCATTTTTGTACGAAGTAACAAATCGAAAGACTAATAAAAATACATGCATATTTCTTTTTTCTTTAAATTAAATTCAATTCACTTGACATTTACTGTTTTGCAGAGCTGTGAAAGATTGCATTCATTTGTAATTGAAATCCATTGAAGTCACTGCCGAAATACAGCATTCAGAGTGCAGCTATTTAAAAATGAAGTCACCTGTAGACTTCAATGCCATAATCTTGCAGCCGTTTCTATCACAAAAGAATGCAATTATTTTGGTGACGTCACGTTTTTGATTGGAATCATGATTGGAAGAATTTTGATTGCATTGAAGTCACCTCAAATCATTTTTAATTCTTTGCAATCACTTGAAGTCGCTGCAATCACTTGAAGTCGCTGCAATCACTTGAAGTCGCTGCAATCACTTGAAGTCGCTGCAATCACTTGAAGTCGCTGCAATCATTTGAAGTCACTGAAGACACTTGAAGACATCTGCTCTGAATTAACTCGAAAATCTACACAAATATATTCTAAGCATACATATAAAAGTGAATGTGTGTACATATGTATGTATTTTGTACATATGTATGTATTTTCAAGTTAATTCAGAGCAAATGACTTCAAGTGTCTTCAGTGACTTCAAATGATTGCAGCGACTTCAAGTGATTGCAGCGACTTCAAGTGATTGCAGCGACTTCAAGTGATTGCAAAGAATTAAAAATGATTTGAGGTAACTTCAATGCAATCAAAATTCTTCCAATCATGATTCCAATCAAAAACGTGACGTCACCAAAATAATTCCATTCTTTTGTGATAGATACGGCTGCAAGATTATGGCATTGAAGTCTACAGATGACTTCATTTTTAAATAGCTGCACTCTGAATGCGGAATTTCTCATGAGTTAAAATTGAAAAAGAATGCATTCATTCACAGCTCTGCTGTTTTGTTTACATTTTTTGACATTTTGAAACAATGATGCATACTTTTTTCAAAAAATAAAGGGATACAGTTCGAAAAAGTTATAAAGTACGAATTTGCGTTCGAATCGAAATTGGCTTTCGAACAGTATTGCCTTTCGAATCGAATTACAGAGTAGGCCCCCTGAACTTGATAACAACCCTACATGGACAACGACATATCAGTGGAAAAACTAAAGATCGCATACCAAATACGACAAAAATTTCAACAAAAGTCTTCATTTTGTTTGCATATTAATACTGACAAAATTTTCCTTAACATCATATGCAGAAACGAGACTATACTTTTCCGAAGGTTTTTGATTTGACCCATCAGTTCTGGTTTTCGATATATCTTAATTTAAAAGTGCGTAAAGCGCTCATTGATATTTATATTTTGTTTTAAAGAACCTATAATAGCATTGAAAAGTACGACTCTTCCACCTTAAAATCAATTTTGAATAATCCTGATATCTTTTTTTTTCACCGAGGCATGACAATTTGAAACTTGTATCTCATCGATCTACTCAAATGCCTCTGTATTAAGCTTGCTCGTACTTTTTGAGAGTTGTGTCTCGAAACTCAGACGTGCTGGTGTATAGGTTTGCTTGGTGTATTCCCAGGAGCCCCTAATGATGCTAAAAACACTAAGAAATTTTCTTTAGCAATAAATTTTTACACATATTTTCATAGCAAAAAACACTTTTTTCCTGTGTCTAAGGCATAACGCAAGAAATTCTTACCATTACGCATCAATCGTGCTTCTCTCACTACTTTTTCGTTATTTTGTTTTTTATACTCGTCATATTATTTATCACCGTAACGCCTTAAATATCAGCGATCCTATAAATTTTTTCAACATCTTTACTGCTTAACCTACTGCACAGTATTTGGCAATAAAATAAGAAAGATAATAAACCAGAAGTAACAGAGGCATCATTTAACTTAAGAAACGCGCATGCGCGCCCACCTCTATCAACGTATGCCAATCAGCAATAAAAATGAGAGCATCTAACGCGTGCGTTTGCTAGAAATGTTAGTAAGAACCATATCCCAAATGGCAACAGGCTGATATTTAAGTGCCAGTTTAGAAGTTGGTGAGAATATTATTGACCAAATTTGTTGCTTTTCGTTACACTGACAAAAAAACTAAATAAAAACTCACACAAAATTTTGCATAGAAAATAAACTTAAAAAATTATAATTATTATTATAAATAAAATATAAATAAAAATTTCTTAAATATACAGTTAAAATAAAATGTAATTTAGCAGTATATTAAGTCCTGTTTAAGTTTAAGCAAGTTTATTTAATTTAAGTAACCTTAATTAGGAAATTTATCCCTAATTGATTTTATGAAAACTATTAAGTAAATGAATAAAACATTTAATTATAAGTACCCCAATTATTAACTAAAGTTATATTTAAATTTCTTTGTTTAACAAAAAAATTCTTACTTTAATATAGATATGTAATACTATTCTCAGGTTTGTTAAACAATATATACTAATTTTATTTAATTTAATTAATTTTATAGGAAAAATAAGTCCTCTGAATTAAATTTTTTATAAATTTATATTAACTAACATTTGAAATAAACAAATAAATAAAACTATGAAACCTACTAATTAATTAATAAAATTATTATTTAAGATCCCCTAACCTTAAAACTATTTATTACTTAATTTTTTGTAAACACAATAACTTATCATTTAAATATTATTTGTTTGAGAGAAAAATTCTTCGCAAAATCTTCGGTCCTGTTCACGTCGGCGACGACTACCGTATTCGAATGAACCACGAACTGTACGAGCTCTACGCTGACATTGACATAGTCACCCACTAGGCATTTTTGCATTTATTAGGCTCTTCAAGAGTTCTATATAACCATTCTTTAAGAGCAGAACTCTTGGAAATATTCGCTAAAGAGGTTTTAAAACACAGAATAAATGCTACTTAAGACCAAAAGGGCACCTTCTATGGGGACCTTCAAGAGGTTTATGTAAGAGTTAGCTATGACGTTTTCAAAACCTATTCAAGAGCTTAATGAATTAATACACCTAGAGGTCTATAAATATTTTGTGCTCTTGGAAATATTTATACACAATTTTTTTTCGAACGGAATTTTAATTAGGTTTATTTTATTTTGACGAAGTTTTAATAAAGATTTTGTTTTTGGTATACATACTTTTTGCAGTATTACAAAGTTAAATAGATAAAAAGAGAATAGCAAATGGAATTATAAAATGGCAATATGAAAATGACGCAACGAATAATTATGATTTTCGGCACAATTATTGACCAAAATTTACGTGCGAGCAAAGATTTATCGTGAAGTTTGGGGTTTTGCTTCGAAAAACTTAGCGCGCTTCTGAAATATTACATATTAGAAAAATAAAATATTTGGGCTAAAATTAATTTTTAGGTTTTTCTTTAATATTTATGTCTCAAAATACGTTTAAGTGATTTTTTAGGTAAAAGCAAATCGAAATAAAATGATTTACTGCACAAAAAATCATTATTTAGGCAAAAAAAAAAGAAACGCATTTATTTTTTTGTTGTTGTTGCTATTTCGTCGGCATGTATATTAAAAAAGATGGCCGACGACGCCAAGTTTTTAAAATTCCTCGATAAGTGGCATATAAAACTTAAGGATTATCTCTAAAGCTTCATAAGAGGTATTTTAAACTTAAGGATTATATTAAGGGCTTAATAAAACTTGACAGTTTTAATTTGCTAAAATTGTTTATTTAAAATAATTTTGTGTCCATTGTTAGGGTTACCATATGAACAAGTGGCAAATTAAGAAAGAGATGTTTTATGAGCTATTTTCTTTATAGAAATACGAATTATAACCCAAATTCGAATAAACATATTTTGGGCCATCTTGCGTTTATTTTTGTTTTCTCAATTTAGTTTTGGTAATTTGTGCCTCATATTTTTTTATTGTCCAATACCAAGATCTGGATAATTAAAGAGGGCGAGAAACAAGTTTTGCTTAATATCTCGGAAAGTAAGCTGCAACAGAAAAATATATTAAGGCCAATGTTCAAGAGAAGATGAAATCGATTTCATATCAAGTCTTCGTATCACAAGATTTGACCCTCCTTTCATAGCTTCCGAAAACTAAATTTTTCGCCGTAAATAATTATTTCTGTTCAAAATTAAAGTATTTATTGTAAGTTTTAATCAAAGTTGGGTCACTTGTCACATGGAGATTTTTCGAGCATGAAACCGATGTGTTTTGATCTGCTCCTCTACAACAGTGGCCTCAATATATTTTTCTGTTTGTGGCTTACTTTCCGAATTCTTGAGTAAAACTTGTTTCTCGGCGTCTTTAATTGATCAGATCTTGCCATTGGACAACCAGTGTACGGGTAGGCGGCCATTTTTATGATGTACTAGCATTGTTGAATGAAATAATATTTAACTTTGCGAAAATGTGAAAACGGAGTAAACAAGTCAAAAAAACGGTACTACTTTTGGAGACTTGAATCAAGAATTTATCAAATTCCAAAACTTTAATTTTTAAGAAAATGTTTAAGTTATAAGCTATTTACTATTTTTATAAGAGTACTGGTCATTTAAATTTTTTTATTGAATTGCGGACGTTTGGTAACCCTACTTTTCGATAAAAAGTTTTATGGAGCTCTTGTGAAGAGTTCTATAAATAAATGAAACCAAATAAAGTTTTATAAAGCTCTTGCGAAGAGTTCTATAAATGCATGAAACCAAAAAAAGTTTTATAGAGCTCTTGGAAAGAGTTCGCGTAAGAGTTGAAGCTTATATTGGCACTTATATAGAACTTAAAAACTCAGAAATTGAAGAGCTCAATAAAATGTATGGCTCTTAAAGTAAAAAATAAATTTTATTTATTAAAAAGCTTTTATCAAACATTTTTTAAAGATCTTGATAAATATTAAAATGTTTGAATACAAAAATATTTATAAGCGTTTTATGAAGATCTTCCGAATCCTTCTTAAGACCTTATAAATACCTTAGCTCTACTTAAAAAAGAAACTTTTACAGACGATTTAAGAACCTCTCACAAGACGTTGTTAAAACTTTGATAAATACTTTTAAAATTTTGTGTATTTTTTGTATTTGTAAACATCTTAATTGGGAGTTTTGAAATGCTTTATAAATAATTTTGATCGCAAGATTTAATTTTATTTTTTTAAGAGGCGAATAAATACTCTGGTATAAGTTAAGAGCCCTATAAATGTTTATTAAATGCTTTCGAAAATTCACAAGAGCTGTGGATTATTTTAATGCCCAGTGGGCAAGCGCATCACTATTCAACGTCTGCGCTGGCTGGGACATGTTGTGCGTATGAACGAAGAAGCTCCGGCGAAAAAGGTGTTTGATGCGGAAGCCGCTGGGCGACGACGAAGAGGAAGACCATGCCTCCGATGGAAAGACCAAGCCGAGGAAACCCTATCCACGCTTGGTGTGAATGATTGGAGAAGGCGTGCGCAAAGCAGAGGCGCCTGGAGAGAGCTTTTGAGGTCGGCCGTAACCCGGTAACGGGTTGTTATGGCCACCCAAGTAAGTAAGTAAGTATTAGGAATATTATAAAATTTACAATTCAAAATAATTAAAATTATATCTTATGTAAAGAAACTTAAAACAAATAATATTATAAATAAATAATTAATTATTAATTTTAAAAATTCGATAACTGAGTTATTATGCAAAGAAAACACAATGTTAAAGTTTTATAATTCAATACTTTATATAAAACAATTCACAGGTCTTAACAAAATTGCTTACAAACTTCACCCAAGTCTATTTTTTAGTTTCGCAACATTATCAAAATTTTGTACATGTACAGCATTATCACTTAAAATATTTTTTCTTAGCGTATAGAGCAGATATTCAAATTAAGATGGATGCCAGCAATTTTAGTGCGAATAAAGCATTTTTACAGTACCCCCCTCTTAAGTCACCGATGTTTCGAGTATATAATTTAGTACATAATGTAACTGAAAATCAGTAAAATAAGCAATTTTAGAAATGTTTATTTATTTTTTCCGACTTTTTGATGATTATTATTTAAAATTATTAAACATTAACAATTTCATCAATCTTTAAATAACTGTACACTCAATTGATTTTTTTCTCCGATATTTTTGATTTTATATATTGTGTAGTGCTTATGTATAAGTTATGTTTAAGTATAAAAAAATTTATTTTCAAAAATTTATGAGTACTTATTTCAAAATCGGACTGAAAAAATGTTTGAAACGGAATTTCTCAAAAACTATGAGAAAAATATTGAAATTTTGTATGTTTGAAAATGCTTTAGTAGGTATTATACAAATGAAAAATACTTAAAATAAATTTATTTAAAAATTAATTTTTTTTATTTATAAGATTAATGTTTTTATTTATAAAAATGTTTCTCAAAATATCTTCGACATAATTGATCCTTTTATAACTTAATCTTCAGTCAATCCTAAGAATGTATTTGCTTTCAGATCGAAATTCCCGATATTACTTTGGAAAATACGATATTTTTATTAAAGGCCAACTTCCAAAAGTTGTATACGAGAAACTCCACCTTGTACCCTCAAATGAAGGCAAATATATGTATACATATTTTAGACAACATACAATGAGTTTGGTTTTCCTTAAATTATATTAACTTACATTAGCTCGAAATTATGGATTTTATTTGCTGCATTACTACTAGAATATATCAAAAATATATCAAACTTTGAAAATAAATATACATATATATTTTTTTACGTGCACACTCAAATGCACATTGTATCAATCTTCATCTGTACGACATAACTTTTTCAATTATATACCCATAATTCTACTGGCGATCCTGCCACCAATAATTACATGTCGTATAACAAATTTATTATCTATTAAAGTAACTTGTACAACCAACGTTTTTCAATACCAACAAACTAAAGTCAATGCCAAGCCAACTGATAAAGCCTGGCGTCTAAATTATTAAAAATTGTCGTAGATTGCTTACGCAATTGATGTCATGTTTGGGCTCAAATAGCGAGTCCAGTTTAGTCTGACAGCAACTGATGCTGTTGGCGCTGATATTTCGTTGCTGCTGCAATGCTTCACATAGAATTTCACTGTCTAATGTTTCACTTGATCGTGATTTAGCAATATTAATGAAAATAATTGCATCAACAACATATAAGAGGTGGAAATGATAGTTTAGAAATGTAATTTGAGAAATTACAGTGATAAACTAATTTAAATGAAATGATTTATGCTAAGTATAAGTTAAGGTGCAAAAACACGTATTAATTTAATTAAAACTATTAACTTTGTAAATTAAACATTTGTGTAGTTTATCATTAAGTTACATATGGGACCTTCTTTGGTCTCCGACTTTGTTGATTTTTGTTTTGCTTGTGGGGAGTATTTGATTAGTTGATCATTAACCATAATCATTTTGCCATAGAACCATTGCGACGATTTTTCAAAATCGGTAAAAAATTATAGAACTATTACCGTTTGCGAGTCGCCTTACTTGGCGTGAGGACTTGAACACTGAAGCTTCAGTGCAGAAGACACTAACCACTGTACCAACCGTTTTCTCATATGTATAGTTATGATTTCTTAGCAGTTAAGTCTTTGATTCGGAGACAAACTATGATTTGAGACCAAACATTACCATGACAAATCGATCCTCTGTAGACATGCGTGTAAACGCATTAATTTAGTTGTAGAATATCCAATGCTAATTATTTCAATTCAATTCTAATAAAAAACGCAGTCGTTAAAACAAAATTTAATAAAAAATACATAATCCAGAACTTAGAAAATATTTTTGCATCTGGAATTCGCCGTATCGATAGGTGCGACAATTGCTAAGTTTAATGTAAATACGCTAATGGCTTGTCAATGCCTAGTAATAAATTTACCACAACTACTTAGTATCTCCTACGATAACATTCGTTACTTAATTTATTTCATTCATCTGTCATATTATTTACGGAGCAATTATTGTTGCAATAATTAATTCGCAACATTTTACATTTGAATTAATAGGAACAGCAGAAAATCAATCACACTGTTGGGATTTGAAACTTTTGTAATTTTTATTTGTTATTTCATTAGCATTTAATTTATTGATTGTTGAAAGTACGAAGTCATAGAAAACTCTGCGCTTGCTGGATTTTAAATTTCATGCCCGGTGTAATAAATCATGGCGTAACATAACAAATGTAGACAAGATCGATTGATAAATTGATTTAATCGGGTTAAAACTGTTACATATATTCGTTAAGTTGACAATTGTCGACTACCAAACAAATTAATATCGACTACATAAAAAAATAGCATAGATTTATAAGTCTTACTAATGGCTATTCACATGACAGCATATCCATAATTATACCCTACACACAGAGTATATTCACTAAATTTTTCTGATTGAACAACATAGAACAGGCCCATGCGCAGGAATCATCCATGGGGGGGGGGGGGGTTTAACTCGAACATTTCTTGTTAGATTATGTTCATAAAAAACGATTTAATTTTAATATAGACATTTAATTATAATTAAATACATAGATACACATGTACATGTGTTTATTAGACATGTTCAAAAAATGCCATGTTCTAGAATACATACATACTTCAAGAACACTCGATTTTCGATTTATTCATATTCGATTATATCCTCATTTAAAAAAAATTCTAAAAAAAGTAGTCCTGGGGTTGCTACCAGATCTGCAAAATTTTCACTTTTCGGAATTTGGCCAAAAAAATAATGAAAATTTGATTTTTTTCTTATTTTTAATATTTTTTTCAAATTGTTTTTCGATTTTCTTTATTTCCATTCAAAAAATAAATTATAAAAAAAATAAAATTTGATTTTTTGGTCCAAAAATTTTCAAAGTATTTTATAAGCAAGTGATTACTATCGACATTCACAAGGCCACCTGGCTATCCCCGGATCAAAAAAACGAAAAACCAAATTGATCATGTTGTGATCGACGGAAGCCACGCTTCAAGCGTTCTGGATGTGCGTACATTTCGGGGGGTCAACACTGACTCCGACCACTATCTTGTTGCAGCTAAGATCCGCATGCGGCTATGCACGGGCATGTAACGAAAGCTGGACGTTGCCAAGCTGCAGTCACAACGGACTGCAGAGGCCGTACTCCGCTCAACTCTCGGTTAAGCTCAACCAACCAACCTCTGGAACCGACGACGCCGGTGAACTTTCGACACACATCTCCCACTCCATGCGCGCTGCTGCCGAGAAAGTCATTGGTTTTCGACGCCCACAACCTCGAAACCAATGGAGTGTCGCGATGCGACTGCTGCAAAGAACGCAGCATACAAGAAGACGCTGCAGTCAGCCGCAACGCGAGCCGTGCGAGAAAACTACCGCGAAAAGAGGAAGGAAGAGAGGCGCATTTTCAGACGTAAAAAAAGGGAGCAGGAAAAGCGTGAGCGTGAGGAATTTGAGGTGTACCAGGGCAAGAAGGAAGCACGAAAATTCTATCAACAAGTTAAGCGTCTAACTCAAGGTTTCAAGCCCGGAGCATCCACTTGTAGAGACGAAAATGCAAATCTGGTTACAGATACACAGAGTGTACTGAGGTTATGGAGGCAGCATTTCTCCAACTTGCTTACGGGCGATGATTCCACCAATTCCGCCCAGAGAGAATGCAGTACGATACCTCCAATCGATGATAACGCAGTGGAAGTACCATCACCTAGCCATGAAGAGGTTCGAGTTGCTATCCAGCGACTCAAAAACAACAAAGCATCGGGTGCTGACGGCCTGCCAGCTGAGTTGTTTAAAGCTGGTGGCGATGAATTGATAAGGTGCATGCATCAACTCATCAGCAAAATATGGCTAGCGGAAAGCATGCCCGAAGATTGGAATCTCAGCGCACTTTGTCCTGTAATAAAGAAAGGAGACTCGACAATCTGCGCCAACTACAGGGGTATCAGTCTTGTTTCCATCGCATATAAGATCCTCTCGAGCGTATTGTGTGAAAGATTGAAGCCGTATACAGAAACGCTGATCGGATCCTATCAGTAAGGCTTTAGACCTGGTAAGTCCACCATAGACCAGATTTTTACACTACGCCAAATCCTGGAGAAAACCCATGAATATCAAATCGACACTCACCATCTCTTCGTCGATTATAAAGCTGCGTTCGATAGCCCAGTGCGGGATTGCCTATACGCAACAATGTCTGAGTTCGGTATACCTGCAAAGTTGATAAGGCTCTGCAGGATGACGTTGAGCAATACGTGTAGCTCCGTCAAGGTAGGGAATGACCTCTCCGGAACTTTTAATACCGAGCGAGGTTTCAGACAAGGCGACTCGCTCTCGTGCGATCTCTTCAATTTCATTATGGAGGGGATCGTACGAAAAGCTGGTGTGCATCATAATGGCACCATTTTCTTCAAAGGTGTTCAGCTCCTTGCGTACGCTGATGATATTGATATTATCGGTCGGAGTGAGAGAGATGTTACTGCTGCTTTCACTGCTATTGAAAAGGAATCAGCCAAAGTGGGTTTGACGGTAAACGAGGGCAAGACGAAATACATGATGTCTACTAACAACAACAAGAGAGCACAGGATCTAGACTCTCATGTTACAGCGGGCAACTGTAAATTAGAAGTTGTCAAGGAATTCATTTACCTAGGCACTGCCGTAACCAGCAACAATGATGTCAGTCTGGAGATTAAGCGGAGAATAACAATTGCTAATAGCTGCTACTACGGTCTCAGTAAGCAATTACGTTGCAGAGCTCCCTCTCGATCGACAAAGCTAACACTCTACAAGACGCTCATTCTACCTGTGCTTCTTTATGGCGCTGAGGCATGGGTGGTTTCGACAACAGACGCAGCCACTCTAGGGGTGTTCGAGAGGAAATTTCTCCGCAAAATCTTTGGTCCTGTTCGAGTTGGCGACGACTATCGCATTCAAATGAACCACGAGCTGTATGAGCTCTACGCCGACATTAACATAGTTAAGCGTATAACAATACAGCGACTACGCTGGCTGGGTCATGTCCATCGTATGGATAAAGAAGCTCCAGCGAAAAGGTATTCAAAGGGAAGGTACCCGGTCAACGACGAAGAGGGAGACCATGCCTCCGGTGGATAGACCAAGCTGAGGAAGCCCTAACCACGCTTGGCATTAATGATTGGAGAAGGCGCGCGCTAAACAGAGGCGCCTGGCGAGAGCTAATGAGGTCGGCCGTAACTTGACGATGGCCATGTAAGTAAGTAAGGTAGTAAGTTTTTGGAAGAAAATTTCATTATAATATTTCTGTACAGAACTTATTGTTCAGTACTTAAGTGCAAAAAACTACAGAAAAATTACAAGCGCAAATGCATTAAAATGGGCAACGAGCTGCTTATACTAGTTTCAATGACCGCTACGTCATATTATCAGTAAGCTTTGTTGGCGGAAGTGAAGGGCACTTAGTGGCTCTATTTGCTCACATTGCTCTAACCGTTATTCGACGCACAAGCAAGCGAAAAAAAATTCGCAGAATTTCAACGCTATCGAGGCACAAAATTCGCAGAATTTCAACGCTATCAAGGCACAGCGTTGACTTGAATTCAAATGAAAACAAAAACAAAACACAAAGGCATAAACGACGGCGCCGCATTGTGTCTTGACGAATGTAGCAATTCCTCCTCAAAATGAGTTCGGCATGAATCATAATTTATAATGTACAATGGACTAAAATTCGGACATCGGGACGGGATTTGACAAGGCAACCTTGGTTCGTTAGTTTCACCAAAATGCATCACTATCTTTCCCATGTATCCCATCCTTTAATCTTATATACTCGATTTTTCTACAGCGAGCTCTCCGCGAGTAAGAAAATAAATTCAATACGAGAATATTTTGCCTATTTGAATTTGAATAAGAAAGAATAATGAATACAAACTATAGTAAAATCCTACTCTAATTAAAATAGTACTAACATATTTTAAGTTTTTATATATTTTTATATATATTTTTTGAATATTTTTTAACATTTTTAAATTTGAATTTGCATAAGAAAATAAATTCAATACGATAAAATGTTGCCTACTTGAATTTGAATAAGAAAGAAAAATTAATACAAACTATAGTAAAATCCTACTCCAAGTAAAATAATAATAACATTTTTTAGGTTTTATATATTTTTTTGATATTTTTCAACATTTTCTAATTTCGATATTTGAGTTTGAATAAGAAAAGAAATTCGATATAAGAAAAGAAAGCTTTGTACAAAACAAAATTACAAAATTTTGCCTATTTGAATTTGAATAAGAAAGAAAAATAAATAATAAAATCCTACTCTAATTAAAATAGTACTAAAACATTCTAAGGTTTTTATATTTTATTTTGAATATCTTTCAACATTATTTATTGAATTTATACAATTTTTTTGGTTAAATTGCAAATAGCAAATGAAAATAATAAATCAAATGGAATTTCTAATTTCATGTACTTGCGCGCATACAAAAATGAAAATAAAAGGAATATTATTAAATTTCATTTAAGTTCCCCTATTTCAATTCGTTTCGAATTCGTTACGGACTTCAAATACGAATTCGTTCTTTGTTCATAAACCGGATCAGTTTCGAATTCGTTTTTTGTTCATAAAAAAAAAAAAAAAATTAATGTTTTAAGCGACTTAAAATTGCTTAAAAGTTCAAAAAAACTTAAAAAATTTTTAACTCAAATTTCTTCTGAAAAACTTGAAAATTTTGAAAAAAAAAATATTAGTTTTTTTCGACTTTTTCAACCTTTCTAATTCGATTAAGAATATAATTTATTTTTTAAAATTTTTCTTTGAAAATTATAAAAATTTTACAAAATTTTTAAATTTTTCCAAAAAAATTTTAACTGTTTTATGAACAAAAAACGAATTCGAAACTAATTCGTATTTGAAGTCCGTTACGAATTCGAATAGAATTCGTTTTACTTACAAAAAACAAAATTCGAAACGATTTCGTTTTATGAACCAAAAACGAATTCGAAACGAATTCGTATTTGAAGACCGTTACGAATTCGAAACGAATTCGTTTTACTTGCAAAAAACGGAATGCGCAAAAACGAATTCATTTCGAATTCGAAACGAAATCGATTCCGTTTTTGTGCACATTGGGGTTGTTCCTTAATGGAACAAAGAATTTCTTCAAATAAGTAAAAATTAAATTTATATTTACAAATCTCTCTAAATATTTTTGAATCAAAAAACTCGATTTGGGACTTCTGTGTGATAGCCTAAAACGCGAAATAAATTTGACTAATTTTTTGTTTTTCCTTTTGTGGCATAAAAACATTTTTAACAACAAAACCCATTGTTTTGTTCATAATTTTCTCGGAAAAAAAACAAATTTTTGGTCTAAAAATTTGTGGATAAATAATATTTTTTTTTCAGTATTTTTTATGCCGAACAATTTTTTTTTATTCTACAAACTTAACTAAGCTGATTTTTCTTAAAATAACTGGAAAATATTTTGGGCTTGAATAGTAGCTGCTTCGCCTCCTGGTGCAATTCGGTCCAGTTTTACTCCAGTGAATGATTATCCTTTTCGGCTTATATTTTTCATTTCTTAACTTAAAAATCTAATTTTATATTTTTATTATTATTATTATATACTATATTGTCATATTATCCATAATAATCACAAGATTTTCAAAATTTTTTTTTTTTACGTACGACTTTTAGACAACAAATTTCCGAAGTGGTTCAAAAATATCAAAATAAAAATATCTTCTGAAATTTTTTTTTTTTAATACAATTTATTATTCATTCCGGTTTAAAATTCATGTATGTAAAAAAGAAAAATAAAAATCTTTAACAAAATTAATAATAGTTTTTGCACATGTATATGAACAATGCAAATTTTTCTTAAAACTAAATTTCAATTGGGCTCCGATGATTTGTTGATATTTTAGTTGGCTTTAATTTAAACTTAATTAATTAAATTTGAATTTAAATTTCATTTCCGACTAGAAAAACTCGATTTGGGACCAGTGTACACCGTGTCAGCTAGCGCGTAATGTGGTAGAGGTGATTACTCGCGTTTTTATTGTTAGCGCGGTGTAGGGTATTTAATTTATTGGCGAGGTCACAGCTAACACACTTACAAGTTTTAATATGTTTCCAATCTTAACTTTGGATCACAACGAAAACTTAAATTATAGTCGGTCTCCTGGTACTTATTACTTATAAGAAAGACTGCTAAAAAAATGATCTGCCTTTATTTTTTCACTTTTTACCTATTTTCGTTGTATTCAAGTGTTATAACCCGGGACCCAAAATAACTATTATTTGCTTTTTTCAGATTGAAAAAATTGCCCAATTTTAATAATTATTTTTAAAAATTGATTTATAATTATTATGAATAAGAAATATTTTATTAGTTGTCAATAACTATGTATTATTTTCCAATGGATTCTTTTTTACGTTGAGTCATAACTATTATGAATAAGAAATATTTTATTAGTTGTCAATAACTATTAATTTGGAAAAAATATTTTTTACATTGTTTTGAAAAAAGTGTTCAACAGATGGTCATCGGCTCGAAAATGTGCGCGATTTTGACTCATTTTTGAAGTATTTTTTGCTTCAATCAATGAAAAGAGGTCTAAAAAGGATATTGGCCATCACTAGAAGTGGTACCGATCCTTAAAAGTGCTCTATTTAGGTCCATTTTCGAAATTTTTTTTGCAAAAAATCGATGGAAAGAGGTTTACAATGGGTTTTGACCATCACCAGCGTTGATCCCAATTAAAAAAGTGGTCGTTTTTGGTCCAATTTGAAAAAAAAAATGTTGTACAAATCGTTGAAAAGAGGTCGAAGTCGAAAAAAAGTACCAAAATGTGCCCGATTTTGGTCCATTTTCGAAATTATGTTTGCACCAGTCGTTGAATAGAGGTCGAAAATAGATTTTGGTCATCGTCAAAGGTGGTCCATAGTCCCAAAAAGTACCCGATTTTGATCCATTTTCGAAATTTCTATTGCACCAATCGTTGGAAAGAGGTCGAAGTCGAAAAAAAGTACCAATAAATGGCCGATTTTGGTCCATTTTCAAAATTTTGTTTGCACCAGTCGTTGAATAAAGGTCGAAAATAGATTTTGGTCATCATCAAAGGTGGTCCCGAGTCCCAAAAAGTTCCCGATTATGATCCATTTTCGAAATTTTGTTTGAACCAGTCGTTGAATAGAGGTCGAAAATGAAATTTGGATCTCATTTAAGGTGGCTCCGGACCCTGGAAAGGACCGTTTTTGACCCATTTTCGAAAAAAACTTCTTTTTTCTGTAATAAATGGGAAAAGGTCGAAAATGGATTTTGGACATCATTTAGAGTGGCTCCTGAGTCCGGCCCCGAGAAAGAACCGTTTATGACCCATTTTCGGAAAATTTTTTTATTTCTGTAATTAATGGGAAAACGTCGAATATAAATATTTGACATCATTTACGGTGGCTCCGCACCCTGGAAAGGAACCGCTTTCGATCATTTTGGTAGTTTTAAAGTTCCGGAGCTACTCTTAAAGATATCCAAAACGCATTTTCAACCTTTCATAATCGATTGGAGCAAAAAAAATTTTAGGGTGGTTCATAAAAAATTTTTTTTTGTAAATAAAAATTAATGATTGCAAAACTATTCCCAAGTGCTTTATATTTTGTCCTTTATTTCTATACTTTAAATTAAAGTATTCAGGAACAAAACTTAACTTTTTAATCACTTTTGAAATTTAAAAAAAAAAAATATGTAAGTATTTTTTATGAACAACTTACTGACCATAATACAAAGAAAATTGTGCTTAAAAGTTTTCTTAAAAATTTAAACTAATTTTAGTTTTCTTTTTAAAGAAAATAAAAAAAAAAACTCCATGGCAAAATTAAAAAAAAAAATGTGATCCCACATGCTCAAGCAAACGGCATGGTGTCTGTAGTAAATAGTTTGTCTCTATATCTTCGCTTTATGTTTTTTGTAGCCTTTTTATATTTTAAGTGTAAATGTCCTTTTGACCTTTTTCGATAGAACTTCTTAAAAGAGATACGCTAACCATGATTAATGATAACAGCAGGAAATTAAGGGTTAATGGCTCAATTAGAAGTTTAAACAATTTTAAATGAATTGAAGACCTTTTTCAATTTTCCTATTTTTTAATTTTTTTTTTTTTTCAAAAGCTAATTAATTATATATTCATAATGATGGCTACAATTTCAGCATAGTAGGTGTTTTGAAGTCATTTAAATTAAATGAGTAACATTGCACCTGCAACCACAAAAAGAGCATAATTAATTAGTTTCGACAATGAGAAAACCTTTATAATATAAGAAAAAACGTGAGTAAATATTTAAAAAAAAAAAAATTAGGTTTTAAGAATGTATGTGTTAACATACCATTTATAAAACACTACTTTTCTTTGCATGTCATTTTCTACAATTGGCGCCAAAAGTGTCAGAAAATTCAAGGTTGAAATTGTTACACTATGAAATAATTTAATCAACACCAAGAAAACATTAAGAGTTCGTTGTTAAATAACATATCCAACAGTATTGTAAATATGTCAACTTTTTGCTCAAATTCTACATGTTCTTATTGCCTCCACTCCAGCTAACTGAAATAAACAAAAACAACAAAGTACAATGACAACAAAATGGCCAGAAGTGTGAACAACATTAATTGAACAATTCGATTGAAGTTTTTTTGTATTAAATTACAAAATATGCTGTCATGTTGCCTGCCAACAAATATGGGTTTTACACTGTTTTCTTGCTAGATATCTCCTTCTAGAATCGTGTAAGTACAATATGATATTTGTAGCTTATAAAAATATTTTTAGTTAGCGTTGCTTAAGTTAAAGTAATTCTCCAATAACATTGAGTTCAAGTATTTTGTTCCTATTTAAAGAATATTTTAATCTCGCATTATTATATTGTTAAGGCTTAGCCTTGCGAATTAGGGACTTTTTGTATGTGTGTTTACATTTTCGGTTTTTTTGTTTTTCTCTTGCTTTCACATGTCTTTACCTAGCTACTCATATAAAAATGTAGATAAAAAAGTGTGCCGAATGTAAAAAAAGTAATTTTCTCATCGTTAATTTTTGTTTTATTTCGAAGAATACAAAACCTAAAAAATTGTTTAACCTCTGATTTAGCGGTCAGACTATATCTACTATACATTTTTTGTGTTGCTGAATCTGATTCCAACTTTAGAATTGATCCATCACATCAGGTTTTCAAGATATTCAAATCTCAAAAATCCGAAAATCAGGTTTCTTCTTATATTCTGGAGTATATTACATCCATTACTCCATCACGTCAGGTTTTTCAGATATCCAAAATCTCCAAAATCCGAAAATCAGGTTTTTTTCTTATATTCTGGAGTATAGTATATTACACAGCGAATTCAGTTTTTGTCATCAAAACTCGTTACGGCGTATGAAAGTGCTATTCTCTCCTTCAAAACTCTTCGCATACAAATACCCGTAAGTGTATTGGGGTTCCGCCAGACAACATCCAACCATTCGAAGTTTATCGGAACGTCTGACCAACGCACAGAGGGGTGTTTGAGCTCAAAATGCGGCCAAAATTAAGACATAATTTGTTTCACTGAAAAAGACCTGATAAGTGATCTTAACGTAATTTTTAATATAATTGGTTACTTACATTTTTAGCAATAAAGGTTGCCTGAATTTTCACTGGTTGTTATTACTTCGTTGTGATAAGAATAAAAACATCAATCCATTATTTATAATTAACATTATAAAATAATAAAAGATATTGCTTCGAAAAATCAGTCAAAAATGGCTCTACACCAAAATTGGAATTATTCTCTGAGGAGACAGCACAGCGAACACTCATCATCTGATATGTTTTCCGTTTGTGATGAAGACGATGAGAATGTAAAAGGCAAAATAAACTCTAAGGCTTCTGTAGAAAAACCTTTGATTTTTCTTTCTGAACACCGCTCACAGGACAACATTGGGTCAAAAATTAATTTTAAAGGGTTGTAGGGCTGCCTGTACTGACGAAAATGTTTGTTGTGGGCCTCAGCCGCTTCTTCGGATAAATGGCCTATTGGTACTAACGCATGATTAATATATATACTAACACAGGCCAACAAAAAAAAAGTTTTGGTCGGAAAACCAAACCCACTTATTCTTGTGTAAAATTCTTCGCTGAGTTCGAAAAAAAAATTTGTCAAGTCAATTCTCCCCAATCTCTATTTCCAAATTCAATTCAAGTTTCTAAATATATATCCTTCGTAAAATTCTTCGCTGAATTCTAAACTAAATAAAAAAAAATTTTGTCTAGCCAATTACCCCACTGTTTCCCTTTCCTCCACTCTTCCCACTCCACCAAAATGCTTAAAAAATCCAATTTTCGCTTCTAAAGATACCTATCCTTTGTAAAGTTCTTAAGGAGAATTGGCGTATTCGTATTAATGGACGAATGAGACTTTATGCCAAAACAAAAACTTTGTTTTGACAAATACTGACAACATTAAAAAAATATCCTTTTATTTAAAAATAAATTTTTTCATCATAATCAGTTTGAGGAAATTTGATGTATACATGAATGAATGCATAGCAAATATGTTTCGTTAAGATGTAATTCGATTATAAATCGACTTTTAACCGCATTTTGAGCTCAAATACCCCTCTGTGAGACGGAGGGTTAGTATTAAAATCATTGATGGAGGTCGAAAGGCATCGAAAAATTTAGAAAAATATGAAAAAAATCTATTATTATTATTCCACGTCCATTTTGTTTTCGTTAAAAATAATCAATCTTATATGAAATGTTGTGTTGGTCCTTCGTTTCTGGGATATTATTAGGGATTTTTTGTTTTTAATTCTAAAAATGGGGTTGTCTTATGAGAGTTTTCAGGACTTTTAATGACTATGCCATTTATTCGAGAACTTTAATGGCGTGAACCAGTATGGAAAATCTTAAAAAAAAAATCCAATTAGAGTTTATTTTCAAAAAGTCGATCGATGTCAGAAAATATAAAGAAGTATCGAATAACATTAAAAAGTCCATGTTCATCAAATAGCATCGAAAAAGTCAATGAAAGTCGGAATAAATTATGAATTTATCGAAAAGTATCAAAAAAGTTTATTGAAGTCAGACGTACCGAAAATCGGAATCGGAATGTGTTATAAAAGTGTTAACAAACATATAAAGCCAATGAACATCGAATAGCATCGAAACACCTAAAAAAATGTATTACATTTAGAAAAGTCGGTAAAAGTCACAATTTATCGTAAAACATCGAAAAAGTTGATTGAGGTCAGAAGATATCTAATAGTTTTGAAAAGCATCAAAAACGAGAGATGGACATTAACATTAGAAAGCATTGGAATTCTAATTGTTTCAATATGAATTTTTTTAAATATCTAGGAAATATGTTGAGACCAAGGACTAATCCAGTATTGCAAATTTATAACAAAAATTTTATTAGTTAATAAAAAATAATACCTAGGTTTCTTTTATAATAACTATAATTGAACCTGCCATTTTGAAATGTTCAAACTTTTTATGCAACAATCTTAAGCAATATCAGTCTCTTATCAAACATTCCGCATCAAGACGGCTCCTCTCTCGCCTAATGAAAGGTGTATAAATACTTAAGCCCTATATCTTGATTGATCTTGAAAAATAGTAATTTTTTAGAAATTATTGCACTTCCTATTTAAGAGAATGCTAATTAACAGAACTGACATAATTTGAATTTTTGAATATTTTAGAAAAATCTATAGAATAGTTCAAATTATGGGAGTTCTGTTAATTTGGAAAAATGCAGATATCTCGGGTTTGCAATAAGGCAATGATATGCAGTTTATGGCATTCTCTTAAGCAAATAACAGTACATTAAAAATTATGTAACACGGGATCGGCAGCAAAATAATGTGGGGTGATTTTGCAACTTTAAAGTACAATATCGGAATTTTTTCATTTTTTTCCGGTCAATTTTCAATTTTTTTGTAAGAAAAAAAGAAGAAGAAGAAAAACTAATTACGAGTTCGAATTTCCCGATTGATGGTTACTGTTTTAAATAAAAAAAAAATTAGAATCACCTTAATATGCAAATTTTTCGACTCCGATTCGAAAAAAGCCAGGTCTGTTAATTTAGAAAAATGCAGATATCTCTGTTTTAAAATAAGATAATGATATCCGGTTTCGGCATTCATTTAAGGGAAGATCAGTTCATTAAAAATGATGTACCAATGGATCGGCGGTAACATAATATTTGAGGTGTTGGAGCTAGAAAGTGGAAAATCGGTACTTTTTTACTTTTGTCCGGTCAATATCCAATTTTTTTGTAAGAAACGAAGAAGAAGAAGATAAACGAATCACGGATTTGAATTCCCCGATCGATAGTTTCCCGAAAACCATACCCACTTTGTTGAAAAATTTTATAACCTGTACAACTTGCAGCATTTTTTAAATCAAGATTTTTGAAAATGGGTTGTTTACTTAAAACAGAGGGCACTAATCCAGTTTTCAATATTAACCTTAATCCTAGTAATGGGGCTTGTCCAGACATATAAGACTATTGTAATCCGCTGACACATCGTGAAAAAATCAAAAAGTTTTTTTTTGAACCGCTCTAATATACATACATATATTCATATACGAACATATATTCTCCACCACTTAACGAATATGTTATAAAAGGACAAATGAAAAAAGTTTTAAGACAGTAATATATCGCAATTCGTAGGTATATAGTAGAGCCTCACGAGCTTAAGCATTTCCGTCCTCCTAAGTAGCCAAAACCTATTACTCACGTGTTTATGTATCAGTTGCATAATTTTTTACGCCAAAAAATGTTTGTAATTAAAGCGGAATATTATCACAGGTGGCGATTTTTTTAATCTTCAAAATGACCGATTTAAATCTTGATCATGATTCCTAGAACCATCACATTTAAAAAATTATTATTAATTAAAATTTGTTAAAGATAATACACATAATATGCCTGCTATCTGCCTCAATCAACGATTTCAAAATTTATTTTTATGAGCAGTTCAGATTTTTCATCTTTAAAGCTCATTAATGCAATGTCATCATGTCAAATCGCCTTAAAGTTTCAATCATACGATTGAATCTTTCTTTATTTTTAAGTGGCGCTTATGTAAATAATGCATTCAACGGTAAAAACCATAAATTTTGATATATTGATACTCAAAAGCTTTGACTTTTATTTAACAATTATCTGAAAATGTCATCAGATATGGTAACTTAATTCTTAAGAAATCTTGAAGAAAAAGAAGTTGCATTCAAAAATTCGAATTCAATGTCAAAGTCAAAAATCATATTAAGCCCTATCGTTCTTTCTTTCTCTTAAATGCTGCTGCTCTTCGCCGCTTATATTTACTGCACCTTAAAATTTAGTGCTCCAAGTTGTCAATGCCACAGTGTGTCAAGTGCAACGATACAATTTGACATAAGAATGTGAATTGTTTACTGTAGACTGAAATGATTTCGGAGCGAACACTTTAGACCACCTGTGGGTAATATCATGGAAAGAAAGAAAGCAAGAAAGGTACAAAGAATCTTCTTCAAAAGAAAACAACAAAAAAAGAAGAACAATAACAATGATAATTTGATACAATATGTTATGATAGATATTAAATTGGTACATTTATTTAGAGACAACAATTTAATAAATTTATGAAACTTTAAGCCATAATATTTAGAACTTTTAACCATATCATTTTTTAATGTATTAACAGTTTATATACAATAGTTTAACTTTCTTTGAATTACTTCACCTAATTTTTTTGACCATCAATTTAAGCGAAAAATATTATTAATTGAAAGCTAGCGACCACATGTTGTGTGGAAGATGCCATAAATCTCTTACCGCATATTTCATGCAACATCGCCTCCTTTTAGTTCAACATAACCGCAAGCTAAATCTTGGTATGCCACAATCAATGACGCCTAAGAAACCGCTATCGTATTACACAACCTAAAAGGAGGTTGATAAACTACTAAAGGTACCATGAACAAAATAAAGAGAAGATCTCAAAAATAGACAGTAAAAAAGATTCCACAGTTACGCTTGTAGCTGATTGACAAACACGCCAACATAGTTAAAGTCAATACAGTCAGCCCAAGTTTGGTTGCAAAGAAATAAAACGGCTTACGACTGAAGGACCAACTGCAGTTATATGCAAGACAGACAGTGTACTAAGTAATTTGTATGTATTGTAAAACTTTATAAAGCAATTTAATGTCACACAAGTGTTAAGCATGACATACAAAGTTTTTCTTCAAATAAGCAGAGTACATATCACAGCTTGAGGAACTTCATATAAATAAAAATTGCACTGACCATAAACTATGTCAAATTTATTACACAGGTCAACACCGACAAAGATTTTTGAGAATTTTACATTTAGAGAATAAACAAAGAGTTATAAGTCGTAGGTCCTAATTCCTTATGTTTACATAAGGAAATTCGAAAAAAAAAATTTAAAAAAATATTGCAAATAAGAATAAGATCAAATTTTCTTCATTTTTTTTGGCCAAATTCCGAAAAATTAAAATTTTCCAGCTCTGGTAGCAGCCATAGAATTATTTTTTTTTTTTTTATTTTTTTAAAAAAGGAAATAATCGAATATGAATAAATTTTCGAAAATCGAGTGTTCTTGAACATGACTAAATAATACAAACAATGTCTATCGTTGCGTTGCCTCAGCGTTATTAATTGAGGACCCTTTGAAATTGTAAAATACAGAAGGTACGATTAAAAATTTTATTACGTCTGTCTTTTATATTAAAAAATTTGTCTATACACTAAGGCAGATAAACGCAAAAGGCAGACGTTTTTCGTTTCGTATTTTATGATGTATACAAACTTAAGAGACCTTATTGTCAAGCAGTTTGAGATAAATATAAAAATTATGTCATAAGAAACGAGAGAATCATCCTCTGTCACTTAGCTTTTGCCGCATTTAAAAATTGCAATATTACAAACATTTATATAAAAATTGAGTACTAAGTATATCATTTTATTGCGTCTGCCTCTTGGCTGCTGGTTCTTTCACTTATAAAAAACATAAATATAGCGATTCGAGCGCTGTCTTTTTGATGACAGACATACTGAAGGCAACGAAATTTTAGAAGAAAATGATAAAATTATTTAATAGTTTTTTTTTACATACTCGCAATTTCTGTTATAAAATATTCGGCAGCGTGGTCGTCTGCCGTTAATATTTTCGCTATCTATACTATGCCCATAACTCAATATATCAGCGGCAGATGCGATAAAATAATTTTATATAGTTTTTTTTTTTAACTTCAAAATTCATTTAAGAAAAAAGCGGCGCAGTCTTCACTTAACTATTACATTTTCTAATTAGCATAAGTTTGAACTACTTATGTACATTGCATATCAATATTAAGGACGACAAAATCATATACCTAAAATGTTCACCGGCTCCCTAGCTTTATACTTACCTATACCAAAATGTTTTTCATGTCAAGCTTTCAATACAGACGATATTTATGTGAGTAAATTTTTAACTAAAAACTTAGTAAAATTTATAAAAAAAAATTAATGATGAATGAAAAAATGATTTCCTCATAATAATTATTCCAAAGAATTGTCGATTTTTAACTTTTTTTAAATAAAATTTCTTTGCTTAATGAGCTCGGAAAAAGTTTTATTATAAAAGCTTAGATTTGGATTTAAAATAATTTAATGCTTATGATCTCAAACATATGATATCTCCCAACATTTTTTTTTTTATTATTTTATTCTGATATCTAAATAGCATTGATAGCAAAAATACAGATTATTAAATTATGTTAATGTGCAAAACGCGCTTTGCAGCCCACATTCTTTTAAGCCAGCATTAAACATTTCAACTTTTGACATTGATCTTCGTATTGACTCGATCGACTCAAAATATTTTGACTTGTATTTGACATACATTTAGTATAAAATAAAATCATACAAACACCAGACACTTTTCCAGACAGCATTAACAACAACACACTATGATTTTGGAGCTATAAGATTTATGTTTGTTATTGTTGCTGTTGCTGTCGTGGACCACACCACACCTGAGAAACTGCAATATCAATTACGTCTATGCGAGTTTACCACTAGACGGTGCAGTAACTTAGAAGAAGTCGAAATGAACATTAGTACGATCTAATATTTTGATAAGCAATAAATTTGTTAGTTGGTAGCTATTTGGCCCGCTACCATTAAGACTACCACCTTACTGGTTTCCAGTAGTGGTTTATTAATATTCGTATTAAAGTTGTCTCCTCCATAGGTACACGATACGGTGAAAGGTGAGCCTAAAATTTATTGCAGTCGAATTGAGTTTGTATAGAAAATGCATACTAAATAGGCGGAAAACAAGCGCTACGAGTATATTAAAAATGTTAATAGAAGAATTTACATGGCAATAAAAATGTTAATGGAAATTTAGCATTGATAAATAAATATTACAAGTAAAATATGAGTGCACTTTTTATGTGAACGTAATGGTAAAGTTTACTAGGTTATGGTGAAGAAGAATTGCAACAAATACTTCACGATTTTTTAGGATAAGTTACATTACAAAATTTGTAGTTGCATGGTTTTCTAGACAACAGTGGGTTCGTTATAACAATCAAAAAAGTGGATCAGTGCAAGCACACGTTGTGTGAAAAATTTAGAGCACTCATGGTTTTGTGATTTCTGTCGAAAAGCAGATAAAGTTAAGATTAGATTGAATAAGGAAGTTTACAGTCCTGGATCTAAAATTTACTCATGGCGGGGGTTGAAGTAAAAAAGAGTGTAAAATTACTAAATTTTCGGAGCATGACCTAATAGCCCACCTCCAAGTTCTGCGCCACGAACGAGAGCTATTCATCAGCATACTGTGACCTTAGAAGGTCTATTGTAACAACATTGCATATTAAGCTAAGCTTCGAACTCCTATCAGATCATTTTGTGAAATTTCCTCCAAAGTTAGGAACAGAGTATGGTTTTTAACATGCCAGGAAAGTGAAAAATAATGTACCCCGCTATCTCATTATGTTCCTCACACACCAGTCCTCATTTTTTAATTTCCATGTTTAGAATAGTTCAGTTCCCATGTAGGAATCCCGTAACGATTCGATTACAGCTTCTGCTGAGGCTTAGCAGTTTGATCTCTTTGAGAAATTTTCTGGCAATAATTATTTTGCACTCCTGTTTTCATTGGTATCTTTGAAAATAGATGCCAAGGGTAACTCTGCAATTGGGCTGTGGTTCTATGAATTAATCTTCAGACCCTTTTCTTTATTGAGTTTCAGCCATTTAAATACCATAGATAGTTACTTGCTGTGTTATGATCTCTGGTTTATAAAAACTGAAGTCAATCCCTTATTCATTTTAAGGTTACCTGAGTGCAAGTAAGACTGATCTGCTATCAGATAGATGTTACTGTTGTCATAGTTGATACATTCCTTGTTGTAAAGTTTAAACTCATAAACATCGATTAGAAGACAGAGTTACTATGGCCTCTGCCTACATATATATAAGTGCTTTCTAGGCTTAATTATGGCCAAAAACCCATGCACCAACTCCATCGTGTGTACACCGAATTTCATCTTTCCTTCTTGCCTTTGGGCGAGTCTGTTTCCAACTGTACATTTTCGGGAACAAAACTATAAGCATCTACCTAGATACATATAAAAATGCTGGGACTTTCTGGAGCTGATATGAGAGCATAAATGCGTATTTACTTCTGTTAAGGATGGCTTTCTCGTCCGTACTTGAAGCTTTAGAAGTATCCAGTGGCATTCGTATTGTACTCCAGCAAGGAAATAAAGTAAGATTAAAGTTGTTAGGTTACTAAGGTCAATTAAAATCGAATAGTCTCAGAAGGTATCGACAAAATAGATAAAACTCGAAATTTATAAAAAAAATTCGAAAGGGGATATCCATTAATTACGTGAGTCAAAATTGGGGGGAGGGGTCAGAAAAATCGCACTTACGGGGAGGGGAGTCAATGAAAATCCTACGTTAACTTTTTAATGCTCTCTGCAAACATTATTATGCATTATTATAGTCTCACTGAAGGGAGGGGGATCCCGCCAGAACTCGCCAAATCTCACCAAGGGAAGGGGGATCCTAATTTTTAAAAAAACACCTCCCCTTAATAAATGGACGGGCTCAAAGTATAGAAAAGATAATTTTCAATGAAGTACATAAGTACATATATAAAATTCTAAGCGTATCGAATAGCGTCATAATTGGTTGATAATAGACAAAAGGGACCCAAAGTATCGAAAAAGTCTAAGGGTATCGATCAGTAAAAAAATTTTCCAAAAAGTTGATATAAGTGTCGAGTTGTATCGAAAATTATTTAAAAGTCTAATAACATCGAATTATATTGAAATATCCGAGATAATCGTTAAGTGTTCTATTTATCAAAGATCAAATTTCATTATCAGAGATGAAAATTTTAACTATTTTAAATGCAGTTCTTACGATTTGAATAAAGGTTACTCTCCTACAAAACTTCACTATAATCCATTTATCAGTTTTTGAGACAGACATTGGCAAAATAATAATTATTGTGCCTGCAGTCCGTCTATGAACAAACCTTAAAGGTTCCTGCATTAACCTCTTTCTCTCGCTCTTCAACCGCGTTTCACTATACTATGTCCAATAATCAAAAAATGTGTATATTTCTCAACATATGTATGAAATTCGAATTATGTGAATTTCAAAACATCTTTATTTTGAGTTGTCTGAATTCTGAATTATCTGACATATTTTCTCTATCTGAATTTCAAACCTAAAGTGATAGTAATATCGAAATATTATACATCATACTACAATGAGAATGACATTTCGTTTGACAAAATTCGCTGCGTATTCAAGGAACTTTAAGCTCCTACGAATAGACTTTTAAGACTTTCATATCCCTTTGCCAATATCCTGAGTAATACTATAGTGTATAGGAACAATGAGTCAATATCTTTGTAAAATATGATGTGATTGAATTGTGATACGGCCGCGTTACAGAATCTACCAATTCACTTCAGTAAAGATTTTTTTTATTGAAAAGATGTATTCCCAAAAATTAAAGCATGAAGTTGGATAAAGTTGGCATCACATTGGCAGTTGGCAGTAACTCATTTAAAAATAATAGCCGGGTAAAAAGTATTGGCATAAGCTTTAGAATATTAAGCTAAAATAATATGGATAAGTTCTACTCGAATTTTTTAACCAAAATGGAGACTTTCAATTCACATATTGCAATATATTTGAGAACGCTACATAACCCATATTGAGCATTAAAGTACAATTTAAGATCGATAACGATGATATAACTTTTTATTGTTGTGTATAAACAAATTCCTAGACTCAAGTTACAAATATCATGTTATATCTTGTTGAACTGATAAGAACTCTTAAGAATTTATTCAAATTAACATCAATAACAATTAATAAAATTTCTCAAAACAATTAATGACAACCAAATCATTCTAATGAAACTTCAAGTCTCAAGTTACCAAAAAAACCAGAATGCAAAGACTTTTGTTGTCTTATGCAATAAATGTCATTAGATTTCAGTAAAGAAACAAAAATTCATTTGACAGAGTCTTAACAAAGCGCCAGTGATCGACTTCACTCTAAAAATGAGAAAACAAACTTATTTTTTATTTTGTAGAACTTGAAGTCATTCATTAACACGCTGGGTTCTTAGCTGAGCCAACAGCAAGCATTTGTTTGTATGTATGCATTCGGCATCTTGGCTGCTAAAACGTTACTTTTTCAATAGCTTTAGCAGACAATAATCCTTCAAGATTTCGATCTGATCTTTACGGTATCAGTATCATTACAAAGTTTTTTTGGTACTTCTCCAACACCATTTTCTGTTTTGTTTTGTTTTTGTCAAACTTGGCATTGTGCTTTAAAAAGATGCTAAGCATGCGATTAACAGGTAAGAAAAAATTTCAGTTTACCTGGTGTCTGAGTAGCTTAAAGACTTAACTGATCTTGACTTTAAGCTTCATTTAGGATTCAACTTGGTGGCCTGCGTTTGATAGAGTTGAAGTAAATTATTAGAGTGCCTCCATCTATTTAATTTGACAGCAATTTGATAGAACTTTAGTAAAGAATTATGTATATCATTTTTTAAACGCAACGTACTAAGATATTAGCATAGCTGGGCACCGTTAATCAAATAGTTAACTTCGTTAATCGCTAATCCGTTACTAAAATAGTTAACTTCGTCAAACGTTAATGCGTTACATCTCGGAAGATTTAACGCAAGTTAACGTTAATCGTTAATCCGTTAACAATTGCATTTTTTATATCGTTGCGTTATTGATCTTATAAAAACTGTTGCTTTGGGTTCTAGAAGTTAACAGCTTAGGAACAAAAAAAAAAAGACGAGCATAATTGGAGTGTGTAATTTAGTCCTCTGGCATAATGTGGATACAGAAGCGTACCTAGGGAATGGCAGTCTGAGCATATATCTTATTTTGCTAGGGTTTTTGTTTAACTAAAAGTGAGGATCTTTTTTTACTAAATTATAAAAAAAGGTATGTATGATGATTTTGTAATTCAGTGTGAAATATCTCATTTTGCTACCGTTTTTGGAATCATTTTTTTTTTTTGTGTATAGTATGTAGGGCAAGTGAACTAATCTTCCCGGGCGCCAAAAATATGCACGGTACGCCAATGTGTGTGTGTGTGTGTGTGTGTGTGTGTGTGTGTACCAAATCTTATCCATCTGAGTCAAATAGTTGTTGATACTTAAGAAAGTTGATTTTTCGCATATGGAAGCGTGGTACCGCCCATTTTTGCATTGACTCTAACTTCTTTCTCTACCCTTTCTATATGTACCAAGTTTCATTTATCTGCATCAAATAGTTGATAACATATGATGAATCTTATTTTCTTTTAGATAAGGGGGCGTGGCATCACCCATTCTATTCTAAGCTGTGCCTGTTTATATAAAAGCCACGTGGTGTGAATTCCATGAGAACCGATTAAGCGATCTTCGAGAAATTATTTTAAAAAATATATTTGTATGGAGGCCACCCTAAATATGCTCCCTAAATAAAAGTATTGAAGCTTTATCTACGCCTCTTAATATAAAAGTTACTTGGTGTAAATTCGGTATGAATCGATTAACCTGTCTTCGTGAAAAGATATTTAAAAATATTTTTATGTGACGAACACCCAAAGTGTGAACCCTAAGTAAAATTTTTACCATCTAATCTGTGCCCCTTCATATAAAAGTCATGTGGTGTTAAGGCCATGAGAATCGATTAACCTGTCTTTGAGAAATCGCAATTTTTAAAATATTTGTGTATGAGGGCCACCCTAAATAAAAGTTTCATCGTCTTAGATATGCGTCTTAATATAAGAGACATGTGGTGTAAATTCCGTGTGAATCGATTAAGTGGTCTTTGTAAAAATGTTATTTTAAAAATATTTGCGTATGAGGGCCACCCTAAAAAAAGGTTTTATAGCCACCACGCCCCTGGTGTCTAATCCCGTTCATATTTTGTGAAGTGCATAACATAGGCTATGTGCATCCTGACACCGAATTTCAAGACTTTTGCTATCATATGAACCAAGATATAGAGAGTAAAAGGTTTTAATTGCATGTAAAGTGCCACGCCCCTTGCTTTTATCAAAATAAAATATAGCCCATGTTACTCAGGAATAGTGTAGCTTTCTATTAGTAGAAGAATTTTTGGAATCGGTTCTGTAGTTCCAGAGATTACCCTGAACATACAAACAAACAAACCTTACGTCTTTATATAATAGTATAAATAAACAGCTTTATGAATATCTGTTCCCTGAGGAATGCCGCATGGTTGAACATGCCACATTTTGACGAGATTTTGAGCTTTAGTCTTTAAAGATTTGTGGGTGTTAGGTTTTTCTTTAGACTGAGTGAAAGAATTGAAAAAGTCTTCCTCATCATTGTCGTTGTTACTCGCGTTGTTGCCTCCGCCACTTAAACTATCTCTGTTCTGCGAACTTTTGGCAGCTTCTTGTCGTAACGCCTCTTCTACATTTTTTTATGCATTTTTTTTATTGTATCCACTCGACTACTGTCATACTTTTTCATCCATATCAACCGGAACGTATTTGTTGTCAGAACGTGTTTTTCGTGGCGCGGCGCGGAATGAGTGGTATCTTTTTGGTAAATAGTAGGTACTGGATTAACGATTAACGGACTTGGTGAAATTTAACGGAAGTTAACAAGTCCGTTAACACTTTTTAAAGTTAACTTAAAAGTTAATCCGTTAGTGGAAATGTTAACTTCGTTAATTATCGATTAACGGATTAACGAGTTAATGCCCAGCTATGGATATTAGTTATCGTTTGAATTACTACTTTGTGAAAACTATCACATAGGTGATTGTGCTCTTCAAAAAGTCACTACAATGTACTTTTGGAAATAACAATAACTATGTAGTCTACAATTTATTAAATAAACCCGATTTACCATTGCAGCCATTTATTTTCCTTAATATCGAACGAAATCGTTCCAGTATGTTAGACTAACCTCATCTTCATGTATAGCAGTTCATTTCGTCGTGCACAACCCTGACAAACAGTTGACAACTGTCACCTAAAATTGCTAAGCTACAACTACATTGAAGCTGCGGAACAATAGCAATATTTGGCCTTGGCCTATATTTGGCCATGTGAGCAAGAATATTGCATGGAGGAGTAAATCAAACATCAATAATTATATGGATGTAGTTCAACCATCAAACAAACGAAAGTCAATGGTCCAGCTATAATAATATTCTATCCACAGTCGCTAGATTCGAGAAGTTATTGCAGGCCAAGTCTTTATTCCAGATACCTATGCAATAGGTTGCCAATGCCCCCACTCTCCTCTTTCCACCAAAATATTTAACAAATTAAATTTTTATTTGAATTCAAACTCAGTGTGAGCGAAATGGGGGGAGTGGGATAATTGGCTCAACAAATTTTTTAAGAATCAAGCGAAAAATTTTACAAAGGATAGGTAAAAAAATTTGGAAACAAAAATTGAATTTTTTGAATATTTTTGTGAGAAGAGTGTGGGAAATGGGGAGTGAGGGAAATTGGCTCAAGAATTTTTTTTTCGATTCAATGAAGAATTATACACAAGAATAAGTGGGTTTGGATTTCCGACCAAACCTTTTTTTTTTTTTGTTGGCCTGTGGGAGGTAAGTCATTGGTTTATGCAGACAAAGGACGATCACTTTATGTACTCTATGTTATTCATCCAGCTTTATGTGAAAATGTATGCAAAAATTGGGTTGATAAAATTGGCTATCTCAAACGTAGCCGTTATGGTCACATGAATGAATATTTTTCAAAATGTAATGTATAGAAACATTCTTTAAAGTAAAGTAGAAAATAGTATGACTAGACCATTTTTCTGTTTAATTTATCTTTCCTAAGTGCAATTTTTTTTGGTGTTGGTACACATTATATTGAACAGTAATGTCAACAAATAAAAAAAACTTGTTTACATTTCATAAATTTTGTTTTATTTCAATTTAACACTGTATCATGCTTAGTGAAAGACCCTTTACATTAATAAAATTTTAAGCATCTGCTGTGAAATTCTTAATTGAAAATTAAGCTATATATGACATCCTATTTGACATTTTTCATGTTGAGTCTGTGGCAATTATAGTCACGGCGTAAAAGCTATTGGAGCCTGGTGATTTTCAACCGTATTCGGGTCGCATCATTTCTCGAAACAATATCGCCAGTGAATTGCTTTCTTTGCAGTCATCTAAAAAAAAGGCTTATGCCAAAAGACCAGCAACATCTCTTGAACTAAACAACAATATATTTATATATGGCATATTGATGAGATAGAGCACCAACTTTACCGAAATTTTATGGAAAAATGGGCAAACGGCTGGAATTGTGCTGCAAAAGCCAAAGCGAACGATTTGACCGATAATATTTTTCACATATAATTTCCATGAAACTAAATAGCTTCTTACAAAAAGCCTTATTGATACATACATACATCCTTTGTTAATGTAAATTGGTGGAACACTACCGTTTCTTCAGCCGCTACCTCTGCGAAAAAGTTAATGAAGAAATATTTTCAACAGTGCAATACGATACAAATTATTGAACAATTTTTGTACATAATTTAGTTTTCTACAATGTTGAGCCCTTTTTTAAACATCAACGTTAAGATGGACATTAAAAATTGTTGCCATCAGAAAGTGCAAAACAAAAAGAACAAGAAAAGTTTTATACCAAGAAATGAATCAATTCCTTAAAGAATACTATGACAGCTTAACTGCATAAAGGAAACATCTCGCCTCGAGTAATGAAACATGAAAAAAATAAAAATGCAAGGAGGCGGGACTATGCATTTTAATGATTTCCACACCAAATCAATTTATGTATTTGCTAAATAAGTTGTTTTCGTATTAAGGATATATGAGCAAAAAACACCACTTGTCCAAAAAGTCAATAAAACCATTTTTTATGAACTAATTAAAATTGACACTATCCCAAAAACTGGGAGACTCATTAAAGAGAAGAAGACGTCACACATTCTTAACTGCACAGCAGGCAGCAAATTTGTTTTTGTTCATCCGAAAACTAAGCAGGTCTGTCTGTCTTCTAATCAGTAGAGGAAATTCCTAGTGATCAGATTTTTTTTTTTTTTTTCAGTGGAAACTTATGAAGTGTCAAGATCACAGCTCAACTACTTTTCAAGCTTCTTTTGCAACAGTGGTGGCTGTTGGCAACGCACGGCACAACCGCAAATGATGAAAATCAGTAGGCGGTAATTTTTTTTTTTTCAAGATTTCTAGAATTTCACATATGGCATGTTGTATTGTACTTGAAGCACTACCAAGCAAAATCTATTGACAATGTACGAGTACGTGCTGTGCTGCGCGCGGAGTCGTCTATTCGGTGCGCACGTGATGATAAGATGTGTTCCATTCGAAAATTTTTTTAACTCAACAGCAAAGCAACTCAATATGGAAATCAAGTGAAATTGATATTTAACGCCATAATTTGAAAGAATTCAGTGCCATTGGATGAAAGTATTTCAGTCAACCATGGTGCGCATTAAGCAGTTGGTAACACTTAACCTTAAAATATTTGGACAGTTTTATTGCATTTCTTATTAATTACAACATTTGTTAGAATCATTGTGATGAAATTGGAGATGGGTTTTTCTATGCTTTCCTAAATTAGTCGAATGAATAATGGGAAAGTGATTAAAATATATTTTAATTAAGGTCTTGTGTACTAGGAACAATGAATGCCTTACAAATTGAAACTATCGAATTTCATACTCAAAAAGAGTTTTTGAACTTGTTTTTCTACATCTAATTGTTTCTTCCTGCATCTGCTTTATCCTTTTTAATTTGTGAACCCTGTTACGGACGGGCAATAGCTTATCTAAGAGCTTTTAATGTGGATGCGTGGAACAAGCCCACTCCCACTACAAAAATATTTAACAATTTCACCTATGACAACATGACTTTGTAGCTGGATTTAAATATTGGATAGAAAGTAAAATACAATAATTTTACGGCCGTAAAAATAAAAACTGGCTAGCATTGTTTGACGTTAAACGAAAGCCCAAATTAAATTTGAGGTTATGTATAAGGCCCTCATAAGGGGCCGTTCATAAATTACGTAAGACGTTTAGGGGGGGGGGGGGGGTCGGCGGATTCTTACTACATCTTACGAGAGGGGGGGAGGGGGTGAATGATCATCTTACGTAAGATTTAAAATGCGTATTCATACATTAAAGTTGTATTAACTCATCGTCATTTGTGACAGTAATGAAATATATTTGAATTTTCGACAGTCACGAAAGATTCAGAAATATCGATTACAATCGATTTAAGTAATCGACTCTGAACGGGACAACTTCTCTTCTGTTTATGTAATGAAATATATGTTTGTTGTTTACACGCAGGGTCGACTTGTAACACCGTCTCACAAGTTTGCTATTATTCAGGCATTTACACGCAGATACGTCGACTTTGAAATTTTGTTGATGTTGTCCCGGTTCTTTACCACCCCCTTGCACTTGTCGTCTTCAACAAGAAGATTCGCTTTCGATTCCTTCTTCAACAGGAGACCAAAACAGCAATCAGTTTTGTCCTCTATTTCTTCGCTTAGCGTTAAATTACGATTGGTCAAAAGTACATCCACAGTTCAAAATCATGCCTTACGATTTTTTTGTCCTTCGCTTGCAAACGTCTTAGCTGATCGAGTTTGTAATATTTGTGACCAGTACTTTGCCTCGAAAAAAGCTACTGTAATGCACAAAAAACTACATGGAAAAGACGGTAGTCGCACTCACATGATTCAACCAGATTCAATTTTGAAACGTGGAAAGGGGAAAAGCCTTTGCATTTTAAAACAATCGGAGATTTGTCAAGTTGCAGAGTGGCATGACGACGAGGATATTGATGTTACAGAGTTTGAATGTGAATCAGAAAATTCAACAGACGAATCGGGTGTGCCAATTGTAGGTTCACTATCAGACTGGTTGAAAAGCGCATGGACTAACGATGACTTACGATGACTTTTTTTATTCATCTTGAAAAACAAATGTGTAGTTTGTAATTTCGTAATATTTATTTAATATGTAACATATGTATATTAAAACTAAATATACATAGTAATATAGTACATCACATGAAAAATACATTTTTTGACTAGTTTCACCTTAATTATGAATCTTACGTAAGATTTCGGAAGGGGGGGGGGGGGGGGGGGGGGTAGTGAGAATCTTACTAAATCTTACTCGGGGGAGGGGGGGGGGGTCAAAAAGTCATGAAATTGTCTTACGTAATTTATGAACGGCCCCTAAGCAGAAAAGCGGCATCTCATTAGAACTGAGTTTCGAGAAAATTGATGCTTTATCAATGTCGTATTCTTGAAAAACCTCTAAAATTGAGTTAGAGGAAATTCTCTTCGGAGATTCATTATATGTCTGAACTAAGATACCATTATTTGTCGTTCTCCATTGGACGTGTAATTTCTTAAGCTACCCGATGCTATAAGAATCAAAAATATGCATTTGTTTGAGATACCGCTTTTGCGCTCCTGAGAACAGTATAGGATTCCAAAATGTTTTCAGCGAATTTCTAATAAAAACATAATTTAGTAGCAGCCATCTTCTTTAAAATGAGCTTTTAGTTGGTCATCTACGAGTATGATGGTCTCACGCAAAGTTATAGCTGTTTTAAGGCGACAAAATTTTGACAGTGTCGTCTATTCTACTATTTCGAGTTGAAGATCGAAAAATTGGTAATTTGCAATAGGGGAGGGTGGGGCTAAACCGGACGCGGGGCTAAACCGGACAGTCGCGATTAATCAAAAACTACTTTGAATATCGGAACGGCCATATGCGCGATGAACGCACCCTCTAATAAGCTACTAACTTCCCAAGTGTCGATAATATTTCATCATTCAGTTTAGCGTCAGTCGTCGAAGAGTGCAGACACATGTATTTTTTCGCTTGAAGTAAAATTTTTTTTTTTTCAAAATTTTTGGATTGTGAAATTAATATACAAGTGCGCAGAATATTCGGTGAGTGTTCTTAGGTAATTAAGATGTGCTGAATCGAATGGTGTTAATGGTTTTTATGATAAAATATTTTTCATCAATGTTTTTAGATCGAGTTAAAAAAATTACACGATGGGGCTAAACCGGACACTTTTTGGTGGGGCTAAACCGGACACTTTATTTGTCATTTTAAACTCGTGTTTGTTATTCATAAACACTTCTGAAGCACATTGAATGTTTCTACGACATAACTAAAGCACAATAAACATTGATATTAATTATTTTAAGTTATTCACAGCAAATGGTGCGTAATTACAAACGTAAAATGCCTGCAGTCGATAAGAAAAAAATTAAATTAGCTGTTATTTCGGTGATTCGTGATAAAACGTCGATTCGAGATGCATCGGAATTGCATGGTGTCAAGCGTGCAACATTGGCAGATTGGATCAAGAAAACCAAATGAAGATTTTGAATGAATTTCAATATTTTCCGATTTTCCGTTAAGTTTTCGTTGAAAAAAAAATTTTCTCATTTTTCTATCCAAAATTTTTTTCATCATCATTTTGCTTTTAGCACTTAAAATCAACATTTTTTCAATCAAATACAATCTTTTCTTGTACGAAACACATCGAAATACATCAATAAAGATTCAAAATAACATTTAAACATAATGTGCCTTCATGTTTGTTATTCATTTTGATTTTGGCGCGACTGTCCGGATTAGCCCCACCTCCTGTCCGGTTAAGCCCCACCATTTTTGGCTATTTCGATTTTGAGGTTGGTATAGTCTGAGTGAGCTCACGCCAAACTGAATACATATTAAACCAACAAACGATATGCGATTTGTAGCTAAAAGATGTAGCTTTCGAATGATATATAAAACCCCAGGTTTCGAATAATTTTTTTACATTATTCTTGCAAAAAGACAAAAAGTGTCCGGTTTAGCCCCACCCTCCCCTACAGAATTTTATGAGGCATATTTTTTTCTGAATCACATTTTCAAATAGTCGGTGGTCTTACAGAATTGTAAGTAAAACGCAAATAAAGTTTGTTTTGAGCACTTTGACGCAATTTTTTCAAATGTTCCTCACAATTATGAAGGTTTCAATTTTAGCGGCTTGGGTTTTTTATCCTGTAACCGCTAATAGGAAGAAATGATATTTTGAACTTTTTTGTTTTCAAGTTAAGTTCTCAGGACTTAACACAAATTTATTTTTTCTGTATTTTTTTAGTTTTGTAATAAGTACAATGGAGACTGACTCTTAACATATGGGCATTTCCATGGGTCCCGTTCGACCGTCGAACACATTAAATGTAAAAAAAATTCAAAATAAAACGGATTTTTATTTTGACAATAGATTTAACTTGGTGCTAAGGTTGAATTTGGGCAATTTTTCGTTTTCAAGATAATTGCTAAAAACCAAGGTGTCGCGCACGGGACAAAAAAATCCGTTTTCGTGGAAATGCCCATATGATTCTTCACTTTTATTAAAATATCTACGATAATTCAAGGCTTTAAGAATTTTATTTTCCGTTTTAAGTAATTTTTCCTTTTTTGTTTTTTTTTTTTTTTTTTTTTTTTTTTGATAAATGTTGTATTAAATCTTTTGTTTTGTTGATAATTAGTATGCGCTACAGTAAGATTGAAAAAATAATTACAATTATAAACAAGTATTCCTGATTTTTCATCAGTAAATTAGCACCTAGTCCATGGTTTCAGTTCCCACCACAGAACTTTTTCAGTGACCTTACTAAATACAGTAAAAATTAAGGATCTTGTATTATTTTACTTAAATGCATATACTCATATATGAGTCCTACTAAAATTCAAATACGATAGATTTAATGTTTTTTAACTCAATCTTGTCTTAACGGATGAACGGTCTCAAGATATCTATTTTGAGGTCGTTCATGGCATTGCACTTTTCTAACTTATTGAAAAATATTTTTGGACCAAAATTTCAGGGATAAATCTTGAATAGTTATACTTTAATAATAATTATTTTTCGAAAAAATCCCGGAGGCTCTTAAACGAACACATTTTTTCTCATAAAATTAAAGCATTTTAAACAAAAATTATTTTGGGCATATTTTTCTATTGCCCATAGTTTTTGAAATATTCCGTTTGAAAAAGTTTTCAGAATACTGATAGTTTTTTTTTCAAAAACAAATTTTTGAAGTTTCAATGTTCGAAATTCACCTTTATACTCTACAGCGGCAATTGTTTCTTCGGTGCGCACTGTTCGACGTCTCTGCGGATGCGTATTATCACATAGAGTAAACGTAGTGCGAAAACGACCCATGGTTAACCGAATTAATTGCTCTGATGGACGATTATGTCGACCATAAAATGGACGGAGCTTGCGGTAAACTTCGCGAACTGAACCATTATTTTCGAAATAAATTTGCACGATTTGCAAGCGTTGTTCTTTTGTCAACCTGTTCATGATGAAATGGCAAACCAAACTGAACATAAATGACATTAGAGTTGCCAGATTTAACCATAAAATGCCAGTTTTATCTCTATTCGAAAAACAAACCTCTAAAAAAAACACCCTATATAAGCACTAGCAAAACCCGGCGCGCATTGCTACGCCTCAACAAATAAAATATAATGTGTTTTTATTTTAGTTGGATTAAATAAGTAAAAATTATTTTTATTGATATTTATCTTATTGCGAGTGGATAAACAACGTTGTTGGTTTTTCTATTTGGCTCATAAATGAACAATTGAATTGGCGGGAATAATTGGAATACTTAGAATCAGCACCTTTGAATGAGTTTAATTTGGCTACAGTCCTTGTCTTCTATATATGTACCGAGTCTCATAGTCATAGTTTTTCTTATTTTGGAGGCATGGCACTACCCATTTTTTCATTGAATCTTACTTTCTTTCTCTTTGGCTCATTTTTTCCAAACCAAACTATGTCAAGAAATTTTTACAAACTATAAGAAACATATGTACCAAAACTTATCCATCTGCGTCAAATAGTTGTTGATACATAAAAAGTTGATTTTTCCTCATATTGAAGCGTGGTAACGCCCATTTTTGCATGGAATCTTACTTCTTTCTCTACTCTATATATATGTACCAAGTTTCATTTATCTGCATCAAATAGTTGATAAGATATGATGAATTTTATTTTCTTTTAGATAAGGGGGCGTGGCATCACCCATTCTATTCTAAGCTGTGCCTGTTTATATAAAAGCCTCGTGGTGTGAATTCCATGAGAACCGATTAAGCGATCTTCGAGAAAATTATGTTCAAAAAATATATTTGTATGAAGGCCACACTAAATATGCTCACTTGATAAAAGTATTGAAGCCTTAGCTTCGCCTCTTAATATAAAAGTTACTTGGTGTAAATTTGGTATGAATTGATTAACCTGTATTCGTGAAAAAGATATTTAAAAATATTTTTGTGTGAGGATCACCCAAAGTGTGGGCCCTAAGTAAATTTTTACTATCTAATCTGTGCCCCTTCATATAAAAGCCATGTGGTGTTAAGACCATGAGAATCGATTAAACGGTCTTTGAGAAAATGATATTTAAAAAATATTTTTGTAGGAGGGCCACCCTAAATAAAAGTTGTGTAGCCTAAGCTATGCTTCTTAACATAAGAGATACGTGGCGTAAATTCGGTGTGAATCGTCTAACCTGTCTTCGTGAAAATTATTTTTAAAAATATTTTTGTATGAGGGTCACCCTAAGTATGCACCCTAAATAAAAGGTTTACTACCTTATCTGTGCCTCTTAATATAAAAGCTATGTGGAGTAAATTCCATGAGGATCGATTGAGCGGTCTTCGAGAAAATTATATTTATAAATATTTTTGTATCAAGACCACCCTAAGGATGAACCGTAAGTAAAATTTTTAGTATCTAATTTGTGACTTTTAATATAAAAGTCATGTGGTGTAAATTACATAAGAATCAATTTAGCGGTCTTCGAGAAAATGATATTTAAAAAATATTTTAGTGTGAGGGCCACCCTAAATTAAAGTTTTGTAGCCTAAGCTATGCTTCTTAACGTAAGAAATACGTGTTGTAAATTCAGTGTGAATCGATTAACCTGTCTTCGTGAAAATAATATTTAAAAATATATTTGTATCAGGGCCACCCTAAGTATGCACCCTAAATAAAATTTTTACAATCTTATCTATGCCCTTTAATATAAAAGTCATACTGTGTAAGTTTCATGAGAATCGATTTACCTGTCCTTGAGAAATCGCTATTTTTAAAATATTTGTGTATGAGGGCCACCCTAAATAAAAGTTTCATCGTCTTAGCTATGCGTCTTAATATAAAAGACATGTGGTGTAAGTTCCATGTGAATCGATTAAGTGGTCTTTGTAAAAATGCTATTTTAAGAATATTTACGAATGAGGGCCACCCTAAATTAAAGCCCTATAGCCACCACGCCCCTGGTGTCTAGTCCCGTTCATATTTTGTGAAGTGCTTAACATAGGCTATGTGCATCCTGACACCGAATTTTAAGACTATTGCTATCATATGAACCAAGATATAGCGAGTTAAAGGTTTTAATTGCACGTAAAGTGCCACGCCCCTTGATTTTATCAAAATAAAATATAGCCCATGTTACTCAGGAATAGTGTAGCTTTCTATTAGTAGAAAAATTTTTGGAATCGGTTCTGTAGTTCCAGAGATTACCCGGAACATACAAACAAACAAACAAACCTTACCTCTTTATATAGTAGTATAGATTACCCGGAACATACAAACAAACAAACAAACCTTACCTCTTTATATACATATATAAATATCCAAAATATTGAAGAAAAAAGTCAAAGAAGTGTGCAGTTATTTATGAAATGAACGTTGGATTTTTTGAAAAAGTTCCGAAGTATGCCTAAAAAAACTTACGACAATTTGATTTAGTTATTCCTTCAAAATTTTTTACACAATGTCAGCTAATTCTTCTTCATAGGGGCCGTCCATAAATTACGTGAGTCAAAATAAGAGGGAGGGGGGTCAACAAAAATCTCACATCAATTTTTTAATGCAGAAAGTATACATTATTATAGCAGATTACATCTAAAAATTATAAGGCAAGCCTCTCGGTAGAGAGGGGAGGGGGGGGGCTCAAATTTTCAAAAAAAAAACCCACGTATTTTATGGACGTTTCCTTATGTCCTTTATCTCCTAACGGAGATGAAAAACTACGAAAGCCTGCACAATCATTAGTCAATCAACAACTTTAGCAAGCACCTCGAAACCTAGTCATTCTTCAAGTTCATTCTTCAGTAACAAAAATGCATAAGCAACCTTGAACTTGAAACAATTAACATTTTCCCACTTACATTTTATATCGAAGGCGAAAACGCCAACATACATACTCGTAAGTACTATTTAATGATATACATATTTTATTTTTATAAATAGAAACCATTTCCATTAAATTTGCTATAAAACTTTTTATGTGTGGCCTTACGATCGATTGATCGTGTTTTCTTAAGGACATTAAATTGTGATATGAAGGTGTGACGAGTGCTGCCAAACAATTTATCCCAATTAAAAAACTAAGTTGCAAATGAGTGGGATATAAAAACTGCTTATGTGTCGAATTGATTAAGTATCGGACGATCATTTATATACAATTTTACAAAATAAAAGTAGGTGATCAAATAAATTTACATATGTGCTATACTCAAAGTTTTATTCTTAATTGCATCTACAATATTGGCAACTACAGTGTTGCTGACACATTACCCATGGGCATCTTGGATCAATGTAAGATCACCTTTTAAGCCCCCGCAACCATGCCTTTTGTTATTGTCAATTCACTAATTGCGTTACTCGTACGTAACTCTGACATATCAAGTTCATTGTCGGACTTGTCTCTTTCAATTTTATTTCAATTTAACTTGCAGTAGTTAAGTTGTTCAACCGACAGTTGTTGTTGTTATTAGTGGTGTTGATTGGCATTAGAAACAAATACATAGAACAAACATGAAATGAGATTGACATTAGGGTTTTTTTTTTGGAAAAATGGTTTTTTTTTTCTAAAATTTACTAGATATATGTAGAAAGAAATCCACCCCCCCAAGAAAGTTTCTTTACTGAATTAATAGATTTGTGTTTTTGTCCAAGCTAGCGTTGCCAGATTTTAGAGCCAAATTCGGATTCAGAGCATAAAATTACTTCGGAAAACGAGCTTTAAAAAATGTATTACCCGAATTTACCTCAGTTAAGCTAGAATTTTGGGCTTTTTGCGAGGGTTTTTCATTTTTGAATTACTCTGGTCTTTTGATAAAAAATATTGGAACACGGGACTACACAGAATCTCTGTTTTTGGACTACGATGTTGAAGAATATTAAACTAAGAAAAAAAATTTGTTCCTCGAGTTTACCTCACTTTAGCCCAAATTTGCGCTGTTTTTTCGCTGTTTTCAGGAAGTTTTTTGATGTTTCCAAGATACCCAGCCACTGTACATATCACCATCGTGTTCAGCAGACCCGAAAATATAGGTAACAATGCCAACAGCCCGTATCTCATGCGGAATTGTCTTTTGGGAAGGGTTATAATCACTCGCAAATAAAAAGAATGAATTTAATTCATATTAAGCCCTCATTTTTTTTCATATTAGCAACATAGAAATCGAAAAATCGATTTTTTTTTTGTCACTCTAATGAACACCTGTACGTGAAATTGCTATTTTTTACATATCTGTTTTTCGGATTTCTGCTTGTCTTCCATGAATGTGCAGGTCAAAAAAATTCCAAAAGTATCATTTTTATAGATTTTTACATGCTCTACAAGGTTGCAAGCTTCAATTCAAGAAAAAAAAATGTTCAGTCATATTTATCGGCCGTTTTATGATAAAATTATCCATTTTTTCAGCCATTTTCGCAAAAAAACGTTCTGAAAATGGAACCAATACCGTATTAAAAGAAAAAAAATTATTGGATCTTGTTCAGCGAGTTCAAAACATATAGTAAATGCTTCATTGGAAAATTTTATATATATACGGTCGGTTGGGCAATGCTTCAAAAAATTACGTTTTTTGAAACGAAACTTTTTTCAAAAACGGCCGACCTGGGAGTACTAAGGGTTAAAATATTTTTCTTCTAAATATCACTTTCGATTTTTTCTGGGTCAGTCTACAATGTATACATGAAGATATGTATTGGTTCCCTTGTTCTCATGTTGCAGAAAATCATGACAGCAGTTAGGAATTCGCCGTGAAATTTCGACTTTGAGGCAGAATTCCTTCTCAAAATGTAGTCGGCTTGATTGAAAGCATAGTCGTATTAGGGGAATTTAAATTAAATTTAACAATATTCCTTTTATTTTCATTTTTGTATGCGCGCAAGTACAGAAATAAGAAATTCCATTTGATTTATTATTTTCATTTGCATTTTGCAATTTAACCAAAAAAAATTGTATAAATTCAATAAATAAATGTTGAAAGATATTCAAAATAAAATATGAAAACCTTAGAATATTTTAGTACTATTTTAATTAGAGTAGGATTTTACTATTCATTTTTCTTTCTTATTCAAATTCAAATGGGCAAAATTTTGTCATTTTGTTTTGTACAAAGCTTTCTTTTTTCATATCGAATTTCTTTTCTTATTCAAACTCAAATGTCGAAATTAGAAAATGTTGAAATATATTAAAACAATATATAAAACCTAAAAAATGTTATTATTATTTTAATTGGAGTAGGATTTTACTATAGTTTGTATTAATTTTTCTTTCTTATTCAAATTCAAGTATGCAAAATTTTATCGTATTGAATTTATTTTCTTATGCAAATTCAAATTTAAAAATGTTAAAAAATATATAAAAACTTAAAATATGTTAGTACTATTTTAATTAGAGTAGGATTTTACTATAGTTTGTATTCATTATTCTTTCTTATTCAAATTCAAATATGCAAAATATTCTCGTATTGAATTTATTTTCTTACTGGCGGAGAGCTCGCTGTAGAAAAATTGAGTGTATAAGATTAAAGGATGGGATACATGGGAAAGATAGTGATGCATTGTGGTGAAACTAACGAACCAAGGTTGCCTTGTCAAATCCCGTCCCGATGCCCGAATTTTTGTCCAGTTTAGTTTTTTTCGAGGCAAAGTACTGACCACACATATTACAAACTCGATCAGCTTAGACGTTTGCAAGTGAAGGACAAAAAAAAAATCGTAATGCATAATTTTGAACTGAAGATGTACTTTACAGTACAGCATCCTGAAGTGATACAAAAAAATTATTAACAGATTCTTGCTAAGTATCTACGTAGGTACATACATATATATATATTTACTGAAATCACTAACTAGTTTTCGAAGGGAAAATAAATTATGATTCATGCCAAACTCATTTTGAGGAGGAATTCTGACACGAAGTCGACTCTTCACGGCGAATTTCTAACTGCTGCCATGATATTCTGAAACATGAGTCTGGCATGAGATCTAATACACATTTTCATGTATACATAATTTTTGGCACGTCCCGTTGTTTTTTTTTTTCATAATGAAATTACTCCCTTAACATCTCATTCTATCTTCTCTCTTCAAAAGTAACAAAAAAAACAATTGAAAGAGAATTTGTTCTTTGAAACTCAAAGCCAAATACAAACGGTACCAATGAAAAGAAAAAAACAACAATATAATTCATGGATCAGCATAACCATATGCAACGAAAAATCAAGCGGAAATTATTGCGTGAGGATTTTACAACAACTTAATCCTAACGTTAAAAAATAACAAAAAAATAAGTATGCAATAACCTTCTTTAGCAGAAATATGCTGTTTTAAAAAAGAAATTATTAAAATCGGTTCAGTATATTTTGCGGTTTGGCGTTACAAACCATTTCTATATAAGCAATTTTATATAAATAGTATAGATATATAGCAGATCTATCTGAAGCGATTCCACTCAATATTCGTCCAATTGGAAAGGTCTGCCTGACGTTAAAACTATCTGCAACTTATTTTACTGGTTTTATATTTGTAACTTCAACATAGTGTTATCCAGCTTATACTTCGAAAAATAAAGAAGATGCACTTATGATTGTTTGAATCCTGTCACTATGTTTGAAGTATACTTAACTTCACTTGAACAACAAGACCTGCTGGATTCAATCCTTTTGAGATAATTTTCGATTCAATACCACTTCTCTGTAATTTTGCAGCAGCTTCACGAATGTGTGTTTTTTATTGCTTCAGAGTTAGAGGAAGGCGATCTTGTGCGCATAAAATTCATTGCATTGCCAAGCAATCGGTGCATCAAATGATCTTCGTAGCTTAAAGCACAGCCTTCTATGGTATCTCCCGAAAATGGGTTGCACTGTCAAGGCTATCAGTTTAATACGTTTGCAGTACAAGGGTTTTAAGTACAGCGTGCTACATAATGGCGTATTGTAACAGACATTTGTCCCCAAGTCACGCGTCCAGCAGAGCTGTTTGATCTCTGCAATTCTTTTCCATATCATTCTTGATGACATCCTTGATAAAGCCATAGATAATGCCGAAAGAGGAGTTCATTGCAACTTTAACGAACAATTATAAAATCTCGATTGCGCAGATGATAAGAAGAGACTTCCTTTCCTCCCAAAACTAGTTAGTGATTTCAGTAAATATATATGTACCTACGTAGATACTTAGCAAGAATCTGTTAATAATTTTTTTGTATCTCTTCAGGATGCTGAAATATCCTTGCTTGAAAGTAATCGGTGGCGAAATTTCAAAAATGAATTCTTAAATGGAGTGGGGTACCACCTATCGAAAATGTTGAAATGTTGTTGTTGTTGTCCCGGTTTTTTGCCACCCCCCTTGCCCTCTTCAACAAGAAGATTCGCTTTCGATTCCTTTTTCAACAGGAGACCAAAACAGCAATCAGTTTTGTCCTCTATTTCTTCGCTTAGCGTTAAATTACGATTGGTCAAAAGTACATCTTCAGTTCAAAATCATGCCTTACGATTTTTTTTTTGTCCTTCACTTGCAAACGTCTTAGCTGATCGAGTTTTTAATATTTGTGGTCAGTACTTTGCCTCGAAAAAAACTACTGTAATGCACAAAAAACTCCAAGGCAAAGACTGCAGTCGTACTCACATGATTCAACCAGCTTCAATTTTGAAACGCGGACAGGGGAAAAGCCTTTGCATTTTAAAACAACCGGAGATTTGTCAAGTTGCAGAGTGGCATGACGACGAGGATATTGATGTTACAGAGTTTGAATGTGAATCAGAAAATTCAACAAACGAACCGTGTATGCCAATTGTAGGTTCACTATCAGACTGGTTGCAAAACGCATGGACTAACGATGACTTTTTTTATTCATTTTGAAAAACAAATGTGTAGTTGGTAATTTCGTGATATTTATTTAATATATTTATTTAAATTAAATATAGTTATATAGTACATCACATGAAAAACACACGTTTTTGACTAGTTTCACCTTTATTATGAGTCTTACGTAAGATTTCGGAAGGCGGGGGGGTTGTGAGAATCTTACGAAATCTTACTTGGGAGAGGGGGAGTCAAAAAAGTCATGAAATTGTCTTACGTAATTTATTAACGGCCCCTTACGATTTATAAGAGGTTAAACAGACTTTATTGCACAAAAAAAAATACGAATTATCGAAGGGAACAAAATGTATGGAATTTTTACGAATTAAAGCGATTTTTTCAAGGGACCAACAGTTTGCTACGAATTATTGAGATTTTCGAATTAACGGGGTACGAATTATCGCGATTATACTGTACATCAAAGAAGAAGAAAGTTATTGAGAAATTGCGCTCAATAGCTTGGAAAATACTACAGACCAAATCCATTTGAAACCATGCAGTTGGATTATTTCATATAACGGAATTGCTTGCCGATTAAATATGTTGTTTTTCAAAGCTTATAAGGGGACCCACCCAAGCAGCACAGTCCGACTTTAAGTCGAAGCAGTCGGATTTACTGCATTTTTATTATATTTCTGGGCTTTGAAGTATGATTACATATTCCGACTTCTTTAAGACCACGCAAAGACGTCGGCGTACGACTGGTTGATTTTAGTCATACTCCAACGTCGTAACGGCGTCGTATCTGGTCATCAAATGACCGTTTACAATTGGTCACTTGGCGACGTCCTGACGACGTCTTAGGGGCCGTTCATAAATTACGTAAGACAATTTCATGACTTTTTGACCCCCCCCCCTCCCCCGAGTAAGATTTAGTAAGATTCTCACTACCCCCCCTCCCCCCCTTCCGAAATCTTACGTAAGATTCACAATTAAGGTGAAACTAGTCAAAAAATGTATTTTTCATGTGATGTACTATATTACTATGTATATTTAATTTTAATATAAGTACATATGTTACATATTAAATAAATATAACGAAATTACAAACTACACATTTGTTTTTCAAGATGAATAAAAAAAAGTCATCGTAAGTCATCGTTAGTCCATGCGCTTTTCAACCAGTCTGATAGTGAACCTACAATTGGCACACCCGATTCGTCTGTTGAATTTTCTGATTCACATTCAAACTCTGTAACATCAATATCCTCGTCGTCATGCCACTCTGCAACGTGACAAATCTCCGATTGTTTTAAAATGCAAAGGCTTTTCCCCTTTCCACGTTTCAAAATTGAAACTGGTTGAATCATGTGAGTGCGACTACAGTCTTTTGCATGTAGTTTTTTGTGCATTACAGTAGCTTTTTTCGAGGCAAAGTACTGGTCACAAATATTACAAACTCGATCAGCTAAGACGTTTGCAAGCGAAGGACAAAAAAATCGTAAGGCATGATTTTGAACTGTGGATGTACTTTTGACCAATCGTAATTTAACGCTAAGCGAAGAAATAGAGGACAAAACTGATTGCTGTTTTGGTCTCCTGTTGAAGAAGGAATCGAAAGCGAATCTTCTTGTTGAAGACGACAAGTGCAAGGGGGTGGTAAAGAACCGGGACAACATCAACAAAATTTCAAAGTCGACGTATCTGCGTGTAAATGCCTGAATAATATCAAACTTGTGAGACGGTGTTACAAGTCGACCCTGCGTGTAAACAACATACATATATTTCATTACATAAACAGAAGAGAAGTTGTCCCGTTCAGAGTCGATTACTTAAATCGATTGTAATCGATATTTCTGAATCTTTCGTGACTGTCGAAAATTCAAATATATTTCATTACTGTCACAAATGACGATGCGTTAATACAACTTCAATGTATGAATACGCATTTTAAATCTTACGTAAGATGATCATTCACCCCCCCACCCCCTCTCGTAAGATGTAGTAAGAATCCGCCGACCCCCCCCCCCCCTAAACGTCTTACGTAATTTATGAACGGCCCCTTATCTAGTCGTCGAAAGACTTCACAAAACAAGTCGAAGTGCGACTTTTCATTTTATCGTGTACGACCAAAAGTGAACTTAAAGCGACTTTAGCGGCCGTATTTGTATGCCATACGACTATTTCTCGACTTATTCTTTTTTTTAAGATGCTTACATAGAAAGGTTGAAGTATTTCTTTTTTTTTTTTTTTTTTGATTTTTAATTTAATTTATTTAATTGCATTATAAATATTCATTAGTTATAAACAATTTTCATTAGTTATGTATGTACCTATTATATAAAATTAATTTTTTGTCTGTCTGTCCGTCCATTATGGACGCGGAAACTATCAAGCCGATCGTGATGAAATTTTTACAGTATGTTAGTATTAAACAGGCGGGTGTCATAGGCTATAAAATTTTTATTTAGGGTGCATATTTAGGGTGGCCCTCATACAAATATATTTTAAAAATAGCATTTTCTCAAAGACAGGTAAATCGATTCACATGAAATTTACACCGTATGGCTTTTATGTTAATGGGCACAGATTCTATGGTAAAAATTTTATTTAGGGTGCATACTTAGGGTGGCCCTCAGACAAAAATATTTTTAAATATCATTTTCACGAAGAAAAATAAATCGATTCACACCGAATTTACACTACGTATATCTAATGTTAAGAAGCATAGCTTAGGCCACAAAACTTTTATTTAGGGTGGCCCTCATACACAGATATTTTAAAAATATCATTTTCTCAAAGACTGATTAATCAATTCTCTTGGACTTTACACCAAATGGATTTTATATTAAGAGGCAGAGACTAGATTGTAACAATTTTATTTAAAGTACAAAATTAGGGTGGCCCTCATACAAAAATATTTTTAACTATTATTCTCACGAAGACAGGTTAATCGAATCACACCGAATCTACACCACGTAGCTCTTATGTTAAAAGGCAAAGTTAAAGATACAAAACTTTTATTTAGGGTGGCCCGCACTAAAAAAAATTTTTATATATCATTTTCTCGATTCTCTTGGAACTTACACCACATGACTTTTATATTAAGAAGCACAGATAAGCTAAAAAAAAATTTATTTAGGGTGCATATTTAGGGTGACCCTCACACAAAAATATTTTTAAATATCATTTTCACGAAGACAAGTTAATCGACCTACACCGAATTTACACTACGTATCTCTTATGTTAAGAAGCATGGCTTAGGCTACAAACATTTTATTTAGAGTGGCCCTTACACAAAATTATTTTTTAAATATCATTTCCTCGAAGACTGCTAAATCGATTCTCATGAAACTTACACCATATGGCTTTTATGTGAAGAGACACAGATTAGATCGTTAACATTTTATTTAGGGTGCAAATTTAGGGTAGCCCTCACACAAAAATATTTTTAAATATCATTTTCACAAAGGCAGGTAAGTCGATTCACACCGAATTTGCACCTCGTAGCTCTTATGTTAAGAGGCACTGCTTAGGTTGTAAAAATTTTATTTTGGGTGGATACTAAGGGTGGTCTTCATACAAAAGTATTTTTTACATAGAATTTTCACGCAGACCACACATCGAATCCAAACCACAGTTGAGGTGAGGCGATGCGCACAGGGTAATGCTAGTACTTTATAAGAAAGGCTGTAAGTCTTCTCACTACGACCTCTTCAAGAACTTTTTCAATAACGGGTAATATCGATATTGGCCGGTAGTTGACATAATCAGATTTCGTTCCGCTTTTGAAAATTGGTCGTACTATGGATTCTTTAAGTAATTTGGGAATCTTTGCTTCCTCAATAGACATATTTACAATTTTAGATATAATAGGTGCCATCACAGCGGCATGCGTTTTCTAAATATGTTATTGAGCCAAAGTGGAAATGATTTTAAGAAATGATAAAAAGAAAAACTATTTAAATACTATATGGCTTATTATGGAAATAATCTGGTCGTTTCTTAACCACATTTGGTCGTCAAAAATTTCATAAGTCGCGTTTTAACGACAACTGGTCGCCAAAGTGCCATTAGTCGTTTTATGTACACATTAGGTCAGTGTATTTCTAAAAATGGTCAGTTTGTTTCCAAATACACGACTTTTAGTCGTTTTTGGTTCAAAATTAGTTGTGTGGATAATGTCTCTGCCATTTTCATTAAGATGTGTGGAAAAATATTATTTTTTATGTAAATTTAAGAGAAGGACATTGTATTTTTTCGAGGTAACGCATATACATTTATCAATAAAATTTTCAGCGTTTTCATTTTGCAAATAATTTTCATGAAAATAATAAGTTTAGCAAAAGAAAATAAATAGACATTATTTATTTATAAAAATATTATCAGACTAATTTTAGAACAAAAATAGTCTTAAAATTGGAAATGAATTGTATTAATTAAACAAATCCGAATGGTTATAGAATAAAATGAGTTGTGAAATTTCATCGTATTTAATCGGAAAGAGTCGGGTCATAACTATTCCATTTTCGGTCAGAAAAGTGGAAGTCGGCAAAGTACACACATGCAATTAATCTTTTTTTTCCAAAATTGAGTCGTAGCGTGGTCGCGGGGACGTCGGAAGGATCGGATGTAGTCATCTTCCGACGTCGTAACGACATCTTTACGACCTTGTTGTGCTGCTTGGGCATAGTTCCCCAATTTGATTAAAAAAAATTTTTTACGAAGTTATGTCCATTTTAAGTTTTGGTGTCAAAAATTCAAAAACCGTGGATAATTTTTTCAAAAAAGCGGCATAATTAACTTTTCAAAATAATTAACTTTAGTTTTTTGATTCTTATAGAACTTCTTCTTCGCTGTCAGAATCTTTAAAACAAATTTTAAAATGGTTGAAAATTGGCCGAGTTATAGCCAGAAGCGTTAATTAGGTAGGACTTGGGGGATCTGATATTACTATACATTACACCGATTCAATTCGAAATATCATCGATTCGATATGTTAGTTAAACTCTCACCCCCCCCAAGCTTATGGTGAAATGACACCACTGGTTATAGCGCTTTTTATGAGAAAAAACAAAACTAATTTTCTGAAAAACACCTACCTTTTTTTGTTTAAAATTTTATTTTGGACTTGTACTAATATAAGAAAGAACTAACATGAGTTTAATGCGCAGGCAATCTGTGATACTACTACTTTCAGCTTATTTTTAATAATAACATCATTTAATACCGTTCTTTCGAGAGTTGATAGGCATGCACGATTTTGAGTTTTAAAAATAATACTGTTTTTCTGCAAAACTTAAAAAAAAATTAAACCCAAAATGTGTCTGCCTTTTTTTCGACAATGGCTGTTACTTTTTACTCCATAAGCAACTCAAATGACATGTTTTTTCTCCGGGTCCAGATTTATTCCTGGCAGCCCTGATTCAATCATAGCCACTGCTGCAATCTAAAATGTGCAACTCTAATTTGTGTATTCAAATAAATACCATATTGGTTGCTTTGACATGATCACCTTAAGACTTATGGGGCAATAATAAAATAACTTATATCACCTGTTTGTAACATATCACCAACAAATTGCAATATATGCATGCGGTACTAAAGATCACACAATGCTAAGAATAATAAATACTATCCACTAAGCAAGAAAAGAGATCATCAGAACTTCCTCATTGAAAATAAAGGTAGTACAAATAATCGTACACACGAGTGGATATGCTAAGGTACAACTGCTCTTATGTGAAGAAAAGTGAAAATTCCTTAACAAACCACGCGGTGACTGCAATTGTTTGCACAAAATCAATCGATCGATGATGATGATCGCGATCATAAAAAGCACGCTTAAGGTCATAATAAACACATGCAGTAACAACGTTGGACGTAAGGTTATAAGCCATAGAATCTTTAGTCTATGCAAAATTTAAAGAAATTGGTATGTGTGAGACTGTGTGCATGTCTTTGCGCTATGGCACCATACCTAATGAAGTGATCAATACTTTGATTTAAGTGAAAAATATCTTATTTCTTATGAACTAAAAACTTAAGATGTTATTTTCTTTGTTAAATAAGGTAGCAAAATTGAATTCGTCAACCAAAATTAAATATTAACTCCTAAGAGTGTTGTTTTTGGCTTCGCCAAAAATTAAATGCCCTAAACTACATTAACAGTAAACGTGCGCCAGTCTTACATGTTTATTAATTATATTATTTTTATTAAATTTCCCCATATTTTGTTTATCGAAATCTTTTAAAGATTTATTTGTGTGAGACTTGGGTTTCGAGTATATAAATCGTTAATAGATCAAATCAAATCGTTTGATAATACAAAGCGGCTTTCAAATAATGTTGATGTTTTGAACTTTTGGAAAAACTACCCTGACAAAAAAATTATCTGAATTAGTTCAACTGATTTTTGGTGTTCCAGCAACCGAGGTTTCGGTAGAGAGAGCATTTTCCACCTAAACATTTATTCTAGGAGACCTGTGGGAAAATGTTGACGAGGACTTGTTAGAAGATATTCTTCTCATCTATCTCAACTGATTATTGTAAATCAAACTTTTTATCAAATAACAATTTTTTACTACGTAATTATAGCGTATGATATATATTATGTCTACATATACATATACACTGCGCGCCACTTGAATAGGGCCACATATTTTTTATTGGATTTTTTCTGATTTTTCTTCTTGTAGATGTTTTAAACATATTTTTTATTCTAATTTCGTAAATATGTATATCGTTTACGAATTCATAGAAAAAAAAGTGTACCTCGTAGAGTACCGTTAGTTGTTTTTTTACTTTGTTGGTATGAGGTACAAAAAAAATGCGTTTTTATTTGCGCCACTTGAATAGGGCCACTTAAGAAAATATAGAAAGAAAATGTTATCTGATGTTTTTTTTTGAAAATTTGTTTATATTTAAGAAATTCAAACTATCAGTAGTGAGTGGAGCCTCTTTTTTTTTAAATCCGTTCAAAAATACGGTTATGCATTGCATCGTAGAGTGACTCTAAATAATTCCAAGAAATTGTTGCCCATGGCTTGAACTAGTGATTTTTTGTCTTCAAACTGCCTTCCGTTTTCATAAACTATTCTAACCAACCATCCCCAGACGTTTTCCATGATGTTCATATCGCGCAAATACGGCGGCCATGCCAAAACTTGAATATTTTGGTGTTGAATCCAGGCTTTAACGATTTTTGCTGTATGTATCGGAGCATTATCTTGCTAATAAGTCAATGGAATTTGTTCAAATATTCTTTGAAATTGTGAGAATGCTCTTTCCAGAATGGATTTGTCGCAGTTTGCTGTCATTTTTGAGTTTAAAAACACCAAATCTATTGTTGCATAATAATGAAATAACCCCCATGCTATTACGCCACTTTCTTGCTGTGATCTCTACCCAAAAAGACTTCTCTTTTCTTAAGTCGTGAAAATAATGGTTGTAACCATCAGGGCCATGTTTGGAAGCTTTTCAAGCCTATCATCAATTCGAATGGCGATGTATTTTTGGAGCGATGAGTCGTTTTATTTAAGTACTGCTGAACTTCACCAACATACTGGTACCATTTTTCCGTATCGATTATGGACAGCTTAAAGTGTACTGAATAATGGCTCTGTGAACACGTTCGATTTGTCAGTTTCATTTAGGTACTCCAGTTGTTGTCAAAATTAAATCAATATTTTCGGACTTGCAATAGTCTTTAAACAGGTCTGCCGTAAAAGTAGTACCTCTATCTGAAACGATACGCTTTGGATTCCCAAAAATATTTGTTAGTATCTTGAGTTTACCCAATGTTTCCGTAGCTGTAGTGGATTTAGTAGGAAAAATCCACACAAATTTGGTAAAAGAATCCACTATTGTCAACAAGTGCTTGTAATTTATGTTTGTTGACGGCATCGGCCCAACGTGATCCAAATGCCATGTATCTAGTGACACACATTCTTTCTGTATTGGGTGTAGAAAACCTTCTTGTTTGCCCGATTTCTTCTCCGCCAAAATGCATGGTACACAGTTTTGCACTACACCGTCGATGATTGTTTTAAGTTTTGATATATAAAACTCCTTCTTAATGATGTCCTCCATTTTTTTCTGCTTAAAGTGTCCTTGTTCATGCGCTTTTCTTACTATGCCATATTTTATAGCTTCTAGTATGACGATCACGACATTACCATCGAAATTTTTACATAAAATCCCGTTCTGCATGACGTAGTTGTCATAACTTTGCTTACCCAACAATTCGATGACAGCACGTAGATGTGCGTCATTTTTTTGAGCTGTTTTAATGCTCTTAATAAAGCTTGCTTCCTGAATCAAATACATTCGACTTAATGCATCGGCATGCTTCATCCTGTCTCCTGAACGATGTATAACTTCACAATCATATTCTTGAAGCAAAAGAGCCCAACGAACAGAACAGGTCTTTCTGATATGCATTCCTTTAATAAATTGAATGAACGGCGCTGTGCTTCACCGAATCCGAAGTTAGTATTCTTTCTCAATAAGTCGCTCAATGGCTTAGCAATAATTGCAAAATCTTTTATGAACTTACGAAAGTACCCAGCCAAACCAAGAAATCGCTGCACTTCTTTTTCAGTCTTTGGCTCTGGAAATTTTCTTACGTCTTTGTTTTTAATGGGGAAGGTTTAATTTGACCATTTTCGATCTCGTAGCCAAGAAACTCGATTTTGGTTTGCAGCAAGTAACATTTCTTCCATTTAATGTTCAGACTGTACTCTGCTGCGACGTTTAAAACCATCTGTAATCGCTGGATAGCTTCTTTTTCATCTTTTGCAATGACGATTAAATCATCCATGTATATCAATACAATACCCTTAAGCATCAGCGAATTGAAAATTGTATTGATAAATCGTTGGAAGACTGCCGGACTGGTACACAATCCGAACGGTACTTTCAAAAACTCGTACTGACCTGCTCTACCGTACTAAGCGAAAAAGACGTATGTATCTCAAAAAAAAAAGTATCCGATGTTCTTATGGCATAGCTTAAGAAATTACGCGTCTAATAAAATACTCCAAATGTCGGCATCTTAGTTCAATCATATAAAAAATCTACTAAGAAAACTTCCTCTATCTCAATTTTACACGTATTTCAACAAATTGACATAAACAAAACATCAATTATCTCGAAATGAACTTTTTTGAGATACGTCTTTTTGCTGCTGGTGTGACAAAAGATGTGTACTTGCGGCTATCTTCGTCGACTGAGACATGAAAAAATCCATTTGCCAAGTCCAACGTGCTAAAAACTTTGTTATCTTGCAGCATATGGATTTAGTCCTCGATTACCGGCACAGGATATTTGTCGTTCACAATCTTCTGATTTAACTGTCGATAGTCCACACACAATCGTTTCGTTCCATCTTTTTTCTTTACGAGAACAATTGGACTAGCATAGTTCGAAAAACTTGGTAGAACTATTCCTTCCATCAGCCACGTATTGATTTGTTTTTCGACTTGAGGTAATCGCCGTGAACGCTGTGCTACCGGAATGTCATCAGTAAGAACAATTTTTAAGCTTATAGGAGACTTATTAATTGATGTTGGCTTGTGTTCATGTATAATTTTCTTGACTTCGGCAAGTCTTGACTTATCTTGAATATGAGAGAGATCTGGCAAGATTGTTTGTTCATTTCCTCGTTGGAAATGAACAAACAATTATACTGTTGTTGTAATTCGATTGACATTTCATCTTTCATTTTTGTTGAATGTGTCATCGTTACTCCGTCGTCTGAGAAGCAAACAGTTACTTGATTGGTCAAATTTGTACCAATTATCAAATCGACATCTACGCATTCGATTGGAATCACATGACATTGACCCACCAAAGTCCAACCATCAGCTTTAACTTCGACATTAAATAAACCTATGTCTTCAATACTTTTTGATACGATACCGCAAACAATAGTATCCGTCTTTGAAAATTTTTAAAATCGATTTGCGTAAAACGCATCTTTCCGAATTGTCGTGATTTGACTACCGCTATCTATAAGTACCACCATTTCAATGCCGTGGATAGAGATCGTCTTGCATGAATTGTTAAATCCAAGAAGATTTACTTTAGGCTTAGCATTATCTCGTTCGTTAGATATGCCACGGCATTTTGACTTATGGCCAAACTCGTTGCAGTTAAAACACTTAGGGCCTCTGGTTTTATCTGGGCAGGCATCTGATACTTGAGTCCTATCACCACAATTGAAGCAGCGTCTCTTCTGACTTGAATTGTCTTTTCATTTTTGAGATTTTTGTCATTCTTTTCAAACTTCCTTGTTTCTTCCCTTGTCTTTGACTGAATTAAGTCGTATATCAGCAGCTTGTCCTTAAGCTCAGCAATTGTTTTTGCTTCATATAGCAATGCTTTGCTCGGTTTTTGCCGTGATTGATGCTTTTGTCACTTCCCTCTCTTTTGAGAGTAAGAAAATATTTGATATTTGCGCTCTACCGACCACTGCTATAAACGAGCCAACTCGTTAAGCTAGTTCTTGGCTATAAATCGACTTTTAAAATTAAAAATTTTGCTGAAAAATACCAATGTAGTAAAACTTATTTTTCTGCAATTTATTAGCGATTTTTTGAAATATTTAGGCCAATTGAACTCCAAAAAAAACTGCTGCGCTTTCGCTGTTAAATTCATATTTTTTGGTTAAATTTTAGCGGTTGATGCTTCCATGCAATTCACTTATCGAATGCTGAAGACGCCATTACATGAGTGTTGTGTAGAAATTATTCGAATAAGGAAATTAATTCGGACAATCAAAAAAGCTCAATACTAATTATATTTCAATGCATGGGAAATAATTTTGCAAAATGAACTAGTTCTATTAAAGCTCATAATATAAATTGCAATGGAAACCATTTTTTTATCTCTTTAGAAAATGTTGGATCATTGCGAAAAGCAAAATATGCATTTTAATACATTTTTTTGATAAAATTTTTTTTTATTGCTTAAAATTGTATAAATTTAAAGAAACTTTGATGCGCATTATTTATCTAAGAGTTTCAGAAGTAACTAGTCGAAAAGTTTTTATTCGCACACAGTTTGTAGTTCTGGAAGAATGATTTTGATTGAAATTTATGTGATTGATATTATATTAAAAAATTCACATATTTTTCAAGAAAATAAAAGAGAAGTAAATTCGTTCAAATAAATGCCAGTAAATATCACAAACGTAAGTACTTGTTATACATGTTTATATAATAAACAAACCCATTCATAATAATACCAATACAATTTTTCAAAGCGCCTTTATTGCTTGGAATGGCAAAAATAGCGTTTTAATTATGCTTCTTAAACATTTTAATGACTAAATTATTGCACCTTTTGATAAACAAGAGACAATTTGTGGCATAGCAATGGGGCTATTTTTTTGCATTTTTCCTTCTGTAAAGATAAGTGAAATGCTAAATTCTGATTCCCAAAAGTGCTTTATAAGCTATATGACAGTGCATTCCTGATCAATTCCTAGTAGCAAGAAAAGCAATCCAGCAATGATTTTTGCTAGAAATGCGCTGTATTAGCCAAAAACTTGCAACGTGTGCTACTTGGATTTTCCCATTTGCACTTAATTTGTTCCAAAGATTGCACAAACATATTGAAAAAACTGAACTTACCATCTCAAAGCTTCACAGAACAAAATTCCTAGTGGGGTTCCGAATAAATGCCTACTCGGCATTAAACGTTTCCGAAAGTTTCAGAAATATTTCGTAACGTTTCGGAAACGCTTCATTTGAAACGTTGCAAATGAAACGTTACAGAAATCTTTCTGATAAATTTCAAATGTAATGTTTCGGTTGCAATCATTTTGAAGCTTTTCTGAAAGTTTTCAGATGCAACGTTTCCTGAACTTTTTCAACTTTGATTTTCATCATTTCATTAAATTTTTTAATAAATATTTATCGTGATACATTTATAAATTTGGTGTTTTAACATTATGATGCGAACTCAAATTAAAAAAAAAAATTTCGAAGAACTTTTCCTGCCCTGGAGTTGAACCTGGTCATTCCGTGTCGTTAGGTGCGCTGCTTAACGCAATCAGCCAAACTCATTCTTGTGTATTGACTCACTAAAAGCAAATAATAATATAATATAATAACCGTGTCATATTTGAATTGTTATTTTATCAGAGTTCCCAGGCTTGGGTGTTTTTGTAATGTTTGTTAATTTTTTTTTGCTGGAAAATTATGTGGTAGCTGCTCGATAATTAGAATTAGAATATTAAAATAACATAAGCTTACTGCAGCAATGTATTTTTACTTATTTATAGAACAGTTTTGTTTTAACATATTTTTAATACAAAACTGATATATGTATAGACAAAAAAGCCTTTTCAAGAATATAGTTATGCAAGTTGTTGTTAAATAGAATTAAAATTAGAGACGAAAGAGTGGTTATACGACTAAATTATGAATTATGAATTACATTATTTAACAATAATGTCACAATTATAAAGTAAATAATTGTTTGTGTAAGATTTCATTGTGTCATACAGTTTACCGCTTTCACTAAATTTCAATGCTTAATGTAACATTATTTGTATTATTTATTTTTGATAATTGAAAAAAATTGTTCGTTATATATATATATCTTTTCGAATTGGGACTCAAAGTAGTTCAAAAGCATGTACACTAGATAAAGCTGGACTAACTTAAATAGTTATAGCAACGTGCAGAAGTAAAAAAATGCTTCTACAATTTGTTTCAAAAAACTTTTTTCAAAACCACAAATATTCAAAATATATCAGAAATGATCAGAATTCTGTCGCCTTCCAATATTTGTGGTATATTAGAGGTCCCGGTTTCCCAAGTAAGCGTCAGCTTTGTATTATAAATCTGTTTTTTCTTAAATTAAAACACAGTTCATACAAAAGCATTCAAAAACAAACTTAATAAAGTAAAGCAACTTTTCAAATCAGAAGGAACATTAATTTACATCGGTTCATTTAATTGTCTAAGAAAAATCAACCAAAATGAAAAAAATCTTCCTTTCTACCAAACCAAAAATTTTCTACCAAACTTGGGGAAATCTACCAAGTGTGGCAGCGCAGGTAAACATTGAATTTTTCTAATAAAATGAAAACAATTTTTTATGATTCGTAATAACGAATTTGTTTTCATTATTGTATATATATGACATCAAATATAGAAATATAATGATGAACTATGTGGATATTGCTTGGGTGACCCTATGCTTTGCTGTTTTGTCAAAATATGAATAAATGTGAACTCTGTGTATGAATGATGGCTGACAATATAAAAAATAAACAAAAGTCACAAAAATAAATTCATTCAAAATAAGTCAACAAAAATATTAACGTGGAAGTGTTGTGGGTAATAAAAATCATTCAAAAATATACCTGCATTATGTGGCGCTGCATCGCAAAGACGTGGAAAAAACAATCAATGATAAAAAATTGTTCCCCAAGCCAAGCAAGGCACAATAATTTTTTTTCATTTCCCCCCTGTAGAAAGGTTTCTGCAACGTTTCAGAACGTTTCAAATTAAAGCAAAAAAGCGGACATTGAAATGTTGCAGAAAGCTTTCTGAAGTGAAAATGAAATCTTTCAGAAACGTTTCTGAAAGATGTAAGGTTTCATATGAAAGGTTTCAGAAACGTTTCATGCCGAGTGCGCGGGACATATTAATTGTCAACAGCTAACTTTGCAATGTTTTCATATTAAGCAAAAACACATTTAAATTTCACGCACTTTAAATAAAATGACCGCACTTCACATCCAAAAACAAACGAAAATTAATAATTTCACGTGCATAACAAAAACAACGAATCACACCGCTGCCGAAACTAATGTCGCTGCTTTTTCGCAACACTAGTCATATTTTGGCCATGCAACCGAATGAAATTAGAAACACTAATGCCCGGTTTCACCAATCAATTTTAAATTTTACCAGGCTGTTAAAACCTCAAATTTTAAAATTTTGTTTCATCAAACACTTTTAGCGCAAACAGCCTGTTAAACAACCTGATAAACTAACAAGCCGTTTTGCTGCTGTTATGCCCGGTTTCACCAATCAATTTTAAAATTTACCAGGCTGTTAAAACCTCAAATTTTAAAATTTTGTTTCATCAAACACTTTTAGCGCTAACAGCCTGTTAAACAACCTGATAAACTAACAAGCCGTTTTGCTGCTGTTAAATTTTTAAAAGTTTTCTTATATTTTGAATGAAACATTTATTTGTTTGGCATGTGTCAATCAACAAAAATTATTTCAGTTTCACTCTTTCGCATAAAATCAGATATTTGTGTTAGGCATTTCTGTTTCATTCATTCGGCTAATAGGCTGTTCGCCAAAAGTACAACTTCTAATGTTGGTGAAACAGAATTAATTTTAATAGCCTAATAAATTCTAAAAGCCTGTTAGTTAAAATTGATTTTAATTGATTTTGGTGAAACTGGGCATAAATTATTAAATCGTTGTACGAGTATAAAAATAAAACACTAATAAAATTTTTCCGATTCCGCTTCCGTTTTTAATCGAATTTTATGCACTTCTGCTTTCTCGTTATTAATTTTTTAACACTTTTAAATTTACGGATACTAGGGATGTACAAACTTAAATCGATCTTACTCAGAAATCGAATTGTTGCTTAAGTCAGTGACACTTTTCTTTGAGCTCTCTCTTGTTAGTGTTGTTTTTAATTTTACGAGTAGTTCAAACATAGGAAAATAGTTATAAGTCACTGAAACATAGTAGAAAATCATAACGGGAACAGCTGAGAGAAAATTTGCTTTATGCACCCAGAAAAAAGTTAAAAACGTTTGAAAATGAGGCTTCGCTTCGGAAGCTCAAAAATTATACCTCCTCCACCTGAGTCCATATTTGTCCAAATAAATAAATTTCTATCGGAAAACTTTTTTTTTGGCCTGGCACGTTTGGCCCCATAAGTAGAACTCAAGTATACTTTCTGCGCGATTACATGCGGCATCTTCGCTTTCACTAACCTCTCGCAACGTGAATACATGAACTCTTCTTGATGAACTGTTATTGAAATTGTACAATTTGTCGTACGCTGCCGCGTTACCGTACATTGACACAAAAGGACTCGAACTATTTGTAAATACTTTTGGTTAATCTAGTAATTATCGACTGCAAGGTTTTTCTTTCTTCAAACTGCGTATGATTTTTTCGCTGAAGATATGTCCAATTAAAGATAACGTGTAAGTGCGATGTCACACGACAGGCATTTGAGTGCGGGCAAACAATAATTTTTTATTCTCTTTCACTTTTTGAGTGGAGGCCAGTCACACAAAAGTAAAATGAGTGCCGGTCAACTTCTGACGTTTATAATTATTTATTAATTTTTCTACTCCATTTTTAAATGCGTTTTTGAAAAAAGAGTTGTGTTTCACTCATTTTCTTGATGCTATTCTAAATAAGTATTTTTTAATGTACTATTTTCGCTCCTTGACACAATACTTTTTTTATTTACTACCTCGCAACACTATTTTGAGTGGTAAATGCTGTCATGTTCGCCACTCAAAAATGAATTATTTTGACCGTCGTACAAAAAGTTCATTCTCTCTCGTTGCCATAGAATTTTTTATTTATTATTTATTTTTCGATAGAAACAACAACAAATTTTGCTTGCGCGCACTCAAATGCCTGTCGTGTGACATCGCACTAAAAGGTCTTAGGATAGTACTTTTTTGTGAAAAAGTGTAAGTCTTAAGCACAAAGGTCATATAGGGAGAGTTTAAAATGCCGCCATATTTTTGCTTATTTTTTTTTTCAAGTTATCCCAACTCAAATTCACAACTCAATTTTAATATACAAATATACAGTATCAATGAAAAAAGTCACTTTACACAATTATAAGTATTATTTTTGAAAAAGGCTTATTTTAATGAATTTGAAAATATCTTTAGCAAACAAAAGGGATATAACCTCTGAAGAAAAATTCTCTAGGACTGATATTTCCTCAAAAAAATTGGGAAATATGTATATATTACTTCAACTCTACCCATTTTCGATCATGCACCACTCGAACCTCCTTATTCAGCAACATTCCAACTGGCCGCTAAAATTTTGATTTCTTTTAATAATATTTTACATAAATTGCTCTTTTAATTAATTTTACAAAATATTTGTCAAATATTTAAGACAAAGACAAGAATTCTATCTGGCAGTGCTTCCTATTAGTTACGTTATTGTCAACGTAATAGCTGTCGAAAGCAATGTCTTTTTTTGTAGTCTTTGACAGTTTGACTTTGGCCATGGCATCCGTAGGAAGTTTAACAAATCGGGCATTAGTTTTAACTCGAAATTTAACACCTTTTAAAAGAAATTTCAGTAGTTATCGCAACCTACGTAATGGCCGAAATAATTTTACAAAATATGTGTGCATCATCGGTGGTGGTATCGCCGCGCTCACATGTGCGAATCTCATGAAAGGCAACACAGTGCAGGCGTTAAATCTGAAAAATTTTAAGGTAAATCGGCGAGAAAAACATGAATCATGAGAATTTCAAGGAAATTCTTCCATTTTTGGTGAAAAATCATACAGTCCTTAAGCTGTTTCGAATAATAATCAAGGAATTAACTAAAATTTTCTATGAAAAAGTCGATAAAATCTAGTAATAGTGAATTCATTCATTTCATTTTGTTCTATTTTTAGTTAAATTTATTTTAATCACTCTTCGTTAATCTCTTTCATTTGACATTTGCAGTATTCGTTACTGCATTTGTTTACGTCGTATTTTCTTGCTCTACGTTATCGTATTTTATTTGATGTTTTTGTTTTGGTACTTCGCAATTAAATTTGTCACAATTGCAACCGGCAAATAAGTTTGAAAGTTATATAGCAGCGAAAGTAGAAACCGTTAAAAGAAGATTCAGGGAAATCAATTTGAGTGCCCAGAATCCACGACGAGTTCCATAATAAAAAAATACATATCACAAAAATATCGGACTTTGCGCACGGGTACTTGGTATGGCCCCTTGCAACATAGAGTGGAGCGATAAAAGTAAGATAATTCCAGGATCAGGGATTCTGTGTTTGGGCTACACCTCATATATATACGAGTGCTTTTTCCACCAAAAAGACGATCTTAATCTCATCGCTCCACATAATGTTTCTCTACTTTGGATCTTCTTTTAACGGTTGCTACTTTCGCTGCTATATTAAGCACTTTCTTTATTTCCATAGCAGGCAAAACCGGATCATGTATTGAAAGTCGTATCGAACAATTCACATACCGTGGGGACATGGAAGGTATTCGGCCTCGTGTTTTTCGTTTATTTGTATATGTTATCGTATTCGAAACCATTTTCGCAGAATATCCCATAAAATTTTAAATTTCCTTCAAAGTTTTACATTGTGAAATGGAATTTTTCATAATTACTTTGCTCTGGCGTAGAACGCCTTCCACGGCCCACTAAAATACAAAAACTTGAAAAAATCATTGGATTATTATAGGTACAAAAATAACGGAACTTGTTACGATCAAATTTTTTTTAATAAGAGTAAATACCTAATCTTGAAAAGTAAAGGAGTTGAACACTGCTATTATTTTGACCGCTCGAAAGTACAAATTACTCAATACAATAGCAATCTTAGCAAGTTATTTTTTTGGAACAAAATGTTATGTGTTTATTTTGTGCACTTATGAAGTAACTATATTTTTAAAGATTAGAAGAAATAAAACGTCTGTTGTTCGAAATATTTTCTTTCAACTAATAAATGGCACCGCACTGCTATTATTTTGACCGCTGCTGTACATACGGGTATTCTCTCATGTTGAACGGGACGCAATTACACTTTTAAAGTGGAATAAAAGTCAAAGTAAAATACTTTCATTTATTTCTGTTACTTTAAGGAATAGCCCTTTGGTAGCACTATATTGAGTGGTAAAGTTGATGTCAGACGTCATACTGGTACCAAGATATAGGCAATTAAAAAGCCCTTCGAACGAGACAAAAAACGGAAGTGTTTTTCATGACCATCTATAGAAAAGCAGAAGTCAGCGAAACCTGGTAAAATTTTTTAATGCGACTAATTTTAAAATGTTATGGAAAAATATAACGTTTTAATAGATTTCGTTTGATTGAAAAATCTTATTTCCTTTTTTTTCTTACAAGGCATTATAATCCATTCGAACGGGACATATTTTTCCATTCTGGTTCACTTGGGCAATTTTCAAAACGACTTTAATATTTTTATAAATAATAATATTTAAGATAAATCTTAGGATTCAATCTACCTTTAAACTAAATTTCATCAAAATCGGTCCTTTAGCTTAGCCGTGGAAACGTTTTTTCCCGTTAGGGGCGTGGCATCGCCTACTATTGAAAACAAATTATACATGTCCCTCCCTCTTTTCACAACCTTTCCAACAAAAAAAAAATTATGCTATTATGTTGTGCTATGGCTGTGAAAAAGTGGTTTAACCGTTTTGAACTGGTTTTAACCGGTTGGCCTTTTGGCGGAAATGCCCATATGTCTATAAAATTTTATTATTTAATCTATAGCTTTGGAGATACATATGGCAATGAGTCACATGCTTCTACACAAAACTTATGTTGCTTTGCCTTGTGGTTATATATCGACTTAGGCTGTTATTCCTTGTGGCCACAAATATGATTATCATTATAAAATTGAAAAATTTTTATTAGAAATCGTGCGCGCGAAGTCGGTGTTGGTTATATAAATATATATATACTATAGCCTGAACCGCAACCGAACGCCACTGCAAAGCCGGTATTGGACTTATTGGAGAAAGTAAACTCTGATCCACGGCCAAAGACATCCACTTATCTTAACTTTTATGTAGGCAAGTCAGTTTTAAAGCAAGTACTAAGTACAAATAAATAATTACGCTGTTAAAAAGGCGATTTCATAAGAAAAAAATTTGAAAAACTGCATTTATAGTTAAATTGAATAACAGCCAAATAAAATGAAATTACCCTCCAAAAGAAATTGACTGAAATAAGCCCCAATTATTTCATAATGAAATTACACCCAATGAAAACGAATGAAATAAACACCAATTGAAATTGAATTGAATTGAATTGAAATGAAATCCCCAAACATTGGCTCTTATTTCATTATGAAATAACTCCCAAAAATGTTCATACATTTTTAGGTGTTTTTCAGTAGTTTTTTTTTTTCGTTGTGGGCTATTTCGCAGCGCCTGTATCCCTTTGAGGTTTAAAGTTTCGGTTTTGTAGCGAATATCAAACCCAAATCAAAAAAAAATTTAGTAAATAAAGTTTTATTTTCTTATCTTCGGCCTTGCCAAAAATGAAATGCCCTACACTGCCGTACTAAGCGAAAAGAGCGTATCTCAAAAAAAAAAAATATCCGAGTTTCTTATGGCATCGGATAGCTTAACTCATTTTCGGCCACTGGTTGATTTTTCAACCGCTAAATTTTAGTCGCAGAAATTATTTTTTTTAAAAAAAAAGGAAATGCTTTCTTCCTCTTTCTTTTTTATTAAAATAAACTTTGATACTTATGGTTTCTGTTTACAAAAGTTCTTTCTTAGTAAATCAGTTTAACTTCACTAATTGATATGAAATTAGTTACACTGAATTTTAATGAGAAATCAAGTGGTCGAAAAATCGACCAATGGCTGTTATGAATATCAAAATAGCAAGATTCAGTACATCATCTTTATTTTGTTCAAGTAAGGTTAGATGCAAATTTTGAGAGAGGATTACAGGCTTCGTACTCAGAAAGATTGCCATTCTATTTGCAACGCGTAAATGGGGGCGTGGAAGGTATATAAAAGTATATATATTCTTGATCAGCGTCACCACTTGAATCGATTTAGCAGTATCCGTCTGTCTGTCTGTGGAAATCACAATTACGAGAAAATCAAACAAACTAATTAAAAGAAATTTGTAACACACGCCACACCTTCAAACAAGCTTCTTGGGATTGTAAATGGGCGAAATCGGTTCACGGACACGCCAACGATCCATACAAGTAAAACATATTGGACTCTATATTGAGAGAGTTACATATTTAATGTAGTGTAGCCAAATTTTTTAAAAATACTAGGAAAAAGTTAGACTGAACAAAAAATTGACGAATTTCGACGAGAAAGCTGGCACATTCCATGGAAGCGAAAACTTCACTTCGCAATAATGAAATAATTATTTCTGGCAGTAAAACGAAATTTGGCACAAATGCAAAAAATAGTTCGGTTTAGCTTCAGACAAATTGACGAATTTCGTCAAAACGCTATACTGAGAGAATTATGTAATTGATTATAGATTTGGCAAGAAAAATTAAGATTTTCTAGTTAGATCGTCGGACAACCCAGATGTTATCTTAGCTACAAATTTAGAAAATGTGACACCAATTCAAACAGTTAGCCGTTGCGACCGCTAGACAAAAAACACATAGCTATGTACTAGTAACTTAACCGCATTTAATCAACAAACATAATTAATGCATGTGTAGCATTGATCTACACGATAATGCTGCCGCTAACTACAGAATTTCTATATGCGGTAAGAAATGGTGGTGGCCACTCTTCATCCATGCTCGAATACCGCTCTTGTAAACGCCTAGAAAATATACCATATTTCCTTATAGCTTAACACAAATCTTTAAAAGTTATGTGAAAACTTGAATTTCGAAGTGAAGTTACATGCTCCTTGCTGACTCAAGAAGTTATCTCGGATAACGATTCTGAATACGGTCACCCTTCAGAAAGGCAACATGGGAATGGGCATTTAGTACAACAAGCACCGCACGGAAAACATTGTCACTGCAAGCATTGCTATAAGCACACGGTTACTATGTAGAATCGCTGCAATGTTCATCTATTTTTTGTATTTTGTCCATAAAAAATTAAAGCTGTACTTTAAATGATGTAATTCCTTTTAAAAAATTAGCAAAAAAGGTTTTTAAAAAAAAAAATTAATTCCAATTTTTTCCTTTTTTGTTACCGGTAACAGCCATTGGTCGATTTTTCGACCACCTCCTACAGGATAAAGGACGAAAGATATTTTTATTTTTTTTACTTTTAACAGTTCTATAGGATCATAATAGACAGTCAATGAAAGGAATTGCATTTTCGATAAAAAAAATTTTCCTCGGCCGAAAATGAGTTAAGAAATTACGCGTCTAATGAAATACTCCGAATTCCGGCATCTTAGTTCAATCATATAAAAAATCTACTAAGAAAATTTCGCCTATCTCAATTTTACATGTATTTCAACAAATTGACATAAACAAAACATCAATTATCTCGAAACGAATTTGTTTGAGATAAGCCATTTTCGCTTAGTACGGCAGAACATGCCTTGAAAGTAGTGTATTGAAATTTTACTCCTTTTTGTCTCGTGATAGTTCTGGTATTAGTATAAAATTATATTTGCATTACCTTACATACATAACTCTCTCAGTAGGCAGAGTTTTTTAAGTTTTTTGCTTGTATGGAAGGAATTCGAAGAACTTTTGTCCAGAGTTTTCCCAACCCATTTCTTGTATTTATATGAAATTTGGCTGCATAACGTTATTGTATCATTGTATGATAGGTGCCACACCCACTTGTCGAAATTCTCTCGCTGTCCAGATGTTGCCCGATCCATTTTAGTATTTGTGTGCATATCGTTTTGAATTGTTTTCTTGCATGGGAAGTGCCACGTCCATTTGCCAAAATGCATCCGCTTTTGTATAGTGTTAGTCCGAACAATTTCTAATGTTGGTGGGAAATTTGGTTGTAGTACCTCAAATAACTCGGTGGTGGGAAATTTGGTATCGAAGGTGCCACGCTCTCTCAGAACTCACCCACTTTTTGTCCAGAGCTTACCTAAACAATTTGGTTGCATTTCCTTAAACTGTAGTAAATCTTCTAGTTGTGTTACCGATACTGTTGATATCTTTGCTGATTTTTTAAATCCAATTTTGGTGATGAATCTCCAACGCTTAATAAATCTCAACTAGATGGTATCCAATACTCCATTGATTTTGTAACTTTAATTTTCAGTAAAGAGGACGTGCTTGGATGCATCTGTAATCTAATAAAAATCCTTTAAGCCAGACTGATGGTATATCGGAACTTTTTTTTTCAACTAACTTTTTAACAATTTATGATGTATGAATTTTAATTTAATGTGACCTAAACAAATCTTTTGAATAATTCAAGATCCTTATTATTTACTGTTATATGTACACAAACTGTTTAAAAGCATACAAAAAGAATTATAACTCAAAAACATGAAAATGTAGATAGTGATTTTTTGTTCTACACAGACGATATGTCAAAGCAGACTAGAAAAAAATAACTTTTCAATGAACATTTTTTGAAAAAACATATTTTCATGATTTTTTCAATAAAACTATAAAATTTCAAGGTCTGCATAATCCGCAGATTACTAAAATAACCTCATATTTAAATTATTCTATAATGACAACGACATGCCATGGCGCTAAGCATTTTGTCAGATTATTATAAACTTAATAAACCCATATATAGAGGAAACATGAAAAACAAAAAGACTTACAGATATTCTGGTATATCAGTAACAAAATTCAGCAGCAACACCTACGCTAAGTTGAGATGAAAATCAGATATCATTAAATCAAATCAAGTATGTCTATCTCTCTATCTGTTCACGTACGTGCATACCCATATGTATCTCGTTTTTAAGTGACTTTCTGTATGTCACTCCCGAGGTGCAGTCTAAGTTATTGTTTGGCTGTCCTTCAAACAATGCAACAATAAACAATACGGTCGCAACAACCAGCAACTAAATGATGAATGACTTCAAATTTTTATTGCCACCTACAAATGTTAAATGTGTTAACGTCTGGGTAGATGCGTTGCCTCTGTAAGTGTGTGTGTTCTAAATGAAGTAACAATAAAAAGGATGATGTCAGTAAATTATGAAGAATTATCACCGATATTAAAAATGATAATGATTTTATTTAACAAACAGACAAATAAAAAAATATTAAAATTTTTAAGCAGACATGTCCCCAGACAACACTACTATGCTTGAGTTGCAACAAAAGATATGACAATTTTTTCGAAACAGTTTATAAAACATGTGCGGTCCTCGGATTGTCGATTATAGAATTTTTATTTTTTTTTGGTAATTTAATATGCGCACCAAAATGATTTGTCTTTCAAAGGCGCATCGATCAATGAATATTTGAACTCATAAAGATACTCGCGTATAAAGAGTATGAATAAGTATCCAAGAATCGTATCATTCACAGATGGTAGTTAAGATAGACATTTAGGAATTGACTCATATTGCGCCTTTGTTCTAAAAACAACAAAAAATTATTTATTTTTATTTCTTGAGAAAGCCAAGACTTTAGCATTGGTAAATAATAATCGTGAGTGTAAGATTTAGTTTATCTTTAAGCGTTATATTTATTGTTAATATTGTGGTCGATATTTAAAAAGAATTCACAAAAGATATTCTGATATGCAATCTCGACTTGTAATTTGAACATTTAACAATAGATGTCACGTTTAATCATATCATGTCATATCAAAATTCCAATTAATTTTAGGTGAAGACAAAATTTTCGAAATCAAAATTAAAAAACTGTCCGAAAGTGAAAATAAAGTTTCTTTTTCCCAGAAAATCGTTGAACACCAACATTTCGCTGCCCGCGTGAATTTGAAAACAATCCTTATACTTATTTTTAGTTTTGGTCAATTTACTTAAAAAGTATGTCTTAACCTTTGTGTCTACAGCCAGAAAATTATACTTAAACATATGGTACACCCAACATACCCTGGTGTCCAATACATTTTGTATGTGTGTTTTCAATTATTTATGTTGTTAACGGTTTTTTCTTTTTATAGCGATTATAGAACGTTTTTATGTATAAATTATACATTTTTTTATAAATATTTTATACGTTTGTCTCTATTTCTTATATTGCAATCGGTTTTTTTAAGTATAAAGATTTTTTGATGGTGTGGTTTCATAGTAAATTCATTCATTGTACGGCATTTGAATAAAAAAGGCGCTATAATTTTCCATGTGAATATAAGGTTAAAGACTTGTGCTGCAATCTGTTTCGTGGAAGTGTACGAAATATCGTGTATGAAAACTTTTTTACAAGCTATAATTTGGCTTCTACTTTGATGTTAGACTACAATTTGTCAATATTGGTCACTTTAAACAAAATACGTACATTTGCACCAGCAAAATTTTTTTTTTGCAAGAGGAAGAGCAGTCTAATCATCAATCTTTGGATTCAGCAACAGCATAAGCATCTGTTCATATGTTCCAAAAAAGAACAAATCTGTTGTACTTCTTTCCACTTCCCACTATAATATTGAAATTGAAGCTCCTAAACGAAAGCCAGAAACGATGCTCGATTGTAACAGAAGCAAAGGAGGCGTTGAAAATATGACACATGGCTGAAATCCAGAATCGTTCACAAAATGCACAAATCATGCAAAATTTTCCATCACGTAGTGGAATTGAAAGTACGTTGGGTCGCCCAGTAACTTCAACCGTTGAAAATCTTTCAGTACGCGGTCAAGGAAAACGTAAAATTTCTGCCAGAATCAAGCATAAGGGAAATTGCTTCTTATGTCCTAAAAAAAGACCAACAAAAAAAGCCTGCAAAGAATGTCAAAAGCCAGTTGAACTTTCAATAGATATCACTGAATGTGATAGATGCGCATCATAAAACACCTTTTTTTATAAAATTATTTTTTATTATAGTATATCTTATTGATACTATATTGTTTTTCTTTTTTCTGTACATACATAATTATATAAACAGTAATGTCAAATAAATAAAAGCTATTTATAATGAAACACAAATGTTTTTCTCCATTTCCAACTTATAATTTACATACATTTTTCTATGCATACCCGGTTATGTTGGCTATGGATAAAAAGAGTAAATCGCAAAAACCATCTGTAAATTTGGTTCCCAAAAAAAAATTTTTTTTTGAATATGATAGAAAACAATATTTTTGGAGGCTACCCAAAATTTCAAGTTAATACGGCACCTAGAAGTCAAAATATATCAATTTGAAAATGAAAAATATACCCGGGTATGTGGATGTAGACACAAGGATTAAATGGAAAAATGCATTATAAGCAAACTAGAAGAGATGATAAAAACATAAGTTTTATAAAAACTTAGGAAAAGATTGGATTAAGTTGTGATGCTATGAAGTTGGCACGTCAACGATTTTATAGTTAGTACGGAAGTTAGTTAGTAAGGAAGCGAAAATAAACCGTACTGGATTTGGATTTAACGAAAGCATAATTTGATCTAAATAACAGAGATAAAATTATTAAATTTTTGTGCTAAGAAAAACTAATTTCAAAGCGTCATAGCCAGGGTCGGATTAAGAAAGTTGCCGCCCCTAGGCAGTTGCAAAAATTGCAGCTACATTGTTCAACTGTTAGTTAGGGTGATGATTCCTAAATAATAAGTCAGGAAAAAATCGCTTTTTGTATTTTACTATACAAAGATTTTTTTTTTAATTTCTAAGTGGTATACTAACGTGGCCAGAATAGAAAAAAAATCCATTAAATTTGCGTTTAAGTTCTAAAATTTTTATTTTTGGTCCTTGCTTTCACATTCAGAAAACCCTCGAAATATTAGATATATTTCATGAAATGAAAACGCGGACCGCGCGGAACAGTTAATCAAAGTCGCGAACTTGTCCTGTGAATCACGTTATGCTATACCCTTTAGAACTCAAATTTAAATATCAAGAATATCAAGATCCTGTGCTCCAAGTTTCATGTGTTTGCGACTGTTCGTTTTATATAAGTCAGGAACAGGAAGTGATGTTTAATATTTGGAGGCACCATTTGGAGCCCCTTAGAATACAAATTTCAAAATGTAACTCTTTCTTAAGGGCCTCCGAGAGTGTTCGAAAAACAAAAATACATTTTCTTAAAACTTTTTTTTGAATTACACTTGAATTATGTAAGTTTCTTATGTTACATTCAGAAATAAATGTCTAACCTGCGTCAGGTAACAACACATTAACCTGATAAATTGTTCTATGGAATTATGTTTAGTTTAAAACATTTTTTTTTTACATCCAGTGGGATTCGAACCTAGGCATTCTATGTTGTTACATGCGCAGTAGTAATATACTTTTAGCTTTACGCAGTATTATGATAAGAGTACATGGGCCACCAGGTTAGAAAATGCTAACCTGAGATTTGGTAAAAATTTGGTTATATTTACCAAATTTATTTTCTGAGTGTAGACCCTAGTAGCATAAAAAGGTCTTAGTAGACAAAAAAACCTCATTTTTTAGGTACTTAACCTCAAATATTTCAGAATTCTGATGTGATGGGTCGATTTTGAGGCCAAATTCGGATTCAGCGCAAAAAAGTACTTCGGAAAACGATCTTTAAAAAATGTATTACCCGAATTTACCTCATTTAAGCTTGAGTTTTAGACCGTTTTCGAGGATTTTTTATTTTTCTATTAAACTGGTCTTCTGAGAAAAACTACTGGAACATCGAGACTAGGCAGAATCTCTTCATCTGTTTTCGGGCTACAATGATGAAGAATGTTAGACTAAAAAAAAAAATTTATTTCTTGATCTTACCTCACTTAAACCCGAATTTTCGCTGTTTTCTGGGAGTTTTTCGATGCTACCAAGATACCCAGTCACTGTATATCAAAATTAATATCACCATCGTGTTCAGCAGATCGAAAATAATAGAATCAATGCCAACAGCCCGTATCTCAAGCAGAATTGTCTTTTGGGAAGAGTTATAATCACTCGCAAATAAAAAGAATGAATTTATTATATCAATATCAATATTTTTTAATTAAATTTTTTCAGGGCTTCATTTTTTTACATAACACTAACTACTATTCATAAAAGCAACGCATAAATCGCAAACTCGATTTTAATTATTTATATGCCGATTTTATGCCTTATTAAATTACCTTCCATATGATACCAATATTCTTTATATTTATACAGGATTTTCCAACTTATACTTATTTTTATAAAAGCTATATCCGCAATTTCCGATACCTATGTCTCCGAAACTAGATCCGTCCGACCCTTTTTTTTTTTGAATACTTACTTATTATTTTTATAGCGCAACTTTTTCCTAAAATCTTAAGAAAATTGGAGGATTTGTACTAAAATAAATTTAAGCCCAAGTTTCATTATATTTTTTCAAAATACTATGAAACGCTGAGTTAAAATAGCTATAAATTCTATACTAAAAAACCGCACACTTTCAAATTTTTATATGTTTTTACTTATACTTGGAGCATTATTCCTGATTTTTTCGGATTTTTTCATGACAGAGAAAGTAGTTCTATGGTGATTTTTTATAAACAATTCGATATTATATAAACAAATATTGGTACAATCAAAACAAAAAAAAAAAGAAATAACTACCATGTTCCATATACAACGTACTCAAATTTCATGTAAATCGGTTAAACGGTTCGTGAGATACAAAGAAAAGAACCAAGTGAATTGTCATATTTTCATAAAAAATTAAACACAGTCGAAAAATAGTGATACGTTTCAAAAATTCTATCCCATATATGATTTTATTATATTATCAAATTATTTAATTAATATGCTAATTGTAGAAACTTTATTATACTTAATTTGGTTTTATCATCAAATTTAATTTTTACATACGATTTACAAATTTGCAAAGTCAGTCTCGAACCATAGTCCTGCGTGTTACCTACTAGGCGACCTGTCATATATTATAATGTCAAAGGCGAATCATATCTTTCTCTCATTTGTTTTAGTAAAGCGACAAAAAAATGGGCAATAATGTGCCCTATCTCGTGAGTCTCTGAAAACATCAAACGTCATGTTTTTCATGTGACTTATATGGCTACAGTATTAAGGCATAAGAGACATGCGGTCTCTTTACCATGATTTTATATCTTTTTCTAGCAAGATATTATAAAAGCAAATTTCATTACAAAGGCGAAATATCTTATTCATTTTGATACACATCTATTTAAAAGACATCACTGCTTTGTAAGCTAGATTTTTGTCTTCATAACTTCCCCTGATGCTACTAGGATATGTTTCATTGTTTCAGGCTTAATATCTCAAAAACTAGGTATATCTCTTGCTCTAGAATAATTTTGATGACTGCAGTATGTTTTTGAGATTCGATCTCTGAAGTAAAAGGATGAAATACACCCTGAAATAAATTATGTTTGTCCTTTTCCCTAAATTTACTCATAAGACAATTGCGTAGACAAATGTATTACTTGTCGGTGAAACTTGCCCTCGAAACTATATATTAAGCCACTGTTTTAACTTATTTACTTTTGTTCTAATTTAATAGGTCCTTTTGTTTTATTTTATCTTATATCCTGTCTTCGAATTGCGCCATCATTAATCACCAACACATTCAATGGCCTCGGTTTGATCAAATGTCTCACACATGATACCGCAAAGCAGAAGAAAACGCACATTCTCAATAAAATCAAAGTTAATAAATTAAGCTAACGCCTCGTAAATCAAAATGTGTGCTCCTTAAACAACGGCAAGTCTTATCAAGATTTTAAGAAACTCCCAAACTTGGTGACATTGTTGTTGTTGTATTGTGTCGACTTTATTTCAATGCCTTATTGAAAAATGTTAAAAAGATAAAGAAAAAACACATACTCGAAAAAAAAGGCAACCAAACTGAAATTCACGCAAACGAAGTCCTTCTGATTTTATCGCACGCTCGCAGAAGGTAGATGTTCACTTTGTTACCCCTTTGATATCCCTACAATTTAAAATTCTTTTCAAAATTATTCATTGATTTACTGACACGACGCTGTAATCAGGCATTTTGAGTTGTTTCTTATTTCCTTGAAAATTCATCATTTTAAATATTTTTTAAACATTTTTCGCTTGCATGCGTCGAAAACTGAATTTATTTGCGATTGAATGAACATTTTCATTTTAAAAATTGAATTTCATGTATGATTCTATTCGCATTACTTTCAATTTTATAACATTGCAATACACGAGGTGTGCTTTAGGTAAGACTCATGAATTTAAAGAAATTGAAAGTTTTAAGTCATCATTAGAAGGTGAAGCACCAGGTTAAACTTCTTTTGTCTTGTCATG